>OY757939.1:12025448-12215448 GCA_963585895.1 Sepioteuthis lessoniana
AATTAGGCTTCAGTGTCCTGTTATTTAATGGGACTCAAGCCCTAACTTCTTGCATTGATGGGAATTATTTTAGCCTTAAAGTAAACTGTAGACTGGAGAGGTGTCCTCGTGGTGTAATGGTTAAAGCGATGGACTACGGAATCGTAGTAAGCGAGTTTGTACTCCAGTTGCACTATTACGTTCATTTTCAGGCAAATACCCATGGGAAAGGTACAAACCCCCTTATCCTCCCAGCTATGGGTTAAATAGTACCACTACTGTTCTTCTAGGAGAATGGCTTTGGCATTAAATAACCTACAAAGGTTGATATGCCATTAACCAAAGAGACTGTAGACTGGATAATCTTGCTGTATTTTACAGTACACATTTAAAGATCCTTTTCTGATAATTAAAAAAAAAAAATTAGCACAAATCTATTGTAGGAAAATCAGATTAAGTTTTGTTATTTGGATGGCACTTAATTTTGAGCCTTCCTATAAGTGGCTTGAAAAATGATATTATCATTAGTCAGAAAGCCACAGGAATTTTCTTTTCCATGTCTAATTCTCAACAGATATCTATGTCAACTCAAGAAGTACCCCTATGCACTTCCCTTGCCTTCTTTATTATGTAAACTCTCCAAGCTTTTTTTCTTTGGCAGAGAATATCTCAGACTAAGCAAACAAAAGAAAGCATCTAACAAGATTTGATGTAATTATAAAAATATATATATATATCTTATATATAAACAAAAACAGTCACACAAAATATAAACAGGTATATATCTACATCGTATATAAACATATATAAAACGTACTAGTAAAGATAGAAAAATTATAACTGGCTCACCCAAGAATTACAGCATCCTTACCATCTTTCTTTATAAAAAGTTAATTTTCTTCTAAAGCAAAATTACCAGGATTTAATTATTCCTTGTTGAATATTAGTAGAGAGTATTTATTACTAAACTAGACAACATTAAAACTCTGCAACCAAAAATAAATAAACATATATGTGTGTGTGTATGTCTGTGTGTGTGTGTGTGCATATATGTGTAAGTATATGTATGAGAATAAATGTGTATATATATATATATATATATATGTATGCATGTATGTATGTACATATATGTATAGACATATATATATGTATGAATATATATTTATATTTGTGTGAATAGATATGTATATATATGTATAAATATGTGTATATGTATATTTAGGCAGCATTTCTTCATTAATGCAAATTTCATTAAACATAATAGACATTTTATGTCTACATATTTTCTTCTGGATCCGTTCGAATTCCCGTATTACTTTTATCGTATTCGGGGGGAATTGATTTATGTATTGTCCATAGTTGTATGTATGGCAGAAAGTACTAGGGATACATACAACTATGGACAATACATAAATCAATTTCTTCAATTTTTGGTGCTGCTAGGAAATATAGTTCGGGCTGAATAGGACAAGTTATCCTGAGTGGGTGAAAATGTTCGGCAACTCTAACGGTCAAATTAAATTACACGCCAAACAAAAATTCAAGTTTCTTTCTGTTACACCTTCCAACTTTCTCTTCTTATCCCATATTTTCTATCTTATAGACAGGTACCACTATCACTAAAACTAAGTGTGAGTAATATACTCAGGAAATATTTAAGGATCAATTATTTCTGTATGATTAATAATATTCATTATCCATCTGAAACTTTTATCATCAATTTATCTATTCATTATTCATTTATTTGATGATGTTATATTAAATCATTGTGTGAAATTAACTTAAGAAGGTTAAATATATTTTTGTTGCTATAAATTGACCAGAAAGTCCAGCAAGTACTGCAAGCAACATACAGAACCACTGGACAGCTGTTTCCACTTTATTAGGTCTCATCATCAGCGTATACTGTGATCTTCCCCACTGGAGATTAAACCAGCAACCAGAGAATGCAGAGCTAAAACTCTACCACTGAGCTACTGGTCCACATTGCACACAAGCTATGCCATTCGGTAGTTGCTGGTTTGATCTTCAGTGGGGAGGAGATCACAGTATACACTGCTGATGAGACCTAACAAAGTTGAAAGAGCTGTCCAGTGGTTCTGTATGTTGTGTGCAGTGCTTGCTAGATTTTCTAGTCATTCAACTTATAATTATAATTCCTCTGTTTGAAAAATAAAAAATGTATATATTTGTTGTGTTTGTACATTTTGTTTGCAGTATTATGTATGCGATGACTGTGTTCTAATCTACATATTTATATCTTAGATTCCATTTGTATCCTATTAGATATGTATATATATATGTATATATATATGTATATATATGTATATATACATAGACATATGTGTGTATACACACACACACATATATATAGCATATATATATATATATATATAGCATATATATGAAGAGTAAATAAAGGATTGTAATCCGACAATATGTAGAAAACTAATAACAATGATCCAAGTGGAAGGAATGATTTATTGAGAGGTCGACACTATAGCGTTTCGGTTCTGCTGAACCATCATCAGGACCATGAGGGGTGATATTAACAATTTTGAGTTAACGATGGATTTTTAGGAATGTGAAATATGAAAAACCTAGGAGAAAATGTGTATAATAAGAAAAGGTTGACCGTTTAACTGGCAAATCAGTGTTTGATGTTTTAAATTACGTCATTTGACTTATTAGGAATATTGTATAGAATTTATGCACGTTTGTTTAATGATCAAGATTTTGGGTCAGAAGGAAGAAAAGAAAGAAAGAAAGAAAAATAGAAAGCATGAAAATTATGAGATATACGGAAAATATTAACTAAGGATGGAATATATTGTAGCTATTTAAAATGTGTTTGCTTAAGTAAGGAGAAATATTATAAAAGCCAGGACGAGTATTTAGGGAATTGAGGAATGAGATAGCGGCGGCTTCGAAAATTTGTCTAAGATTTTTATTATGGATGTAAGTGAGCATCTTAGCAGAGTTGAAGTCAAAGTTATGATTATGTTGAGAAATGTGTAGGAATAATGCATTGTTTGAGTTGCCAATTCTTATGTCTCTTTTGTGCTCTTTCAAACGAACATATAGCATATATATATATATATATATATATATATCATAGGTTGATTTGACATATTAACACTCATAGGTTTTGGTGTCAAATCCTGTTTATACATATTAAATATTTATACGTATTAAATATTTGTAAATGAATACTTTGTAGATAACATTTTTACAGCTGACATCTAAAGGACATGAACATCTCACTAACCATCACCTGGAAAATCTTAAAACTCACACCTACCTACAACAAGTCATCAAAAAATACCTTCTTTGTCTCTATGAGAAACTTGCAATTATCACTCACCCATCACAAAACACTCTACTGAACAAAAAATCTTATGGAAGCCAAACTGAACCGCAGCATCTTCAAAGACCCGATACAAGTCGGTGACAAGGTGCTACTCCACCGACCGCAATCTGCAACAGCCCACTTGTCTCACCTGCCTTGGATAGGTGACTTTGAGGTCACCAAAACGAACGGTTCGGTAGTTCAAGTGAAAAACGAAAACTGTGAAACGCATTGGGTTCACCGTGGACACGTCCGTCGACTCGTACCACGACCAAATGACCTGCAACACATGCATCGACCACCCCCACCTCCTGCTCTATCCCCACCTCACCAAATTCCCAATCACCCGTCGACACGACCACTCCTACCTCCTTGTCCACCCCGGCAACCTACCCATCACCCGTTGTCACAACTCCCTACACTTTCGTCAGGGGAGCATCTTGTCGCAAATGACTGCAGTTCCAGAGACAATACCCAAAACCCAACGAAACGAACAACACGAGGGCAACTCCCAGCATGCTTTAAAGACTTCGTTATGTGCCAAAAAACAAAATAAATAATACACAACACCAAAAAAAAAACAAAAAAAAAAAAAAAAAAAACACGCACGCAAGCAAGCACTAACAACATAGCAACTTCAAATCATGGTAAGATCTGGGGGAGCTGTTACAAGACGAGATCTTGCCTTGATTTGAAAAAACAAAAAGAAAGAAAAGAAGAAAAGAAAAAAAAAAACGGAAGTTAACACTTCGAGTTCTCAACTCAAAATGAAAAGTTAGTCGCTCACGCATGGGCTCCGCGCAGAACTTCCGTTTGCGATAAATTAACAAAAAAAAAATACATTAATAAATATCCAATCGGAACGCTTCCCGCGGGGCACAAAAATTGCAAAATGTACAGAAAATGTATAAATAGACGGACCAAATAATCATCAGTCAGTCGCGTTCCTACACCACGGACTTGTTCCTTCACACGACCCGTGTTAAGGATTCTACGCACTGTCCGGCGCCTGTCATCCGATACATCAAACGATCGCCACCGCTAAGAACATTGTCCTAATTCCGAGAAAACCATCCCTTCACCACGGGAACTTTGTAACTATCCCTTCACCACGAGACAAGTACAGTACATGAACTTTGTGACTACTACCACTAAATTCATTCTTCAACTGTAAACATATTTCTCCATTCTACTCTCTGTACTTAATCTATTTATAAAATTTTTCTGTAACATCATTACTGTGTTATTGTGAGTATCTATACGTTCTTTGTTTTGCAACCATACGCATTTCTCGCCCACAACTCAGAATATAACAAACACAAGAACAAATATCTACTTTCACACTTCAACCTATACACATAATCCACCATCCACCATGTCAAAACCACCTCCACCACTAAAAACCACTATACACCATCACATAAAATCTCTACCTGCCAACCCATAAGAGGGATGTCCTCGTGGTGTAATGGTTAAAGCGATGGATTGCGGAATCGTAGTACGCGAGTTCGTACTCCAGTCGCGCTATTACGTTCACTTTTGAGCAAATACCCTTGGGAAAGGTATGAACCCCCTAAACCTCCCAGCTATGGGTTAAATAGTACCATTACTGTTCTTCTAGCAGAATGGCTTTGGCATTAAATAACCTAAAAAGAGTTGATATGCCATTAAAACAAAGAAGCCAAACCAAACTAAACCATAAGAACCATTTTCCTCCATTGAATCTTCACATCAATCTGCAAACACTTTCGCTACCTGTTCACCATAATTTCATGTTTGTTTGAAATACCTCTTAATAAAGCCTATTTATCATAGTCATCATAGAAGAAGTGTATAGCATGATATGGTGCATTGTATTATACACATATATAATATTATGATGTACTTCAATATTATCATTGCACTATGTACCATACCATCATAGATTACAATAATGTATAGGTTTGCCCAGTCTGCTGGAGCTGTAGAATACACCAACTGCACCTTTGCAGAGGGGTAAGACTCTCCCCACAACAAGTGTCCTAGATATGACATTAAACAATCTGATGGTGATGTTCCAGTAATGCTGGAGCTTTGGGAAATACAGAGCACCCCTTCATTGCCATTGCTCCCAGGTCCACTCTGGCCCGGTGTGGTAGCACCTGATAGGGCCCTATCTATGGATTAAATAGAACTAAAATGCATACTTACGCTAAACTGAATTATTTGAAATAGAACTGTTTTTTGACATTGAGACTGTATTTACACTAAACTAGATTGTTTAACATAGAACTGTTTTGACATTTAACTGTGTGTAAACCAAATCTGTACTTATACTAAACTGAATTAGCTGAATTATAACTGCTTGGCTAAACTGAATAGCATGAAACCAGTGGTTGCAGATAAGCATCCATGTTATTGAATATATATAAAAACTAATGTATATTTATTCATTATATATATATATATATGGTTGGTTAGTTGTTTGGGTTTTATGGCATATCAGTCTTTGTAGATTATTTAATGCCAAATTCATTTTTATACAAATAATCAGTTCTATTTCAAACAATTCAGTTTAGCATGAGTACACAGTCTAATTGTCAAAAACATTTCTATTCCAAGATATTCAGTTTATTCAAACAGTTTTAATTCAGCGAATTCAGTTTAGTATTTATACAGATTTTGTTTACACACATTTAAATGTCAAAACAGTTCTATATTAAACAATTCAGTTTAGCATAAGTACTGTTTCAATGTCAAAAACAGTTACATTTCAAACAATTCAGTTTTGCATAAGTATGCTGTTTAAATGTAAGTAAACAGTTTATTTGTCAAAAACATTTCTATTTCAAGCTATTCCGTTTAGCCAAACAGTTCTAATTTAAACAATTCAGTTTAGCATGTATGCAGTTTAGTTCTACTTAACCCATAGATAGGGCCCTATCAAGTGTTACCATTCCAGGCCAGAGTGGACCTGGGAGCAATGACAATGAAGGGGTGCTCCGCATTTCCCAAAGCCCAAGCATCACTGGAACCTCACTATCAGATTGTTTAGTGTCATATCCAGGACACTCATTAGAGAGGTCTTATCCCTCTGCAGAGAAGCAGTCGGTGTATTCTACAGCCTCAGCTAACTGGGCAGTATATATATATATATATATATATATATATATATATATATGTATGTATGTATGTATATGTATATATACAAATATATATATATATATATATATATTTATATATATATGCGTGTGTGTCTGTATATATATATATATATAGAGAGAGAGAGAGAAATATATACATAGATATGTATTGATGATGTGTCGTTCTGAAAAAGAAAATTAAAGAATGAAAATTCAATTGGGTCTGGCTGGATGGATGGTCAATTAAGTTGACCTATTACTTATAACACTCGTTTCTGTTGTGGTTATTCATATTACCCAATCCCTCCGCTCGGGCAGGATATGACACAAGGTCAGTTTTTAAGCGGAATTTAACAGATTTGAATTCAGAGTTTTCCTTCTCCTTGACTAGTTGTCTCACCAAGGCTGAAGAACCTAGTCTGCCCTACTATTTACCCATAGCTGGAGGGAGAATAATTGGATTCATACCTTTCCCAAGGGTATTAGTGCTATGTGAAATGCAATCAGTCTCGGCCAGGATTTGAACTCGTGTTGCCATGTCCATTTCAAACAACGATAACCATTACACAACGGGCACCTCCTTTGATGATTATTATATGTCTTTCTGAAAAAGAAAATTAAAGAATATAAATTCAATTGGGTCTGGCTGGATGGATGGTCAATTAAGTTGACCAATTACTTATAACAGTAATTTCTGTTGTGGATATTGCATCTTTCAGGTTTCTTCCTGCTTCTACTGGGATATATTTTTATATCTTTATGTATTCGTTCTCTCCAAGTTTAATAATCTCATCATTCTTTGTTATGTCTAATCTTTTGTATTAGAACTTAGCAACTTCTTCAGATTTAATTGTAAATAAATGTTGAGGTTTGTTTATAACTCTTGTCTGAAAGATCTCTCACCTTGCAAAACAAAAATCATGAAAAGGAGCAGTAATTGTAAATACATGTTAATACATGTTAATTACATGTAAATAAATGTAATTGTAAATAAATGTTGAAGTTTGTTTATAACTCTAGTCTGAAAGATCTCTCACCTTGCAAAACAAAAATCATGAAAAGGAGTAGTAATTATACCCTGCAGTTTGTTTCCAAAATACTATGTAAATATTAGCTGATGATATTTTGAAGCTACTGCTCCTGAGCTCATTATTTCAGCTCTGAGTGTTCAGTGCCAGGATCTAGAAACATCAGTCAAGTTATATACACATTTTTGAGAATTTCCAAATATAACCTGGAGGTAAATTGGCTTCTTTATGAGAATCCAGATAAACCAATCAGTCTAACTACTTGCTCTGCAGGAATGCTGTCTTTATGTCCATAGACTTATGTTATTATCTGTGGTTATTGCCAATGCTATATGTAAACCATTTTTAAAGCATGTAGGAGAATTGTTCCTTTCTATCCTGAAAGCCTTATTCAACAAGTCTATTTTTTTACAGATTTGTTTGCTTTTAGAACTTTTATAAGTGTAACTCCATCAAGTTGACCTTGGTCAGGTATTTAAATGTACACTTTATTTTCAACCTAATTTTTGGAGTTTCTTCTTTCTTGCATCTTCCAGGTCATCATTAGAGGAGGAAATCGTTATATTTTCCTCATTACAAGAAGTGTGTTCATATTTGGTTTACTCAACCTCACCCGTTTCCTACTCTGATATTTCATCTCAAAGTTCAGCCTTAAAGGTTAACCTTGTTCCATAACCATGTTCATCAAATACTTGTTCTTACCTGTTGCTTTGCATACCCACCACCTGTGACATTCAGTTCCCTCCATTCTAAATTTGTGTCATTGATAAGACATTTGATTCTGGGGTTTCTAAATCTTCATCATTCTCATAAGAAATTGGTACTTTTAGAGTTTCATCAGGCCTTTTGTTGAGGTACTTGTTTAAATTTTGCCATCCTCAGAAGAACTGATGTCTCAGGTTGGTTGGTTGGTTATTTGGGTTTTATGGCGTATCAACCTTTGTAGGTTATTTAACGCCAAGTTCTGTCTATATGTATATACATTCAACCAAAGATTTCTGAACGAATACTTAGTAGGTAAAATTTTCTATAAGCAGGATTTCATTTGTTTACACATGATTAATCAGTTTTAATTCGTCATATTTTTTCGTACAACCCTGTCTCTCGCAAGAAGGACAGAATGTCATCTATTTTGATGTTTTCGAACAATTCAGCTAAACTAGTCACTTTGAAAAATCGCTTTCTGATGACAGCGAAAGTTCTGCATTCTATAAGAATGTGTTTAACCGTGCATGTTGTCTGACAGGTCAAACATTGTGGTTGTGGTTCCTGTTTCAGTATGAAAGCATGAGTAAGCCTTGTATGACCAATGCGCAGTAGGGATATAACCACTTGTTCTCTTCTCGATGTTCTAAAATCTGGTCTCCATTCTCTCAAGGAGGGCTGAATTTGGAAGAGTTTATTATGGATATTCATGTCCCATCATTGTTGCCATTTTTTTGTGAAGGAATTTACTGGTTATCAGTTTCAAATCGGTATATGGAATGGAGAAGAGGTCTAAATGAGATGGATGTACTCTTACATATGTGCTACCATGTTTGGCAAGCACCTGTTTATGCTCTCACCCTCTGACAGTTTCCAGATCATCCCATCTATTACACAGGTTTGTTTTATAAAGGACAGCCTCGCCATTTTTGTAGAATTGTGCTATGCTTGTTTTAACTTGGTGATAAAGTGCACATCTAAGATTCTCTGCGGACTCATATGCTACAGATTGTTTCCTGGCAGCAAGCATAGCATTTAGGTTACATGCAACAACTTCACAAGTGGAAACCCCGTCTAATTCAGAGAGTTGTTCATTTAGAAAGGAAAACAGGTTGAGATTTATGCTAAAAACAAGTTGATTGGGACTGTGAGATATATATTTGGCATTTATGGCTCCTCAAAATTATGGTTAGTTTTTTTTTATGGTTTTTACCATTTCTCCTAATATCCCATTGTATCATTCATTCAAACCATTGTTCCATAGACTGTCACCAGTAGTGTTGCCCAATCAGTATGGGCTGTAGAATACACTAACTGCACCTCTGCAGAGGGGTAAGACCCCCCCCCTAACGAGTGTCCTGGATATGACACTAAACAATCTGATGGTGAGGTTCCCGCAGTACTGGAGCTTTGGGGAATGCGGAGTACCCTTTCATTGCCATCGCTCCCAGGTCCACTCCGGCTCGGAGTGGTAGCACCTGATAGGGCCCTATCTATGGGTTAAATAGAACTAACAGCATACTTATGCTAAAATGAATTGAGTAAACTGAATAGCTTGAAACAGAAATGTTTTTGACAATTAAACCGTTCTTACATTTAAACTGTGTGCTTATGCTTAACTGAATTATTTCAAATAGAACTGTTTTTTCGACATTAAAACTGTATTTACACTTAACCGAATTATTACATACAACTGCTTGAATAGTTTGAAATGGAAATGTTTTTGACAATCAAACGGTGTACTTATGCTAAACTGAACTGTTTTAAATAGAACAGATTATTTACATAAAAATGGATTTGGCGTTAAATAACCTATATAGGTTGATATGCCATAAAACCAAACCAAACCAAACTAAACTAAACCAGTAGTGGTACATACTACAATATTCAGGTCTTGCGCCATGTCCCTAAACAACTCATTATCAAACTCCCTCTTGTTAAGTAAGGATGCTTTTTTATGTTTTCTCATTTTTCCTAACTCTCTTGACTCTCAAGGAACTTTACATTTGGCTCTTTGTTCGGTTGGTATGCTAACCCTAACTCTAATCCTAACCCTAACCCTAACCCTAACCCTAACCCTAACTCTAATCCTAACCCTAACCCTAACCCTAACTCTAATCCTAACCCTAACCCTAACCCTAACTCTAATCCTAACCCTAACCCTAACCCTAACTCTAATCCTAACTCTAACCCTAACTCTAACCCTAACCCTAACCCTAAACCTAACTCTAATCCTAACCCTAACCATAACCCTAACTCTAACCCTAACTCTAATCCTAACCCTAACCCTAACCCTAATCCTAACCCTAACCCTAACCCTAATCCTAACCCTAACCATAACCCTAACTCTAACCCTAACCCTAACCCTAACCCTAACCCTAACTCTAATCCTAACCCTAACCCTAACCCTAATCCTAACCCTAACCCTAACCCTAACTCTAATCCTAACCCTAACCCTAACCCTAACCCTAACCCTAATCCTAACCCTAACCCTAACCCTAACTCTAATCCTAACCCTAACCCTAACCCTAACTCTAACCCTAACTCTAACCCTAACTCTAACCCTAACCCTAACCCTAAACCCAACTCTAATCCTAACCCTAACCCTAACCCTAACTCTAACCCTAACCCTAACCCTAAACCTAACTCTAACCCTAACCCTAACCCTAAACCTAACTCTAATCCTAACCCTAACCCTAACCCTAACTCTAATCCTAACCCTAACCCTAACCCTAACTCTAACCCTAACTCTAACCCTAACTCTAACCCTAACCCTAACCCTAACTCTAATCCTAACCCTAACCCTAACCCTAACTCTAATACTAACCCTAACCCTAACTCTAACCCGAACCCTAACCATAACCCTAACTCTAACCCTAACTCTAATCCTAACCCTAACCCTAACCCTAATCCTAACCCTAACCATAACCCTAACTCTAACCCTAACCCTAACCCTAACCCTAACTCTAATCCTAACCCTAACCCTAACCCTAACTCTAACTCTAACCCTAACCCTAACCTTAACTCTAACCCTAACCCTAACCCTAACCCTAACCCAACTCTAATCCTAACCCTAACCCTAATCCTAACCCTAACCCTAACCCTAACTCTAATCCTAACCCTAACCCTAACCCTAACCCTAACCCTAATCCTAACCCTAACCCTAACCCTAACTCTAATCCTAACCCTAACCCTAACCCTAACTCTAACCCTAACTCTAACCCTAACTCTAACCCTAACCCTAACCCTAAACCCAACTCTAATCCTAACCCTAACCCTAACCCTAACTCTAACCCTAACCCTAACCCTAAACCTAACTCTAACCCTAACCCTAACCCTAAACCTAACTCTAATCCTAACCCTAACCCTAACCCTAACTCTAATCCTAACCCTAACCCTAACCCTAACTCTAACCCTAACTCTAACCCTAACTCTAACCCTAACCCTAACCCTAACCCTAACTCTAATCCTAACCCTAACCCTAACCCTAACTCTAATACTAACCCTAACCCTAACTCTAACCCGAACCCTAACCATAACCCTAACTCTAACCCTAACTCTAATCCTAACCCTAACCCTAACCCTAATCCTAACCCTAACCATAACCCTAACTCTAACCCTAACCCTAACCCTAACCCTAACTCTAATCTTAACCCTAACCCTAACTCTAATCCTGATCCTAACCCTAACTCTAACCCTAACCCTAACCCTAACCCTAACTCTAATCCTAACCCTAACCCTAACCCTAATCCTAACCCTAACCATAACCCTAACTCTAACCATAACCCTAACCCTAACCCTAACTCTAATCTTAACCCTAACCCTAACTCTAACCCTAACCCTAACCCTAATCCTAACCCTAACCCTAACTCTAACTCTAACCCTAACCCTAACCTTAAGTCTAACCCTAACCCTAACCCTAACCCTAACCCAACTCTAATCCTAACCCTAACCCTAACTCTAATCCTAACCCTAACCCTAACTCTAATCCTAACCCTAACCCTAACTCTAACCCTAACTCTAACCCTAACCCTAACCCTAACCCTAACTCTTATCCTAGCCCTAACCCTAACTCTAACCCTAACCCTAACTCTAACCCTATAACCCTAACCCTAACCCTAACCCTAACTCTAACCCTAACCCTAACCCTAACCCTAACTCTAACCCTAACCCTAACCCTAACCCTAACTCTAATCCTAACCCTAACCCTAACCCTAACTCTAATCCTAACCCTAACCCTAACCCTAACCCTAATCCTAACCCTGCTACTTCTGTATGGGTGGTTATAACATTTTCATATTCATCATTCGGAGTATGTCTTTCAAATATCTCCTGAAGAGTATCAAATTTATTTCTTATTTCATTATTGGTAAATGAGGACCAGTTATAATGTGTGGCTTAAACTGTTTCTTATTTCTGTGAAGGCACAGGCGAATCTTTGCCGAGACAATCAGAAGATATTCCTTCAAAAGAGTTATATGTCTCACAGTTCAAAGTGCTATTTATCCACTTCTTGTTCATGAGTTTCTAGTCTAGCTGTGCTTAAGCGTTATTTAGGTATTTATTATTTTTGTCTTGGCTTATTTGAGCATTCATATCTCCACCGATGATTAAAATGTTGTGTTGAGTAAGGAAAGATAACCTATTGTAGATGGTGATAGTTGTTTCATTACTTGTATTGGTGGGACCATAGCGAGAGATGATTGTTGAGCAGAGGTTGCCATTAAATGTAGCACCTATCATTCTCGGTTGGGTTTTCTCTGCTATTTAGTGATTTTAAGGTACGAAAATTGAGAAGCATTCAAAGACCTTTTATTGTGGCATTGATGGAGATTTTCTATGCTGATGCTAAAATAAATGTCCGCCCAATACCAGTATCATGGTATTTTAACTCTAGTTCATTATGGTAGTATCTATGTTCTTGCATACATATGATTGCTCAACTACTGATGCTGTAAGCTCATGTAGCTGGTTTATTGTGTTAAAAGTTGCTATGTTAACAATGTTTTTGTATCTGAGTAAGTTGGGTTTGGGCTCGGTATCTGATTTTTCAATCACTGGAGCCAGAGCTCCAACCACAGCAGAGCATGCCTCTTGTTTACTTGCACGAAGAACGATGCAATTTGGATGAGAGTCATGGTAATTTTTGTTGCCTTTTTCTTCTTATCAATTGATGCCACTCTTAAAAATGAGTCACTGTAGTTTTCTAACTGAACTATTTCATCCTGGCTGTTGACCTAGGATGTTCTTCTGTCCAGTGAAGCATCCCAACTTTGGATCTGACCACTTTACTTCACATTCAACATGCTGCCTTGCATGCTTTCCATTGTTATATATTTATTTGGCTTGTAGAAGACTCTCCTACCTCAGAGATTGATATCCATCTACAAGTTCAGTAAGATATCTGAGTGATTATAGGGGGGTGTCTTCGTGGCGTAATGGTTAAAGCGATGGACTGTGGAAACATAGTACGCGAGTTCGTACTCCAGTTACACTATTATGTTCACTTTCGGGCAAATACCCTTGGGAAAGGTAAGAACCCCCTTATCCTCCCAGCTATGGGTTAAATAGTACCACTACTGTTCTTCTAGGAGAATGGCTTTGGCATTAAATACCCTAAAAAGAGTTGATATGCCATTAAAAATGAAGAAACGAAACATATCCTATTTTAGCTTGGTCAGTTACATGTGGGATTATCTTATTCAATCATTTTATTTAGATAAAATTATTCTGGAGAAATTAATTTAGAGTTTTCTGATGTGAATGAAATATTTTTTATTTGGGTGGTATTTTTTGTTTTATTTTTTCATACTTTCAGATGTTTATGTGACTTATTATTTTTCTTCAAAACGGGACTCATGAAAGAGAATAATAATGAAGCTACTGTAAACTTTCTCCTTTAAATTATGCTAATTTTATCTTCATATAAGTCTACATAAATCTTTTTTTAATCAGGTTTGGTGGGTTAGTCTTATATCCTGATTTATGATACGACTTCTCTTCAGTTGTAGTTTTAGTCAACCTTAGTCGAGGGTGACCTGAAGGCTCCCTTTTTAATAGTTACTACACTGAGGTGTAGGGGAGGGTGCTACTCTTTTCCCTGGATTGCTCCACTTTACCCTTTATCTGTACCTTATAATACTGAGTGTTAAGCAAGGAAGAATCAAGTATCATTTTTTGAGTCTTTGGTATGACTCGACCTGGGACTGAATCCTGGTCTCCCGGACCATTGGAAACATTATCTAAACATTCTCCGTTTCTAAACCCTCATAACAGTTAATCTCTTGATAGTATTAGCTATTAATACAAATAAGAATATTGATTGTATCAAGAAGAAATTTAACAAAAAAACAAAATGCTTACTGTCTGAATGAATTTAAAATTATCTTAACTCTTTGTTTAACATCTATCTGTGTTTCTTTGCCCAGTCGGCTAGGGCTGTAGAATACACTGACTGCACCTCTGCAGAGGGGTAAGACCCCCCCACTAACGAGTGTCCTGGATATATGACACTAAACAGTCTGATGGTGAGGTCCCAGTAATGCTAGGGCTTTGGGGAATACAGAGCACCCCTTCATTGCCATTGCTCCCTGGTCCACTTTGGCCCGGCGTGGTAGCACCTGATAGGGTCCTATCTATGGGTTAAATAGAACTAACAGCATACTTATGCTAAACTTATTTGTTTGATTAAATTGAATAGCTTGAAATAGAAATGTTTTTGACAATTAAACCATGCTTACATTTATACTGCATGCTTATGCTAAACTGAATTGTTTGAAATTGAACTGTTTTTGACATTGACACTGTACTTACACTAAACTGAATTGTTATATATAACTGTTTGAATAAACTGAATAGTTTGAAATAGAAAAGTTTTTGACAATTAAACTGTATACTCATGCTAAACCAAACTGTTTTAAATAGAACTGATTATTCACATAAAAATGGATTTGGCGTTAAATAACCTTAAAGGTTGATATGCCATAAAACCCAACAAACCTATCTGTGTTTCTACTTTTTTATTTATATTTTGGGGGCTAGGAACTAATTACATTTCCAAATTTTATTTTCATCACGTCCAGTGTGACAAAGCATTGGAACAGTGTCGATGGATGATTTTCTTAAGTTGTCTCAGTATGGCAGACACTGTGAGTTTGCTGACAAATCTTCAGTGCAGCTTGGTTGCCAGCCTGTGAAAGTTGTAAAAAGTCAGCCAAAAGGTATTTGTAACTTGCTCTTTGAAGCATTAAAAAGTAACTGAATTGACAAGGAGGTATCTGTGAAATTCAACTTAAAGTCAACCAAACAACAAAACCCAAGAAGTCAATTAAAAGAAAACTCAACTAAAATTAAACAAAAGCTGAAAAAATCAGCCAAAAATTCAATGAAACCGCAAAAACTACTAATAGTCAAAGAACTTTATTGACTGGACACTCTCTCTCAGATAAGTCCCGCAAATTACAACAAATTTGCTCCACTTTATCTTTTCTATCTTTTCTTTTGCTTATATAAAATTTGATTTCTTAAATTCTGTCATCTGTATTATCTTTTTGGTTTGGTTTATTGGGTTTTATGGCATATCAACCTTTGTAGGTTATTTAATGCCAAATCCATTTTTATGTAAATAATGTTCTATTGAAAACAATTCACTTTACCATAAGTACACAGTTTAATTGTCAAAAACATTTCCATTTCAAATATGTAACAATTCAGTTAAGTGTAAATACAGTTTTAATGTCGGAAAACAGTTCTATTTGAAAAAATTCTGTTAAGCATAAGCTCGCAGTTTAAATGTAAGTACGGTTTAATTGTCAAAAACATTTCTATTTCAAGCTATTCAGTTTAATCAAACAATTCATTTTAGTATAAGTATGCTGTTAGTTCTATTTAACCCATAGATAGGGCAACTATCAGGTGCTACCACTCCGGGCCAGAGTGGACCTGAGAGCAATGGCAATGAAGGGGTACACCGCATTCCCCAAAGCTCCAGCACTGCTGGAACCTCACCATCAGACTGTTTAGTGTCATATCTAGGACACTCGTTAGGGGTCAGTCAGTGTATTCTACAGCCCCAGCTGACTGGGCAAATTATCTTTTTGAATCAGTATTTGAACTAGAAAACGGCGGAACATACTGTTAGAAATTACCCACTAAACCCCCACCCCCACCCCATATTTTCCCAATTAATTGAAAATTTGGTAGTTTACCCATACATTGCGGAATTCTTATTGTTATTTCCCTTTCAACTCAAAAGACTCATGCAGTAAAAACCAACTGATTTGCATCTTCCAGGAAATGCATATCAATTTTTTATGCCCTCATTGGCATTCTGGGTGGCAATGTCCAGTTCTAAGAACTTCAACAAGAGGTATACCAGGAGTATGAGTTGTAATTTACTAAGCTTTTTGCTTAGAAAGACCTATGAATGGGGCAGCCAATGAGACTCTAACTCACTCATGATGGTTTACTAGTCTAGCTTGCTAACCATTATACCACTCAAGGTACCCACCAGGAGAATGAGTTGTAATTTACTAATGTAACATACCCATAATATATAAGGATATGTGAAATATACATAAAATGTTCATAACTCATATATAGATAACATAGGAATCCCAAAACACAAAAAACTTTACGACTTCTTAGTTCAGGTATGAAACTTTTTATTACCTTTGAGTTAAAAGGTTTTTCAACATGAGGAAGAGGGAGGCACAATCTTTCTATGTCGTCTTTTCCATCTGCCCCACCACCACCACCACCACCCTGTGAGGGTTTCCTATTATCTCTTTTCCTATTAATGGTGAGGGTTTCCTATTAATGGTGAGGGTTTCCAATTATCTCTTTTCCTATTAATGGTGAGGGTTTCCTATTAATGGTGAGGGTTTCCAATTATCTCTTTTCCTATTAATGGTGAGGGTTTCCTTTACAATTATTATCTCTTTTCCTATTAATGGTGAGGGTTTCCAATTATCTCTTTTCCTATTGATGGTGAGGGTTTCCTATTATCTCTTTTCCTATTAATGGTGAGGGTTTCCTATTAATGGTGAGGGTTTCCAATTATCTCTTTTCCTATTAATGGTGAGGGTTTCCTTTACAATTATTATCTCTTTTCCTATTAATGGTGAGGGTTTCCTATTATCTCTTTTCCTATTAATGGTGAGGGTTTCCTTTACAATTATTATCTCTTTTCCTATTAATGGTGAGGGTTTCCTATTATCTCTTTTCCTATTAATGGTGAGGGTTTCCAATTATCTCTTTTCCTATTAATGGTGAGGGTTTCCTTTACAATTATTATCTCTTTTCCTATTAATAGTGAGGGTTTCCAATTATCTCTTTTCCTATTAATGGTGAGGGTTTCCTATTAATGGTGAGGGTTTCCAATTATCTCTTTTTCTATTAATGGTGAGGGTTTCCTATTAATGGTGAGGGTTTCCAATTATCTCTTTTCCTATTAATAGTGAGGGTTTCCTTTACAATTATTATCTCTTTTCCTATTAATAGTGAGGGTTTCCTATTATCTCTTTTCCTATTAATGGTGAGGGTTTCCTATTATCTCTTTTCCTATTAATGGTGAGGGTTTCCTATTATCTCTTTTCCTATTAATGGTGAGGGTTCCCTATTATCTCTTTTCCTATAAATGGTGAGGGTTTTCTTTTACAATTATTATCTCTTTTCCTATTTCTTGATAGAATTTTTTGGGATTGTCTTGAAATATTTTGTTTTGTCTAAAGAATCTTTAACCCTTTTCATATCTTTAAATATGCTGGGCCATTAGTTGGGTTTTTTGTTTCAATTTTTTTTATTATCAGGATCTTATCAATTGATGTTATTTCATATTTTCTTTAAATTTTTCTTACTTTCCTAGTTACACATTTAATCAAGTATGGATATTTCTCCTTAACATTCTTCTATTTCTTTTCTGATCTTTAATTTCTATTTGAATTACTTAAAACTATTTTTTTGTGTTAAAGCCATAAGATTTGGTTTAAGATTTTTCATTGAATATCAGCAACAACCTGTTTTTTTTTATACTATTTTTTTCAGCATTTTAAGCAGTTGCTTTTAATGGTATAACTTCTCACATCGGCTAATTTATTGAAATCTGTATATGTAGTTCTTTCTCGCTATATTATTATCATCCTTATATATATAAATTGGCCAACCGTAGTCAAGGCCGACCCAAAGGCTTCTTTTTCAATAACTACTACACCTAAGTGTTGGAGAGGGTGCTACACTTTTCCCTTGATGCTCCACTTACCCTTGATCCATACCTTATAATGCTGTGTTAAGTAAGGAGGCATCAAGTATGATCTTTTGAATCTTTAGTATGACTTGACCTGGGATTGAACCTTGGTCTCCCAAACCATTGACGAACACTCTAACTACTATGCCTCTGGGCCGATTATATATCAAAAGATTTTTTTTCTTTTTTTGTTGGTCCTAAGAGAGAAAAAAGCAAATATTTCAAAATGAATAGGTCCATTAAAAGCTTTAAATTTTTTAAAGAATTATTTATTTTGTTCTTACACACGGGTATGTTTCCGGAAACATGCTCCTATGTAAGGATGAAATAAATAATTCTTAAAAAGATATAAATCTCTTAGTAGACCTATTCATTTTGAAATATATATATATATATATATATAAAGAGAGAGAGGGGAAGAGAGAGAGAGAGAGAGAGAGTCTCAATATTGATGATAGGGCATAGGTGGATCTAAGTTTGGATGTTTGGTGACTGTCAGTTTCTCGCCTATGTGGTTGTCTTGGTCATCATATATATTAATATATATTGAGAATTTGAGAGATACTATTTACCCAACCCCTCCGCTCGGGCAGGATATGACACAAGGTCAATTTTTTTTTTAAGCGGAGTTTAACAGGTTTGAATTCAGAGTTTTCCTTCTCCTAGACTAGTTTCCTAACCAAGGCTGAAGAACCTAGTCTGTCCTACTATTTACCCATAGCTGGAGGGAGAATAATTGGATTCATACCTTTCCCAAGGGTATTAGTGCTATGTGAAATGCAATCAGTCTCGTCCAGGATTTGAACTCGTGTCGCCGTGTCCAATTCCTACGACGATAACGACTACACCACCAATTTGAGAGATAAAGCCAAAAATTGATCTCTAAAAAAAATGCTTAGGTCTTTGAAAATAAAATATTACTAGAATAAAACTATAGAAGCTAAATTAAAAGTTTACAAATGCAATCAAGTGGTGTTATTTAAAGTTTCATACAATCATTAGACATATATATCAGAGGATATATATATATATATATATATATATATATATATATATATATATATATAGACTCTTCCAATCATCATCATGTCGTGCCGCTAGCATGGATATCCCTGACCCTCTCTCGCCACTTCTCCCTATCATTCATCGCCTCTGGCTGGTCTTCAGGGCTACATCCCATATCATCACATAGCTGCTGTATATATGTTTGAGCTGGTCGTCCTGTTTTTGCTTGGCCATATGCGGGGTCCATAGGAGTACATCACTTATGAGCTTGTCCTTGCTTCTCCAGCAGTGTTCTGCATGTCTGGTTCATCTAGCTTGGATAGTTTTCCTGATGGGAGGCAGGTGTCCATATAGTTGGTTCCTTGTGGGGTATTGCTGCCAGGAGTTGTTCAATATTGCTCGCAACATTCTTGTGTAATTGCCATCTAGCTTCTTCTCCAGTCATTTAGTTAGCGTCCAAGTAGTGCATCTATATAGCAGTATTGACACAACCGCTGCCTGGAAGAAGCTGCGTTTCATTTTATCGGTCAAGTCTGATTTCCATATGATCGAAAGCCTATCAATAACTGTCCATGCCTTCGTTAGCCGTGTGTCGATGTCTTTTTCGGTTGATGAGACGTGCTTCCTAGGTAGGTGAATTTGTTTACCAGTTTCAGAGAGGTTCCGTTTTGTGTGGAAATGTCGCCTCTTTGGTAGCAAAGCTGCTGCAATTTTACCTAATTGTACCAATCCATGAGGGGCTAGGTTTACTGCCTGGAACCTGAGGCGCCCCTTTTTAAGGGAATGCCGACTGAGCCCAATGCATTTTTGGGAATGCCAGGCATGTCTGGGCTAGAGCCCTGCTCCTGGACACACCTTAAAAAAGGCCTTGGTCCTTACTCACCCGTTTAGTGGGGCATGCACCAAATACCATTGGTAGCAAGCTACACTGATGACTTGTTTTACTGTAATATATTACTTTTCCTCTTCTCTCGAAACGTGTGTTTGTCTTATTTATTTTTATGCTCTTTTCTGAGGACATTGGCCTAATGAGTAAAGTGTTCGCCAATGGTCCAGGAGGTCGGGGTTCAATTCCAGGTCGAGTCATACCAAAGACTCAAAAAATGGTACCTGATGTCGCCTTGCTTAGCACTCAGCATTATAAGGTGAGGATCAAGGGTAAAGTGGAGCAATTCTGGGAATGGAGTAGCGCCCTCCCCAACACCTCAGTGTAGTAGCTATTGAAAAGGGAGCCTTCGGGTCACCCTCAACTAAAGCTGCCAACTTTACTTCATATATATATATATATATATATAGTCATCCACAGACAGACTGTTTCGTTCTATCAGAACTCTTCAGTATGGCTAGACACGTAGGATGCTTGAGACCAGGATTGAAACCAGTCCAACTTTATGTTAGACTTAGTATCAAACTGCTCAGCCAACAAGTGTACCACGTTGGCTAAGGGAATTATAAGGTCTTATGTAGCAACAGCAGCAGCAGCGTTCGTTTGTTTACATTTTTATACCCTATCAGCTACCAGAGTGCTCAATTCTTTTGAAGAGCTTTGCATTATGCGAGCGGCAGCTGAAAATTCCTTCGCCAGAGTGCTCAGGAAGGGCCATACTATAATATGGACATTTTCAGCTTTGAAGAATTGTTTTATCATTTATGCAGTATGACAAGGGGTGTTATTTTGTATAAAGATGAGACCAGGCACAGGAGATGCTCTTAGAAAAAACACTGAACAAAAAGTTAGTAGTATAAGAACACTAGCATGAACGAAAAGATGGTGATACAAACAGGGTTGGATTATTATCATTAAGGGTTTTCGGACTATTGTCTTCATCTTTATTGTTATTTCTACAACGTTTCGGCCAATATGTCTTCTGGCCTTCGTCAGGTGCTTGTCGAACTCAGAAAAAGAAAAATCTAAATATGAGCACAGGTAAAAAATCATACATAATAGTAGTAATTCTTGTCAAGTAAGAACATTAAGTTTATAAGTCCCAAAAATTCACTCTGAATTGTCCAGCAGGACACATGGTGTAACGGTTAGAGGCGTTGGTTCCCTAAGCTTCTAATGAGACAATCATCTGGAGGTTACATATTCAATCTTCACTAAAAGTAACAATACAGGAATACATAACACTTGTATCCAGTTATGGCTAATGGAATCAGAACAGGTGACCATAGATTCAATAAAGGACGTAGTTCAAAGTTCTGTGAAGGTTTCCGAGTTTGACAAACACCTGAAGAAGGCCGGTGGACATATCGGCCGAAACGTTGTTGAAATAAAGATGAAGACAATAGTCCGAAAACCCTTAATGATAAAAATCAACAAGCTTCATCCCAGAAATTTAGACAGCTGATTAGGTTGGATTAACCATTAAGCAAAATAAGCTTGCGCTAAGAGCAACAGAAGGGAGCATCACATTTTTTTTTCTTTGATATTATGCCTTGTAGTGACCAAATCATATTTATTCTAAAACCAAATAGGCTAATGTTAAACTACCGAGGAGAGGAGGTCCTGTTATGTTGTGGTTAATGTGATGGACTGGGACATCGTAAGAAGTGAGTTCAAACTATAGTCACACTGCTGTTTACTTTCGGGCTTGGGAAAGTTATGATCCCCACCCGTGAAACACCCAGTTATGGGTTAAATAGTACCACTTCTATTTTTCTTGAAGGATGGTTTTAGCATTAAATAACCCACGAAGGTTGATATGTCATTAAACAAAGAAACCATACCTAAACTGATATTAAAATTATGAAAAATATCCCATTTTGTTAGCTCTTCCTAGTAGCATGCTTTATGTATGAATATTGTGTTTCTGTATTTATTCATTAGAGATGGGTTACCCAATGAATAACAATTTTATTTGATACTTTCCTGAACATCTGAAATTATCAAAGTTTGTTCCCATGACTCTCCGTCTGCACTCAGAGTCTTGCAGTATCAACAAAATATGTCTACTTTAATGGTATAATTTGGATTGTTTGGAGTAACAAGTCCCGAAATTGATTAGTTATTAAATTACTTTATATTTTCAACATAAAGTAAAAGATATTTTAACTATATGTGACCCTATCTTATCACTAATGGAAAAGTTGTAATTTTACGCCTGGTTGTCGTCAGGAAAAAAGCGAGGGGCACGCTTGTTGGATTGTGCTTATGGCATCGAATTGCCTTAAATGAACGAGGGCCTTCTTTAACTGCTCGAAGAAATTGATACCGGAATTAAAATCTAGCCTTTTTCTTTTTTTTTTTTTTTTGAGATAATCAAGAATGTGAGTTTTTCTTTGTCTGTTTGTAACTTCTGCCAAAGCTGAGAGCGTAGTATCTGTCAGTTTTGACTACAATAAATGGTTATCTACCTTACCGAGGTTGGTTCGACACAAGATCATTTCAAAAAGTAAACATCCTCCTGTGTATAAATGAACGGTGGCAAAAATAGCTTAGCTTCATCATCATTCTTTCTTTAGGGGCCCTCAGGCATTTGGTAATCAATCTGATTCTACACATTTTAGACCAGGTGGGGTGGGTGCTTCCTTAGATGAAAATGTCATTCTCCTATCAGAGAGCGACACTCTCAGCCTAGGCAAAAAATACCAATTCTGTCATTTCTGGCTGAAACAATGCTTAGATATATTTCAGATTCAGTGAAAGTTTTATAGGTAATTTTAGTCATTCTAGAAAATTATTTCCAGAAATACTTGTATTTTTTTTCCAGATTTTTCCAAAATTTTGAAATCGAGAAAATAAGGTCGGCTTCTTTCCCCACCCCTGCAACTTTTTTTCTTTCTTATTTTTCCGGTTAATAGTGATGCCTACGTGTATTAAATTGTGGATGCGTCAGGGTTTGTAAGGCTGTTTTTTGTTTTCGTTTTTGTTTTTTTCAAGAAAGATGGCTTTTGAGAGATAAAAAAAGATATCTTGAGAGAGAGAGAGAGAGAGAGAGAGAGAGAGTGAGAGAGTGAGAGAGAGGGACACGGTGTGGTAGAGGAGGAGAATGTAGCAGAACGCAGGATCTGTGCCAAAAGACACATGTATACAGGGTGTTATCATATTACGTGATGACACAGACTGGTAAAGTTTGGGGTGGGGGGTAACAAAAAATTCTAACCAAACACGTGTCAGTTGGGAACGAATTTAAGATTATGACTACACACATACATACGCACGAACACACTGAGTGCGAACGAGAGGTAGAAAGAAGGAAAGAGACGTGGGTGAAGACATGAAATAGAGAAGAGAAATTACTGTTGAGAGAGAGAGAGAGAGAGAGAGAGAGATCAATGACTTGGCATTTTATAACATCTGCTGTTACCATTGTTGCATTTTTTTTCTTTTCTTTCTTACTTTCTTTTTTCTTTCTTTCCTTTATTTGTTTATTTGCTATTTTAATCTTAATGATTTGTTTTCTTGCTTTTTTCTTACTTTTTAATTTTCTCTTTTTTGATTTCTTTCTTTCTTTCTTTCTTTCTTTCATGTTAATGATCTGTTTCCCTTCTTGTGCTTTTCCTTACTTTCTTTTTTTCTTTCTTTCTCTCTCTCTCTCTCTTTTTCTTTCTGTCTGTCTGTTTGTCTCTGTCTCTGTCTCTCTCTTTTTGCCTCTTTCTTGTTCTTTTTATTTTGTCTCATTCTTTCTATCCCACTTTGTCTCGTTCTTTCTCTCTCTTTTTTGTCTCTTTCTTTCTATCTCACTTTCTCTCGTTCTTTCTTTCTCTCTCTTTTTTGTCTCTTTCTTTCTATCTCACTTTCTCTCGTTCTTTCTCTCTCTCTCTCTCTCTCTCTCTCTTTTGTTTCTTTCTTTCTATTTCATTTTCTCTCGTTCTTTCTCTCTCTCTCTCTCTTTTGTCTCTTTCTTTCTATCTCATTTTCTCTCCTCTCTCTCTTTTGTTTCTTTCTTTCTATCTCACTTTCTCTCGTTCTTTCTTTCTCTCTCTCTCTTTTGTCTCTTACTTTCTCTCCTTTTTTCTCTCTCTCTCTTCTCTCTTTCTTTCTGTCTCACTTTCTCTCCTTTTTTCTCTCTCTCTTTTCTCTCTTTCTTTCTATCTCACTTTCTCTCCTTCTTTCTCTCTCTCTTTTCTCTCTTTCTTTCTATCTCACTTTCTCTCCTTCTGTCTCTCTCTCTTTTCTCTCTTTCTTTCTATCTCACTTTCTCTCCTTCTTTCTCTCTCTTTTTTCTCTCTTTCTTTCTATCTCACTTTCTCTCCTTCTCTCTCTCTCTCTCTTTTGTCTCTTTCTTTCTATCTCACTTTCTCACCTTCTTTCTCTCTATGTTCTTGTCTCTTTCTTTCTATCTCACTTTCTCTCCTTCTTTCTCTCTCTCTCTTTCTCTCTTTCTTTCAATCTCAATGTCTCTCCTTCTTTCTCTCTCTCTCTTCTCTCTTTCTTTCTATCTCACTTTCTCTCCTTCTTTCTCTCTCTCTCTTCTCTCTTTCTTTCTATCTCACTTTCTCTCCTTCTTTCTCTCTCTCTTTTCTCTCTTTCTTTCTATCTCACTTTCTCTTCTTCTTTCTCTCTCTTTTTTTGTCTCTTTCTTTCTATCTCACTTTCTCTCCTTCTTTCTCTCTCTTTTTTGTCTCTTTCTTTCTATCTCACTTTCTCTCCTTCTTTCTCTCTCTTTTTTGTCTCTTTCTTTCTATCTCACTTTCTCTCCTTCTTTCTCTCTATGTTCTTGTCTCTTTCTTTCTATCTCACTTTCTCTGCTTCTTTTTCTCTATGTTCTTGTCTATTTTCATTTTTATTTTCTTCCACATTCCTTTGTTAATCTTTCGGTAATTCTTTCTCCTTTTTTTCTTTTCTAACTTTTTTCTTTCGGCAAGGTTCTTTTTATTCTCTTTTCTCTCTCTCTCCCTCTCTCTCTCTCTCTCACTTTATTTTGCCTTCTTCATACCACTCTCTAATAGTTGATCTTTTTTTTCATTCCTTTCCATCATATTTCTTTCATTTATTTATTTTCATCTCTTTAAATTTTTATTCATCTTTTTTCCTCCACTAGTTTTATATATTTTTATCTTTCTGCCTCTCAATTTTCCCTCCTCCTCCTCCTCCTCCTTAGTTTCATCTCTTCCTCACTCTTCCCCTCTTTACTTGCCCTCTTTTCTTACACTTTTGTCTTCCCCTACTCTCTTTTCCTCTGCCTCCTCACTCTCTTATAATTTCTTTCCTCTCCATCTTTCTTTAGTCTCTTCCTCCTAAACCCTTTATTTTACTTCACTCCTCTTACTTTTCCTTTTTTCCCCGTCTCCTATCTTCCTCCTCTTTCTTTTTATTTCTATCATCTATTTTTCTGATTTAATCCAGTTTACTCTCAAGTGTTGCTTGAACAGTTTTCTCCATGACAAAAAAAATAAATAAATAAAAAAATAAATAAATCAAGTGTTTACTTGGATAAAAAGCATTTTTCTAGCAAAACATTTTTCCATGTTGTTGTTGTATCAGTTTTGGGTAGAGTTTGATGTTCCTTACAAATTATCTTTTGTAAATTACTGAGTTATGGGCTAAGCAATAAACGTATTGAATCAAATCTGATGATTTCAATAAACTCATTATCGATAACTCATTGGCAAACTAGTTTCGCACAATAATCAGACCACTAATTATTCAGAATAGTATCATCCTAATTGTCCAATCAAAAATTGGGCTTTAATCTCCATTCTTTTCATTTTGAACACAACATTTAATTTCATATGTCACAAACCTGCCTAATGTTGTTTAAAGGGTTGGTTGGTTGCTTGTTTGTTTGTGTTTTATGACATATCAACCCTTGTAGATTATTTAATGCCAACTCCTGCTGAAACATATTTATCATCAGCATCTTGCAATGATTTCCCTGACTCTCTCTCCAAAACTGGCTTGTCTATGTATAGAGGTTTTTAGCATAGGATATTGTTACGTGTGTTGTTATGCTGTTATTTCCTCACTAAATGTTATTGGGAAATAAAGGAGAGAGATAAGATGAAGATGCTGTAAGGTTTTTATGATGCTTTTAATGGCAGCATGGAATAAAGGGTTTACGTTTATGCTGCAAGTCTCGTAGGAAGGAAGGAACGAAATGAAGTTGTTATAGAATTGAGAAGGCATTTTAGCAGCTAAATGTGCATCGTTAGGTTAAGGCATTGTTGAATGTGTAAGTGGTGTATGGTCGCCATAGGTGTAGCAAAGGTCGTGTTTGCTGTTTAAGGACAGGAATGATGTAGTTGCCCATGAATGCATGGTCCTGGTCATTTGGGGAGAGAAGCGTGAATGTCTCCAGAAAATGTTGCCCAGGGATGAAGTGACTGGCTGTCAGAGCGGTATTTTTCATCGCAGTTGACATAGCCAAAGTTGATGGCAAGTTAGATTTGTTCCTATGTGAGGTGGATTGAATTCATCTAATTCATATTCAACTGGGAACCCTTGGCCTTAGAGAATAGATGCAAGGGGTCCATAAATTAGGTGGCTTTCTTCATTGTGTAGATGCTGCTGCTAATGGTTATCGTCATAGAAAATGGACACGGCGACACGAGTTCAAATCCTGGATGAGACTGCTTGCATTACACATAGCACTAATACCCTTGGGAAAAGTATGAATCCAATTATTCTCCCTCCAGCTATGGGTAAAATAGTAGGGCAGACTAGGTTCTTCAGCCTTGGTGATGCAACTAGTCTAGAAGAAGGAAAACTCTGAATTCAAACCTGTTAAACTCTGCTTAAAAATTGACCTTGTGTCATATCCTGTCTGAGCAGAGGGGTTGGGTAAATATGGTAAATATGATAAGACGTCTATCCTTTTTGAAGAGTTCTGTGGAAGAGAAAGTGTTTGGCAGGCTTTCCCCAATTTGGTGCTGAATAGGATAAGTCATCCTGATTGGGTGAAAATATGCATCAGCCCTAACGGTCAAATTGATTAACGCGCCAAACAAAAATACTATGTTCTTTCTGCTACAGGTTCACAGAAGAATGCCACTTATGAGTTAAGCTTTGTTTCAAATGTAGAAAATGATCAAATATTTCCATTTGCACAATTACATTCACTTTCAGACTAATATCCTTGAGAAAGGCATGAACTCCCTTATCCCTCCAGATATAAGTTAAATAATATCACTGCTGTTCTTATACAAGGATAGCTTTGGCATTAATAACTCACAAAGGTTGATATGCCATTTAATAGTAAGTAAAGTAAAGTTGGCGACCATAGTCGAGGGTGACCAGAAGGCTCTTTTTTCAATAGCTATTACACCAAGGTGTAGGGGAGGGCACTACTCCTTTCCCTGGATTGCTCCACTTTACCCTTGATACATACCTTATATCGCTGAGTGTTAAGCCAGGAGGTATCAAGAACCATTTTTAAAGTCTTTGGTATTACGCGACATGGGATTGAATCCAGGTCTCCCAGACCATTGGCGAACACTCTACCCATTAGGCCAATGAGCCGGTTATGTAAAAGTAAGTCAGTAAAGTTAGTGACCGTAGTCAAGGGTGACCCGAAGGCTCCCTGTGGCATCTATCAGTCAAATAGATCTGTTCAAAAGTTCTTCATTGTTGATGCCATATATCTGTAAATTATTTGTACTAAGAAGAGTTACTTGAAGCTATAATTGTTTACTTAGGATTATTATTAGTTACTTGAAATCATATAACTATGAAAATCATATAACTTCAAAAAGGATAGACGTCTTATCATATTTACCATATTTACCCAACCCCTCCGCTCAGACAGGATATGACACAAGGTCAATTTTTAAGCAAAGTTTAACAGGTTTGAATTCGGAGTTTTCCTTCTTCTAGACTAGTTGCCTCACCAAGGCTGAAGAACCTAGTCTGCCCTACTATTATTAGTATTAGATTGGAATACTTGAAACCATATAACTCTGTGCAAATTATTTCAATAAGATAGAAATATTTTATATCAAATAACTGTGTGCAAAAAACACTTGAGCAACAACTACACAAAAAATGTTTTAAAAATTGTATCCTGTGAATTCCATTTCCTCACCTCTTGGCATAAAATAGCCCTTGATGAGGTGACATGTTGTTAAAATCAATCAATCAGTTGAAATATTGTCTCTATCCAAATATAATGCTTAATTTGGTAGTTAGATAAAAAGTTTTTACTTTTTATATCATTTGTATGTGTATGTGTTTGCTAAGTTGGTGCAAAGGTTCCCAGTATTAACTTTTACACAAAAATAGGGAAATCTTAGAAGTGTTATTGAAGTTTAGTCATCTTTTTGTTGCATGTGTATGCATATGTTTTAAGAATGTTTTTGTAGAGAGACAAATAATTATCTTCCTTGGAGAATGAGTATTTCTTTTGGGTGCCTCCTGGGGTGTTACATGATAATCAGAAGTCTATTTTCGATTTCTTTTGCTTCTGTTTATTGAAAAGAAGAGACATTATTTTGGACACTGCTTTAAGAGTAAAGTCACACATAATGATATTACTTACACTCATCAAGTAACCCCTTTTTTTTGTCCCACTTTTACATACTTGGAACAATATGTACATATTTCTAGCTGTTAGGACACATTGTGTATTTGTTCTTCTTAATACTCTTGGTATCTATATTATATTTGTGGGTATATATATATATATATATATATATATATATGTCAAATGTTCTTGTATGTATAACTGAGTTTATCTTGTCTTTCCTTTTGTTGTGTTCAGTGTTAGTATATCACAGATATACTAATGCTAATATTGGTCCTTTAGTTGTGTCCAGTGTTAGTATATCACAGATATACTAATTCTAATATTGGTCCTTTAGTTGTGTTCAGTGTTAGTATATCTCTGATGTACTAATTCTAATATTGGTCCTTTAGTTGAGTTCAGTGTTAGTATATCTCTGATGTACTAATTCTAATATTGGACCTTTAGTTGTGTTCAGTGTTAGTATATCTCTGATGTACTAATTCTAATATTGGTCCTTTAGTTGTGTTCAGTGTTAGTATATCACAGATATAGTAGTGCAAATATTGGTCCTTTAGTTGTGTTCAGTGTTAGTATATCTCAGATATACTAATTCTAATATT
Organism: Sepioteuthis lessoniana; assembly: GCA_963585895.1. Classification (NCBI taxonomy): domain Eukaryota; kingdom Metazoa; phylum Mollusca; class Cephalopoda; order Myopsida; family Loliginidae; genus Sepioteuthis; species Sepioteuthis lessoniana. The sequence goes on from OY757939.1 coordinate 12,054,886, forward strand.
GGTCCTTTAGTTGTGTTCAGTGTTAGTATATCTCTGATGTACTAATTCTAATATTGGTCCTTTAGTTGTGTTCAGTGTTAGTATATCTCAGATGTACTAATTCTAATATTGGTCCTTTAGTTGTGTTCAGTGTTAGTATATCTCAGATGTATTAATTCTAATATTGGTCCTTTAGTTATGTTCATTGTTAGTATATCTCAGATGTACTAATTCTAATATTGGTCCTTTAGTTGTGTCCAGTGTTAGTATATCACAGATATACTAATTCTAATATTGGTCCTTTAGTTGTGTTCAGTGTTAGTATATCTCTGATGTACTAATTCTAATAGTGGTCCTTTAGTTGTGTTTAGTGTTAGTATATCACAGATATAGTAGTGCTAATATTGGACTTTTAGTTGTGTTCAGTGTTAGTATATCTCTGATGTACTAATTCTAATATTGGTCCTTTAGTTGTGTTTAGTGTTAGTATATCACAGATATACTAATTCTAATATTGGTCCTTTAGTTGTGTTTAGTGTTAGTATATCTCAGATGTACTAATTCTAATATTGGTCCTTTAGTTGTGTTCAGTGTTAGTATATCTCAGATGTACTAATTCTAATATTGGTCCTTTAGTTGTGTTCATTGTTAGTATATCTCTGATGTACTAATTCTAATATTGGTCCTTTAGTTGTGTTCAGTGTTAGTATATCTCAGAACGTACTAACTCTAATATTGGTCCTTTAGTTGTGTTCAGTGTTAGTATATCTCTGATGTACTAATTCTAATATTGGTCCTTTAGTTGTATTCAGTGTTAGTATATCTCTGATGTACTAATTCTAATATTGGTCCTTTAGTTGTGTTCAGTGTTAGTATATCTCTGATGTACTAATTCTAATATTGGTCCTTTAGTTGTGTTCAGTGTTAGTATATCTCAGATGTACTAATTCTAATATTGGTCCTTTAGTTGTGTTTTGTGTTAGTATATCTCAGATGTACTAATTCTAATATTAGTCCTTTAGTTGTGTTTAGTGTTAGTATATCACAGATATAGTAGTGCTAATATTGGTCCTTTAGTTGTGTTCAGTGTTAGTCTATCTCAGATGTACTAATTCTAATATTGGTCCTTTAGTTGTGTTCAGTGTTAGTATATCTCAGATGTACTAATTCTAATATTGGTCCTTTAGTTGTGTTTAGTGTTAGTATATCACAGATATAGTAGTGCTAATATTGGTCCTTTAGTTGTGTTCAGTGTTAGTATATCTCTGATGTACTAATTCTAATATTGGTCCTTTAGTTGTGTTCATTGTTAGTATATCTCAGATGTACTAACTCTAATATTGGTCGTTTAGTTGTGTTCAGTGTTAGTATATCTCAGATGTACTAATTCTAATATTGGTCCTTTAGTTGTGTTCATTGTTAGTATATATCAGATGTACTAATTCTAATATTGGTTCCTAGTTGTGTTCATTGTTAGTATATCTCTGATGTACTAATTCTAATATTGTTCCTTTAGTTGTGTTCAGTGTTAGTATATCTCAGATGTACTAATTCTAATATTGGTCCTTTAGTTGTTTTCATTTTTAGTAAATCTCAGATGTACTAATTCTAATATTGTTCCTTTAGTTGTGTTCATTGTTAGTATATCTCTGATGTACTAATTCTAATAGTGGTCCTTTAGTTGTGTTCAGTGTTAGTATATCTCTGATGTACTAATTCTAATATTGGTCCTTTAGTTGTGTTTAGTGTTAGTATATCACAGATATACTAATTCTAATATTGGTCCTTTAGTTGTGTTTAGTGTTAGTATATCTCAGATGTACTAATTCTAATATTGGTCCTTTAGTTGTGTTCAGTGTTAGTATATCTCAGATGTACTAATTCTAATATTGGTCCTTTAGTTGTGTTCATTGTTAGTATATCTCTGATGTACTAATTCTAATATTGGTCCTTTAGTTGTGTTCAGTGTTAGTATATCTCAGAACGTACTAACTCTAATATTGGTCCTTTAGTTGTGTTCAGTGTTAGTATATCTCTGATGTACTAATTCTAATATTGGTCCTTTAGTTGTGTTCAGTGTTAGTATATCTCTGATGTACTAATTCTAATATTGGTCCTTTAGTTGTGTTCAGTGTTAGTATATCTCTGATGTACTAATTCTAATATTGGTCCTTTAGTTGTGTTCAGTGTTAGTATATCTCAGATGTACTAATTCTAATATTGGTCCTTTAGTTGTGTTTTGTGTTAGTATATCTCAGATGTACTAATTCTAATATTAGTCCTTTAGTTGTGTTTAGTGTTAGTATATCACAGATATAGTAGTGCTAATATTGGTCCTTTAGTTGTGTTCAGTGTTAGTCTATCTCAGATGTACTAATTCTAATATTGGTCCTTTAGTTGTGTTCAGTGTTAGTATATCTCAGATGTACTAATTCTAATATTGGTCCTTTAGTTGTGTTTAGTGTTAGTATATCACAGATATAGTAGTGCTAATATTGGTCCTTTAGTTGTGTTCAGTGTTAGTATATCTCTGATGTACTAATTCTAATATTGGTCCTTTAGTTGTGTTCATTGTTAGTATATCTCAGATGTACTAACTCTAATATTGGTCGTTTAGTTGTGTTCAGTGTTAGTATATCTCAGATGTACTAATTCTAATATTGGTCCTTTAGTTGTGTTCATTGTTAGTATATATCAGATGTACTAATTCTAATATTGGTTCCTAGTTGTGTTCATTGTTAGTATATCTCTGATGTACTAATTCTAATATTGTTCCTTTAGTTGTGTTCAGTGTTAGTATATCTCAGATGTACTAATTCTAATATTGGTCCTTTAGTTGTTTTCATTTTTAGTAAATCTCAGATGTACTAATTCTAATATTGTTCCTTTAGTTGTGTTCATTGTTAGTATATCTCTGATGTACTAATTCTAATATTGGTCCTTTAGTTTTGTTTAGTGTTAGTATATCACAGATATAGTAGTGCTAATATTGGTCCTTTAGTTGTGTTCATTGTTAGTATATCTCAGATGTGCTAATTCTAATATTGGTCCTTTAGTTGTGTTCAGTGTTAGTATTTCTCTGATGTACTAATTCTAATATTGGTCCTTTAGTTGTGTTTAGTGTTAGTATATCACAGATATAGTAGTGCTGATATTGGTTTTTGGTGAGTGGGGACTTGACTGAATATCTTCCTTAGCTGCAAGCATTGCAATTGTTTTACAGAAATTTGATAATTTGCTTTATTTTTTTTTTTTTTGAAAAACCTGGCTTGATATAAAATGCATATTTTAACTCTTCATGCTGATTTGGGTTTTTTTTTTGTTTAACCTTCATGGGTTATTTAATGCCAAAACCATACTCATAGAAGGACAGCATTGATACTATTTAACCCAATACTAGGGGAATAAAGATATTCCTACCTTTCCCAAGGATATTAGTCCAAAAGTGAATGTAATAGCATAGCTGCAGTTTGAACTTTCTTATTTTGATGCTACAGCCCAGCACTTTAGTCATTACGTCATGGAGCTCTTCCTCTTCATACTGAGAAAAAAGCTCAGTAAAAGTTGCAGTGGATCATTAAAGTTTTTAGTAATGATGCAGTAGGTGCAATCATGTATTGAGAATATGTTTGCAATGTTTAAAAAAGACAATGAAGAAAACATCAGAACTTGAACACTGATGAATTGATAAAACTTGCATCACAAATGACCTACAGTTAAGTCACATTGAAAACACTAGATTACTAAAGTAAAGCAGTGATTTCAAGCCTACTCAGTACTTTGATGATCAGTTAGGAACTGCAGATATAAGCAATCTGAGGCTTGTGTGCTAGACTAAGCAAAGTTTAGTAAATTCTTCACTAAAGTTAAGCAGCCATTAGCCTAATTAGGACTTAGATGGGTAACCAGTTATGAACAGCAGTTTCACTGTGTGTAATGTAAGAAATAGAATCAGTGACCTGAGTTAAATCTTGTATGAAGGAGCTAATGTTTCATTTTGGGTTAATCCCCTTGGGAAAAGCATGAATCCATATGTTTTCCCAGTCATGGATAAATAGTAGGGTAGACTTATCCAAGTATTTGTCTATCTTTTTATTGTCTTTCATTTTTTTGGAATGTCAATAGAAGATAAGTTCTTATTTTCTTGTTGATTAACACTTGGTCTGGTCTTTTGGTCTGGATAAACACTTGATCTGGTTTTTTGGTCTGGATTAACACTAGGTCTGGTCTTTTGGTCTGGATTAACACTTGGTCTGGTCTTTTGGTCTGGATTAACACTAGGTCTAGATCAACGGTAGATCTGGTCTTTTGGTCTGGATTAACACTACGTCTGGTCTTCTGGCTGGGATTAAGTGAATCTTATGCTTCTCATTTTTTAGGACACATTTTGGTTTCTACATATATCATTTGGTTGTATTGTCAAATTTCTTACACAATTCCCCATGGATCACCTTTCCCACCCAGTCATGCTAATTAGTCCTGTACTCCTTTTGTGTTAGTTTGTTGCATTCGCTTATTATATGTTTAATGGTTTCATTATTATTATTATTAGTGTTTACTTTACTTTCAGCTTCTTACAATTCTTCACCGGGTCTTTACCCAAGACCTAGCATGAGGGGAAAGTAGTGATTATATGCATTCTATGTATTCATATTTTTGCTACATTTTTTGTCTGTCACCTTTTCCACTCGCATAGATAGTACTCTCCTTAGGAGATGAGCAGTTCCGCAAAGTGCAATTTTTTGTATTTCATATTGGCTGGGACTACCAGGTATCTTGTTAATGTGTTTATCTATCTCTTTCTTGATCATACCCAGTGCTCCAACTATTACTGGTATGGTGGTAGTTTTAAGGTGCCACATTTTTTAAATTTCTATTTCCAGGTGTTTGTATTTACTTATTTTATTGTATTCTTTGACTGATATGTTATTTATTATCTGCTGGTTACTGACATACCAATTAGAAGGCATGTTTTTCTTTTATAATATTTAACCACTATATCTGGTCTATTGTTCTTTATTTTTCGATCAGTTTGGATAACAAAATCCAAAAGAATAGTAACTTCTTCGGCTTTTGCTATTAGTTCTGGTTGGTGTTTATACAATTTTTCAGATTTCACTACCTCTTCTCCACCTTCTTCACCAACACCAACACCACTACCAATCTATCAATGAATTATTATCAGAACTGATATTAAGTACTTTTTTGGGGTGGGGGTATAAAATCTTATGGGAAATCACATTTCATTTCCTGGCTGCAATTTAAAATTCAATTCTGATAGAAATTTTTTTTCTCAGCTTAATCATTTGGAGTTCAAGTTTGTTACACTGGTATACCGGTGGTACTTTTAGTTTTCCTGTGCAGAGATCATGCTCAAAGGACAGAGGGTAAATTTAGGCTTGGGAATTCAAGGTTCAAATGATAATTGTAAAATTGTTCGTAGAATCAAATTGTTTGTAGAATCAAATTTTTAAAAGGCCAAATTTAAAAAATCAGTTAGCAAAAAATAAATGAAATAAAAATAAAACAAAACAGAAAATATATATTGACAAATAAAGAACTTTTACTTGAAAAATTAAAATTTCTCTTCCTCCTTTTTTATTTTATCTATATATTTATCCAAATCAGTTCATATCTGTCTTACCTTACATCTAACTAGTCTACCCTGGAGAAAGGCATGAATCCAATCATTCTTCCTCCAGCTAAGAATAAATAGTAGGGCAGATTGAATTCTTCAACATTCACATGGCAACTGGTAGGGGCAGGCAAAAATATATCTAACAAGTCTTCCTATATGTGTGTCTCTATCTGTTTATCTATCTGTCTATCTCCTTACAAATCTACATTAGTTCACATCTGTCTATTTATCTTGCTTGCTAGTTAACAGTTATTCTATTTTAGCTCATATCTATTTTTCTATATTTGTTCACATCTGTCTATTTATCTTGCTTGCTAGTTAACAGTTATTCTATTTTAGCTCATAACTATCTATCTAGCTAGCTATTTGTTGGTCTATTTTAGTTCACATCTATCTAGCTATTCATCCTACTCTGTTCATATCTATCTATGTATCTATCTATGAATTTAAGTTTATTTCAAATTCATGTCTAATGAAAATATTTTACACTTTTTTGAAGGCCTCTTTTTTTTAAAAAACAGTTCAAAAATAAGTTGCTTTTGTTTCATTTGCAACAGAATAGAATCAATTGCTCAGCAACTTCCTCTACTGTTAGAACACAATGTTTAGCCTTATGTAATCCATAACAAACCTTTGATTTTTGCTATATCTTAATCATTTTAACTCATAAGCCCAATATATCAAGCTGAACACTATCTTATTATGCGCTGTAAGCCTGATATTTTTGGCTGAATGCTATAAGCCTGATATTTTAGGCTCAAGGAGATCACATCAGAAAATAATAATAATAATAATAATAATAATAATAATAATAATAATAATAATATAAGGCTTAATACAGTGCATATTCAAACCATTTCTTTCGATAGAATACTGGAATAGCTTGAAACAAATTTGTGTACACACTCAAGCAATGTTTGGATACATTTTATGCTTATTTTTCTTTTGTGAATTTTGTGAGTTCGAAAACAGGTTTTCTGAGCGCAAAGGGCCTAAATGTTCCTGGTGTTAAATCATCAATATATTGTTATCATCATGTATATCTTATTATTGTTTTGTGATTTTATATTTAAAGGTTTTATTATATCAGTTCAACTGAATAAAACAAACTGCCCACATTATTTGGGAGGCGACATTTCAACACTAAACGGTAGCTCTCTGAAACTAGTAGACAAGTTCACCGACCTAGGAAGCAGAGTCTCATCGACTGAGACAGACATTGACATGTGACCAACAAAAGCATGGACAGCTATCAATAGGCTATCGGTCATATGGAAGTCAGACCTGACTGATAAAATGAAACGCAGTTTCTTCCAAGCAGCGATCATGGCGATACTGCTATATGGATGCACTACATGGACGCTAACTAAGCGACTGGAGAAAAAGCTTGACGGCAACTACACAAGAATGTTGCAAGCAATATTGAACAGGTCCTGGAGGCAGCACCCCACAAAGCAGCAGCTGTACGGCCACCTACCACCCATCACCAAAACTATCCAAATTAGATGACCCAAACATGCAGGAGACTGCTGGAGAAGTAGGGACAAGCTCATAAGTGATGTACTACTATGGACCCCTTCACATGGCCGAGCAAAAGTGGGGTGACCAGCTTGAACCTACATAAAGCAGCTCTGTGAAGATACGGGGTGTAGCCTTAAGGATCTGGCGGAAGTGATGAACGATAGGGAGAGGTGGCAAGAAAGGGTCAGGGATATCCATGCTGATGGCACGACAAGATGAGATGATGATGTCAATCGGTAGATATACACATTCTCTAATTGGTCAGATTGCTTTGAAGCCAACAAATTCATGAATGACAGATAATTTATTGATTAGTTATGTAATTAAAAATAGGGAATACTAGCAGTTGTGAAATGCAATAAATATTTTAAAAAAGTAAATTGCAGTATTCTATTGATTAGAATAGGTGAAAAGAAAAGCTTTTTATCTGTTAGTGAGGCTTAGAATATATGGACAATATTCCTGAGTAGGATAGAGGCTTCTACCCCCACCACAAAAAGGAGGTGTCCTGAGTATGACATTAAACTACACCTGGTGGTAAGAATCAAATATTGATTGATTGTTGATCAGTTCTTAGGGATTATCTTTATTCTTTTTTTATGCTTATATAAAAACTGAGAGTTTTCTATGATGAACATTGAAATGATGGAATATAGTTAAAAGAAAATTCTCTTTATCTTCTCGGCCTAGAATATGTCTACTACATTCCCAGCATAGTTCTGGAGCTCTTGGGTATGTGGAATATCTTTTCACTGCCATTACTCCCAGGTCCACTTTTTACCTGATGGGTAGTACCTGTTAGGGTCCCATCTATAGGTAATATAAATCTCATTTTGAGATCTTTTTCAAAAAATTTAGAGATTTTTTTGAAATATTTTGAGATTTTTTTCAAAAAATTTTGAGATTTTTTTCAAACAATTTTGAGATTTTTTTCAAAAAAAATTGAGATTTTTTTCAAAAAATTTTGAGATGTTTTTTCAAACATTTTTGAGATTTTTTCAAAAAATTTAAAGATTTTTTTCAAACAATTTTGAGATTTTCTTCAATTTTTGTACAAAAGTCATTTCTAATATATTTTTTTAGTAAAAGCATTTCTAGTATATTTTTTATAGTAAAGTCATTTCCAATACATTTTATAGTAAAAGCATTTCTAATGCAGTTTTTAGTAAAAATCTCAAAACTTTAAGTGTACAAACAGACATTTGTTTGTTAGTTTGGGTTTTATGGCATATCAACCATTGTAGGTTATTTAATGCCAAATCCTTCTTATAAGTATGTATTAAATGATTTCTTAACACATTTTGTTGATAACATTTTTAAACAAACCTGAGCTCATTTGTTTGCACACAGTTAAATGGTTTCAAGAACAGTCACAATTAAACATCAGTCATGTGCTTACACACACTTAAATGATCAAAAAGTTCTATTTCAAACAATCCAATTTAGCATAAGTCATTTATTTGAACAGTTTAAATATCAAACAGTTCTATTTGACCCATAGATAGGATACGGATCAGAGTGAAATGGTACTCCACATTCCCCAAAGCTTCTGGACTTGAACCTCACCATCAGATTATTTAGTATCATATCAAGACATTTGTTGGGGGAGGGGGTTCTTACCTTTCTGAAGAGATGCAGTCAGTGTATTGTACAGCCCCAGCTGACTGGGCTTAAAGACAGATAGATATTTAGAGAATTAAAATAAGATTATTAATTTTGACAAATATTTTCATTCATCAAAAAAAGTTGACTGATAATTCATTGGTTGAGTGAAAACAAACACAAAAATATAACTCAACCCAAATATAGGCCGTTTTGTCAATGGGACTTAGAATATGCAGACTGTATCCCTAGCAGAGGGAGTAAGACCTCTCTCGGAAAAGAGGTGTCTTGAGGATGATACTATACTGCATCTGATGATGAAGCTCCAGTTCTGAAGCTCTCAAGGGTATACAGTAACCCTTCATTGCCATTACTCCCAGGTCCACTCTAACCTGGAGCAGTAGTATTGTTAGAGTGTCATATATAGCTCAACTAGATCCATTTGAAAATTATTTATATTCAATGGAATTATTTGATTTTATATAACTATAAACTATTAATACAAACCTCCTTATCCATCCAGCTATGGCTTAAATAGTACCATTGCCCTATTTACCCAACCCCTCCGCTCGGGCAGGATATGACACAAGGTCAATTTTTAAGCGGAGTTTAACAGGTTTGAATTCAGAGTTTTCCTTCTCCTAGACTAGTTGCCTCACCAAGGCTGAAGAACCTAGTCTGTCCTACTATTTACCCATAGCTGGAGGGAGAATAATTGGATTCATACCTTTCCCAAGGGTATTAGTGCTATGTGAAATGCAATCAGTTTCGTCCAGGATTTGAACTCATGTCGTCGTGTTCATTTCCTACGACGATAACAATTACACCACGGGCACCTCCAAATAGTACCATTGCACTTCTTCTACAAGAATGCCTTTGGCATTAAATTAACTGATGAAGGGTTACTTGAAGCTATAGTTGTTTAATAATGATTATTATAATTTACTTGAAATCATAACAGTGTGCAAACAAATGTCTATTATCAAATAGAAATAATTACTTGAAATGATATAATTATTAGAGTTAGATAGGAATACTCAAAAACATACGACTGTATGCAAAATATTTGTATTAGATAGAAATATTTGATGTCATATAACTGTGTGCATATTACTTGTATTAGATAGGAGTACTTGATATCATATAACTGTGTGCATATTACTTGTATCAGATAGGAATACTTCATATCATATAACTGTGTCCAAAAAATCTTTAAAAAACAACTGTATAAAAAAATGTAAATATAAATGTATAATGAGCACAAATTTCTAACCTGAAAGAATAAAATGACCCTCAATGGGTTGACTTGCCATTAGAAATCAACTAATCAATGAATCAAATATAGGACCCGTCATTTTCTTTGCTTCATTTAATTACTGAGGCTGTATATAGGAACAGGTTATGGTCACTATCTGTTTTTGAATCATTCACATTTAAGCAAAGCTTATCTTGTTGCAGGATGAACCAACTTGTCTTTTTGAGACTCTTTCTTTCCCAGTCTTCATTTTAGCTTTTTTCGTGCTAAAGGCACGACATGATGATGATGATGATGATGATGTGTCCAGCCAAAAAGATCCTTAACTTGGAAAGACCAAGTTTCTATCATGAGGGGTTCTCAGAATTGTGAACTCTGTCTGTGTAGGTAGTACACTTGACACACTCCTTCAACAACTTGGAGCATTGACAATTTCAGCAACCCTACATTAATTGATGCTAGAATTTCAAATCTAGTGTATAGATTGTTACTGCAAATTTTATTAAATTTTCTTCAAGTCAAACTTTTAATTTAGTCAACTTATTTATTTGCTGTTTTTTTTATTACCTACAAATTCATACCCAAAAACCATTTCATTTTAGCAGACCACATTTCTTATTCACTTGCTTACAATAGCAGACAATAAGGTAGCAGTTCAATTCTCACTAAGTACCCTATATTTCTGGTCTTGTGCCAAACTAAGCAAAGCTCAAAAAATGACTGGTTGGGTGATTGGTTTTACAGTATGTCAACCCTTGTTGGGTCATTTTATTTTGAAATCATTTTAATAGTTATGGTCTAATTATATACAGTACAAGAATATACTCTCACAATCATTTTAAATAACTTCATTATCTCAAACAACTATTTGACACATAGATGAGACCCTAACAGATAATACCACTCAAGGTCAGAGCGAACCTGGGAGTAATGTCGATGAAGAGGTGACTTTATATTCCCAAAAGCTCTTGAATTGGATGCAGTTTATGACAGATTGATTGATTGTAATGGTATGTCAACTTGTGTAGGGTTATTTTATACCTAGAGGTTAGGGAATTGCATTCATTGCACATTTGTGTTAACATTTTTGTGTAGTTGTTTTTTGAGAGTTTTTTGCCCAGTTATATAATATCAAGTATTTCTATCTAAAACAAATAATTTGCGCATAGTTATATGGTTTCAATTATTCTTATCTAATACTAATAATTTGTTTGTATACCTATTTGATTTCACATATTTTTATCCAATATTAATAATTTTCCAACTGATTTGTTTGATTCATACATGGGACCCTAACAGGTACTACCACTCCAGGTAAGAGTGGACCTTAGAGTAATCATAATGAAGGCATATTACACCCTCCCCAGAGCTCCAGAACTGCAGCCTTACCATCAGAGGCAGTTTAGTGTCATACCAGGACACTCCTTTTTGGTAGGGTTTTACCTCTCCGCAAGAGATACTCTCAGTGTATTCAAAGTCCTGCTAAAAGGGTGGGGATGCAGTTTAGTGTCATACTCAAGACACTGACAACTTTGTGTAAACTTAGTTAGTATACACCTTGCCATAGAGCAATGATTACCACACAAAGTCTCTCAGAACTATTATTATTGATTTCAATTGGCACTCTATGATTTGGGCTTTGTTATATACTAAGCTAAGATTTGAAAATACCTAAAAATTCTGTTCTGAATGAACTTTCAGTTTGGTGACTTTTGATAAAAATTTCAACTCAAAAGTGAAAACGGTTCAGTCAGCTGGGGCTGTAGAATGCACCAACTGCATCTCTGCAGAGTTGTAAGACTTCTTCAACAAGTGTCCTGATGATGTGGCTCCAGTAAAAAATTTTCTGAATTTTTTCCAAAAATTTTGAGATTTTTTCAAACAATTTTGAGATTTTTTTCAAAAAATTTAGAGATTTTTTTTCAAAAATTTTTGAGATTTTTTTCAAAAACTTTAGAGATATTTTTCAAAAAATTTTCTGAATTTTTTCAAACAATTTTGAGATTTTTTTCAAAAAATTTAGAGATTTTTGTTCTAAAATTTTTAGATTTTTTTCAAAATCTTTTGAGATTTTTTTCAAAATATTTTCAGAATTTTTTCAAAAATTTTGAGATTTTTCTTCTAAAATTTTGAGATTTTTTTCAAAAACTTTTGAGATATTTTTTAAAAAATTTTGAAACTTTTTAAAAAAAATTTTTAGATTTTTTTTCCAAAAACTTTTGAGATTTTTTTTCAAAAATTTAGAGATTTTTTTAAAAAAATTTTCAGAATTTTTTAAAAAAATTTTTGAGATTTTTTAAAAAATATTTTCAGAATTTTTCAAAAAAATTTTGAGATTTTCTTTCAAAATCTTTTGAAATTTTTTTCAAAAGATTTTGAGATTTTTTTCAAAAACTTTTGTGATATTTTTCAAAAAACTTTGAGATTTTTTTCAAGTTTTTGAGATTTTTTTCCCAAAATTATCAGAATTTTAAAAAAAAACTGTTTTTTTTTTTTTTCCAAAAATTTTGAGATTTTTTGCAAAACTTTTGAAATTTTCTTCAAAAACTTTTGAGATTTTTTTCAAAAAATTTAGAGACTTATTTCATAAAATTTTGAGATTTTCTTCAAAAACTTTTCAGAATTTTTTCAAATCTGAAAATTTTTGAGATTTTTTTCCATAATTTTTTTTCAAAAAATTTGAAAATGTTTCAGATTTTCTTCAAAAAATTTTGTGATTTTTTTCAAAGAATTTTGAGATTTTTTTTCAAAAAATTTTGAGATTTTTTCAAAAGTTTTTCAAATAATCTGAAAATCTTTGAGATTTTTTCAAAAAATTTTGAGATTTTTTTCAAAAAATTTTGAGATTTTTTCAAAAGTTTTTTCAAAAAATCTGAAAATCTTTGAGATATATAACATAGATCTTTTTGCAAATTGTTTGTATTTATTAGGAATACTTGAAACCAAATAACTGTGTTAGAGTTTTTGCTGATAGCCGGGAAGACCAGGGTTCAATCCCTGGTCGAGTCATAGCAAAGACTCAAAAAGTGGTACTTGATGCCTCCTTGCTTAACACATTATTATAAGGTACAGATCAAGGGTAAAGTGGAGCAATCCAGGGAAAAGAGTAGTGCCCTCTCCTACGCCTCAATGTAGTGTAGTAGTTATGGAAAAGGGAGCCTTCAAGTTGCCCCTGACCATGGTTGCCAACTTTACTACTTATATAACTTTGTGCAAAAAAGCTCTCAAGAAACTCCACAAAAAATGTAAACATAGATGTATAATGAATATGATTCCTTAACTTATAAGCTGAAGATAACCCTAGATGGTTTGACATGCCATTAAAATCAGTCAATCTGCTTACCCAGTTGGCTGGAGCTGTAAAATATACTGACTTTATCTCTGCAGAGGGGTAAGACCCCACCCCAACAAGTGTCCTGGATAGGACATTAAACAATCTGATGGTGAGGCCCCAGTAATGCTGGAGCATTGGGGAATGCTGAGTACCCCTTCATTGCCATCGCTCTCAGATCCACTCTGACCCAGAGTGGTAGTACTTGATAGGGTCCTATCTATGGGTCAAATAGAACTGTTAGACATTTAGACTGAATGCAAACAAATTACTTATGCTAAATTGAATTGCTTGAAATAGAACTGCTTGATCATTTTACCATACGTAAACAAATGACTGATGTTTAATCGAATTGTTAGTGATACATAGCAATACTTAAAACCATTTAACTCTGTGTAAAATAAATGACCTCAGGCTCATTTAAAAATGTTAGAAACAAAATGTGTTTACAAATCCCATCTATCTAATATATATGTATAAACAAGATTTGGGATTAAATAACCTACAATGGTTGATGTGCCAGAAAACCAAACCAAGCTAAACAAAACTAAATTTTACTTTTAGATGTTGGAATCTACTATTATTATGGGTCATTGTTTCTATGTAAGTCTCCATAAGGCTGAGTTTGATCAAACTCTTTGTTTTATGGCATATCAATTTTTGTGGGTTATTTAATGCCAAAATCATCCTTGAAGAAGTCCAGTAGTGGTACTATTTAACCCATAGCTAGGTTGGATCCTGGGGTTTATGCTTTTCCCATGAGTATTGATCTGAAAGTGAAAGCAATAGAATGACTAGAGCTTGAACCCACTTAATGATGGTCACAGTCCAGCTCATTAACCACTACACAACAAGGGAACTCTCCCCCCTACCCCCCACCGATTTTGATGTGAAGGTGTCATCATTATCAAGATGTGCTAGCAGCTTAGATTCCCATGACTTTCAATTATTATCCGTCTCTATTAGTCATCGCACTTTATAAGTCCTCTAGATGGCATCCAGTGTCCACACAGAACTGAAGAATGTAATTTTTTTTAGTTCAATCAACACTGATGTGTCCATATGTTGGAGTCTCTTGGAGAACATTGCTTACAAGTTCATCTTTACTTTATCTGCAGTGGCTAGTATGTCTTACTTGAATGGTTTGTGAGATGTGACTGTAGAAAAAAGACATTTTTGCAAGTTTATCAGTCATGCATGTTGTTCATTGTATAAAATCCCAATGTTCAAGAACAATTCTGAGCATAGATTTAGCATAAGAAAATTCATTTGAATTGAAAATGTATGCTTTTACTCCAGTAATAAAATCTTTGGTGATTGGTGTAATTCAATCTCAGTTGCCATAGAAATATTAAATTTTCCTCTTCCATATGAAAAGAAGATATGGTTTTTTTTCTTCATATTAATGAATTACATTGAATTTTGTAAGGAAAACCAAAAAAAAGTTAGTTCATGTTCAGTCAGCAAGAAAACATTTTGATTGACATGTTAGCACTTTTTGTTGATTAAAAGCAAACACACTGCATTGTTCATCAGACTGTTAAGCGTGCTCTTACTTTTCATATGACTATTGAGATTGTTTATGCTGATCTTCCTTAGGATTGAATACACTATGCCTTGCAAATGTTGTTGAACCACCCTGTCCTACCTACTGATTAGAAATGGGCTGATCTTTTTTCTATAAATGCTGCTACCCTTGTGATGGAGAGAACACTCTGATCCCTCCCACTCTTCGTGGGGTGTCCTCGTGGTGTAATGGTTAAAGCAATGAACTGCGGAATCGTAGTAAGCGGGTTTATACCCAAGTCACGCTATTACATTCACTTTCGGACAAATACACTTGGGAAAGGTATGAACCCCCTTATCCTCCTAGCTATGGGTTAAATAGTACCACTACTGTTCTTCTAGGAGAATAGCTTTGGCATTGAATAATCTACAAAGGTTGATATGCCATTAAACAAAGAAATCAACCAACCATCCAACCACCCTTCGCAAAATAATGAAAGACACCTTGCAAATAATACCGCACACTTGTCAACCGTGTTGGTGGTACACAGACTGGCTTGGGTGTTTTCATTCGCCTAGTCTTGCTCGTTGGCTGAGATGGTGACTCCTTGGCCTCAGGGGGCTGTACCCCCAGGCTTTCACCTACTTTGGCGGGACCAAGTTTATTGCTTGGTGCCTGAGATGCCCCAGTAGGGGAATGGTGACAGGACCAAGAATTTCTGATACTGCTGGTCATGTGTGCTTTGGCCTGTGTCCAGCTCCTTCTTTAAAAAAGGCCTTGTTCCACATTTCATCTTGGTGAGGAGATGAACAAATGCCATCCTAATCCCTCCAGCTGTGGATTAAATAGTACCACTACTGTTCTTCTATAAGGATGCCTTCGGCATTAAATAACCCATAAAGGTTGATATTAAATTAAATAAGGAAACTCACTAAAAAATGCTGTTTAGTGGTTTGTTTAGAGAAAAAGAAATTCACTCACCATTTGAATCCATATTTTTCACTTTTGATTTTATGGCATATCAACCATTGTTGGTTATTTAATGACAAATCCTGTTTTCACATATATATTAAACATATGATTTGTAATTGTCATTATTGGGAATCCTTTTGAGATGAGGCTTCTTAATCTGAGAATTAATTTTTTATTTATTGCGAACTTTTTGTCCTCATCTTGGTAGTTTTTTTGTTGTTTCTTTTCACTACGCTTCGGCCAAATTTCACCTCTGGCCTTCTTCAGGTGATTAAACCGCAACCTCAGATAGGAATGCTGAGTCTTGTAACTGTATCCCCAGTAATTACTGCCTTCCATAGTTGTTGTCTATCGCACCACATTTTTGACCAAGTAAACCTCTGACTGGCTTGGGTAAGAATTGAAACTGCTATCTTCTGACAATGCTCACTTGGAACCGTAGAGACTCAACGCCTCTATCCGCTGCACCACGGGCCCTGTGTTTAATGGCATATTAACTTTTGTAAGGTAGTAATGTGAATGATTCAAAAACAGATGGTGGCCATCACCTGTTCTTATATACAGCCCTAGTAATTAAATGAAGCAAAGAAAATGACGGATCCTATATTTGATTCATTGATTAGTTGATTTTTAATGGCAAGTCAACCCATTGAGGGTCATTTTATTCTTTCAGGTTAGAAATTTGTGCTCATTATACATTTATATTTACATTTTTTTATACAGTTATTTTTTAAAGATTTTTTGGACACAGTTATATGATATCAAGTATTCCTATCTAATACAAATAATTTGCACACAGTTATATGACATCAAATATTTCTATCTAATACAAATATTTTGCATACAGTTGTATGTTTTTGAGTATTCCTATCTAACTCTAATAATTATATCATTTCAAGTAATTATTTCTATTTGATAATAGACATTTGTTTGCACACTGTTATGATTTCAAGTAAATTATAATAATCATTATTAAACAACTATAGCTTCAAGTAACCCTTCATCAGTTAATTTAATGCCAAAGGCATTCTTGTAGAAGAAGTGCAATGGTACTATTTAAGCCATAGCTGGATGGATAAGGAGGTTTGTATTAATAGTTTATAGTTATATAAAATCAAATAATTCCATTGAATATAAATAATTTTCAAATGGATCTAGTTGAGCTATATATGACACTCTAACAATACTACTGCTCCAGGTTAGAGTGGACCTGGGAGTAATGGCAATGAAGGGTTACTGTATACCCTTGAGAGCTTCAGAACTGGAGCTTCATCATCAGATG
Organism: Sepioteuthis lessoniana; assembly: GCA_963585895.1. Lineage (NCBI taxonomy): Eukaryota > Metazoa > Mollusca > Cephalopoda > Myopsida > Loliginidae > Sepioteuthis > Sepioteuthis lessoniana. The sequence continues at coordinate 12,071,973 of OY757939.1, forward strand.
CAGTATAGTATCATCCTCAAGACACCTCTTTTCCGAGAGAGGTCTTACTCCCTCTGCTAGGGATACAGTCTGCATATTCTAAGTCCCATTGACAAAACGGCCTATATTTGGGTTGAGTTATATTTTTGTGTTTGTTTTCACTCAACCAATGAATTATCAGTCAACTTTTTTTGATGAATGAAAATATTTGTCAAAATTAATAATCTTATTTTAATTCTCTAAATATCTATCTGTCTTTAAGCCCAGTCAGCTGGGGCTGTACAATACACTGACTGCATCTCTTCAGAAAGGTAAGAACCCCCTCCCCCAACAAATGTCTTGATATGATACTAAATAATCTGATGGTGAGGTTCAAGTCCAGAAGCTTTGGGGAATGTGGAGTACCATTTCACTCTGATCCGTATCCTATCTATGGGTCAAATAGAACTGTTTGATATTTAAACTGTTCAAATAAATGACTTATGCTAAATTGGATTGTTTGAAATAGAACTTTTTGATCATTTAAGTGTGTGTAAGCACATGACTGATGTTTAATTGTGACTGTTCTTGAAACCATTTAACTGTGTGCAAACAAATGAGCTCAGGTTTGTTTAAAAATGTTATCAACAAAATGTGTTAAGAAATCATTTAATACATACTTATAAGAAGGATTTGGCATTAAATAACCTACAATGGTTGATATGCCATAAAACCCAAACTAACAAACAAATGTCTGTACACTTAAAGTTTTGAGATTTTTACTAAAAACTGCATTAGAAATGCTTTTACTATAAAATGTATTGGAAATGACTTTACTATAAAAAATATACTAGAAATGCTTTTACTAAAAAAATATATTAGAAATGACTTTTGTACAAAAATGAATTAGATGTGCTTTTACTATAAAAATACATTGAAAATATTTTTCGCTATACAAATGTATTAAAAATGTTTTTGGTATAAACTTGTATTAGAAATCTATTTACTATAAAAATGTATTGGAAATGTTTTTGCTATAAAACAGAATTGAAATACTTTGTTATAATAGTTTGTTAGAAATGCATTTGCTCTAAAATGTATTGCAAATGCTTTTTCTATAAAACTAAATTTGAAAATGCTTTGCTATTAAAATACATTGGAAATGTTCTTATAAAAATGTTATTTCTTGTTTCTTTTGTTAAGTTTCTGCATATTATTCTGACTGTGTTGTTTTGAATAAATTATCTGTTGTCTCATGGATAAAAACAAAATCTTCTATTTCATTTAATATTACCTAGTGAGTAATAAGCAATATGCAACAGCTATGACTCAACTTTCTTTCATTACCATAATTCATTCTGTATCTCTGACTGGAAAATGTCCTTTGTGAAGACTGGTTAGATTAATCACTTATAAAATAAAGGGCCTATTTTAAGTTTTTTTCTCTGTGTGTGTGTGTGTGTGTGTGTGTGTGTGTGTGTGTGTGTGTGTGTGTGTGTGTGTGAAAGAGAGAGAGACTAGAAACAACTGACTTTTTTGTTCGGGCTTCAGCTTCACAGTATTCATTTGATTGTAACAGAGATAAGATGTTGCCCAAGTGAAGACATTCACCATATTAAGTTATATGAAAAGATCTGAATTATATAAGAAATCTATACTAGTATACTATAAGTTTGTGTGAGTGACTCTCCAGAGATTATTGCTAAATGGGAAGTTCCAAGAATATAACTATTTGCACAGATATTGACTTAACCTTGGGTTCCAAATAGACAATTCAAGATTGACTTCAGAGGTCGTTTGAGGTCATTTGAGGTCATTGGATGTAATCAGATTGCAAACTATGCAAAACATTTCTGTATAAAATACGTTTAATTCATTTTCTTGGTTTAATGGTACATCAACCTACAGGGGTTATTTAATGCCTAAGCCATTCTTGTAGAAGAAGAGGGGCAGTAGTATTTGACCCATTGCTGGGGGAGGGGATAAAAGGGTTCATATCTTTTCCAAGGGTATTAGTTCAAAAGTGAATGTAATAGCAGGACTGACAATCAAAAACCTTGCTTACTACACTGTCGCAGTCGAGCATGGTAGCCATTATGTTACAGAGACGACCTTTGTATAAAATATAAGTGTGTGGTAAGATAGTAAGCTAGACTAACAGACCATGGTTAGTGAGTTCAATTCTCACTCACTTCTGGTTTGCTTTGCTTTCTTTGTTTAATGGCATATCAATCTTGATGGGCTATTTAATGCCAGCGCCATCCTTAAAGAAAAAAGTAGTGGTACTATTTTAACGCATAGCTGGGAGCATGGTTCAAGGGGTTCATATTTACCAATGGGTATTAGTGTGAAAGTGAATGCATTAGCATGACTGGAGTTTGAACCTGCCTTCTATGATGTCACAGTCCAGTACATTAGCCACTAGACCATGAGTATTTCCTATCTTACTTCTGACTGTGCTAAACAAAGCTAAGATATAAGTAAGGGAGTAAAGTTGGCAACCATAGTCTTCCTTTTTATTAGCTACTACACTGAGGTGTAGGAGAGGGTGCTACTCTTTTCCCTGGATTGGTCCACTTTACCCTTGATCCATACCTTATAATGCTGAATGTTAAGCAAGGCAGCATCTGTGTTTATATCTATATGTTGATGAGTAAGTACTGAAAAAACAAACTCTTCATTTTTGCTGAAGACAGAACAACAAGAAATATTGTATAACAAGATACATAAAAATTAATCAGAACATTTCTTTGTTGAAAGCTCTTTCTGTGATATATTCATATCATTTTTTAATGTCTGTATCCATAGAATCTTGCTAAAATATATATCAGACATTTTTAGTCAAAATATTTTGTCTTTTATCTTTGTCCCCCCCAAGCAGACATCTCTCCTACGTATAAAAGCCAATGTCCATTGCTTCCTAATGCACAAAATATGTTATTAGTTTTCCTTACCAATGTGTGATGAAAACCTGCTGTGAGTATCTCATGAGACATTTAAAGTATGGATGACCAAAAATAACAAAACATATCATACTATGTTTTAAAATCTCTTTATACATATATGATAAAAGTTTCCTTAAATCTAAGAGTCTTGTGGAACAGCTGTATTATAGGGGACCAAAAATGACACAACTCTATGTAAGGTTTGGTTTGGTTTGGTTTTATGGCACATCATCCTTTCTAGGTTATTTAACACCAAATCCATTTTTATGTAAATAATCAGTTCTATTTAAACAATTCAGTTTAGCATGAGTACACAGTTTAATTGTCAAAAACATTTCCATTTCAAACTATTCAAGCAGTTATATATAACAATTCAGTTTAGTGTAAGTACAGTTTCAATGCCAAAAACAGTTCAATTTCAAATAATTCAATCTAGCATAAGCACGCAGTTTAAATGTAAGTACAGTTTAATTGTGAAAAACATTTCTATTTCAAACTATTCAGTTTATTCAAGCAGTTATATATAACAATTCAGTTTAGTGTAAGTAGTTTCAATGCCAAAAATAGTTCAATTTCAAATAATTCAATTTAGCATAAGCACTCAGTTTAAATGTAAGTACAGTTTAATTGTGAAAAACATTTCTATTTCAAACTATTCAGTTTAATCAAGCAGTTCTAATTCAGCTAATTTAGTTTGGTATAAGTACAGATTTTCTTTACACACAGTTAAGTGTCAAAACAGTTCTATGTTAAACAATTCAATTTAGTGTAAATGCAGTTTCAATGTCAAAAAACAGTTCTATTTGAAATAATTCAGTTTAGCATAAGCATGCAGTTTAAATGTAAGTACGGTTTAATTGTCAAAAACATTTCTATTTCAATCTATTCAGTTTAATCAAACAATTCAGTTTAGCATAAGTGTGCCATTAATTCTATTTAACCCATAGATAGGGCCCTATCAGGTTCTGTCACTCCGGGTCAGAGTGGACCTGGGAGCAATGGCAATAGATAGGTGCTCCATATTCCCCAAGGCCCCAGCATTACTGGGACCTCACCATCAGACTGTTTAGTATCATATCCAGGACACTCATTAGGGGGTCTTACCCCTCTGCAGAGGTGCAGTCAGTGTATTCTACAGTCCCAGCTGACTGGGCAAAACTCTATGTTAAATACAATAGTTAAATTATAGTCTTTAACATTTAAAATAGTCATACAAGAGGCTTCACCCCCAGTAATTACGGGGGGGTGTCCTCCTAGTGTAATAGTTAGAGCAATGGACTGCGGAATCGTAGAAAGTGAGTTCAAACTCCAGTCACGCTATTATGTTCACTTTTGGACAAATACCCTTGGGAAAACTATGAGCCCCCTTATCCTTCCAGCTATGGGTTAAATAGTACCACTACTGTTCTTCTAGGAGAATGGCTTTGGCATTAAATAACCTACAAAGGTTGATATGCCATTAAATAAAGAAACCAAACCAAACCCAGTAATTTCAGTATGACAATCTTAAAAAAAAAAGATGTCATTCTGAAAAAATTTTTCTTGTTGACAAACATATAAACTATTGATTGACTATTGATCTGTTCTTAGGGATGATCTTTATTTTTTATGATGCTTATATAAAAACTGAGAATTTTTTATGATGAACATTGAAACCATGTAATATAGATATACACAAATTTCTCTTGTCAGCAGGGCTGAGAATATGCTAACTACATCCCCCTGAACACCTTAGGGGGTCCTGGGTATGACACTACACTACATTCAATGGTGAGACTCCAGTTATGGAGCTCTTGGGTATGTGGAATACCCCTTCATTGCTATTACTCCCAGGTCCACTTTTGACCTGGAGTAGTAGTACTTGTTTGGGTATTGTTTATGGTCAAATAAATTTGTTTAAATTTACTCATATCCAATAAGAATTCTTGATACCATATATCTTTAAATTATTTGTATTAAGAATTGTTACTTACTGAAATGATTACTTAAAGGTATAATTATTAGTATTAGATAGGAGTACTTGAAACCATATAACTGTGCAACTTATTGGAATTAGAATGGAATACTTGATGTCATATAACTGTGCAAAAAAAAACAACTGCTCAAAAAATGTGAATATAAATATGTAATGAATACAATTCCCTGACCTTTAAGCATGAAATAATCCCACATAGGTTGACATGCTGTTAAAACCAGTCAATCAACAGTCATACTTTTGCTGACCCATAAGGCCTGTTTTTTAGTTCTTTTCCTTTAGCGATTTTTTTTTAATTATTAAAATTATTACTAAACTTACAATTAAGGTTACTCCTGTCAGAAGAAGACATTTTTCTTGTTTTTTTTTTTAACCCTTTAAGCTTTTTACACTGGTATACGACACTGTATCACCAATTTACCAGTAGAGAGATCACGTTCAAACAGCAGAGAGTAAGTTTAAACTCAGGAACTCAGGGCTCAAAGGGTTAAACCATCTTGATTAAAAATTTCATTTCCTATTGTTTTTAATTCATTCATTAATTATTGCAATTTTTTTTAATTGCCTCTCATAGTTTAGGAATTGTTCATTGTGTTAAGTTGGGAGATTTTATCATTCAGGGCTTTCATAGCTTTGTCTACTTGCTGACACATTGAAGAAAGCTTTCATTCCTTTGTCCCACATTTCTGGGTATTTTTCTTTAATCCTCCTGGTAACTTTCCATCCAAGCCGGCCACATACAGCGAATCCTGCTATGCCCAACCATCTGAATGTGCACAGATGCAAACATTATGTATTCCTGCAATTCAGAGATGTGTGCACCTCTAGTTGAATTGTCACCATGTCGATTTCATTCTCAAAGTGGTTAAAATTGTTAATTTTTATTGACATTTTCCTACATTTCTCTCAGGGTACTGTCATCTCCATCTCTCAATGAACCTTGACCTCTTCCATTTCGAAGATAATTCTTTAACCTTGGATATCCCTATATAATACATTAAAATAATCTGTTCACACAGTATCCAAATTATACAATGTTTGATTTGTTTTAAAGTATATTTAAATATTAGAGCATTTTTTATTTTTATCAGAAAGATTATAAAATTCTACTAATACTGTCCCATAATAGATGGTGAATTTACATATAAATTTTATACACTAAATGTAACAATTATTATGGTACAGTGATAGTATTCTTTATCTCTAATATCCTTCTTAAACTTTTTATTAATCATAATGTCCCATAATAGTTGTGACATATATATATAAATTTAATACACTAAATGCAACAATTATTATGGGACAGTAATAGTATTCTTTATCGCTAATATCCTTCTTAAACTTTTTATTAATCATAATGTCCCATAATAGTTGTGACATATATATATAAATTTCATACACTAAGTGATAGTATAGCCCTACAAAACAGCAGTTTTATGGCCACATACCTCCCATCGTACAAACCATCAAAAAAAAGGTAAGCAAGACATGCTGAGCACTAACGATGAACACATAAGTGACATTCTCCTATAGACTCCAACACATGGACAACACACCAGTATTGGTTGACTAGCAAAAACTTACATTCATAAGCTCTGTGCAGACACTGGATGCCATCTAAGGCAGTGCTTCTCAAACTATCTGATGTGGCATGCTAGCAGGATATTTTTAAAAGGCCAGTACCATATTTGTGATATATTACTATTTAATGTTTTTTTTTTTCTAAGTAGAGGAACTATATTGTGAATTGAATTACCATGACCAGAAAATCTAGCAAACATCTATGCATGACATACGGAAACACTGGACAGCTGTTTCGACCTTATTAGGTCTCATCAGCAGTGTATACTGTGATCTCCACCACTAGAGATCAAACCAGTGGCCACAGATTGCAGAGCTGTTTCGACCTTATTAGGTCTCATCAGCAGTGTATACTGTGATCTCTACCACTAGAGATTAAACCAGCAACCACAGATTGCAGAGCTGAAACTCTACAACTGATCCATCAATCCATATCACACACAAGTGACCCCAAATTAACAAGTCATGGTAATAGTGCACCGGATTAACCTTAATGTGTCTTGTAAGTTACATCCATACTCTTTACAGAAGACACGGTCACCTCCAGGGTTATGTCTTCCCAAGAGGATTAGAAATACGCATCTATGTAATTATTATGACCTCAACGACAAGAATATAGATGTTTATTTTTTCTTTTTTAAGTAGAGGAATTATATTGTGAATTGACCGTGTCTTCTGTAAAGAGTACGGATGTAACTTGGAAGACACATTCAGGTTAATTGGCCGTGCAATTACCATGACTAGTTAATTTGGCATTACTTGTGTGCGATATGAACAATTACTATTTGATTTATGATCTTTGAAAATATTGTTTGAATACTCGTAGTAATGTTAATCTATACCAAAAAAAATATCTAGATATAATAAATATGATCAAAGTTGACACAATTTTTACATTACATGTTATATATATTATGATAATGTGAAATTAGAAACTTACCCTGTTCCAATAGTCGATGATTTGCATATCAGCACTGGTATATGTATAACTGTGACATAGTATGCTACAGAGAGAAGGAAGGAGAGGTCAATTCCCTTAATCTTCTGCATTTGAATCAACAGGCACTAAGACTGACCGTTAAAATGGTATATGAAAGGAGGTCAGCTACCCGCAGTCTGTGACCTGTATGTTGAACAAAGAAAGGAATCCAGGTCACTCGAATATCGTGACCTTACTGGATAGTGGAAGTAGGAAACGTCGAATGATTGGCTCACAGACCCTTGGCGCCAAAATGCCATTTTTTGTTAGAGAAATTTGGAAAAGAATCTTCAGTTTGGGATAGAAGTCAGCGAGAGAAAAACGCTGATCTCAGCCGACTCTGGGGAAAGTCGTTTGTAAAAAGAATAGAACAGAGTTTGCAAAAAGCCAGCGACAGAGACAGATCGCTGAGGTCAACCAGCTCCGGTAGATCACTTGCCCATAAAAAGAGAGAAAGAAATCTGAACATTGAAACTCGTCAAAGATAAGTACAATTTAAACTGTTTTCCTTCTACAAATTCCTAAATATTGGAAAGTTACATGAATTCTAAAAAGAAAGAGAGAAACTGAAAAGATGCTGTTTCATCAATTGTAAATTAGTGAATGAACTTTGTTACATGCTTCATTCCGGTGACTTAGACATTTTTTCAAGTAAAAGAAAAAGAAAGAAAGAAAAAAAGAGAAAGGAGAAAAGGACTGTTGAGAGACATTTATGTTTGATACTTCCTGTTGGCTTAATATTGCCGGTATTTTAAAAAGAAAAGAGAAAAAAAAAAGGAACTGTTTCTTAAATCTTATCATCATATTTACCCAACCCCTCCGCTCAGGCAGGATATGACACAAGGTCAATTTTTTAAGCGGAGTTTAACAGGTTTGAATTCAGAGTTTTCCTTCTCCTAGACTAGTTGCCTCACCAAGGCTGAAGACCCTAGTCTGCCCTACTATTAACCCATAGCTGGAGGGAGAATAATTGGATTCATACCTTTCCCAAGGGTATTAGTGCTATGTGAAATGCAATCAGTCCAGGATTTGAACTCGTGTCGCCGTGTCCAATTCCTGCGACGATAACCATTACACCACTGGCACCTCCATTTTAAATCTTATCATTATTTAAATCTTAAATCTTATCATTATTTGTTTGGTCATCGCCTATTAAAGATTTTGTTGTATTTTAGATGCCCCCTTTGTGTTGAAATCTTTTGGTTGTGTTATTTCCTCTATCAATTCGTCTTCTTTTGCATGTATCTGTTTCAGCGTCATTTCACTTTCATTAATTCTCGCTAAACGTCTTATTGCCTCCTTAAAACATTACAAGAGGATTTTGAAATTTGGCTACAGTTAATATTTTCTAACATCAAAGTCCGTTTTTCCACTATCTGAGGGGGTAGGAAGACAAAGGACTTGGTGGTGTATGTGAAAGGGAATTGGTACCCCCTTACCAGCGTCTGAGATCAGTCTAGCCCCAAATTAACCTCCACATTATTTGCCAGTTTACCATATGTCTGAAATAGGAGTCTTGACTGGGACTTATTTTGCGGAGGGTCAAGTGCCAGACTGCCCTCGACGTCTCATGCACATAAAATGGACTCTCGTCCTGGGATAATTATTTATGCAACGTCACAATAACCATTTTGAGAGTTCTGGTCCAGAGGATTTACCTCATAGGATGGCCAATAGGGGTAGATAGTAAGAGAGAGTCAAAGGAATGTATGCTGTCAGTATGCCTTGATGATAATAGATGATTTTAGGATATAAGATTGGTTATTTAAAAATACTTTGATGTTTTATATAAGGAATTATCAATGGATTTTGTTCTCCTGGAACTAATTCTTTAGGGATACTAAGGAACAGCTGCAGGATTAGGACCTGCGTGTACAACCTCCAACCCTGCAACCAGAGGGAGCCTGCTTGGAGGCCCTGAAGTGGGGAGTTCATGTATTTGCTATGAATACTAATTTATGAAAATTGACATGAAGTAGCTTGGGTTATCATAGATTTGGGGGTGGTACATGAGAATAGTTGTTCATTCTTTGGACTGCTTTAGGTATATTTTACATTTTGTAGTGTTTATTTATTTCTTAGTAAGTAAGTAAGTAAAGTTGGCGACCGTAATAGAGAGGGACCCGAAGGCTCCCTTTTCGATAGCTACTACACCAAGGTGTAGGGGAGGGTGCTACTCCTTTCCCCGAATTGCTCCACTTTACCCTTGATACGTACCTTATATTGCTGAGTGTTAAGCAAGGAGGTATCAAATACCATTTTTAAAGTCTTTGGTATGACTCGACCTGGGATTGAACCCAGGTCTCCCGGGCCATTGGCACATTTCTTCTTTTATCTATTTCTAAAGAAAAACTCCACATCTGTAGGGAATTACAGAACATGGCATTAACATTAAAAGAGATGATATTAAAAAAAAGTCTTTATGTATTGAAGAATATTTAAAGAATTTTTATTTCTGTTGATTCTTATTGTGGAAAGAGTAAACATATAAGATTCACCTAAGTGTCAAATTATTCAAAAATATCTCATAGGCAAAGTTTAGTTATTTGATTGGCTAATATCTAACCAGATGCTGTAGACTTACCATTATCTGTACCTTGGCATCTGCACGGTGCAATATGTAATGAGCTCAAGTGACTGACCATTCGTAGTAAGTTCTATCCTCATTGGATTCCTCATTCTTCTAGTTTGGTTTGGTTTGGTTTGGTTTAATGGTATATCAACTTTCTTGGGTTATTTAATGCCAAAGCCATCCTTATACAAGAACAATAGTGGTACTATTGGACCCGTAGCTAGAGAAGGGATAAAGGGGTTCATCTATATCCCAAGGGCATTAATCTAAAAGTGAATGTAATAGCATGACTAAAGTTTGAATGTGCTTACAACAATGTTGCAGTCAAGCATGTTAGGATTCCACTTCATTCTTCTAGCCTTGTGTAGAATGTCGGTCAGCTCATAACCAGCAAAAATTTCTGGTCTGCCCATTTGCCAAGAATATGTAGGTGAATAGACACCTCTCATACAAATGTGTTCGGCAGGTCCATACTAGTAAAGTGAACCAATCCACATGTTGCACAGGCACTCTCCCATAAAAGAGGTGAACAAAGTTGACTAGTTTTTAGGAGGCAGCTATGTTATTGAGTTACCAGAAGTGCATGACCACCCAGCCCAGGTGTTTAGACCATTTTTGTTTTGTTTGTCAAATTTATTTAACTTAGCTAGAGTATGTTAGGTCATTGGCCCCTTTTTGTTGTTTTTAGTCCCCTTCTTTTGTTTTTTTCCCCTTCCCTTCCCTTGTTTAGGTGACAGGAATTGGAATTCTCCAGAAGTGCAATGGAGTGTTTATCTTTATTCATTGTTTATTTGTTTAATTACCATTTATTTATTTATTTATTTTCCTTCGGGACTATTTTTGACTGGTTAACTCCTCTTTCTGCCATTATTTCCATTAGGAAATGTATATATATGTATATAGCTTTATTTGGATTTTAAATTATTCCCCTCACCCTCACTCTGTAAATATGGGAATTAAGTTAGAAGTCCATGGAGCACTAGTGTTGTTTTGGTGAACATAGTATGATAGTGATGTGTTTAATTGAGATATTATGGTGCGTTTTATTCTGGAGATACGTATTGGTCAGTGAATGAGTCTAGTTAAGTAAGAGTTTAGGATAGTGTTGACCAGCCTTCCCCACTCCATTTTTTAGGCCATGTGCCACATTTGTGTTTTTTTATGCAATAAATAATTAGGAGGCGCCTGTGATGTAATCGTTATCGTCGTAGGAAATGGACATGGCGACACGAGTTCAAATCCTGGACGAGACTGATTGCATTTCACATAGCACTAATACCCTTGGGAAAGGTATGAATCCAATTATTCTCCCTCCAGCTATGGGTAAATAGTAGGATAGACTGAGTTCTTCAGCCTTGGTGAGGCAACTAGTCTAGGAGAAGGAAAACTCTGAATTCAAACCTGTTAAACTCCACTTAGAAAATGAGCGGAGGGGTTGGTAAATATGATATGATAAATAATTAGGAAGCAGCCATTTTACTTTTGGCTTCTACAGGTGGGTGATGTTTATTGTTATTCTATACCTTTTAACAAACCAAGCTTAGTAAATGATTTCTCATACTACGACCATAATATTTGAATAAGGGAAATCATTTCAAATCCTGGAAGAGACTAAATTTTACATAGTGCTAATACCCTTGAAAAAGGGATCTATCTATCTATTCCCCCTCCAGCTTTGGGTAAATAGTAGAACAGACTGAGCTCTTTGGCAACTGGTCTAGGAGAAGGAAAACTCTGAATTCAAACCTGTTAAACTCTGCTTAAAAAATTGACTTTGTTTCACATTTGCTTGTGCACTGGGTTGAGTAAATGCATAACAAATAGATCCTGTGTTACATCCTGCTCGTGTCAGAGGAGTTGGATAAATACATACAGTAATGTTTTGGGCAATTCATTTTACAGCCTTCATCAGCTGTACGATCAGAAAAAGGGAGATGGGTCATTATTTTTTTTATTTTGATTCGGTAGAACTCAGCAAAAAATGGTAAAAGCTGATAAACTAAAATGGTATTTATTAATAATTTTGATGTGTGATATCCTTCATCATTCTAATTTTTAGGGTTTGTTTTTTTTGTGTTTTTATTGTAACTCACTTGGGTTTTCACTTCTATGATATAGCATTAGATAACAATACTTGAACCTGTTTGATAAATAGAATTATTAGTATTATATAGCAATACTTGAACCTGTTTGATAAATAGAATTATTAGTATTATATAGCAATACTTGAACCTGTTTGATAAATATAATTATTAGTATTATATAGCAATACTTAAAACCATTTGATGAGTAGAATTATTAGTGTTGAATAGCAGTACTTAAAACCAATTAACTTTGTGCACAAAAATGATTATTATTAACCATATGCAAAGGAAGGATTAATATTAAATAGAATTATTTGTGTTAGTAATACTTTACTGTGTACAAACAAATTAGTTCTAACTCATTTAAAAATAAATTTGCCTATAAACCATTTGCGTATCATATATGCATTAACAGGATTTGGCATTAAATCACCCTGAACAGTTGATATGCCATTGAACCAAATAACCAACCAACTAAGTAACAATGCACATAGAAAACAAGAATAAAGAATAAATTCACGGTGAGACTTGAACTCATGTCTCCTTTTGCCTCGATTCTTTGATATTGTAGAAGTGACGGCCACAGTGAATTGTGACTAAAAGCAACTGGAATTAAGAAAATGAAGGATAGCAAAAGGTCTACGTATTTAAATGCAATAATAGATATGCATATAAGTGCGAGTATATATGTATAAGTGTGTATGTACACGGGTGTAGAGTATATGCGACTATATAAATGATAGTTTCACCTAAAAAATAAAAGAGAATGAAAAGGTCACAAATAAACTCATCAAATTAAGCCTCACATTACACATGGAAAATTAAGCCTAACACTAGATATGGAAAATTAAGCCTCACATTAGATATGGAAAATTAAGCCTCACGCTAGATATGAAAAATTAAGCCTCACACTAGATATGGAAAATTAAGCCTCACGCTAGATTCGGAAAATTAAACCTCACGCTAAATATGAAAAATTAAGCCTCACATTAGATATGGAAAATTAAGCCTCACACTAGATATGGAAAATTAAGCCTCACATTAGATATGGAAAATTAAGCCTCACGCTAGATATGAAAAATTAAGCCTCACACTAGATATGGAAAATTAAGCCTCACGCTAGATATGGAAAAAAAAGCCTCACGCTAAATAGGAAAAATTAAGCCTCACACTAGATATGGAAAATTAAGCCTCACGCTAGATATGGAAAAATAGGCTTCAAGCTAGATATGGAAAATTAAGCCTCACATTAGATATGGAAAATTAAGCATCACACAAGATATAAAAAATTAAGTCTCACGCTAGATATGGAAAATTAAGCCTCACGCTAAATATGAAAAATTAAGCCTCACACTAGATATGGAAAATTAAGCCTCACATTAGATATGGAAAATTAAGCCTCACGCTAGATATGGAAAATTAAGCCTCACGCTAAATATGAAAAATTAAGCCTCACATAAGATATGGAAAATTAAGCATCACATTAGATATGGAAAATTAAGCCTCACATTAGATATGAAAAATTAAGCCTCACGCTAAATATGGAAAATTAAGCCTCACACTAGATATGGAAAATTAAACCTCACACTAGATATGGAAAATTAAGCCTCAGACTAGATATGAAAAATTAAGCCTCATGCTATATATGGAAAATTAAGCCTCACACTAGATATGGAAAATTAAGCCTCACACTAGATATAGAAAATTAAGCCTATGCTAGATATGGAAAAATAGGCTTCACGCTAGATATGGAAAATTAAGCCTCACTCTAGATATGGAAAATTAAGCCTCACACTGGATATGGAAAATTAAGCCTTACACAAAATATGAAAAATTAAGCATCACACTAGATATGGAAAATTAAGCCTGACACAAGATATGGAAAATTAAGCCTGACACAAGATATGGAAAATTAAGCTTCACACAAGATATGGACAACTAAAAATGAAAATAGAATGAACCAGCAAAATGGGTTAGGTAACCAAAAATTAAGTTGTATAACTACAGAGCCAGCCTTAAGTCAGTTGAACCAATTGCTTCTAATGGGGCCCAGCACCCAAGGGAACAACATGCTCAAATGTAATCTACTCTAAGCTCGTCAAATACACATGATGCATCTGTGTAGAAGGAGTAAGACTACGCCCCTGCCCCAATGAGTGTACTGGATATAACACTAAACCATCTGATGATGAGGCTCCAATCCTGGAGTTTTGGGGAATGTGGGGCATCTCTTCATTTCCATTACTTCCATGTGAGCAGACGAATGACTGTTGCTAAATTGAATTTTTAATATTACATTGAAAACTTGGAACTATTTGTGTGCAAATGAATGAATAATGTTGAATGAATTATTAATGTAAAATAGCAATACTTGAAACCATTTAATTGTGTGGTAACAAAAAAGTTCTGACTCGTTTAAAAGTAATATTATCTACAATGTATTCGTTTACAAATCATATATATATACGTGTATATGATTTCATATTACTAGGATTGATATGGCATAAAACCCAACTAACCATTCTAAGGTCAGCCCTGTATAACTACATAAACTTTTAAAATGTTTCAGTTGAACATTATACAACCAAAATAGATATAGTAAAGTTGGCAACCGTCATCGAGGGCAACCCAAAGGCTCCCTTTTCAGTAGTTACTACACCGAGATGTAGGGGAGGGCGCTACCCCTTGATCTGTACCTTATAATGCTGAGTGTTACGCAAGGCGGCATCAAGTACCATTTTTTGAGTCTTTGGTATGGACTCGACCTGGGATTGGCGAACACTCTACCCATAGACCAATGGCCCAGTATAAGATAGATATAAAGTTGGCGACCGTCATCGAGGGCAACCCAAAGGCTCCCTTTTCAGTAGTTACTACACCGAGATGTAGGGGAGGGCGCTACCCCTTGATCTGTACCTTATAATGCTGAGTGTTACGCAAGGCGGCATCAAGTACCATTTTTTGAGTCTTTGGTATGGACTCGACCTGGGATTGGCGAACACTCTACCCATAGACCAATGGCCCAGTATAAGATAGATATAAAGTTGGCGACCATAGTCGAGGGTGACCCGAAGGCTCCCTTTTTGATAGCTTACTACACCAAGGTGTAGGGGAGGGCGCTACTCCTTTCCCTGAAGATAGATATAATTATTTGTTATTACCAAGCTCTTCGGCGCTAAAATTCTGTAAGTAAAAATAGAATTGTAACATCTGTGTAAACAAAAATAGTATTGCATAACATCAGGAGTGTACTTATTTTTAGACAGCTATATATGTTGTTTAGTCACAATACAACTGTACAAATATACAGATGCAGGGAAATACGAAACACTGAAGAACCTCCGTTGTTTAGGTACCATCTGACCCAACAAACGCGCTGTCATCCCGTAGCCCCCAGCTGGACTGGCCCGGCTCAGAGTCGGATCTCAACTAACTTTTTCAAAATCACCAAATTCTCAGCCCATCGCTTACAGGCATGACGTCATTCACACCCCAGTCTCATTTCCTATCTGGGGTTTTTATTATGACCTTTGCGATTGTCATATCCTCTGCGCGCAAGCGTGAACTGTACTCAATGTGTGTGCACCTACACTAAGAGCCGAATAGTTCAAAGCCTAACCAAACCGAATGATAAAATATAATTAACGAAAAATGATTCTTATAAAAAAAATCATTCCGTAATTATATAACACATATTCATATTTTGATTACAGGGTTTTAATGTTCACTAACGAATAATATATAATATCCGTTTTGATTGTATAATGTTTTGCTAAAAAGAATAAAATCCAGGTACTTTTGGTTTAGAAGAGAATTTTTTATTAAAAAATTGTAACGGATGAACTTATTCATGGGGGTAATATATATAAGTTGGCCGATCCGAAATCTCCTTTTTCAATAGCTACTACACCGAGCTGTAGGGAGGGCACTACCCCTTTCCCTGGTACCCTAGATCCGTACCTTATAACGCTAAATATTAAGCTAGGAAGCATCAAGTACCATTTTTTGAGTCCTTGGTATGACTCGACCAGGGATTAAACCCCGGTTATCCGGGCCATTGGCGAACACTCTAAGCAATGGGCTGGTATATATATATATGTGTGTGTGTGTGTATGTGTGTGTGTGTGTGTGCGTGTGTGTGTGTGTGTGTGTGCGTATAAATAAAATTAGAATTTTGATTATTTGGATATTTTTTCTACTCTGATCTGCAGAAGAGACGTGAAATACGAAGCTTAAAATACACTATTTATCGCATAGAAAATGGTTGCCATCGATACACATGTTGTTCTGTATATAGACTCCGAGGAGACATCGGCGTTCGTGCAAAAGAACGCTGGAAAACGGTTGAGCACGGTGGGGGGGGTGAAGAAGAAGAGAAGTAATATCCCCTTATAGATTCACAAAAAGAAGATGAGAAGAAAAGAGCCGAGTAGAAGAATTAGAAGAAAATGCAATCCAACATTCGATTCTGTCGCACAACCAACCACGTGCTGAATCACGCATGACGCAATCGGGAGAGCGCCCACCTCAAACACACAGATAACCGTCATGTAGCCAATTGAGATGGTCGAGATCCTTCTCACAGCCGAAGTTGTCTTCAGGCGACCTTGTTTTATTTAAATCTGTTACCAGGAGGCTTCTGCTTCTTCGTCAATAGCTCTTGCATGCAAGTCCATGCTAGTCTCCTTTGGGCATTAAGAGAATTTCCTCTACCCACACTCGGCTACGGGTAGGATGCGACAGGAGGTCAATTTTTAAGCAGACTAAACCTGGTTGAATCCACAAGCAAGATTAGAGAGCCTAGTCTGCTTTACTGGCGATAGAAGAGATGGATTCATGCCTTCCCCAATATAAAGTGACGTCAAGCGCAGTCAGCTTCGTCTAAGATTTGAACTCAGCTTGCCGAATCTATTTCCTACGACGATAACCGTTACATTACAGGTGCCTCCCATACACAGGAATGATAGAGGTCAGGTTGAACTGAGCGATAGGTTGATTGATTGATTTTAACGGCATGTTAATCCATCTTGGGTTATTTTATGCCAAGAGGTTAGGGAATTACGTTCATTGTCAGAACAGTGAGCAATCAGGAAGTATTCGATAGACCAAAGAAGCAAAATTCTCACTTTTGAAGTGGCCGAAGTAAATCTACGTCTTTTTGCTAAAATTTTTAACATTACAAATTCCTGCTGTTTTATTAATACAGACCGCTTAACGATACTCCGTAGTAACAAAACAAAAAACAACACCCTAATACATTTCTCTGCATTTTTTAGACATGGAGCTTCAATTAAGATTGTACATAACTCAATTTAATGGAAGGTAAAGTGCATTGAATTAAGAAGATTACACTTTGTAGAGAAACAAGAAATTATTATCTTCCTTACATAATGTTCAAAACAGTACGTCGTTGAACAAATCCTTTGAACAGCTGTACATCCACTTGCCTTCCATCTCATAAACCATCGAAGTTAGACGAACAAGACATGTTGGGCACAGTTGTAAAAGTAAGGGTGAACTCATAAGCGATATTCTCCAATGGATAGTGGAGGTGCCGTGGTTATTGTCTTAAGAAATGGACACGGCGACACAAGTTCAAATCCTGGACGAGACTGATTGCATTTCACATAGCACTAATACCATTGGGAAAGGTATGACTCCAAATATTCTCCCTCTAGCTATGGGTAAATAGCAAGGCAGACTAGGTTCTTCAGCCTTGGTGAGGCAACTAGTCTAGGAGAAGGAAAAACTCTGAATTCAAACCTGTTAAAACTTCGCTTAAAAGTTGGAGGGGTTGATAAATATGGATATTCTCCAATGGATTCACCAGTGTTGGCCAACCAACAAAAACTTACATTCATCAGCTTTGTGTGGACATTGTATGCCGTTTAAAGGACTTCTCAAGTGCGATAATTGATAGAGACTGATGGTGTGAAAACGAAAGGAATCTCTGCTGTCGGCACGCTTTGATGACGATGAGAATGATATAATGCACATACCCGCAAGAGGCTCGAAGGGTGTCTTATAACAGTTCAGAAACCTCTTCTTGATCTTTATTTGCCTCTGTTTCTTGAACTGAAGAGGCGTGTCTCTCTGTCCATGGAATGGTATTGCTACATAACTCTGCTACCCACACATCAAATAAACGTTCTTTCATTTGGTGCCACTTCCGCATACTGATAGTTTAAGAAATAATGTGTATATTTTTATCATTTCGGACTCATTCAAATATTCTTTCTTTTAATACAACTGGTATGTATATTGTATATAAGAAATGTTAAATCTTCTTGTATATGTATATAAGTTTATCTTGTGTTTCCATTTATTGTTTTCTGTGTTAGTATATCACGAATATACTAATGCTGATATTTGTCCTGGGTGAGTAGGAGCTTGACTAAATATCTTCCCTATCACCAACCATTTTTTTGCTAGACTGCTGTCAGGTTGCTTCTGATCGCGGTTTGAATAAGGTGATTTATACTAGTATAGATTTATCATATTTACCCAACCCCTCCGCTCGAAGGTCAATTTTTTTAAGCGGAGTTTAACAGGTTTGAATTCAGAGTTTTCCTTCTTCTAGACTAGTTGCCTCACCAAGGCTGAAGAACCTAGTCTGCCCTACTATTTACCCATAGCTGGAGGGAGAATAATTGGATTCATACCTTTCCCAAGGGTATTAGTGCAATGTGAAATGCAATCAGTCTCGTCCAAGATTTGAACTCGTGTCGCCGTGTCCATTTCCTATGACGATAACCATTACACCACGGGCACCTCCAGCCACTTGTATAAATTTATGTATCTTATACTGTAGCTGATTAAATATCTCTAGATTAGACGTACAATTAAACTAGAAGATTTTTTAATCATTTTACTTAGAAGGTTCTGGTTTTAAGACATTAGATTCTTATCAGATTTATGTACATTAAAATTAAATCAGGGCCTTGGCGTCTGCTGCCACGTTTAGATTCTTATCAGATTTATGTACATTAAAATTAAATCAGGGCCTTGGCGTCTGCTGCCACGTCTTGGCGTGGTAGTGCAAAAGAGTATATTCAGATTATTCATTATTGGCAACCTCTTTACACGATAAACATCAACTTGTGGAGGTTGCACCCATTATCACTTCTAATAGGCAAATACAACATTTTGGATCATCCCTCACCCCCAAAGCCTAGTCTCCGGAGAGTAAATGACCTTTCCATCGATTGGGGTTGGGAGCAATAATTTGTTTTCTAGATGTATTTGGAAATTCTTTAATATATATGATTTTAAGTGGGTGGGTATTTCAGATAGTGGTGTTTGTGGTGTGAAGGTTCACGTCGTCGGAAGTGGATTTCAAATCCGCCCTATCGTCTGGGGCTATAAAATTGGTGATTGCATTTCACATAGCACTAATACCCTTGGGAAAGGTATGAATCCAATTATTCTCCCTCCAGCTATGGGTAAATAGTAGGGCAGACTAGGTTCTTCAGCCTTGGTGAGGCAACTAGTCTAGGAGAAGGAAAACTCTGAATTCAAACCTGTTAAACTCCGCTTAAAAATTGACCTTGTGTCATATCCTGCCCGAGCGGAGGGGTTGGTAAATAGGATAAAATATGCCAACTGCACTTCAGCAAAGGGGTAAGACATTCCCCACCAAACGAGACAACCTGTTATGCTTTAGGAAGGGAAACTCGTCACGTAACCTGCAACATTCTTCTTTGGCTTTGACTGTGTTAGCTAAGTGGTCGGAGAGGTCCAATCCGATTAATCGGCTGGTCATGTTAAACCATAGCATCGATATAATTGTCTTGACTATATCCTTCAAATTGATCTTGTGTCAAACAATCACTTAACCCTTTTTTATCTTAAAAGTGCTCGAAGGTAGTCTTGACGGTTAATCGCGTTAAAAAAAACAAGACTTTGAGTGTCTTTGGCGGGACACTAAAATGCATTTGATGACGAGGCTCTAATTCTGGAGTTTGTGGATTACCCATTCATTGCTATTAATCTCAGGTCCACTCTGACTTGGAGTGGTAATACTTATTAAGGTCCCATCTCTGGGTCAAACACAACTGTTTAAACACGCTAACAAAACGGCTGGAGAAGAGGCTGGACGGCAATTAAACAAGAATGCTGCGAGCAATATTGAACAAGTCCTGGCGGCAACACCCCACAAAGCACCAACTATACGGACACCTGCCTCCCATCACGAAAGCTATCCAAGTTAGACTAACCAGGACACTGCTGGAGAAGCAGAGACGAGCTCATAAGTGATGTACTCCTATGGACCCCCACATATGGCCGAGCAAAAGCAGGACGACCAGCTCGAACATACATACAGCAGCTATGTGAGGATACGGGATGTAGTCCTGAAGACCTGCCGGAGGCGATGAACGATAGGGAGAAGTGGCGAGAGAGGGTCAATGATATCCGTGCAAGCGGCACGATATGATGATTATTAATATGAAACCATACAACTATATGCAGGTTGTTCGTATTAGATAGAAATATTTGATAAATACAATTACTAGTGTTAAATAGGAATACTTGAAACCAGTTAAACTGTGTACAAACAAATGATTAATATTGAATAGAATTAATTGTATTCGATAAAAATACTTGAAACCATTTAACTTAGTGTAAACAAATGAGCTCTAACTCGTTTAAAAGTGATGTTACCTACAAACTATTCACTCACAAATATATATATTTGTAGGATTTGGCATTAGATAACCCACAAAGGTTAATATGCCCTTAAACATCAACCAACCAAGTTCAAATTCTGAATGGGGCCGTTGGCATTTAACATAGAGATAATGCCCTTGGGAAAAGTAGGAATCCAATCATTCTTCCTCCAGGGTAAATAGTAGGGCAGACTGGCTCTTTAACCTTAGTGTGGCAATTCTGAATTCAAACCAGTTGTATGCTTCGAGAATAAGCTCCACCAGGCTTTTCCAGTCCTAGACACTGTACATGAGTAGCACCCCTACACCATCTTACGATGATAGTGAGGTCTTTCAGATATGTGTTTGCAGGTATATGCCTACATGTATGTTTGTGAGTGCGTGCGTGCGTGGGTTTGGTTTTAAAATAGTGTTTATAAGAATGGATGTCTTTTAAAAGGAGTCAACCTTTAGAAGATGTTATCATCAATTTTAGCTTGGTCATCGAGGTTAAGCAGTAATAGGTTTGCTCACTATTTAGATGGGTAACTATATTGAATCGTTTCGAGTTAGGGAAGGTATTTAGCCGAGTCCTACTCACCAATGACCAATATTAGCATTAGTGGGATACTAATACAGTGGGGTAGTAATACTGAATAAATGAAAGGAAAGTTCGTTCACACATACAGAAACATTTAATATATACATAATATGTGTATAGGTAGTATTGAAATGAAAACAAAAATGGGTCACTGCAGGTTAAATAAGCGCATATTATTCTATGACCAAGCAGTATATGAAAGGGGTACAAAACGAAAAAAGCTTACTTGAGATTAATTAACAGTAAAATGGTCATAACCATGCTGGATTTACTGTATAATGGTAAGGCAAGAACGATGTATTTACTGTTCAAAGAACAGAGGCAAAAGAGAATGAGAACAGATTGTCATGAGGTACCTAACCGATACGCTTATTCTTCAAGGGAGACAATTTTTATTGTCTTTCTACAACCACTTCTAAACAGCAAGTTAACGATAAGTTACCCGAGATCTGTGTACCAGATCAAATAAAAAATCTATTAAATAATAACAACCAGAGTGCCAGTGTGCAAAGAAAAAGACGGGGTGGGGAACGTAGAAGAAAGAAAAATCGATAAAAAAAAGAAAGATTAGAGCGAAAAAAGTGGTTGAGAATAAAAAGAGACAAAAATAAGTAGAAAAACGCGAAGATTTAGAATGCTAAAAATAAAAAAAAGCGTAGAAACGAAAGAAATCTTAAAGTGAGAAAAAGAACGGTGGAAAAAGAAGCAAAGGGAAAAAAAAAACGAGAAGTAGGGATAAAGAAAAAGAGTAGGAGACAAAAAGAAGGATGATCTATGGAGGTTAGGGGGAATAATCTGTTTGTTCCTTCAGCAAACAGATCATCTACACTTCTGAACAAAGAGGGGGGATAAAGTCGGATCAGATCCAGAAAAGTGCGGCTGGCAAGTAAAAGATTTAAAGTTATGGATCCGACTTTAAATGTTCTGGTTTGGTTTGGTTTGTTGGGTTTTATGGCATATCAACCTTTGTAGGTTATTTAACTGTTGTATATTGACCTTCGACCCGGCCAAACATGCCATACCAAAGTGATGCACCGGAAGGAAGTGACACATTCCGATGGCAGTTATGAGAAGAAATCGCGTAGGCGGGCATGACTGAAAAAAATGGGACAAGGTAAAAATCCCATGGTACACTCATAGACTGATGCACCGGAAGAAAGTGACCTGTGAACTGCATGATGGTTATTTCCGCTTGATGACGATCAAACATGCCATTCCAAATATTGAGTGGGCGATTGAACTATTATATAACTTAGTGAAGACAGGAAGTCAGTGAGTTGGAGATCAGATGAGTTAGAGACAAGTTGCTGTAGAGAGAACAGCACTCAGCAGAAAGCTGGGCCCTCGGGCCTCCGTCTGAGCAGCTCCGGAGAACGAGAAAGACACAACGCTGATGGCCATAAGAGTGGGGGTCAATATGTTGCAATTCTGTTCGGTCCCCAACTCCTTCTCAAACGCAAACCTTACAATAAAGTGAGAGGTATATTTTTCTAAGAACTGTGTCGCTCGTCTTTTATTATTGCGTCAATATGTATTCTGCATGAATATGTGTATAGTTGCATGTATATTTATTATGTGGCTATACAACATAACGCCAAATCCATTTTTATGTAAATAATCTGTTCGATTTAAAACAATTCAGTACACAGTTCAATTGTCAAAAACATTTCCATTTCAAACTATTCAAGCAGTTATATGTAACAATTCAGTTAAGTGTAAATACAGTTTTAATGTCGAAAAACAGTTCTATTTCAAATAATTCAGTTGAGTATAAACACGCAGTTTAAATGTAAGTACGGTGTAATTGTCAAAAAACATTTCTATTTCAAGCTATTCAGTTTACTCAAACAATTCATTTTAGCATAAGTATGCTGTTAGTTCTATTTAACCCATAGATAGGGCCCTATCAGGTGCTACCACTCCGGGCCAGAGTGGACCTGGGAGTAATGGCAATGAAGGGGTGCTCTGCATTGCCCAAAGCTCCAACTCTGTTGAAACCTCACCATCTGACTGTTTAGTGTCGTATCTAGGACACTCATGGTGGGGGGGGTCTTACCCCTCTGCAGAGAATCAGTCGGTGTATTCTACAGCCTTAGCCGACTGGGCAATTTAAATGTTCTGTGTTCCTCTTTCTCTATACATGCTGGCACGCACCCACAACATTTGTACGCGTGATAAGCTTTATTTAGTTTGGCACAAGGCCAGAACCAGCGGGGTACCCAGCGAGAATCGAGCTTATTAGCAATCCTATTTACCAACCCCTCCGCTCAGGCAGGATATGACACAAGGTCAATTTTTTAAGCGGAGTTTAACAGGTTTGAATTCAGAGTTTTCCTTCTCCTAGACTAGTTGCCTCACCAATGCTAAAGAACCCAGTCTGTCGTACTATTTACCCATAGCTGGAGGGAGAATAATTGGATCCATACCTTTCCCAAGGGTATTAGTGCTATGTGAAAATGCACTCATTAGCAATGGTCCGAAAGTCTAGCTCGTTAACTTGCTTCCCATTGTAGACAGGAATATTCAAAGAGAATATACTCGATTAATTAGAGAGCGGAAGAATTGATGCCTGTTCGGGAATGAGAAGTGATGTACATACCAATGTAGGACATGACAACTTTGTGCACAATATCGAATTCTTTTGGACTGGATAATGGGGGGGGGAAGTAAAAAAATAAAAAAGACACGACATTTTAAAACGAAATAAAAACATTTTTATTTTTTGTTTTTGTTATGACGATTCCATAAAGTAAAAGGCATTTTTTATTTAATCATTTTTTTTTTTTTAGTTTCGTTGGAATCTGTAAACTTAAAACTAGAGGAGTGATCAGAATTGTAGACAACATTGTGTAACGTCATACTTTGTTGTGTACATTTTTTAGAATACCTAAACAGATACTCATTCTAAAAAGTATATCGATGGCAATGGTTACAGTTTTAAAATGGCCGTCGGTACTGTGACTTTGTAAAGGGTGCATGTTTACATTTGAAAAAGGTGTAATAAAATGGCCGAGGGATTTCGGTTTATGTCTTTGGGTTTAGTTAGGCTGAGAACCTTTCGGCTCAGTGCATGGGTTACTTAGGTGCAACATTAACATAGGTGTTCGCGCGCGCGGAGCAGACGTGTCACTCAGAGATGTCACAATAGCCCAGATGGGAAACGGGGTTACACAGTGCGAATGACGTCACGCACCAGAAGCGCGCGGATGATTTGGGGAGATTTTGAAAAAGTCAGTTAGTAGAATTGAGACTAGACACCGGACGAGAAGGGTTGACTTTCGCTTGCTCGCGGAGGCCTTGGGAGCAGATGTAAAAGCTAGAATAGAAAGATTGTGCCTCTCTCTCTCCTTATGTCGAAGAACCTTTAAACTCAAAGGTAATAAAAAGTTTCGTACCTGAACTGAGAAGTCGTAAGTGTTTTTCGTGTTTCGAGGTTCCTATGTTCTATGTAATATATATATGAATATTATATGTCCATTTCGCATATTCATGGTATAAAGGGTAAAGGAAGCAAATGAAGTAAAGATGTGTAAACGATATGAAAGACGTGAAACGGCGCGGACAAAAAGAACATTCAAGACAAAGCGGTACAAACAAATTCAAATTTATATTTCAACAATACATGCAATTAAACATTTCAAAACATTAGCGTTCTAATATTGTTCGACATATATTCCTCTGTGTGTGTGTGTTTGTGTGTGTGTGTGTGTGTGTAATTAACACCAATACTACAAAAAAGACTAAGTGTCCTATGCGTATTGACTAAGTATTTTCTATAGAATCTTAATAGTGTATATTAGGAGGAACGTGTCTTCTCCCATGTTGTTTGTTTCTTTCTTTCTGTGGTTTGACGAAATTTCTGTTGTTTTTGAAGCTGGAAAAAATCTCACCGAAAAGGTGTAACAAGTTAGAGAATGTTTGCATGGCGTATACATTTTTGTGGTGGTGTACTGCTGTTAGTTGAAATGAGAGAGTGGTAGTGTTCTCTCTGGAAGTCACACTGGAGAGAGAGTGTTGGCCCTGTAAGTGGAGATGTAAAAGAAGGAAGAGTATTGGAAGACGAAGTATTTATAGAGAATTCTTGTCATTGAGTTGGCTCCAAAAACGCGGGACGAAATTAGAGTGGCGGAAGTAGTTTTAGGCATTACCCACGTGGTTCTCCTGGCCAATGGGTTCCCGAGACTGATTGTTTACGTGCGTCCGTCACTTTTGTTACGGGAACAAATGGTATAACGTCCATTTTAAATTATAGGAGTGTAAGTCCTATAACTTCAAAGCAACATATAATATTTTCTAGACGGCATTTTCAGTTTTATTTATTTATTTAAGTGTTGGAATTGAGTCTGAAAGTTAATCTAAACTTTAAGCAAGGGCTGTGTTCAAACCTGTACACAATTTTGTGTTACGTCTTATTTTGCTGTGTACATTTCTTAGCAAACCTAAACTGATACTTAATCAAAAACAAGCACGTCATTGGCAATTGTTACTTTTACTTTTTTAAAACTGTTGTCACTTCACACACTTTCGTACCGGGTAGTTGTTTGCTTACTTTGACACTTTGGCCCCTGGGGTCCGTCCTTCTAGGTCTTTGCCTGTTTGTAAGACTAAATTTATTGCTTTGTGCCTGAGGCGCCTCATTTGGGGAATGCCGATGGTGTCAAGTATTTTTGCACTTGCTGTGCATGAGTCTCAATTTATGCGCAGCCTCCTACTATAAAACGGCCTTGAGCCATATCCTGACACTGTGGGATGTCAGATAAATCGTGTCACTTTAAAAGAACAGAATAGCGTTTTCATTTTTTAAATTTTCTATTAAAAAAGGCTTAGTGTTTGAGTTTGTTTTGCTGCAGCTGAAATGGTGTCCATTTTAATGATAAAATTAACAACAATTCTTCTTTGGTTTATTCTTTGTATCGATCGATGGAGACCCCTTATTTTGAAAACATGAAACGACAATGTCGTATGTTGAAAGATGCATAGATTATAATCTTTCCCACTGACCAGAGGCCACAACGAGAAGACTGTCTCCAGTAATTATAATTCCATTCGTCGCGCTTGATCTTATAGCACAATGTTTTCATATCTGTTGTTTTGGCGCTTCCATCCACTCATGAAGAAAAATAATCAATAAATTTATTAAAATGTTTGAAGATTTGGTATCTCACAGGCGCTGAGAACCATTTTTAAACTCTTTTTCAAAAGCGTCATTTAAAATATAATTTATAAATAAAGATATTGTGTTTCCATGGATTAGGGTTCGTCTAACAATAACAAAACGGTTGGATAATTCCATTTGTTTCCTTTTGTATTGGAACATCGATTACTAAGTGATAACTTTAGTAGCTCTTAGAATACATTTTCTTTTTGTCACCTTAAATATCGAGAGAATCAAAAGGAAGGAAATTTCGATTTTTGAATATGAAAGCATTAAACCTTCAGGGCGTTTGAATTGTTAAATGAAACGAAAAGATGAGAAAATTTTAAACATTCTATTTTCGTAGGTGGTGTTCTGTTTCAAATCCATATAATATACTTAGTGACCGAAAATTCATTAAAAAAAAAAACATAACGAATTTCCTTTTAAAAAACAAACAAAAAAACCCATAATTTGGGAATTTGCAAATCGGCAGGTAAAATAGCTTGGATGTCTTTAGCTTATTTTAAAAGTTGGACAGTTACACTCACTTTGTTGGTATTTAAATGACTGGGCGGTTTTCTTTTTTCGCCAATCTGCTTTTACATCCGCCATAGTCTGTGAGTCTTTTGTTATGCTGTTAATAGTCTATTTGTAGTCCGCTTTTTCACGGGTCCCAGTCTATTACACAGTCAGTCAAGAAAAGTTGGACCCTGTAGTCCAGCTTGCCAGTTGTCTGTAAAATTTACAATTAACTAAGTGAGAGTTAATTAGTTTCCACTATAGAAGAGGAATCCAAAATGGAAACAGAAAAGTTGCAGAGTTCTCCCTACTCTATGTGAATAAGTCTTGGGAGACATTTTTTCAAGAAGAAAGGACAGTGGATGAAATTTAACGAAAAACGTTAAATTTCTCAGAGCCCCATCCTCAAATTTGTTTAGTAGAGCAGTGGAAGAAATCTAACAAAAAACGGTGAATTTTTCAGAGAACCATCCTCAAAATTCTTCAGAAGCCCCAGAAAAAAGATACAGTTACTGGAAGCTAAAAGAAAATTATATCAGCCTGTGAGAGCCTTGCACCAAAAATTTGAAACAGGAGAAAGAAAAAAGAAAAGAGAAGAAAATTGTATCACACTGAGAAAACCTAGCACCAGAAATTTGAAACAAAAAAAAAACAAAAACAAAAAAAGGAAAAAGAAGAGCGAACTTTGAATTCAAACACCATATTGGTAATTTTGTAAAAAAAAAAAAATTGTTTGAGAAACGTACAATTTTCTTTATTTCGGTCCAATGTTGAGTAAGTCTATTTGACTTTCCAATTCTTTCCTTTATATCCTTTTGTTTTGTTTTTTTGGTTTTACATCAAATGTGTTTTTTGCTGTACTATGCACAGCACATTTTATGCTATGTTAATAGAAATGTATTTGTTAAATTTATTTCTTCTGAAATAAATTCCTTGTAGTGGGATAAATGTTTGTTCATCTCTGAAATATAATTGTTGTGGTTCTTTTGTATGTTAATAGTTTAGTTACTTCTCCCCTTCCCTTGTTTCTATACACCTTTTTTTCTACTTTTCTTTCTCTTCCCTTCCCTATGAAACTACTCGGTGTATTGTTGTCTTGGTCGGCAACATTTGGGGCTTTGTTAACTTTTCCTCCCTTTGTTTTTGTACCCATAGGTGATGTGCTCAGCGTAATTTAAAAACATATAGCATCCATCTATCTGACTATCTAGTTATCTTTTTATTTATCTTTTGTTGATATCTACCTATGATAAACATCCTATAACACATCTATTTCTATCTTGCCCAGTCGGCTGGGGCTGTAGAATACACTGACTGCACTAGTATTACTGCACTGACTGCAGTAATACCCCCCCCAAATGAGTGTCCTGGATATGATACTAAACAGTCTGATGGTGGTCCCAGTAATGCTGGGGCCTTAGGGAATACGGAGCACCTCTTCATTGCCATTGCTCCCAGGTTCACTCTGGCCCGGTGTGGTAGCACCTGATTGGGCCCTATCTATGGGTTAAATAGAACTAACGTCATACTTATGCTAAACTGAATTGTTTGATTAAACTGAATAGCTTGAAATAGAAATGTTTTTTGACAATTAAACCGTACTTACATTTAAACTGGGTGCTTATGCTAAACTGAATTATTTCAAATAGAACTATTTTTCGACATTAAAACTGTATTTACACTAAACTGAATTGTTTAACATAAAACTGTTTTGACATTTAACTGTGTGTAAACAAAATCTGTACTTATAGTAAACTGAATTAGCTGAATTAGAACTGCTTCACTAAACTGAATAGCTAGAAATAGAAATGTTTTTCACAATTAAACTGTACTTACGTTTAAACTGCATGCTTTTGCTAAACTGAATTATTTGAAATTGAACTGTTTTTGCCATTGAAACTGTACTTACACTAAACTGAATTGTTATATATAACCATTTGAATAAACTGAATAGTTTGAAATAGAAATGTTTTTGACAATTAAACTGTGTACTCATGCTAAACTGAATTGTTTGAAATAGAACTGATTATTTACGTAAAATGGATTTGGCGTTAAATAACCTACAAAGGTTGATATGCCAATTGATTTGCCATTGAAACTGTACTTACACTAAACTGAATTGTTATATATAACCGTTTGAATAAACTGAATAGTTTGAAATAGAAATGTTTTTGACAATTAAACTGTGTACTCATGCTAAACTGAATTGTTTGAAATAGAACTGATTATTTACGTAAAATGGATTTGGCGTTAAATAACCTACAAAGGTTGATATGCCAATTGATTTGCCATTGAAACTGTACTTACACTAAACTGAATTGTTATATATAACCGTTTGAATAAACTGAATAGTTTGAAATAGAAATGTTTTTGACAATTAAACTGTGTACTCATGCTAAACTGAATTGTTTGAAATAGAACTGATTATTTACGTAAAATGGATTTGGCGTTAAATAACCTACAAAGGTTGATATGCCAATTGATTTGCCATTGAAACTGTACTTACACTAAACTGAATTGTTATATATAACCGTTTGAATAAACTGAATAGTTTGAAATAGAAATGTTTTTGACAATTAAACTGTGTACTCATGCTAAACTGAATTGTTTGAAATAGAACTGATTATTTACATAAAATGGATTTGGCGTTAAATAACCTACAAAGGTTGATATGCCATGAAACCCAACCAACCAAACCAATCTATCTCTCTCAATGTCGGCCTTCTTCTTTCTATCACTCTCAGTCTTTTTGATTCATCTATCTGTTTATCTAAGAATATATAAATGATGATGCCAAATTATTTTAAATAAGGCATTTTGTAACTTTTTTGCTGTAATTTTATTAAATAAAGAGATAAATTGAAAAAGACTGGTTTCTTTTTTATTGTATTGTGATCCGAAAATTGTTGAATCTAGTGTCATTTCTGCTCAGTTCCAATCATATTCTCGGCAACAATTTACAAACTATTCACTAAGACAGGACTAATATCTTTAACTCTGTGTTGAGCAGAGTTTTGGATTTATAATCACCTAGTCCCAACCAGACATGCCTGCTATCTTTTTTCTGCAATGTGATCACACCCTGGGTAAAATGGCTCCCAGAGCAAACCAATGGTTGAACACATCCATCAGAATAGGCACAAAAATGTATGAGGCCAGTCTGCTTCAATACATCTTGATGTTTATAATCTGTCACTCTCAACTTACAGCTAGCCACTTCAGCCAAGAAAAGTCAGCAAGATAGCTGTGAAAATCTTGCCCTGGAAAGTTCCACAAAGCACTCCTGGAAATATGCCCAAAAAGCATCATGAATCTTACGAGTTGACTGATTTTAAAAGTTTATATATCAAAATCATGTCTCCTATTATTTTAAAACACACACACACATATATATATATATATATATTGTCATCCACAGACAGACTGTTTCGTTCTATCAGAACTCTTCAGTGTGGATAGACACGTAGGACACTCGAAGCCGGGAACGAAACCCATCCAACTTTATGTTAGACTAAATCTCAGACCGCTCGGTCAACAAACGTACCACGTTGGTTAAGAGAATTTTTAAGGTATTATGTAGTAACAGCAGCAGCTGTTTGTTTACATTTTTATACCCTATCGGCTACCAAAGTGCTCAATTCTATCAAAGAGCTTTGCATTATGTGAACAGCAGCCGAAAATTCCTTCGCCAGAGTGCTCAACCCCCATGGGAGACCGTGATGGATATGTTCAACCATTGGTCTGCTCTGGGAGCGATCCCAGGTTATTTTACTTGGTTGAATTGTGCTAAATTGAATTGTTAGCAATTGAACTTTGATCATTTAACTGTGTGTATCAACAAAATGTGCTTCTAAATCATATAGATTTAATACATATGTGAAAACAGGATTTGGCATTAAATAACCAACAATGGTTGATATGCCATAAAACCAAATCAAACCAAACTTGTCCATTTGTTATCTCTGA
Source organism: Sepioteuthis lessoniana (assembly GCA_963585895.1). Taxonomy (NCBI): domain Eukaryota; kingdom Metazoa; phylum Mollusca; class Cephalopoda; order Myopsida; family Loliginidae; genus Sepioteuthis; species Sepioteuthis lessoniana. The sequence goes on from OY757939.1 coordinate 12,102,935, forward strand.
AACTTTGTTACCAAAATGTGAATATGTAGCAGTCTAAAATTAAGTACATTCTTTATTTATAGTTATTTGATTGTATTTTTCTTTAAAGAGGTGTTGCAATTTTATTTTCAGTGTCAGAATTTCAATATTGTAAAGTTTAGTGATTAATAATACCTAACAATAATCACTTTGATTGTATAATGTTCCCTTAAAAATAACAAAATTCTGCTATTGTTTGTTTTGAGGAAAATTGATTCCTTTTATTAAAAAAAAAAAGAATTGTAAGAGATATACTTATTTAGAAGTGAACACATGCATGGAACATCTGGGTATCCATGATTTTTTTGCTTGCCAAATCTTCAGAAAATTTCTCAACTTTTTCATTCATGAATTCTGTACATCTGCATTCATGTCAACCCAGAACCTTCCTTTTCCTTCATCCTCTGACATTTTTTGTGATTCTGATATTTTTTCCTAGTAATCCTATGTTTTTTTCCTTCTGCCATGTTCTGAGAAAGTGTTTTTTTTTCTTGAAACCCTTTGTTCTCATTCCTTCTGCCATTTTTCTGTAATCCGAATATTTTTTTTTCTTGAAATCGTATGTTTTTTAACTTCTGAATTTTTTTTATGATTCTGTCATTTTCTTCTTGAAATTTTATGTTCTTTTTCTTTCTGAAATTTTCTATGATTCTGAATTTTTTTTTGTTCTTTTTCCTTCTGCAATTTTTTTCTTCTAATCCTAAGTTCTTTTTCGTCCTGGAATTTTTCTCTGATTCTGTCATTTTTTTCTTGTTATTCTATGTTTTTTTCTGCTTTTTTTCTGTGATTCCGTCATCTTTTTTCTTTAAATCCTATGTTCTTTTTCCTACAGTCCTTTTTTCTTGAAGTTCTATGTTCTTTTTCCTTCTGTCAATACATACATATATATATATATATATATATAGCAATATATATTTTTCAATTATAGTCCCCTTTGATATCACTGTACTTGGTCCAGTAATGCTCAAGCATTGCAATCCCATCACAGAAGAAGGCCGCATCCTAGTCCTCTCAAAACTCCTTCATAGTACATATGATCTAATCATTATTTCCAAAATGGCAACCACACAAGTGTGATTTGAGTTTAGGAAACAGAAAGAAATCAGATAGAGCTAAGTCTGATGAGTAAGAAGGATGGGGGAGCAATTCAAATCCATAGTTGGTTGTTTCTACTACTGAAACCTGAGTAGTGTGAATAGGCACATTATCCTGGAATAGGAGCACACCGTATCCTCAGTTTCCCTCTATGTTTCAACTTGACTGCTTCATTCAGTTTTCTTAATTCTGACAGTACTTTCCATTTAGGATTTTTTTCCTTTTTCAGATAGTCTATCATGATTACACTTTCAGATATACATATTTATTTTAAATAAAGGACTTATAAATTATAAAATGAATTAACATGATAAGAAAATCTGGCAAGAACTGCGTGCAACACATGAGAACACTGGACAGTTGCTTCGACCTTATTAGGTCTCATCAGTAGTGTATACAATGATCTCACCCACTGGAGATTGAACTAGCAACCACAGAATGCAGAGCCGAAACTCTACTGCTGAGCCACTGGTCCAAATCACACGCAAGCGTTGTCAAATCAGTTAAATCTCCAGTGGGGGAGATTGAACTAGCAACCACAGAATGTAGAGCCGAAACTCTGCCACTGAGCCACTGGTCCAAATCACACACAAGCATTGTCAAATCAGTTTGATCTCCAATGGGGGAGATCATGGCATACCATGCTGAGTTTTCTTACATGTCATTTAGAATATCTCTTTCAGATGTCAACTGAAAAGTATCACACTTGTTTCTTACATATACTATATATTGATTACTTATATCACTATTATCAAATGAGGACCAGTCATATGATGAACCTTTACTTGCTGTTTTTTATTTCTGCATAGATTCAGGTGAATCTTTACAAACATGATTCTGTGACTAGAAGATCCTCCATCAAAAGTTTTTATAAAATTTTTAGACTGTTCTCTGATTTTATTGATTTGGCCTTGAATATATTTTCGTTGTTCTTTTAAGTATGTGTTTGTTCTCTCTGGACTTTAAGTTTCTGTGCATTACCACTGGTTGAGTTTTTTTATTTAAGTAAGGATGCTTTTTTTCATACATCTCCTTTTTCCCTAGCTGCTATGGACTCCCAGGGAACTGTACACTTGGCTCTTGGTTTGGTTGGTATGTATGACTGCTACTTCTATATACGGGTGGAAACAAGGTTTTCATATTTATCATTTGAAATATGTCTTTCAGATGTCACCTGAAGAGTATCACACTTGTTTCTTACGTATACTATATATTGATTTCTTATATCATTATTATCACGTGAGGACTAGTCGTATCATGAATCTTTACCTGCTGTTTTTTTATTCCTACATAGACAACAGGTTAATCTTTGCTGAGACAGTTCGATGATCTGAAGATACTCCTTCAAAAGAGGAGTATGCCTCAGAGTTGAAAGAACTTTTAATACACTTCTTGTTTCAAAATATATATCTGTGCTTTAGAATTATCTAGTTAAGTGTAAATCCATAGTTTTCCCATCATTTATTTGGATTTAGTGTTTTGACATGAAAGACGGTTCATGAGAGAAAACTCTGCTAGATATTCAACATTTCTGTTGGATGAGTTGTGTAGTAGTAGTTGACGACCGTAGTCGAGGGTGACCAGAAGACTCCCTTTTCAATAACTACTACACTGAGATGTAGGGGAGGGCACTACTCCTTTCCTTGGATTGCTCCATTTTACCCTTGATCCATACCTTATATTGCTGAATGTTAAGCAAGGAGGTATCAAGTACCATTTTTAAAGTCTTTGGTATGACTCGACCTGGGATTGAACCCAGGTCTCCTGGACTATTGGCGAACACTCTACCCACTAAGCCAATATGAGTTGTGTAAGCAACATTTATTATTTTCAACTCTGCCTATATGATCATTTATGTCTCCACCAATGATCAGGATGTTGTGTTTGGGAATATGTCAAACAAGAGATGCTGACTTTATAGGCAGGCAGGATCTTTCCTCTTGAAAAATTTGTGTAATTTCTATATTTCTCTTCCCTTTATTGCTGTGTTATTTCCTTAAAATATTAGATGGTTAGGGAAGAGGGATTCCCTAAATGTTCCCCTACATTTTATCTTTCAATCATTTATAGGTTGAATTTTGAAGATCTAATTTTTAAACAAAAAAAAGAAACATTGACCTATATTCAAGTAAAAATTCCTTAAAATATTAGATGGTTAGGGAAGAGGGATTCCCTAAATGTTCCCCTACATTTTATCTTTCAATCATTTATAGGTTGAATTTTGAAGATCTAATTTTTAAACAAAAAAAAGAAACATTGACCTATATTCAAGTAAAAATTCCTTAAAATATTAGATGGTTAGGGAAGAGGGATTCCCTAAATGTTCCCCTACATTTTATCTTTTAAACAAAAAAAAGAAACATTGACCTATATTCAAGTAAAAATTCCTTAAAATATTAGATGGTTAGGGAAGAGGGATTCCCTAAATGTTCCCCTACATTTTATCTTTTAAACAAAAAAAAGAAACATTGACCTATATTCAAGTAAAAATTCCTTAAAATATTAGATGGTTAGGGAAGAGGGATTCCCTAAATGTCCCCCTACATTTTATCTTTTAAACAAAAAAAAGAAACATTGACCTATATTCAAGTAAAAATTCCTTAAAATATTAGATGGTTAGGGAAGAGGGATTCCCTAAATGTTCCCCTACATTTTATCTTTTAAACAAAAAAAAGAAACATTGACCTATATTCAAGTAAAAATTCCTTAAAATATTAGATGGTTAGGGAAGAGGGATTCCCTAAATGTCCCCCTACATTTTATCTTTTAAACAAAAAAAAGAAACATTGACCTATATTCAAGTAAAAATTCTATGAGCTGGAAATTAGAATATAATAGAAAGGATGAAAAGCATCCATTGGCTTCAAAAATGAATTCCACAAATGAATGATTTTGTAATCATAAATAAAGAGTTGACCAATACTCAAGATCACACATGAGGGTATACAGGAATAACCTCCCTTATTAATACCTGTTGCATTATGGGTAACCCAGTCAGAAAATGAAAAATATTAGCCGTTATCAATCTGTGTAATTTTTTATGTGCCTCAATCTGCAACAATCCAAACACTCAGAACATATATCAATGAAAGAAAATGATTGATTTAATGTTCAATTTTTGGTTCAACTGCTTATAATGACTTGTGATAATTCAGTAAATGTAATCACACATGCTCATTATGTATTATGAAAGTGTTCAAACTTTTTTTTTTTTTATACAGGGATCAAATTTATATTGAATACATTGATTTTTCATTTATTAATTTTTTTTCTTTTAATGATTCTGTAATGTATTATGGCAGAAGTGTGTGTTAATCACATTGATATCAGTGATAATATTATATAAAGACTTCAATTATTTATAGAAAAGATCTTTTTACTGCATAGAAAATCATCAACCTTCCCTATATCTAAGGCAAATGCTTACGCATATGGCTTTCTGTAGTGAAAGTGATTGAGGTACCTTCAATAAAAAATTTCCTTTAATTTTTTTAGTACAGCAGCCCACCAATGTTGAGCCACTACTTGAAAAAGGTGGCCCATCTCTGCAATAAATGAATGATTTTGTGACCATAAATCAAGAATTGACCTATGATTTATACATTAGCATATATGGTGGTTGGTTGTGTTCTAAGGCATAACAACCCTTGTAGATTATTTAATACCAAATTCTGTTCATTCACACATATATATATATATATATATATATATATGATTTGTAAATGAATAGTTTGTTAGTAACAGAGCTCATTTGTTTGCACACAGTTAAATGGTTTCAAGTATTGCTATATAATACTAACAATTCTATTTAATATCAATCATTTGTTTCCACACATTTAAATGGTTTCAAGTATTGAAAATGATTTTATATTTCTATTTGACCTATAGATGGAACCCCAACAGGTACTAGCACTCCAAGTCAGAGTGGACCTGGGAGTAATGGTAGTGAAGAGGTACTCCACATTCCCCAAAGCTTCAGGACTAGAGTCACACCACCAGATGGGTTATAATTAGCATTTGATAGGTTGGTTGGTTGGTTAGTTGAGTTTTATGGCAGATCAACCCTTGCAGGTTATTTAATGCCAAATCCTGTTTATACATATCTATATTAAATATACATGATTTGTGAAGAAATAATTTATAGGTAACAATTTTTGAATAAACCAGAGCTCATTTGTTTGCACAGTTATATAGCAATACTAGGAACCATTCAACTGTGTGCAAATAAAAGTATTAGTGTTAGATAATGCAAGTAAGTAAAGTTGGCGATCTTAGTCGAGAGTAACCCAAAGGCTCCTTTTTCAATAGCTACTACACCGAAGTGTAGGGGAGGGCGCTACTCCTTTCCCTGGATTGATCCACTTTACCCTTGATCCTTACCTTAAAATGCTGAGTGTTAAGCAAGGCAGTATCAGTTTTTGGTATGACCCGACCTGAAATTGAACCCTGGTCTTCTGGACCATTGGCAAACACTCTACTCTGGTTTTAAGTATTGCTATTTAACAGTAGTAATTCTATTTAACATGATTTATTCATTTGTGCACAGTTAAATAGTTCCAAGCATTGCTATGTTATATTAATAATTAATTAATGCTAAAATATTTCTATTAAACCCATAGATAAGAACCTAAAAGGTACTACCATTCTGGGTCAAAGTGGACCTGGGAGTAATGGCAATGAAGGAGGATTCCACATTCTCCAAAGTTCCTAGACTGTAGCCTCACAATCAGATGCAGTTTAGTGTCATATCCAGGACACTTGTTGGGGTGGGGTCTTACCCCTCGGCAGAATTAAAATTTGTATATTCTACAGATCCAGCTGACTGGGCTGTAGCATATATATATATATATATATATATATATATATATATATATATATATATAGTCATCCACAGACAGATCTATTTTGTTCTATCAGAACTCATCAGCTTCCCATACTAGCTTCCCATAGCTGGGATTGAAACCCGGTTGATTCAAATGCCAATCCAAGCCTCTAACCCTCAGCCACGAGGAACCAGTAGCAGCGAAGTAAATTTTAAACGGTTATGAATCACAATTACTATTGTTTACATACATCCATTTAACGGCTACCGAGACCTCCATTTATATATGGAGAGACTTGCAATAAACGCTAATGGCAACACAATTACTTCATTCGCTAAAGAACTCAACCCTATGGAGCTAGGGGAGTATATATATATATATATATAGGACAACTATATTTGACAGTAAGAACATAGGACTCAAAATAAATGAATGATGACTTTTATCTTATCCTGTTTGGAGGCTTCACCTTTGAAACAATTCAGACAGGATATTTTATCATAACATGAACCTTTCCATTATAAACTTCTCTATTACTGGCATGTTTTATCAATTAAATCAAGAGATGGACAGTGCATGAATGTGTCAAGCAGCCATAATAGTCTGCTTTGTAGTTGCTGCTATGAAATAATCAATTCTTCAACAAAGAAAACTTTGCATAAATCTGTTGTTAGGATCAAAATATTATAAAAACAAAAAAAAAGAACAATGTTCTTTTTCCATTGTATACAAAAAAAAAACATAACAAAAATACTGGTCTGCTCTCATGGTGATAATCCTGCATCTAGAGATGTTACAGTGATAGCAGTGTCACTTTCTGCAAAATCGTCTGTAGTTGGGTTAAATTGTGCTTTTTGATATATTCATTTTTAAAAAATTTGTTTATTTCAATAATTTTTTTTATAAAAAGGAATAGATTAAAAAGAACATTTTTTTTTTTTGCAGATAAAGAAAAGATGCATGAATAACATTTTAAAGTTAGGCTTTCAAATATTGAAGATACATTTAACCTTTTCAAACATCTACAGCTGTCAAAATTGTCTTTTTTGGCACCTTTCAAAATATCAAATACATCTTAGGTTAACGTTTGTCATTATAAGAAACAGAATCAGCAACCTAAGTCCAAATCCTACATAGGATTGTTTCCATTTTACTTTGCTTGGGAAAATTTTGAATCCATCTGTTCTCCCTCTGTTATGGGCAAATAGTAGGGTAGACTAGCTTTGGTTAAGTAACTAATCAAAGAAAAGGAAAACTCTGAATTAAGTTTAATAATTCATCGTATAACATCCTGCCCATTTCAGAAATTGTAGAGTAAAAACATTCTTGAAAAAATCTTCGTTTTTATCAATGCCTATATCTGAAGATTTCATAAATATTATGGGGGGAAATAAACCATCTGATCAGAATTCATTATACAGTTTCTTCAAATAGGGGATAATTTTGTTTTTATTCTTATCATTCTGCTTCTGCTTGTTATTTCATTGTTCTTCAGGATTGAAATTAGGAATTAATTCCAAAGACAATTTATTCATGACCTCTGCACATATTTTTTGTGAATGTATGAAAAAATAGCATATGTATATATATATATATATATATATATATATATATATATATATATATATATATATATACCAACCCCTCCACTTGGGCAGGATATGACATAAGGTCAATTTTTAAGTAGAGTTTAACAAGTTTGAATTCAGAGTTTTCCTTCTCCTTGACTAGTTGGCTCACCAAGGCTGAAGAACCTAGTCTGTCCTACTATTTACCCATAGCTGGAGGGAGAATAATTGGATTCATACCTTTTCCAAGGGTATTAGTGCTATGTGAAATGCAATCAGTCACGTCCAGGATTTGAACTCATGTCGATGTGTCCATATGTATATGGAGATATATATGTGTATTTGTGTGTGTGTGTGTATATATATATATATATATTTTTATATATCAGAAATGTATGTGTATATATATGTATATATGTATGTTTATATATATGTATTTAATATCTACATATATTATTTATATGTGTGTGTGTGTGTGATGTAAATTTATGTATTCGCCAACACCTCTGCTTGGACAGTATGCAACTTTAGGTCAGTTTTTTTTAAGTGGAATTTATCAGGTTTGAATTCAGGGTTTTCCTTCTTCTAGACTGGTTGCCTCACCAAGGCTAAAGAACCCAGTCAGCCCTACTATATACCTATAACTGGAGGGAGAATAATTGGATTCATACCTTTCACAAGGGTATTAGTTCGATGCGAAATTCCATAAGCCTTGTCCAGGATTTGAACTTGGTTTGCGATGTTCATTTCCTTGATGCTAACCATCACACCTCCTTATGTCATATAAATGTATGTAGATATATATATATATATATACATGGTTCATCCAATAGGTTTCCAGACTTTTTTGTACTGGCATTTAAAATTGTTTTAGACTCTTGAAAATTCACTATGTTATTGCTATACATCTTATGAGATAACTGACCAATTTTTATGATTTCAGGTGCAACTGAACAGCTACAGCAGCAATTGGAATACACCCTACTAAAGCCTGATTGTCACAGCTGGTGAATTTCATAAATGCAATCTGACACTTTAGAAGAACAATATGCAATAAAATTCTGTTTTAAACTTGCAAAAAATGCCACAGAAACGTATGAAATGCTTTGGACTGCTTCTCGATCATGTGGCATGAAACGAGCATCAGTTTTTGAGTGGCATAAGAGATTCAAGGAAGGCAGGAAGTCTGTTAGGGATGATGAGAGGTGTGGGAGGAGTAAGGAAGTCAATACACCAGTGTTGATTGGCCAAAGGTTTAGGCTTAGGCTTAGGGTTACTATGTTGAGGTTTTAAGGGAGCTCAGGAAGAGATTCCATCGGAAGAGGCCAGCACTCTTCAAATCGGCTCAGTGGCATTTCCACTAGGACAATACACCAGTCCACAACTCCATCCTTGTCACAGACTATTTGACCAAGATGAGCATCAAGACAGTTTCTCACCCTCCCTATAGTCCAGACCTTGCTCCCTGCGACTTTTGGTTATTTCCTAAGTTCAGAGGCTGTTGTTATGAGATAATTGAGGAGATGAAAGAGTCTGTGATGAAGGTCATTGACACGCTCACACAAGAGGACTCCCATGGGGCCTTCCGGAAGTTATTGGAATGGTAGAACAAGTGCATTGCAGCTGGAGGAGATTACTTCGATGGGGACTAGAGTTTCATGTGTGAACTATCAATAAAAGTGCCCATACGATAAAAAGTCTGGAAACTTATTAAATGATCCTCGTATATATATATATATATATATGTATATATGTGAATGTTTGCCAATGGTCTTGGGCACCTGGGTTCAATCCCAGGTCAAGTGTCATACTTAAAAAATAGTACTTGATGCCTGTTGCTTAACACTCTCCATTATAAGGTATGGATCAAAGGTAAGTGGAGAAATCTAGGGAAAGGAGTAGCACCCTCCTCTACACCTCAGTGTATTAGCTATGAAACAGGGAACCTTCAAGTTGCCCTTGACCACGGTTGGTTAACTTATTTACTAATATATATATATATATATATATATATATACATATACATATATATATTATATATATATATATAAATATGGTCTTTATGAATATATTTATCATATATATGATAAATTAATGATATATGTTGCCCAGTCGGCTAGGGCTGTAGAATACACTGACTGCTTCTTTGCAGTGGGGTAAGCCCCCCCCCCAAACGAGTGTCCTGATATGACACAAAATAATCTGATAGTGAGTTTACAGCAATGCTGGAGCTTTGAGGAATGCAGAGTACCCCTTCATTGCCATTGCTTCCAGGTCCACTCTTGCTCGGAGTGGTAGCACCTGATAGGGTCCTATCTATGGGTCAAATAGAACTAAACTGTGTACTCATGCTAAACTGAATTGTTTGAAATAGAAGTGTTTTGACATTTAACTGTGTGTAAACAAAAAAACTATACTTATACTAAACTGAATTGTTTAAAATAGAACTTTGACTAAACTGAATAGCTTAAAATAGAAATATTTTTGACAATTAAACTGTGTACTTATGCAAAACTGAATTGTTTTGGAACAGAACTGTTTATTTGTATAAAAATGGATTTGGCATTGAAAACCCTACAAAGGTTGATATGCCATCAAACCCAAACAAACAAACAAAAATGATATATATGATCAGATGCATATATATAACATTTATCATATACATGTCTTTATATATATATGTATGTATGTATATGTATATTTCATATATTATATATATATATATATATATATATATATATATATATATATATATATATATTTGTATATATATATATATATATATATAATTTCCTGATATATTTGTACATGTATAAATTTATATATATATATTTCTGTATATTTATATATTTGTAAAGTCGGCCATTGGCCTAATAAGTAGAGCGTTTGCCAATGATCCAGGAGACTGGGTTTCAATCCCAGATCGAGGCATATCAAAAAATGGTTTTTGATGCTTAATATGCAGCATTATAAGGTAAGGGTAAAGTAGAGCAATCCAGGGAAAGGAGTAGCACCTCCCCCTACACTGTGGTGTAGTAACTCTTGAAAAGGAGGCCTTTGGGTCACCCTTGACTAAGGTTGCTTACTTTACTCTTTTTTTTACTTATGTATTTGTATACATATATTTTATTTTATATATATATATATATCCACAGACAGACTGTTTCGTTCTATCAGAACTCTTCAGTGTGGCTAGACACGCAGGACGCTCGAAGCCGGAATCGAAACCCGTCCAACTTTATGATAGACTAAGGCTTCAGACCACACAGCCACAGGCGGACTACATTGGCTAAGGGAATTTTTAGGTATTTTATGTTTTTAGCAAACAGCAACAGCAGCCTTTGTTTACATTTTTTCATACCCTATCGGCTACCAGAGAGCTCAATTCTTTCGAAGAGCCTTGCATTATGCTAACGGTGGCCGTCAATTCCTTATATATATATATATATATATATTCAGTCTATCAAAGGTCAATATGTATAACAAATAGTGCTTTCAGCTGATGGCAACACTGACTTCTTCAACCTTGTTGCTGGTGTTTTGGGATGAGATACATTAGCACCGTATTTGTTTATAACCTGCCTAGACTATATATTTTGAATATTGATAGATCTAAATAAAGAAAATTGCTTTCCACTAAAAATGGAAGAAGCAATATCCTGCTGAAACTATAAACGACACAGACTATGCAGATGATCTAATGCTTTTTGCAAATGTACCGACCCAAGCTGAATCTCCTCTGCATTGTCTGGAACCAGCAGCAGGAGGCATTAGCCTCAAAATGAATGCAAAGTTCATGTGTTTCAAACAGGAAGGAGCCATCTCCATTTTTTTTAAGTGGCAGGCCTCTCAAATTAGTAAACAAGTTCTCATACCTCAGCAGCAGTATCTCATCTAATTAAATTGATGTGAACATGGACTGATATCAACACAAGAATGCAACATACATTTTTTAACAAATCCTGGAAGCAGCACCCCACAAAACAGCATCTGTATGGCTACTTACCTCCTATTTCAAAAAACATCCAATTAAGGCAAAGAAGACATGTAGAGCTCTGCTTGAGAATCAATTTTGAACTCATAAATAAAATATTCTCTCATGGGCCCCTACATATGGATGTGCCAAAATTGGCCGACCAGCAAGAACTTATTTATATCCTGTTTGTGTAGACACTGGATATAGTTTGGAGGACCTGTTGGCAGCAGCAGATAATAGGAATGGATGAAGAGAGAGTGAGTCAGGGAAATCTGCACTGTCAATGTGACATGACAATGATGATGATGGTATATGTATATACCTAAGATAGGATAACATAGACAGTCTGATGATCATATAAGCAAGAACATGAGAGTCCCTGAGTACTGTTGACACTGTGTCTATGCTGTCCTAACCTTTATTATATTTTTAATATATATATATATATATATATATATGCATATTATATTATAAGAAATAATGTAACGAATTATTAATATACACTTGAATTTATTTCCGCTAAACCCAACATGCTACATTCCTGGCCTGTCTTAACCTCATAAAAACACACATCCATATGTAACTATAACAGATACTCGCATACACACACACCCACATACACTCACACACTTACAACTACACACAAACGAAATCTTAACGTTTTTTTGTCTGTATTTTGTCGTATTTTCACTTTTCAATTCATTCCATCTTCTTAACTGCCTGATGATTGTTGTTTTGCAAAAAACTTCATGGAACACAGGGTTGCAGAATATTTTCCATGGATTAGATATATATATATATATATATATATCTAATATATATATATTTATTTATTATACATATGTATATATATATATATATATATATATACTTTCTTTAAGAAAAACAACGAAACCAGTCACATAGGATTATAAATTCATTTCCATCCTGTTATGCGTTTTTGAAATTTCCAAAAACACGAAAAAAATTAACAGGACTTCTTCAGATCTTTTTAACTGGACCAAAGAATACTTATATATATATATATATATATATATATATATATATATATATATATATATATATATATACAGGGTGTTTAAGAAAAATTGATATAATTCTTATTCGAATTCTGTTTAATTTTTCTTTTTCTTTTAAAGTATAGAAATACTTTTCACTGAAAAAGAAAAAAAAGGTGTTTAAAACATTAAGCATAGAATCTCACGTTGTTTTTACAGATGTTGTTAAAATTTAAGATCATTTAAATAAGAATTAGTCAAATTATTAGAATATGAAATTATATCAATTTTTCTGAAACATACTGTATATCTCAAATGTTATAAAAAATTTTTTTAGACTCCCTTTATATAATGTAAATGGTATGTTATATTCACTTTATATAAGAAATGAAAAATAAATACAAAAAATTAGTACTGTTGTTTACTGATAAAGATTTTAGATCATGATCATTTGGTTGATTTTTATATATCATACTAAGTAAGAGGTAGCTTGTATGAGAGGTTTCTTGTTTCTTTGTTTTTGTTTTTTGTGATCTTTACTTTTTGTGTGTGTTTTGGTTATTTTTGATTGTTTCCAGTTCTATGTTATTGTGAGGTCTCATGGAAAACTGAATTGTTTTGGGTTTTTTTAATTATTTATTGAGGATAAAGTAGTGAATACTATGTCCATTTAGATGTTTGTATCATACCATGCTGGTAGATCTTTCATTTTATCTGAACATGGCTTCCAATTGCAACCACAGTTGACATGCTCCATATGAATATACATTTAGTCTAGATTTAAGTATGTCCCTCACACATGTATTTGCCAACCTTTCAGCACAAGCAGGATGTGACACAAGGTCAATTTTTTTAAATGGTATTTAACAGGTTTCAATTCAGAGTTTTACTTTCACATGAGGCACAATTTGTCAACTCTAGATGCTTTTGTCTAGTTCATAAAGTTAACAAAGCACATTGAACTGAGGTGGGTATCCTCGTAGTGTAATGGTTAAAACGATGGACTCTGAAATTGTAGTAAGCAAGTTCGTATTCCAGTTGCGCTATTACGTTCACTTTCAGGCAAATACCCTCCCAGTTATGGGTTAAATAGTATCACTACTGTTCTTCTAGGAGAATAGCTTTGACATTGAATAACCTAGAAAGGTTGATATGCCATTAAACTAAGAAACCAAACCAAACCAAACCAAACATTGAACTGATACTCATTGGCTATACCTGATACCCTCCAATACTCTAAGAATTCCGGGACCATGCTTCAAGCTACACAGTCTTAAAGCATGGCCTCAGAATTCTCCTTTTTAGGTCTACCTGTACTTATCTTATCATCAAGGTTCTTGCAATCCAAGTGAAATTTCTTGAAACAACTGTGTTTTTATTTTCACCTTTTGCACAAGAAATGTTTTTGGTTTCTTCTTCAACATTATGTCCCAGTTCTCGAATTAGACAAAGTTGCATATTCATATGTGTGGCTTTCCTAATCATATACAGAGTTAAGCAATGCAAAAACATGTCAACACACCAACTACCATGATACTAATCTACCACAGCTTGAGATGCTTGAGTCATGTAGTAAGTTGTCTCCCTTTAGTCGAGGGCAACCTGAAGGCTCCCTTTTCTATAGCTACTACACTGAGGTGTTAGGGAGGGCGCTACTCCTTTCCCTGGATGGCTCCTCTTTACCCTTGATACGTACCTTATATTGCTGAGTGTTAAGCAGGGAGGCATCAAGTACCATTTTTAAAGTCTTTGGTATGACGTGACCTGGGATTGAACGCAGGTCTCCTAGATCAGTGGCGAATCAAAATATTGCAAAACTTTTGACTCACTAGAGTAAAATTTGTTGTCACTAAATTTGTTTGGTCATGTGAAAGTGTCACTCTAATCAGATAAAAAAAGAGAAAAAGGTGATACAAACACACAGACACAAAAATAGATAGCTGTTAATAGATTGTGTCTATATATTTGCTGGTATGATTACTCTTGCTGTTAATGGCTTAGTTTGATTATTTTTTTCTGAAAATATGAAGAATTGGAGAAAAAACAATTTTTTTAAAGAAACTGCATTTTAAAAAATATTGGAGTGTTTTTGAAAAAAATAGCACCACTCCGGTTCTTTTAATTTTTCATCAAAATGTGACATTTTTATTTATCTAAAAAAAAATAGACAGATACAAAAATGAATTGTACGCAGTTCTGTGTGTCTGTGTGTTTACTGATAGTATTATTACTACTACGATTACTATTCAAAACTAATGTGAAAAACTTACAAAGAGTATTCTTTGTGAGTTTTTCACACTAGTTTTCACTGAAGTTGAGTGACAGCAAGGTTTCATAGGTTTCCAGGACTCTTCTAAGTATTCTAGCTGATCTCAAAAGTACTGTTGTCTGGATGGTTTCTATTTTTCCTCTGATCTCCAATTCCTTCAGTCTCTTTTTCAAGTCTTAGAGACTGTTCCAAGTGCATCAGCCACTATTGGTATCACATCACCTTCATGTTCCATTGCTTTTTCAGTTCTTTGGCAAGATTTAACCATTCGTCTCTCTTTTTGCTATCTTTTCCCTTCATTATGTGGCCTATTAAAATCTACTAGGTAACAAGTTCTTCTCTTCTTGTTACTTACCACTAGGTCTGGTATTATTATTATTATTATTATTATTATTATTACTGCAGCTGCCACTGATATCTCAGTTTTATTTTAATACCTTCACCTCATCTTGTTTTATAATTATTAACAAAGGAAAAATATTGAAACTTGTAAAAAACATTTTTTTAAAGAATTTTCTCTTTTCCCCTTAAAAAAATAGTTAAGAAAATATCACTGATACATTTTCATCTAAATTAGATTTTGATTATATTTGAACAAGACCAACATTGCTTTATGTTTCTTAGTATTTTTATTATATTTGAACAGGACAAAAAATTAAGTGAATAAATAATTTGGATCTTGAGAAAAACAACATATAACTCAGCCATTTTGAATATTTTGTGAAATGCCAAAAAAATAACATAATTCTATTATTTTTAATGTATCTTATGACATAGATCTGCTGCGATTTGAACCCACAATGATTCGTAGGGTCTAGTTTACATTCAATTTAGATTGTAAATTGAACATCAATAATTGATTGATTGAAATGGCATATCAACCTATTATGGGTTATTTTATGTGTAGAGGTTAGGGAATCACATTCTTCCTTTGTTCATATTTACATTTTTTATGTAGTTATTTCTTAAAAGATCTTTTACATTTTCCCCTATCAAGTATGTAGTAATTTTTAAACAGATCTATTTGACACATAGATGGGGTTCTAACAGGTACTGCCACTCCAGATCAGAGTGGATCTGGGAGTAATGTTGATGAAGGGGTATTCCATACTCCTTAGAGTTCCAGAACTGGAGACTCACCACTAGATACAGTTTAGAGTCATTCCCAGGTCACCACATTGTGAGTGGGTCTTACCCCTCTGCAGGGGATATGGTCCGTGTATTTTAAGGCTAACTGACAGGGCTTGGAACTTTAGAGAAAGAAAATAAAAAAACTGGATATGATTCAACCATTTTTGGTATTCTGAGAAATGCAAATAAAACAAACTTAAACAATCCTGTCCTGCTGTAATTTGAACCAGCACTGACCATTAGGGTCTACTTTACAACTTTGATTGTTAATTAACCTCAAGTCTCATACAATCAGATAAAAATCAGCATCCAATTATGGATTATATGTATATTATAAATTAAACTTCTTTGTGGCTACTTCACGCAATCACAGTTAATTTTTTTAGTTTTGGCTTAGTTTATTTTCTTTGTTTAATGGCATATCAATCTTCTGGAGTTATTCAATGCCAAATTAATTCTTGTAAAACTGTAGTAGTGTTACTAATTAACCCTTTGTTAGGAGGATATGAATGTTCATACATTTCCCAAGGGGCATTAGTCCAAAAGTGAATTTAATAGTGTGAGTGGAGTTTGAACTCAATCATAACCATTTCACAGTCCAGCATGTTAGACATTACGCCATGGAGACTTCTTCTTAATTTTTCTAAAAAGCTTTTTAAAAAATTGAAGGGAATAAATCATTTTAAAATGTAGTTGACCTAAATAGGAAAAAACCATTTTCTAATGAAAGTGCATTACATCAATTGAATAAACAAATCTTACAGTAAATTCTTTAAAACTGATGCAACTTTTTTACTATCTTATATTAGTATGTTAACATGCATAACTGTCTATCGCAGCAATAAAAAAACAGAACAGATAAATTTATGGTTTGTTCAAATAAATTTTGCTCACAGAAGAGGTTTTCAATTAGTTTATAGAATTCTAAAATTAAAGTCAATTTTAGATATCTGTAATTATATCATATTACATAAGTTTGTTAGGTTCTAATGATAAATTGGGTTTAGGTGTATAGAGCCTTTTTTTTTTGTATCTGTCATAATTGAATCAAACATTTTAAACTGCATTGTGAGTTTGTTCCGCACGGTGTTATTCATGCTTGTGACCATGTTCTTATACCAAACTAACCTATTCTGTACAAATCATCTGTGAGTCTTTTATGAGTTATCTCCTCCTTAAGAACTTACTTGCCATGGTCATCTTTCTTAACTGACCAGTTATTCCAGTTTGGCTGGCCAGCTGCTGACCAGCATGATTCTCCACTCCAAAACTCTGCTTCTCCTCCTACACACATTCTTTGTATGTCTGTGTTTGTCAATATTGATGAGTTGGATATTGATTATCTTTTAAGTTCTCTTAACTTGCCCTCTTTTTTCTTCTTTTTTTTTTTTCTCATTCTAATTCTGGTCATTTAGATTTATACAGATTGTTTGCGATCAATATTTTCCATTGGGTTAGATAATTGATTCAGGATGCAGGTCATATCTTCTTTTTCATATTTACCCAACCCCTCTGCTTGGGCAGGATATGACACAAGGTCAATTTTTTTAAGCAGAGTTTAACAAGTTTGAATTCAGAGTTTTCCTTCTCCTAGACTAGTTGCCTCACCAAGGCTGAAGAACCTAGTCTGCCCTACTATTTAACCCATGGAGGGAGAATAATTGGATTCATACCTTTCCCAAGGGTATTAGTGCTATGTGAAATGCAATCAGTCTCGTCCAGGATTTGAACTTGTATCATCGTGTCCAATTCCTGCGACGATAACCATTACACCACGGGCATATCTTCTTTTTCTTTTATTCAACCACCTGTGAGTTTTTCACACCAGTTTTAACTGGTAGCTTTTCACGGATGTCAATGTGACAGCAAGTCTCCACAGCTGGTCTTAAAAGTGCTCCAGTCTGGATAGTTTCGATTCATCCTCAGATCTCCAGTTCCCCTTGTCTCTTCAGGTTTCCAGGACTCTTCTAAGTATTCTAGCTGATTTTAAACTGGATGGTCTTGAGTCTTCTTCTGATTTCTTGTTCCTCTAGTTTGCTGTAGTCTGGATGGTCTTGATTCTTCCTCTGATCTCCAGTTCCCCTTGTCTCTTCAGGTTTCCAGGACTCTTCTAAGTATTCTAGCTGATCTTAACAGTGTTGTAGTCTGGATGGTCTTGATTCTTCCTCTGATCTCCAGTTCCCCTAGTCTGTTCAGGTTTCCAGGACTCTTCTAAGTATTCTAGCTGATCTTAACACTGCTGAAGTGTTGATGGTCTTGATTCTTCCTCTGATATCCACTTCAGCCAGTCTCTTTTTCAAGCCTTTAGGAACTGTACCAAGTGCACCAACAACAACTGATATCACCGTCACCTTCATGTTTCACGGTTGTTTTTTCTTTAGCTCTCTGGCAAGATCCAAGTATTTGTTTTTCTATTCATTTTATTTTATTTTCTCTTTGGGATCCACTTTATTTTGTTCTTGTTAATTATTGCAAGGTGGATTCTTCTAGCCAGAATTAGGTAATTTATTTGTATCACAAAGTCCCTGAGAATTGTGTGTTTTTCTAGGACAGATTCTGGTGTCAACATGGTCAAAATCTAATCTCTAGCACATTTCCCAGTGGATAACCTTTCCTACCCAGTCATGCCTTGACTTGATTTCCTTTTGTGCTAGTTTGCTGCATTCCCGATTGTCACCCCATAACTCATGCTTGCAATCCTTCTGTGTATTATTTCATTCATTGCTAGTTTTTCACACCAGTTTTAACTGAAGTTTGAGTGATTGCAAATTTCATCGGATCTCTATATGTTTTCTAATTTCAAAAGTGCTCTGGCTGGATGGTCTTCATTCTTCCTCTGTGTAATATAATTGCGGAGGGATTTCGTTTTATATATCTTGCCTTTCGGTTTACTTAGGCTGAGAACCTTTCACTTAGTGCATGGGTTAGTTAGGTGCATACATTGAGCGCAGGGGTTCTTGCGCGTGCAGGGGGGATGTGACAATCAGAGATGTCATAATAAAAACCCCAAATAGGGAATTGGACCGGGGACGTGAATGACGTCATGCCCGGAAGCGCTGAGGATTTCGGGGGTTTGAAAAAAAGCAGTTAGTTGAGGTTCGAGTCTAGAGGAAGGTAGTCGATTTTTGGTCTCGCTAAGGCGAGACCAGTTGGGGTCTACGAAATGTGCCGCACGCGGTTGGGTCAGACGGAAAAGTCAGCATAGAAAGAAATTGAGTCTCTCTCTCCTCATGTCGAAAAACCTTAAACTCAAAATGGTAAATAAAAGTTTCGTACCTGAACCAATTTCGAGTGTTTTTCGGATTCCCTATGTCTATTTCACATATTCATCTCTTGGTCGTATTTTTAGACCTATGGATATGTTACATCTGATCTCCACTTTCCCCACTCTCTTTTTTAGGACGATTCCAAGGGTAGCAATATACTTGTGCCATCAAAAATTACTATAATGTATAAATAGGTTATGGCATATTTTTTTAAATATTCAATATGTCAGAAAATTAAATTTCAAATACTTCTTGAAAATATCCCTTGTTCATTATCTAATGATTATGAATTTCTATTTATTAAGACTAATATAACATTTTTGTAATTTCGTCAGAAGTGACATTACATTGCGATAAACAATTCAGAGAAATTAATGCAAAAAAGAATTACATCCAAATGTATATATATAAATGCATACACACACACACACACATATATATATATATGTGTGTACATATGTGGATGATATATATATATATATATATATATATATATATATATATATTAGAACCCAGTTGTGTCTGGCTTAATGTGATCGAACGCGTGTCCGCTAAGTTACTGAAAAGACGACTTAACGACCTCCAAGACTCGTGGTTTGGTTCAGGTGCTCGGATGTTCAAGAACAGAAATTGACCTCTAAGATTCGTGGTTTGGTGCTCGGATGTTCGAGAGCAGAAATTGACCTCCAAGACTCGTGGTTTGGTGTTCGGATGTTCGAGAGCGGAAATTGACCTCCAAGACTCGTGGTTTGGTGTTCGGATGTTCGAAAGCAGAAATTGACCTCCAAGACTCGTGGTTTGGTGTTCGGATGTTCGAGAGCAGAAATCGACCTCCAAGACTCGTGGTTTGGTGCTCGGATGTTCGAGAGTAGAAATTGACAGACCGAGTTATAGTGCCCTGGTGGGATGTACCGAAAGTGGAGCATATGAAATTGCTACGCAGAGAGAGATGGGGTACGTGTTTTGTTGGAAATCTCTTGATGTCCAACATTGTAGAGGAGAAATTGAATTAGCAAATCGAGTATGAAATCTACGAAATGTGTATAAATACATTAATGTATATATCGAAATATTTGTATATAAGTGTATATATATTTATGTATATACATGTATGTGTATATATATATATAGGTATGTGTATGTGTTTGTGTATATATATTGGTATGTGTATATGTGTGTGTGTATATACATATGTATATATGAGTGTATATATATATATATATATATGCGTATGTGTATATATATCGGTATATATATATATATAGGTAGGTAGGTATATGTATATATGATAATAATAGGAGTTTTTATATATATTTAATTGCGTGGAAGCTTGTCAGCAACCTCAGGTCTTATGACGTTTTATAAACGACAATCATCAGGCAGAGAACGAAAGATTATGAAGAAATCGAAAAATATAGTCAAAAGAACGTTAGAATTGTGTACACTCTTTATATGTATGTGTGGGGGTATATTTGCGTATTATTGTGTGTAGACGTATAAGTAATATTTAGTATGTGTGTGTATAAAGATACTTGTGCCGTGCTATAAATTTGAGGTGGTCTCCTGGATGTATGAAACGCGATGTGTAGCCGAAGTCACGACAGATTGGCCGAGAAAAAATTTGTTTCTATATATATTCGTGTGTGTGAGTGTGTGGTGATGATTTTAACTAACGAACAAAATATCATTGCATTTCGACGAAAAAAAAAAGGATTTGTAAGCATAATAGGCGAAGTAGTATAGTGGGCCAGAATTGCAGTAAATATCGTAGTGATGAGATATGTTATATTGTAATATGCCATGGAGTATTGTGCAATATTATTATTTTATGCTGGAATATTAATTGTGTTAGATTGCAATAAAAATTTGTATTAGTTATGATGGATTACAGTGATGTATACGTAATATATCATTAATATATTACGTATACATCACTGTAATCCATGATTGTATGTACGTAAGGAATATAATGAATATATTGTGCTAAGACGTTGCAATAATTGTTTGTATTAGCTACGTCGTTTTTTTCTTTGTGAGTGTGTATGGTGATGATTTTAACTAAATTATCATCATTGCAAATTAAGGAAATGAATATATGATTTAACGTGTAAGTATGATAGGTTTGGGATGTAAGGTAATAGGTGGGGAGTTGCGTTGGGTTACAATAATTTTTTATTAGCTATCTATGTTGTGTTAATGTTATATGTATACGTTATTGTAATATATGATGGTGTGTGTGCGGAGGGATATGTTAAATATGCTGTGTGGAGACGTATTTCTAACACTCATGAAAACATGGCTAACATAAAGTCAGCAGGCTGTGAAAATACACAATAATGGATATAAAGATTTAATGGTGCGTCGGGTGTGTTGTTTGATGGATGAAAGTGATACTTATGGTGCGTCGGGTGTATTGTGGGGTCATTTGTGGAGACATTTTTAGTAGTGGAAGTGGTATAGGTAAGGTTTGGTTTGGTTTCTTTGTTTAATGGCATATCAACCTTAGTAAGTTATTTAATGCTGAAGCTATTCTCCTAGAACAGTAGTGGTACTATTTAACCCATAGCTGGGAGGATAAGGGGGTTCGTACCTTTCCCTAGGGTATCTGCCAGAAAGTGAACGTAATAGTGCGACTGGAATACGAACTCGCTTACTAAGATTCTGCAGTCCATCGCTTTAACCATTACACCACGAGGACACCCCCCCCCCGTGGTATAGGTAAGATGGATGGGTTATGTGTATGGGTTGAAATGTGAGAGTAAATGAATGTTGTCATGTATGCATTTGGATAGAATTTCTGATTTTTTGTTCAGAAGGATGTTTTCTGACGGGTGGGTGATAATTGCTGGTTTTTCGTGGAGGCAAAGAAGATATATTTTTGATGTCTTGCTGTAGGTGGGTACTAGTTTTAGTTTATCGCATGGTGAATGTATCTTCATATACACATATACTAAACATCACTTATTTGTCCACACATAATAATATGAAAATATAACCTACACACACACACACACACACACACACACGCATACATAAAGAGTTGTACACAATTCTAACGTCCTTTTAACAGTATTTTTCGATTTTTTTATTTCTTCATTATCTTTCATTCTCTGTCTAATGATACTCGTTTATAAAACATCATGAAATCTGAGGTCACAGACAAGCTTCCATGCTATTAAACATAAATAAAAACTAATATATATTTACTTTTTATTATTATTATTATATAATATCTCTATCAGAGATATGGAGGACTCTCCAAGTTATATCGTATTTGGTTTGCCACAAACCCACGAAGTGAGATAGTGACAGCCAACACTGTTATAATACAGGTATAGGTATATATATATATATATAGGTATGCGTATATAAATATATATATGTATATATAGTTATGCGTATATAGATATATACCCGTATATGTATATATACACATACATATGTATATACGCCTATACATATATAGGTATATATATATATATATATATATATGCCTTATATATATATACATATATATATCTTTAGGTCGGTATATATAAGTTATATTTATATGGGATGTTTGAATAAGTAATGAAGACACATTTTGTCAATATAATTTTATCAAGATCCTTTCAAGTTTCCTGATAAGTGTCTTGGTTTCAGGCTGGAATTTGTGGATGAATTTACCAAAATTCTTCCGAGTGCTTTCGGAACTTTCATAGGCTATCATCAGGGGTTGCTCTTTTTGAAAGAGTTTTTGAAAGAGTGTCATAGGTTTTTTATAACACAAAATTATGTAAATACAGAGTTGGATAAAACTGAGATGCTGATGAATTTAAAATACAGAACGCTATCAACAGAAATAGAATATTATCAAGAAATATAGAATATATATACGAGTATCATTAAATAAATTTCCAGACTTTTTTCGTATGGGCACTTTTATTGATAGTACACACATGAAACTCTAGTCTCCTTCGAAGTAATCTCCTCTGTCTGCAATGCACTTGTTATACTGTTCCAACAACTTCTGGAAGGCCCCATGGAAATCCTTTTGTGTGAGCGTTTTAATGACCTTCATCACAGCCTCTTTCATCTCCTCAATTGTCTCATAACGACAGACTCTGAGCTTAGGGAATAACCAAAGGTCACAGGGAGCAAGGTCTGGACTATAGGGAGGCTGAGGAACTGTCTTGATGTCCATCTTGGTCAAATAGTCTGTGACAAGGATGGAGTTGTGGACTGGTTCGTTGTCCTCGTGGAAATGCCACTGACCTGATTTGAAGAGTGCTGGCTTCTTCCAAGGGAATCTCTTCCTGAACTCCCTTAAAATCTCAACATAGTAACCCTAACCCTAACCCTTTGGCCAATCAACTCTGGTGTATTGACTTTCCTTACTCCTCCCACACCTCTCATCATCCCTCACAGACTCCCTGCTGTCCTTGAATCTCTTATACCACTCAAAAACTGATCCTCGATTCATGCAAGATAGTCCAAAAGCAGTCTGAAGCATTCCATGGGTTTCAGTGGCATTTTTTCCAAATTTAAAACAGAATTTTATTGCATATCGTTCTTCTAAAGTGTCCTCACGTCCAGATTGCATTTTTGAAATTCACCAGCTGTGACAGTCAGGCTTTAGTAGGGTGTATTCCAATTGCTGCTGTAGCTGTTGATTTGAACCTGGAATCATAAAAATTGGTCAGTCATCTCATAAGATGTATAGCAATAACATACTTAATTTTCAAGAGTCATTGACAATTTTAAATGCCTGTACAAAAAAAAGGTCTGGAAACTTATTGAAGGCACCACGTATATATATATATATATATATATAGAGAGAGAGAGAGATAAATATATATTAGTTGTCTAAATTTCTGAGACGAAGCTTGATGATTTTTATCATTAAGGGTTTTCGGACTATTGTCTTCGTCTTTATTGTTATTTCCACAACGTCTTGGCCGATATATCCTCCGACCTTCTTCTTCTTTGTCGAACTCATGAACCTTCAAACTTCGTCCTTTATTGAATCAATGGGGGTCGCCTGTTCTGATTCCATTAGCCATAACCGAGTACAAGTGTTAAGTATTCCTGTATTGTTACTCACCTGCAGTCAGGATTGAACCTGCAGCCTTCAGATGATTGTTTCCTTAGAAGCTTAAGGAACCAACGCCTATAACCGTTACGCTATGTCCTATATATATATATATATATATATATAGAGAGAGAGAGAGAGAGAAATGTATATATATGTAGATAGATAAGTATATATATAGTTATATATATATATATATATATAGAGAGAGAGAGAGAGATAGAGATATGTATATATAGATATAGATATATAGATTTATATAGTAAAGTTGGCAACCTTAATCGAGGGTGACCCAAAGGCTCCCTTTTCAATAGTTTTCAGTTTTCTACTCTGAGGCATAGGGGAGGGCGCTACTCTATTAACTGTATTGCTCCACTTTACTCTTGATCCACTCCTTATAATGCTGAGTATTAAGCAAGGTGGCATCACATACCATATTTTGAGTCTCCGTGTTACTCGACCTGGGATTGAAACCCGATCTCCCAGACCACTGCCAAACACTCTCCTCATTAGGCCAATGGCCCTATATATATATATATATATATATATATTGATAGATGTATATATAGATAAATATATATATATATACATATGGGTATATATATATATTATAGATATATCATAAATATATATATATATATATATATATATTAGATTTATATATATTTATAGATATACATATAGATTGATATAGATATGGACGCTAACCAAACGGCTGGAGAAGAAACTTGACGGCAACTACACAAGAATGTTGAGAGCAATATTGAACAAGTCCTGGCGACAACACCCCACGAGACGCCAACTGTACGGCCACTTGCCTCCCATCACGAAAACTATACAGGTTAGACGAGCCAGACACGCCGGACACTGCTGGAGAAGCAAGGACGAGCTCGTAAGTGACGTACTCCTATGGACCCCCACATATGACCAAGCAAAAGCAGGACAACCAGCCCAAACTTACATGCAGCAGCTATGTGAGGACACAGGATGTAACCCAGAAGACCTGCCGGAGGCAATGAATGATAGGGAGAAATGGCGAGATATGGTCAAGGATATCCGTGCTGGCGGCACGACATGATGATGATGATGATATAGATATGAAAATAATCCCTATATGGCCAAGAGCGAATCTATCTTGGTTTCACCAAACGGCTGTTTAGGACCGCACGGGTCAGTGCAATCCTGAAGCACCATTTGGTGAGACCAAGGTAGACTTGCTCTTGGCCATGTAGGAATTATTTTCACAATATTAGCTCTATCTCATGTATTGAGCACTTTATCATGTTTTAGCTTAGGTAATTCTGTCAGTGTTTTTTTTCCTTTTGACTAGACATACATGCTCCTTGATTATTTTCAAGTAGCATGTGTGTTTTTCATCTTTTCTTTTTTACTGAATTTTCTCCCCAGATATCAGTTCGTAGAATTTGCAAATTAAACAATGCAAGTTCTTTTTTTCACACCAACAAAATTACAGATTAGATATAAAGATTAAAATATATATTGATATATATATGTATATATCGATATATATGTACACATATATATATATATATATATATATATACATATATATATATCATCATGTCGTGCTGGTAGCATGGATATCCCTGACACTCTCTCGCCACTCCTCCCTATCGTTCATCACCTCTGGCAGGTCTTCAGGACAACATCCTGTATCCTCACATAGTTGCTGAATGTATGTTCGTGCTGGTCGTCCTGCTTTTGCACGGCCATGTGGGGGGTCTATAAGAGTACATCACTTATGAGTTCGTCCCTGCTTCTCCAGCAGTGTCCTGCATGTCTGATTCGTCTAACTTGAATAGTTTTCGTGATAGGAGGCAGGTGACCGTACAGTTGGTGTCTTGTGGGGTGTTGCCGCCAGGACTTGTTCAAGATTGCTCGCAGCAAACAACCTTCAACTCAATGAAACCTGCTTGGAAAAATGTTGTCTGTGTTTAGTGGTATTCAAAAGAAAATCTTTATTATGCATTATTGGAAGGTGCTCGTGGTGTAATGGTTATCGTCGTAGGAAATGGACACGGCGACACGAGTTCAAATCCTGGATGAGACTGATTGCATTTTCACATAGCACTAATACCCTTGGGAAAGGTATGAATCCAATTATTCTCCCTCCAGCAATGGGTAAATAGTAGGACAGACTGGTTCTTCAGCCTTGGTGAGGCAACTAGTCTAGAAGGAAAACTCTGAATTCAAACCTGTTAAACTCTGCTTAAAAATTGACTTTGTGTCATATCCTGCCCGAGCGGAGGGGTTGGGTAAATAGGATTATTGGGGTGTGTCCAAAGTTTTAAAGTGTGAGTTAGCAATTCAGTTGTGTGAACAATGCACTACAAGAAAGAAGAGTTTTACCTTCCGCAAGAAAATCCGTCTGGCATTTTATTGCATGATAACTAATTCTCAAGTTGAAAATATGAGGCAGTAAATGATCACATATGCTAGGATGGGAATCTCTTTAGTTGACATATCCTCCATTCTTGTCACACCCTGCTGACTGGGACTGTAGAATACACTGATTGTAAGACCCCCACCCCTCTCAAACAAGTATCCTGGGTATGACATTAATCTACATCTAATGCTGAGCCTCCGTTCTTGGATCTTTGAGCAATTTGGAGAACCCCTTCATTGCTATTACTGCAAAATCCACTCTGACCTGGAGTGGCAGTACCTGTTAGGGCGCAATCTATGGGTAAAATAGAACTTTTCAATCTTTTACTAAGGATTATGATTAGTTATTTGAAACCATACAACTCTGTATAAAGTATTTGTATTAGATAGGAATACTTGATTAACAGAATTGTTCATGTTAAATAGCGATACTTGAAAACATTCAACTGTTTACAAACAAGTGAGCTCTAACAACTCATTAGAAAATTAAGTTACTTACAAACTATTTGGTCACAACTCGACATCGACACACGGCTGACGAAAGCATGGACGGCTATAGATAGACTCTCAATAATATGAAAATCAGACCTGACAGATGAAATGAAGCGCAGTTTCTTCCAGGCAGCGGTTGTATCGATACTGCTATATGGATGCACTACATGAACGCTAACCAAACGGCTGGAGAAGAAACTTGACGGCAACTACACAAGAATGTTGAGAGCAATATTGAACAAGTCCTGGCGACAACACCCCACGGGACGCCAACTGTACGGCCACCTGCCTCCCATCACGAAAACTATACAGGTCAGACGAGCCAGACACGCCAGACACTGCTGGAGAAGCAAAGACGAGCTCGTAAGTGACGTACTACTATGGACCCCCACATATGGCCAAGCAAAAGCAGGACGACCAGCCCGAACTTACATACAGCAGCTATGTGAGGACACAGGATGTAACCCAGAAGACCTGCCGGAGGCGATGAACGATAGGGAAAAGTGGCGAGAGATGGTCAAGGATATCCGTGTTAGTGGCACGACATGATGATGATGATGATGAAAGTAAGCTGGCTAACTGTAGTCAAACGCTCCCTTTTTAATAGCTACTACATTGAGATGTAGAAGTCACTACTCCTTTTCCTGGATTGCTCCAATTACCCTCGATCCTTACTTTATAATGCTGAGTGTTAAGCAAGGAGGCATAAAGTACCTTTTTATGAGTCTTTGGTATGACCCAACCTGAAGTTGAACCACATCCTCCCAGATCATTGATGAACAATCTAACCATTATCAATTAAAAGATTTGCCATTAAATATCCCACAAGGGCTGATACACAATTAAACCCCAACCAACTATCCAGTTTTGTCACCTTCAGATTATCTTTCATCCCTACTGAATGAAATAATCCTTGTTTGGGCAATGGTTTAAACCAGCAAAAGAAAGCAAAAAATACTTTGTTGAATTGATTGAATATAAAACAGAATGATGAATAGTTTCTTTTATAATAGAATTCACAATTTAGCTGAAAGGTGGACTATAATTGGAAAAAAAGAAAGAGGTTCATAAAAGGAAAAGAAATATATATACATATATATATATATATATATGTGTGTGTGTGTGTGTGTGTGTGTGTGTGTCTGTGTATATCTTATATACATATATATATATATATATATATATATCATATGAATCAAATATACATATACATTATATGAATCATATATATATATATATATATATATATATTATGAATCGTATATATATATGTATATATAATATGAATTATATATATATATATATATATATATATATATATATATATATATATATGTGTGTGTGTGTGTGTGTATATATTATGAATCAAATATATGTGTATATATATTATGAATCATATATGTATATGTGTATTTATATTGTTGAATCATAAATATAAATGTTTATATATATTATGATCATATATATATGTATATATGTATTATGAATTATATATATATATATATATATATATATATATATATATATATATATATGTAGATAGATAGATAGATATTATGAACCATATATATCATCATCATGTTGTGCTTCTAGCATGGATTTCTCTGACTCTCTTTGCCACTCTCTGTTGTCCATTCCTTCCAGCAGGTCTTCTAGCCTACATCCTGTGTCTGCACAGAGCTGCTGTCGATAAGTTCTAGCTGGTCGTCCAACACTTGCTTGTCTATATGAAGGGGTCCAGAGGAGAATGTCGCTTATGAGTTTGTCCTTACTTCTCCAGCAGTGTCCAGCATGCCTGGTTTGTCAGACTTGAATGGTTTTAGAGATTGGAGGGAGGAGGTCATATAGCTGTTTCTTCCAGGATGTTTTTTTTTTTTTACAGCTTACAGCATTCTTGTGCAATTGCTATCAAGCTTTTCTTTATATGTTTTGTCAGCGTCCATGTGGTGCATCCATATATTTGTATGGACACGACTGCTGCCTGGAAAAAATTGTGTTTTACTTTATCCAAAAGGTCTGACTTCCATATGACCGATAGCCTATTGATACCTGTCCATGTCTTTGATAATCTCGTATTGATATCGTTTTCAGTAGACGAGATGCTGCTTCCAAGGTATGTGAACTTGTCTACTAGTTTTAGAGACCCACCTTTTAGAGTGGAGATGTCTTCTTTTTAATTTTGATTGAAGCACATGTATTCCA
Organism: Sepioteuthis lessoniana; assembly: GCA_963585895.1. Lineage (NCBI taxonomy): Eukaryota > Metazoa > Mollusca > Cephalopoda > Myopsida > Loliginidae > Sepioteuthis > Sepioteuthis lessoniana. Next base: position 12,132,250 of record OY757939.1, read on the forward strand.
TTTTGTCTGCATACTATGCAACAGGGATTCAACCTGGGTGGGTTCATTTGCCAGAAATGCTATGTTATCAGCATTTTGTGCGTCCATAATTGTTTGTGTGGGGTATCGCCTACTTCTTGCCTTTACCTGAGTAAAATTTCATTTAATCTACTGTCGTTCAAAGTGCGTCGTCTAGGCAGATTATGAACAGATTATGGGGCTAACATACCTCCTTGCAGGACCCCTGCAACAATTTTAAAGAAGTCTGTGTCTTCATCTGATGAGCGAACCTTTAATTTCATGTTTTTATAGATTATCATTATAGCTGCGACGGTTTCCTTAAGGAGACCATAGGCTAGAAGTATTTGCTCCATCTTCTCACTGTGTATAGAGTCAAATGCCTTAGAGAAATATACAAATAAGAGTGTCGCCTTGGGATTTTTAGCCCTGACTCCTTCAATGATTCGACGGGTCATCAAAATTTGTGATGTGGATCGATTTCTTCAAAAACCATTTTGATTCTTCCTGAGAATTTTCTCCTTTTCCGATTCAACGTGCTAAAATAGCAGAGTATTGTAAATCTTAGCCACTATGGAAATAAGGGTCGTTCTTGACAATTCCGTGGTCACCTTTCTTGGGAAATGGGAGGATGTAGCCCTTTGTCCATCTGTCTATTGTGTTCTGGTTATACACAGCGTTTTAGTATCGGAGCAGTAGGTCATCTAATTTTCTTGTCTTCCATACCTCTGGTGGTATTTCATCAAGACCAGCAACTTCCTTGTTTTTAATTTTTATTAGTACTACATCGAGTTCATCTTGCATAAACTGTCCAAGTTTGATATCTAGTTAATTATTAATAATTTTTGTGATAGGTATATCAGTTACTTTAGGGGGTTTTCCAAACAGATTCTCAAAATATTCTTTCCACAAGTGTATGTGTTCTTCTTGGCCGGCAGCTTTTATTTCAGCTCTGGACGTGCTCTTCCTTTTATTCACTTCATTTACTGTCTGCCATGCTATTCAAGATTGTCTATCTTCTACTGAGTTTCTAATCTTGTTGATCTGATTTTGAATGTATTCTGTTTCTTCTTTTAGGTATACGGTAGTTAGCTTCCTTTGGGTCTTCTTAAGTATCTGAGTGTTGATACTTGTTGGGTTCATTTTATTACATAGGATGCCGTTTTCGGGCTGTCACATTTTTTCTTAACTGGTAAAGTCTCTCAGGGAACTCTGTGTTTTGCTCTTAGTTTGTTTGGTGTGCATTCTCATGCTGTTTCCATGTAAGGATTGACAAAGTTCTTATATTTGTCATTCGGAGTAGGTGTTTCCGATATCTCCTGAAGTGCATCAAATTTATTTCTTAGTGTTATCATGTATTTATCGCAAAAATCTTTATTGTTAAGCAGGAACCAGTCATAGTGTGCAATTTTGGTTGTTCGCGTTGCATTCTTGTAGAGGCTTAAATGTATCTTTGCCATGAGAATGCAGTGGTTTGAAGACACACTCTCAAAAGAGAAGTATACCCCACATCCCAAATCACTGTTAATCTATTTCTTGTTAATGAGGATATAGTCTATTTCCGTTTTAGCATTATTTGCGTAAGTGTATGTCCATAGCTTTCCTTTCCTTTTCTGAAATCTAGTATTAATGCACGTTAGTCCATTTTCTAGTGAGAAATCAATTAGGAATTTCCCATTTCTGTTTAATGAGTTGTGTAAGCTGAATTTGTTGTCTTCGTTTTTACCCATTGGAGCATTCATGTCTCCTCCGATGAAGAGGACATTGTGTTTAGGGATACAAGAACAAAGGACGATAGATGTTGAGGTCCTTTTCATCACTCGCATTGTTAGGACTGTAGCAGGAAAGGATAATTGTGCTGAGGCTGCCATTGTATTTTATCAATGCTTTTAAGTGATTTTAGGGTGGGTGGACTGAGAAGCATTCCTATACCCAACTACAACGATGTTGATAGAGTTTCTTCATACAAATGCAGAGATAAATGCCCATCCATTGCTGGTATGATGGTATTCTATTTAGTTCACTATGATGGTATCTGTGTTCTTGAACACATACTATGTTTATGTTATACTCTAGCACAGTTGTTGTCAGCTCTTGTAATGTGTCTATCCTATTAAAGGTTCTAAAATTAAATGTCAATATATGTATTGTGCTTTTATATTTTAAAAATTTTTGTTTGCATTTGAGTTCTGTAGCTGACTTTTCCAACCCTGGGGCCAGAGCTCCAGTCTCGGCGGAATGTGCCCCTTTGTACCTGCGTGCAGGGCAATGTGGTCTGGACATATGGTTTGAGTGAGAGTCATGGTAATCTTTTGATGGCTGTATTTTTTTTACCTCATCAAAAGACGGCACCCTTAATGATGAGTAGCAGTAGTTTCCTGACTGAACTATATAATCCTGGCCATTGACCTGTGGGGTTCATCCCCCCCCCCAAGCATCAGATGAAGCATGCCGTTGACCCAACACTAGGTTTATCTACCTTACTTTACATCCACAATGCTGATTCCTATAGCTTTTGAAGTTTAGCTTGTGGGTTAAAAAATACCACCTTCACATTGAATACATTTTGATCATATATATTTATATATATATATTATGAATTATATATATATATATATGTATATATCAGGAATCATATATATGTGTGTATATATATATATATGTATTTTATATATATATATATATATATATATATATATATATATATATATATATATATATATATATTAAACTAAACAAACCTCAAAAACAGATAAAACTCATTATCTATTACACTAAATTTAAAACACCAACCTCATCGTGAAGAATACACCCCCCCCCAAAATCCGCCAACTCAAACTAATGTAATGTATAAATTTACATGTCCATTTCAAGAGTGTTTCTCAGAAAAAAACATAAAACCTAATACCTACTTTGGCCATACAACAACCACACTCTCTCGTTGCCTTACTTACCACCTTTTTGATATAAGCGCTATAAAACAGCATATAATGACAAAGCATAATAAAAACACTGCCAACTCTAATTCCCAGACATAAGCCAGATGCTAATTTACAATACAAAAATCATATATATAAATAACAATAAAAACCATTTACAAATCCTCGAAGCAATAACTATAAAAAAAGAAAAAAGCCACTATGAATAAAAAGCATTCACCACAATTATAAACATATTAAACGTATTCATTTACTAACCACCTATCCTAACAGAATGAACCAACCCCATCTATAATTCATAAAAAAAACACCAAATAAATAAAAAAATCACTGCAACAAATGAACTAACACAACCCCCAGAGATGACCAGTAAAATGGTCGAAAGTGCTTGGGCTAGTATAGGGTTCTTTCTTGACCAATATGACCCAGACATAAGATGACTAGTTAGAAGACTTGAATATCTTCTGTTGAAGATTTTAAAAAAGAAACAATCCACAGCATTCAACCAAACCTGTTTAGATAATGATTTGGTTCCTAAGTATACAGCGGATATATATATATATATATATATATATAAAGTTAGCAACCATAGTCGAGGGTGATCCGAAGGCTCCTTTTTCAATAGCTATTACACCGGGATGTAGGGGAGGGCACTGCTCCATTCCCTGGATTGCTCCAGTTTACCCTAGATCCTTACCTTATAATGCTGAGTGTTAAGCAAGACAGCATCAAGTACCATTTTTTATGTCTTTGGTATGACTCGACCAGGGATTGAACCCCGGTCTTCCGAACCATTAGCAAACACTCTACTCATTTGGCCAATGGATCGGTGAATAATGAATACTAATACACTTGGGGAAGTTATGAATCCAACTATTCTCTCTCCAGCTATAGGTAAATAGTAGGGCAGACTGATTTCTTTAGCTTTGGTTAGGAAACAAATCTAGAAGGAAAACTCTAAATTCAAACCTGTTAAACTCCGATTAAAAATTGACCTTGTGTCAACTCCTGCCCGTGTAGAGGGATCGGTAAATACACACACATATATATATATATATATACACACACACACACACACACATATATATATATATATTATGAATCATATGTATATATTTTGACTCATATATATATATATATATATTATGAACCATATATATATATATATATATATATATATCATAAATCATATATATACATTAAGAATCATATATATATATATAATTATGAATTACCATGACTTGTTAATTTAGCATCACTTGTGTGCGATGTGGACCGGTGGCCCTGTGGTTGTATTTCAGTTCTGTATTCTGTGGTTGCTGGTTCGCTGATGAGAACCAATACAGTCGAAACAGCTGTCCAGTGTTCTGTATGTCACACGGAATGCTTGCTAGATTGTCGTCATGATAATTCAATTAATATATATTAAGAATTATATATATATATATATATATATATATATATATATATATATATATATATATATATATATATATATTTAATGATAGCTAGCACGGATCTCCCAAAATCTCTCATGCCACTTGTCCTTATCATCTATTGCTCTAGGCAGGTCTTCCAGGCTATATTTCATATCGGCACAGAGCTTCTGTAAATACATTCTAGCTGGTCGTCCAACCTTTGCTCGTCTATGTGAAGGGGTCCACTGGAGTACATCGCTTATGAGTTCGTCCTTACTTCTCCAGCAGTATCCCGCTTGTCTGCTTCGTCTAATTTGAATGTTTTTTGTTAGGAGCCTGTACAGCTGCTCTTTTGTGGGGTGTTGCCTCCAAGACTTGTTCAATACAGCTCGCAACATTCTTGTGTAATTGCTGTGAAGCTTTTTCTCCATACACTTAATCAGCATCCACGTGGTGCATCCATATAGCAGTATTGACATGACCGCTGCTTGGGAAAAAAACAGTGTTTTAATTTATCGGACAGCTTTGATTTCCATATAACTGATAATCTATCAATAGCTGTCCATGCCTTTGCTAGTCACGTGTTGATGTCATTTTCGAATGATGAGACACTGCTTCTAAGGTAGAAAAACTCTTCCAGGAGTTTCAGAGATCCGCTATTTTGTGTGGAGATGTCGTCTCTTTAATTAAAGTGTATGTATTCTGTTCTGTCTGCATTTACATGGAGACCTATGTCACCTGCTGTCCGTTCCAGATTATGTAACAGGGATTCCACCTAAGCTAGTGTATTTGCCAGAAACGCTATGTTATCAGTGTAGTCCGCATCAGTAATAGTTTGTACGGGGTATCGCCCGCTTTTTTCCTTTACCCAGCGTAAAACTGTTTCTTTTCATTAAGTCTACAGACGTTTGAAGCATGTTGTCTAGGCAGATATTAAACAGGTATGGAGCTAATGTATCTCCTTGTAGCACACCAGCTACAATGTCACAGTATTCTGTATCTCCATCCAGTGATCGAACATTTACTTTTGTGTTTTTATATATCATCATTATGGCTGTGACAGTTTCTTTGGGGAGGCTGGAGGCAAGAACTATTTGCTCCATCTTCCCTCTGTATATGGAGTCAAATATCTTGGAGAAGTCTACAAATAACAGTCATGCTTCGAGTTTTTTGGCACAAATTTCTTCTAAAATTTGATGGATAATCAAAATTTGTGATGTCATGGATTGTTTTCTCCTAAAGCCATTTTGGTTCTCTCTAAGTATTTGTTAATTTTAGGTTCTATGCAGTTGAGTAACAGAACATTGTAGATCTTGGGTGCTATGGAAGTAAGGCTTATACCTTGGTATATATATATATATATATATATATTATGAATCATATATATAAATATATATATATATATATATTATGAATCATATATATATATATATATATATATATATTATGAATCATATATATATATATATATATATTATGAATCATATATATATATATATTATGAATCATATATATATATATATATATATATATATATATTATGAATCATATATATAAATATATATATATATATATATATATATATTATGAATCATATATATAAATATATATATATATATATATATATATATATATATTATGAATCATATATATAAATATATATATATTATGAATCATATATATATATATATATATTATGAATCATATATATAAATATATATATATATATATATATTATGAATAATATATATATATATATATATATATATATATATATATATATGTATATATATATTATGAATCATATATATAAATATATATATATAAATATATATATATATATATATTATGAATTATATATATAAATATATATATATTATGAATCATATATATATATATATATATATACATATTACAAATCATACATAAATATGTATTATATTATGAATCATATGTATATATATATATGTATATATATCATGAATCATATATATATATATATATATATATATATATATATATATATAAATGTAGGTATCATACGATTGGCTGATGTTTATACAGCAGCATTGCTTCCAACAAACCCCTGATCAGATGATGAGTCTGGGTTCAGCATGATTTTGGGGCCGAAGCACCATTACTACGACTAACCCAGAGCGCCCCTCAAAGTCTGGTGGTATCGTGTTAACACATAATACCACCAGACTTTGTTGGATTGACGTTACTCTTTGGGATTGCTATATCTACGCTGATGCAGTTAGAGCCTTATCTTGGATCTTTTTTATGTATTTCCTGTCTGATGGAGAAAGTCCAAGATTAGTCAAGAATACGGAGGTTGAGTTGGTAATGAAACCTCGGCACCCGACCTCGATAGGAAATACATTAGTTATCCATCCATTTCTGACACATTATTCTTGCAGATCCTCAGTCGAAATTTTCTTTCTTCTTCTGTTAACTCAATAATGACAATTTTTTTAGTTAACCCCCAAGTATGAAGGTTGACTGGTATTGGTAAAACGTCGTAGACTGCTTTTATAAGGAAACTCAATTTTTGCTGTTCCATATGACTTCTCTGTCTTCTGCTCTTTCCCACTTGGTCCATGTATCCTGTTTCCTTTGTCCTACAGCTGTAACAATGCATCTGACTTCCTCAAAATGGTGAATTTCTTCCGAAACCATTTTCTTTTGTTTATTGTGGATTCCTTCGACCACCAACGCTGTGGATGAAGGTCTAGACTTGCTCTTCCATTTGCCACAGTGCCAATTATTTATTTTATCCTAAGAGCCGATTCTGCATTCTCTACAGCTATTTTCGCCTTCCATTTCCGACCGGTTATTACGGAAGACTGGGCATTCTTCACTCGTGTGTTGCGAGAGTCACGCAGCATCTGTAAAAGTCGTGCTTTACCTAATTTAAATTCCTCACCGAGTGACAACGTCGGAGGTTTTAGCTCCGTTGATGAAATGTACAGTGCTACATTTGTTAAAGTGTTTGGTACTCCCAACCATTCTTTCGTATATTTACTGATTGACTACTCCATTGTTCCAACTTTTGTGATTGATACCTCATATACTTGCATTGGTCATGATAATTTAGGAAATAATCCAAAATACACCAAACTTTATCTTTATTCAGGTGGTCACATTTATCAATGGAACGTAATCTATCTTTCAGCAATTTGCTTAAGTCCTGCCAACGATGTCAACCAGTAAGTGGTAGGGAGTAGCAGCGACTGAGACTCTTAATGCTTTTTTGCGGATTGTGGGGATTTCGTTACCATCAACGGAGAACTTTATCTCTCTGCAGTTTCCTTTAATTATTGATAAACTGCAGCATTTGAAAGGCTTTATTTTCATTGCAGCCCATTTGAAGAGCTTCTGTTGGGGGGTCACCAGTTGTTCTATGTGTGATCTGGATTCTGTGACATCAACCATAAAAGCCCTCATAGATGGTCCGGTTATTTTATTGATGTTGATTTCAGCACTACGCAATATCATCTCTATTACCAAAATGAAAAGTAGTGGAGAGATAACACATCCCATCATAATGCTAATATTCAGCTTTTGCCAGTTAGTTGAATATTTATATTTAGAAAACCTCACATAGGTACATTCAATGTACGCTGATATGAGGTTTTTATTGTCCTCTGGAATTCAAAAGAATTCCATTACTTTCCCAAGTAGTTAGTGTCTTACTGAGCCATATGCGATTTCTAGATCTAACCAAATGACGTGAAGTTCGGTTGATTTATTATTTTTTGCCGTTTTTATTCGGCCCCACAACATAGTAGTATATTGTGGAAAGCCGGGAATTCAAGCCTTTTGTATTGATGTATTGACATACCAATTGTTTATCACGAATCTCGTCAACCTCTTTGCAGTGACAACAAAAAAGATCTTACCGTCTACGTTGAGTAAGGAAATTGGTCGAAACTGATCAAGTTTTCTGGAGTCTTTTTCGTTTGCTATGTGGATTCCATCTGCTTATCCCTAACTCTCTCTATATGTATATATACATTATGAATTATATATATATATATATATATATATATATATATATATATATATATTGTATCCTTAAAACGGATACGAACAGCAAAGTGGTACCCAAGTAGAAAAGAAGAGTGAACACGTTCGTAGAATAAAGAAAAGGTTTTATTGCAAGAGAGATACAATAAAACAGACAAGGAAAAGTGAGGCACGCTACTCATCCCCCAAGCAAGGACAAATGTAATGTGCTCACTGTATATATAGTTCCTCCACATGACTGAGAGGCGGGTGGGATATTCCATTACAAGACCTCCCCCGGGTTAATTTTCGCATGAAAAGTTTGCTCAATACCTCCTCTTTTGGTCATCTAGACATAGTCGTTTGTCTTCTTTTTTCTTCCTGAGATATTCCCGTCTGACCACTGGTGGGATTTGTAGTATTAGTAGTTTTGGGGGAATCGGCACTTCCGGCCCTGGTGGAATTAGAGATACTTCCACCGGTTCTGGCTGAGATATGGGAACTGGTATTTCGAATGCGTCATATATTACCTCTACTGACAATTCTTCACAATCTTTTTGCGTGACATCTTGAATAGATCTTGGCTTAAACTGATTTAAGTGTCTCTTACATTCGAATCTTCTCGCTTTGAGAATGTATACCACTCTGCCAAGTCTGTTAGTGATAATTCCGTCTTCCCAAAAGCTTTTTCCACCTCTATAATTTCTGAAGAAAACTGTCTTCTGGTATGTAAAATTTTACAACTTTTTTCGTTAGATTAGGCAAAAGCCTGTCGAAAAGTGACCTAATATTTTTCCGAACATCAGTTCGGCTGTTGAAAGGCCTGAGTCTGGGCTCGGATTTGGTGTAATTCTGTAAACCGCTAAAAACTTTTGTATTCTTCTCTCATCTGTGTCCATGCCTTCGTTCTTTCTTAGCGCTCTTTTGAAAGTGTTCACGAATCTATCCGCTTGCCCATTTGATCTAGGATGGTAAATAGGGGCCGTAACGTGCTCTATGGACAAAGATGTATAGAAATATTTAAATTCTCTGCCAGTAAATTGCGTTTCGTTGTCGTTAACCAATGTTTTTGGCGTGCTGAAGCGACTGAAAATCTCATTTAATACATTGACAGTATTTGTGTATATCTACACTTTGATATTTCTGGCCACTTGGAGAAACTGTCCACAATTATAAGGTAATACTGACCATTTAGAGGCCCAGCGTAGTCGATGTGTAACCTCATCCACGGAACATTCGTTTTATACCATGGCTGAATTTGTATTGGTGGTGTTCTTTTGCCGCAACTTGACAACCTCTAAACTCTTTTAGCACTTTTTAAATATCCTGGTCCATCCTCCGCGTTAATGACTTCATTCTAATCATACCTGGATGACCAATAAGAAATTTTCTCAGGATTTTATTAGGCAGTGTATAAGGCGTTACCATCTATCTGCATATAGTAGTACTTGCTCGCAGATTGAATAAGGTGATACACTTGATTCTTTTTCTATCTTTCAATCAGTAATACATGCACCTTTTTTTAATGAATTCGTCTTTCTCAATTGCTTTTTTTTATATCTTCTAAAATCACAGGTAACTCCCGAATTGTATTGGATAACAATAAGGATAATTCCTTTTCGTCCTTAAGGCACCGTATCACCGTATCTTCTAACGGCTCTGAAAATTTTGAGATCCGTCTTAACAAATCATTGGTATGTCCTAGTTTTTCGATGACAGGAATTTCATCTTCAAGTTGTAGTTTAACAAGATTATTCCCCAACCCTGTAACCTGTTGGCGGTGTGCGTGGGTATACCCTTTTTTGAATTAAAAATTGTTAACAACTGTCTATGATCCGTCGGTAAAGTGAATTTCCTCCCATATGTGAACCTGTGAAATTTCTTAATTGCGTAGATTATAGCCAGGATTTCTTTCTCAATCTGGATATAATATCTTTCTTCAGGAAGTAGTGTTCTGGATATATGGGCTTTGTAGTCCCATCTTTACATTTGTAAAGAACTACCACTCCGATTCCATAATTACTAGCGTCAGATGCTACAATTATTTCTTTTTTAGGGTCAAAGTGAACTAACGATAAACCTGCTAACGGAAAGTGGCTTTGCATTCTTTCGATAAAATCCATAAACTACTCTTTTTCAATAGGTCACTCAATGGAGCTCTAAGATCAAATATTTTGGGAATGTAGATACTATAATAGTTGGCCAAGCCTGAAGATTAGTGACGTTGTTTGGTGATAGCATATTTTTAATAACTTCGGTCCTTTCTGTGTCCGATCTTCTACTATTCTCGTCAATTATTTGCCCTAAAATTTTTATCTGCTTCATGAAGAACTCACATTTTTCTGAACCTAGCTTGAAGTCATATTCGTCCATTTTCTGAAACACTGCCTTGATATGTTTTCTGTTCTGTTCGTTGTTTTCACTCTTTAACAGGATTTCATCTAGATATGCTGTTGAAAATTCTAGTCCAGCTAACATAGTGTCCATTACTCGTTGGAACAAGCTGGGTACAACCTTTAGTCCAAAAGGAAGTACGATTTAGTTTTAAAAGCCTTTTATGCGTGTTAATCGTTAATAACTTCGAGCACACTTAATCTACTTTCACTTGTAAATATACTTCAAACAGATTTATCTTAGAAAACACTTTGTCACCATTTATCTTAGAGGAAATATCTTCCGGTGAAGGTAACAGGTATGTATGGTCTTTACATTGTCCATTGGCCTAATGAGTAGAGTGTTCGTCAATGGTCCGGGAGACCGGGGTTCAATCTCCGGTCGAATCATACCAAAGACTCAAAAATGGTACTTGATGCCGCTTTGCTTAATACTCAGCATTATGAGAAAAGGATTAAGGGTAAAGTGGATTAACCCAGGGAATGGAGTAGCACCCTCCCCTACAACTCTGTGTAGTAGCTATTGAAAAGGGAGCCCTCGGGTCACCCTCGACTGTCATCAATTTTACTTTATGCTCTTTAAGACAGTCATTCAATCTGGTTAAAAGTCGGCACATACTTGGATCTTTTTGTTCTTTTTCTTTATATTGACCATAGGTACTGCCCAATCTGAGTAGTCAACCTTAGAGATAACCTGCACTTTCTCTAAACGTTCCAGTTATTGTTTTATTGCATCCAAAGCCGAGAACAGTTAATCCCTTTTTGCTTTGATTACTAGTTTTATGTTGTCTTTAAGTTCGAGCCTGACCTCGGTTTTTTGTCCGAGACATTCAGAAAACACTAGTGGAAATCCGTTTTTTAAGTCTGAAATAACTTTTTCTGATTGTTCAGATTTTTCCTTTACTGTATGTCCGTTTATTTTTTAATTCACTTATTTTCTTTTTCACCATTTTTAATTTCGCTCTTGGATAAAACAAGATTTACTTTTGTTTTAAGTTTTGGCTTCTTTTTTTTTTCTGTTTATACCGACAGTGGAAGATTTTGTGTCCGACGTTGCCACACTCAAAGCAAACCTTATCATTAAAAACAGTTCTTTTTTAAATGATACCTCTCACAGGCATCACACTTAGACGTTTTCGCTTTATTCTTTGTAAATTTCGGTTGTTTTATCGTTTGGATACAAGAAATGTTCTTTTATATTGTCTCTCTTTAGATTTATCCGTCTTTGGCATTCCTTAGTCACTTTCTGTAGCGTAATTTCAGGGTCCTACTTGTTGAAATTATTTCATTGTAACCGGAACATCTTCTTAGAAGGGACTTTTATGGTTGTCCCCGCTAGAAGGAAATGACGGAACTTTTTTATTATTATATATATATATTATTATATATATGTTATATATATTATATATATATTATATAACCCTTTTTTGCTCTGGCCATGGTGCAGTCAAGACGTGAATTGAGTAGTCCTGTGAATTTTCGCTGGATGAGCTGGTTTTTTAAATTTTGCTGTTCCCTACTGTTAAGAAAAAATAGTAAATAGGGAGTAAATCCCTCAGAGAATTTTGCTACTGTGGTAGACCTCTCCCAGCCAAATATACGGTTACCTATATGTGTGAATTTGTGCTGTCTCGATTTTGACCACGAGGTGTCCCAGAACTATCCTGCTGTGCTGTATTCTTCCTAGCGAAATGTGCTGTTGCTTATATTTGAGAATTTGTGCTGTCTTGTCTCAGACCATGAGGTGTACAAGTGATTTTGCTGTCCTATACAAGTGCTGTAAGAATTCGTGAATGAACCCCCATGTGTCTGCATTATTTGCTGTATTCTTGACGGAAAAGTGAACAGGGTTTCACATAAGATATTTTTCGCTTAAGAGACTCTTCCAAATCTTTTTTCCTATTCATACAACATCCCTTTTTTTTTTAGTTATAAGTACCATCACCTCTGTTGTTGAAGACATATCAGTTCCTTGTAATTCATGAGTGACTTAGTGTTTTTCGAAACAATTTATATCATTGTTAGTTGATTTAGTTTTTACTGGTCGCTAAAATAGCAATTAATTTTATCAACTAGTGTTTTTCTTCAAAACTTTGTAACTTGTTTTTATTTATTTATTATTACTTGGTAGTGAATGGTTCTTAGTTGTATGCACGAGGCACGTTTTTTTTTTTTTGTTTTTTTCCTTTCTTTTTTTCAAAGAGCTGTTTTATTTTCTGTGAAACGATTCGTTTTTTTAATATAAAATTAAGCCTTTTATGCTCTATCATAGTTAAAATTCTAGATCATATGCCTTTATCTTTACCGCTGTAAGTCACTGGACAAAGATTAACCATTTAAACATGTCAATTGAAAGTTCGCCTAATTCAAACAATTCACATTGAGAACTTACCTTCCCTGTATAAATCACAAAGTATTCATTCTCTTGTTTTATGGTGTTTAAATGTTTATATCGAGTATGGAACAAACTGTCCCTCTTGTCGAAAATTCCTGACAAAATCTTCATTATTTCCTCGAACGAGATTTCCTCCTGATTTTTAGGCAAAATTAGGTTCATATATTTAGTGTTCTCCACTGTGCCTAATTTTTGGAGTAACAGAGAGATTTTTTTCTTCATCCGACAATTTTTCGCATCTTTACGTAAAAATTCGTCTCATATCTACAAACATAGGCGAGGAAGGTAATTCTATTATCCGGTCATACTTGAATTCTGATTACAAATTTGATTTTCCTTCAGGAGAGAAAAATCTAGATCCACATTCTTCTGTTGTCCTAAGTAATTCATTTTCACAAAATGATTTAGTGTTTTTCGTTTGTTGATTTCGCAAATATATTTGCTCCTCTTGAAAAATCTTTTGTGATTTTTCAAATTTTTCTTGTTGTAGCAATAGTTTTTGAAACTGCATCCTAGCGTGTAACGCTTTGGTCAATTCAACAATTTGTTGCATTTTTTTTTCAGAAAAACCAAAAAAAAAACAAAAAAAAACGAATATCCACCAGAAGAAAAAGATACTTCGTTATCCGACTTTATGCAACAAAAAAAGGAAAGAAAACCTTTAACTTTTCTTCAATAATAAAATCCACTTTGTTTTTAGTCGAAAATAATAGAATAGAACAATACTTGTTTTCAAGCAATGTTCATGCGAGAATACATTTTTTTTTTTTAGGAAAGTCGCAATTTTTTGTAATGTAGCTTCTTAAGTTCGAATCCCGTGTTGAGTCAAGCAACGTGATTTTTACTTTTCTTTCAGTTAACAGAAAATAGGGAAGAAAAGATTCTTACCGATATTATTCCTTTTCGAGAAAAAAAAAAAATGCTTCTCGCTGTTTCGAAGAATAGTTTTTCGTATGTCACGGTAGTAAGTGTTACCCATAAAGACTGAAATCTTTTATCGTTGTGTGCTTTTCGTTAATATTTTCAGTATGAGATTTGTTCAATCCGTAATTACTACTGTTGTACGTCTTACAGTGTTGGAGTCTTTTTGGCTATGAGTTTGAATTGAATCATTCGTCGCCACTGTTGTATCCTTAAAAGGGATAAAATCAGACAAGATGGTATTTGAGTGGAAAGTAAACCGGCTAAATGGCCAAGTGGGTAGAGTGTTCGCCAATGGCCCGGGAGAGCTGGGTTCAATTCTGGGTCGAGTCATACCAAAGACTCAAAAAATGGTACTTGATACCGTCTTGCTTAGCACTCAGCACTATAAGGTAAGGATCAAAGGTAAAGGAGGCAATTCAGAGAATGGAGTAGCGCCCTCCCCCTACACCTCAGTGTTGTAGCTATTGAAAAGGGAGCCTTCGGGTCGCCAACCAACTTTTTTATTGCATGAGAGATGCAATAAGACGGACGAGGAATAATGAGGCACGCTACTAATCCTTCAAGCAAGCACAGTTATTTGTCTCTGCTTCCCACCAGACAGGGCGTGACACAAGGTCAAAGACCAGAAGGTCGATTATAGTGGGGATTAGGGGAGGGAAAGGTCACACCCGAGCCGAGGCTCGAGCCCAGCTGGTAAATGCTGGTCATCGGCCCACTTAGTGCAATGTGAGCCTGATAAACCAAGCTGGACATGGACCCAAATCTGGGCCCAGACATGAATGCCTGATTATAGCTTAAACTAGACAGCAAGGTCCAGTGCTATACAAGGGTGACAAAGGTGTCAATGATGGCCCAGCCGAAGCCAGGAACTTTCGGCCTCAAGTCTGCCTTTGTTGGACAGTGCCCGCTAGCGTCAAACCCAACAATAAATTAATGCCTTTATTTGTCTCTGCCTCCCACCTGACAAATCTGGGTCCAGGCATGTATCCCTGATTATAGCTTAAACTGGACTGCAAGGTCCAGTGCTATACAAAAGTGACAAAGGTGCCAAAGGGGCTATACGGCCTCAAGTCTGCTTTTGTTGGACAGTGCTCGCTAGTATCAAAGCCAACAGCAAATTAATGCCGTCGGCCTCGACGCCCAGGCTTTATTTGTCTCTGCCCCCCACCAGACTGGACTTGACCCGAAGATCGAATATAGTGGGGATTTAGAGAAGGGGAAGGTGGGGCACGAGCCGAAACTCAAGCCCTGCTTGATTATGCTGGTCATCAGCCCACTTACTGCAATGTGGGCCGGATGAGCCTAGCTGGTCATGGATCCAAATCTGGGTCCAGGCACGGATGCCTGATTATAGCTTAAACTGGACAGCTAGGTCCAGTGCTATACAAGGGTGACAAAGGTGTCATTGATGCAGCTCACCCAGCCGAAGCCGGGGAGCCATACGGCGTCAAGTTTACCTTTGTGGGATAGTGCCCGCTAGCGTCAAAGCCAACCGTAAATTAATGCCGTGGCCTCAACGCTCGGGCGCAAACAGGTATAATGCCTTGCTCATTGTGTATATAGTCACTACACATGACTGAGAGGGGGTGTGGAATATTTCATTACAACAATATATATATATATATATATATATATTATGAATCATATATACAAGGCTTTACGCGCTACATTACCTTTGGAGCTACTTCAGCTGTCGCTCACACGCCCAAAATTGGAGCTAGTCCCCCTCACGCTCTCCATTCTTGAAATGGAGCATCACCAGCTCCTCCTTTAAAAAAAGTAGCGGCTCTTTTTCAGCGCTCCAAAGTGAAAATATACCTTCTTTCATAAACGTTCTATTTCGCAAATAAGTGGTCAAAGTATATGTTTGAGCGTCAAAGGATCTCGTCAATATGGGTGGGGATATCACTTTAAGTATAAGACCATAAGAGGATATTTGACAAAATCTCGCTAATATTTTGAGATTTGCTAAGAAGATGGGATTTCTTGCTCCTAAAGGAGAAAATGCTGGACGGAGAATAAGATTATGCATACATTTTTGTTACCTGAGGTATAAAATAGAAATAGAAATCCCTGAAATATTTTAAAACAATTTAAATGTTCATTATATTAACAACCTATTTTTTCAGGGGAGGAAAATTTGACCAGATATTTGTTCAATTCCAAGGTTTCAGCCAGACATTTTTGTATGAAATTTCAAGACATTAATTGGATCTCTGAATAATAGTTTATTGGCAATTTGTTGATATTTTTCGACCATCGTTTATCCAGTAATACACTATATATTTCGAATCAAATACCAACATGATAACTCTGTTAATAGTTTTTCAAAAAAATCAGATCGATTTATCGAAGTTCATTAAACTTTTTTTTCAAATTGTTATTTAAAAAAAATGTTTAGTATAACCAGATATCTTTTGAAATTTGATTTGAAGGTTTTCTTCTTTAGGACTAAAAATTAAAATTCCCAGAACTACAGTGGATAGTGTTCGGAGACATCAGGAAATGGGACAAAACAAGAACAAAAGTAGGGCTGGTAGACGAAAAGCAACAAGAGCTGAGGACATTTTTTATTAAAGTCACCAGTTTATATGACAGAAGACTAACTGCTCCAAACATCACTGCAGAACTGAACCATTGACGTGAAAAAAAATTTGTCACCATCCATTGTGAGAAGAAAACTCTGTGAAGCTGGCCTGTATAACAGAATTGCTGTCAAGAAACTACTGTTGAGGAAGCAAAACAATGTCAAAAGAATCCATTTAGCAAAGGCACACAAAGATTGGACAATAAAGCAGTGGAATAAAGTCCTTTGGACTAATAAATGAAAGTAGGAAATCTCTGGCTCAAATAGGAGGCTCTATATGCGACGAAGAGTTAGGGAAAGAGCTGCAACCCCCTTTATCACGCCGACTGTAAACCATGGGGGAGGCTCTGTTAAGGTGAAGGGGTTTGCGAATTGCCAAGTCGGAGATTTGCACCAGATGAAGGGCAAATTGAATTAGACCGGCTATCACAATAGGCTATATAGCATGGTTAACAGGATTGAAATATAGTCTACCTCTGGGGGTTTAAATAAAGGGTTCAGTTCGAGATTTTGTGTGGACTTTCGAGTTCGACATGAAACACCTGAAGAAGGCCAAAGAACATATCGGCCGAAACATTGTGATTATAAGAGTAAAGTTGAGGTCAATAGTAATGATTATTATCAAGCTTCATCTCAGAAATTTATGCAAATGCTGTAGCATCACGCGATCCCATCTGGAACGCGGCTTATGCTTAAGGATTTGTACTCATGAAAGATAATGACTCAAAGAATAGTTGTAAACTCTGTCAGAGGTACATTAAAAGCAAAGAGGAACAGCACATCCTTCAATTGATATCTTGGTCGCCGCCATCAGCGGACTTAGATCCCATTGAAATGGTGTGAGATGAACTTGACCGAAAAGTCAGAACTAAACAAGCTGCAAGTGCGGCTCGCCTTTGGCAACTCTTGTAGGTAAGCTGGGTAGAATTATCTTCAGTCTATTTTCAATTTTTAACGGAAAGAATGCTGAGAACCTGTGAAAAAATAATAGCTGCCAAAGGGATGATTTTGATGAATGAAAAACTTTAGAAATTTTTTGTGTGTTTTAATTTATATTTAATGTGGCTTAACTTGTTTCATTAAAAATAACATTTTAAAGATGAGAAATAAAAAAAAATCATCGGTGACTAAACGCTTTTGACCGGTAGTATGTATATATTTATATACTTCAAATAAAGGAAAAGAATTTTATAGAAAAATTTTAACCAAAGTTGAATAAAACATGAATTATACACACACACAAATGGAAATAAACATACATACATACATACATACATACATACATATATATATATATATATATATATATATATATATATATATATATATATATATATATATATATGAAAGTAAATATGGATTAAAATCCGACAGTATGAAGGTAGCAGAAAAAAAACATAACTATTTTGATATCCAAGTCTTGATGATGTTTACTGAAACCGAAACGTAAACGTCGACTTTACATCATAATGAATTCACCTATTTGGACTGTTTTTTCTGCTACCTTCATATATGTGTGTGTGTGTGTGTGTGTGTATACACCGACAAAAACTATTTGGGAAAAAAAGTTACCTGTAAATTTCAAGCCAAACTACCACACATACACTCATAAAAATCCCCAAGACATACTCACACACACACACACACACACACACACACACACACACACACACACACACACACACACACACAGAGGGAAAATAACTGTTAGTGAAATCCATAATCACTCCAACGCACACACACACAACGATAAAAACATATCAAATATCAAAGAGGGGTAAAGCAGACTAAAGTAAACACACTCTAAGAAAAAGAGAGAATGACCGCTATATAAACCCATATCCAACTGAAAATCATTCAAACTGCAAACATGAGTGAGTTCAAGTCTCATTGAGTACTCTATTAATAAGGCCTTGTACCATATATTTTCTCTGACGAAATCAACAAGCTGGAAACATACACGTATGTAAGAACAAAATAAATAAATAAATTCAAAAAGTACAAATCTCTTCGTGGACCTACCTATTTAAATATATATATATATATATGATATTTTTTCGTATATGTGTGTGTGTGTGTGTGTGTGTGTTACCCGACATCCACTTTCTTACCAGCAGCCACAACTACTAAAACTATGTTTGGTGAGATACACAAAAAATTTCAAAAATAAATTAATACTATATAACTCGCTCATTGGCCTAATGGGTTGAGTGTTCGCCATTGAACCGGGAGACTTGGGTTCAATCCCAGGTCACGTCATACCAAAGACTTTTAAAATGGTACTTGATACCTCCTTGCTTAACACTCAGCAATAAAAGGTCCGTATTAAGGGTAAAGTGGAGCAAACCTGGGAAAGGAGTTGCACCCTCCCCTACACCTCGGTGTAGTAGCTATTAAAAAGGGAGCTTTCTGGTCGCCCTCGACTACAGTCGCCAACTTTACTTTACTTACTTATATAACTATTAATTCTGATTATTCATTTAAATTAACAATCAGGAATTATTTCCTGATTATTCATTTTTTAAATGATCTCATATTAAATTATCTTGAGAAATTATCTGAAGAATGTGATGTGAAATAAATTTTTTCTTGTATTTTTATATTTTGTTTATATTTGTGTTTAATATGTAAATATTTTGTTTATGTTTGAGTTTAATATGTAAATATTTGTGTTTAATATGTAAATATTTTGTTTATGTTTGTGTTTAATATGTAAATATTTTGTTTATATTTGTGTTTAATATGTAAATATTTTGTTTATGTTTGAGTTTAATATGTAAATATTTGTGTTTAATATGTAAATATTTTGTTTATGTTTGTGTTTAATATGTAAATATTTGTGTTTAATATGTAAATATTTTGTTTATGTTTGTGTTTAATATGTAAATATTTGTGTTTAATATGTAAATATTTTGTTTATGTTTGTGTTTAATATGTAAATATTTTGTTTATATTTGTGTTTAATATGTAAATATTTTGTTTATGTTTGAGTTTAATATGTAAATATTTGTGTTTAATATGTAAATATTTTGTTTATGTTTGTGTTTAATATGTAAATATTTTGTTTATATTTGTGTTTAATATGTAAATATTTTGTTTATGTTTGAGTTTAATATGTAAATATTTGTGTTTAATATGTAAATATTTTGTTTATGTTTGTGTTTAATATGTAAATATTTTGTTTATGTTTGTGTTTAATATGTAAATATTTTGTTTATATTTGTGTGTAATATGTTTATATTTGTGTTTATTATGTAAATATTTTGTTTATGTTTGTTTAATATGTAAATATTTTGTTTATATTGTGTTTAATGTTTATATTTGTGTTTAATATGTAAATATTTTGTTTATGTTTGTGTTTAATATGTAAATATTTTGTTTATATTTGTGTTTAATATGTTTATATTTGTGTTTATTATGTAAATATTTTGTTTATGTTTGTTTAATATGTAAATATTTTGTTTATATTTGTGTTTAATGTTTATATTTGTGTTTAATATGTAAATATTTTGTTTATGTTTGTGTTTAATATGTAAATATTTTGTTTATATTTGTGTTTAATATGTTTATATTTGTGTTTAATATGTAAGGTCTGATCTACGTGTTTATAACTTTGGTTTTATTTCTTTTCTCCTTGTACTTAAAAAAAATTGAATTGGTGTATTTTGTGTGGGATTTAATTTTTAATGCGTTTTGTGGATATTTTGTCCGTAATATCATTTGTTTATTATCTCAAGTCTACTGTACTCTTTTATATCTTTAGTTCCATTAATATACTCCAAGAACTTTGAAAATGGAATTGAAGTCTTTTATGTAGGGATTAGACTTCAGAGTTCTTACTTTAAAATTCTTGGAGTATATTAATGGAATCTAAAGTTATATAAGAGTACAGCAGACTTGAGGTATTAAACAAATGATGTTGACTCTGGGCTTAGATCTGATTTCAAAGGTAGGTCTTACGTCCCTTGCTTTCCAACTCTTCTAATTACCACTATGTGGCGTGACCAAAGTAGTTTTATAAAATGCGCGGCAATGTCAAATTCTTTCTTTTTCTCTTCCTTCCCTCAATAACGTCTGTGTGTGTCTCGACCGCCCAAGCAAAACTCGTGTCGTACCATGCAACGTAAAATGCTTTGAGGTAAGAACTTACAACTAACTTTTCTATATAACGTACTCTTACTATTTTGTGTAATTCCTATATCCTTTCCGTTAGGTTTGCTTAGACAATAGATATTTTATCGTTAGTTCGTCGTGAATTGTTTTATGTTGTTTTACATGAGGAAATGTTAAACGATAATTCATTTCCCTTTGCTACATGTGTCCGATTTTGGTTCCTCATTCTTTAATAATTACCACGTTTTGATGTAAGTCTTCATACAGTGTAACCCGGATATAAGAGACCTTGATATAAGATAAACTCGGATATAAGAAAGATTTTTTTTATCCGGTCCCAAATTAGAGCCTGTGTTAGCTAAACAGAATAGACCAAGCTCGGATATAAGAGAAACCTGGAAATAAGAGCTTTAGTCTCAGTCCCTACAACTCTCTTATATCCGGGTTACACTGTACATCAACTTTCGTTTTATAACGAACTCTACAACTACTTGATAGGAATTCTCTCCATAATGTAATCCTAGTATTTTATGTAATTCCTCTATTATATCTATTAAGTTTGCTCAAGTAATAAATATGTTGTTATTAATTCGTCGTCAGTGGTTTCATATAAAATAAATATTAAACCATGATACATTTCCTCTGCAACAAATGTCTGATTTGTGTTCTTCGTTCTGTAATAATTGTGGCGGTGAATTTTGTACGACAAATATACAAAAACCAACGTTCAAGTCGTCAATACCAAAGCACATTCGATCCTATTTCACATAAAGAGAGACGTGGGATAATGAATAAGTAGGAAGGTGGTAAGATTAAAAGACATTGTAGTAAAAGTAACACTTTATATTTCCTGTGACAATGAAAAGGTAGGGTTGATGAGGAGAGACATGTATATATGAATATACAAAAAAAAATAAATAAAACACGAGGCATATAGATTCTACATTGACATCAGCAGTATAAAGAAATCCTATCTCAAAGTATATTCACAAAACAGCCAACCTATCTATCAAGGATATATAACAATGATTTTCTTGCGTCAAATATCCAGAATCCTCAATTTTTTATATATATATATATAGGGAGGGAGATTAAAAAACACAAGGTCTTCAAGGGATACTTTTATTTGTAGAAATATTTGCCAACGTTAAACGTTTAGGTTTTTAGACCTTCGTCCGGGCGTCTAGTTTATTAAAAGAACCAAAAAAGATAAGTTTCTAAACATTATATTTCTGTTGGTAGCATTATATTTCAAATTTGTGTGAGGTAATTAGCATTATAAAATTTATTTTAAAAATAATACATTTCACATCTACCTATTGAAAAAAATATGACATCTATCTATTTAAAAATCCATATGACACCTACCTATTTAAAAAAAAATCCATATGATATCTATTGAAAAAATCCAAATGATATTGATTTATTGAAAAAAAATCCATATCACATGTATCTATTTTTAAAAATCCATATCAAATCCATAAAAAAAAAAGCCATTATCACAGTTATCAATTAAAAAAATCAATATCACATCAATCAAAAAAATCCATATATCTACCAATAGAAAAAAAAAATTCCATATCATAGCTATCTATTTAAAAAAAATCCATATCACAACTATCTACAGAATAAAAAATCCATATAACATCCATCTATTAAAAAATTCATATCACGTCTATTTATTTTTAAAAATCCATATCTCATCTACCTATTGAAATTCCATGTAATCTATGTTTAAAAAAAATCATTATCACATCTATCTAATGAAAAAAAAAATTATGATATCTATTTATTAAAAAAATTCATATCTCATCTATATGAAAAGAAATCCATATTATATCAATCTAATGAATAAAATTCCATATAACATTTATCCATTGAAAAAAATTCATGTCCTGTATCTATTAAAAAAATCTATATCACATCTATCTTTGAAAAAGTTCATATCACATTTATCAACTGAAAAAATTCATATCACATCCATTAAAAAAAAGAAATATCCATATGATATTTATCTATTGAAAAAAAATTCAATATCACGTCTGTCTATAGAAAAATCCATATCGCATTTATCTTTTGAAAACTCTATATCACATATTTTCTGAAAAAAAAAAAAATCTTTTTTGCCTTTATCTATTGAAAAAATCCATACAACATCTAACTATTGAAAAAATTCAAATCTCATCTACTTAAAATAAAAATCTGTTTTGATATCTACTTACTTAAAAAAATCCATATCACATCTATTTATTAAAAAATCTATATCGCATCTATCTATTTAAAAAATCCATATGATATCTATTTATTGAAAAAAAAATTCCATATCAGATCTATCTATCTATTAAAAAATAGATATTGCATTCATGTTTTGAAAATGATGAATCCATATCACATCTATGTATTTATGAAAAATCCATATCACATTTATTTATTTAAAAAATCCATATCACTATGTATTTATGAAAAATCCATATCACATTTATTTATTGAAAAAATCCATATCACATCTATGTATTTACGAAAAATCCATATCACATTTATCTATTAAAAAAAAATCTATATCACATCTATTTGCTGAAAAAAATCCATATCATAAATATCTATTGAAAAAAATATTCATATCACAGCTATGTAAAAGAAAATTATATGATATCTACTTATTGAACAAAAAATTTAATATCACATCAAATACATATGCACTTATCTCCCAAAAAATCCATATCACACTGATTTACTGAAAAAAGTCCATATAACATTTGTCTACCAAAAAATCCATATGATATCTATTTAGTTTTTAAAAAATCCCATTTTACAGCTATTAAAAAATCTATATCGCATTTATCTTTTTACATTTATTTATTGAAAAAAAATCCATATCACTTGTATCTACTAAAAAAAATCCATACAACATCTACCTATTGAAAAAACTCAAATCACATCTCTATATTGAAAAAATTCATATCTATTGATTGGAAAAAAATTCCATGTCACATCTATTAAAAATACCGTATTGCAATTATATTTACTGAAAAAAAAATCCATATCATATCTTCTATTGAAAAAAATCCACATAACATCTACTTAAAAAATCCATATGATATATATTTACTGAAAAAATAATTCAATAACACATGTATCTATTAAAAAATCCATATTGCATTTATCTATTGAAAAAATCTATATACCATACCTTGAATACACTGGCTTAAACCAGTGCCAGTAGGTGTCGTCAGTGATGTTTTAATCTTCTGGGTCATTGGGGAGTTTCAGGTCTTTCAACATCATACTCCCCTCACCAGAACGACCCCCTCAGAGATGATCAATTTCTGAGTCACCTACCGTATACAACACTAGACTAGCTATTGAAAAAAAATCCATCACATCTATCCAAAAAAAAATCCATATCTATTTATTGGGAAAAAGTTCTCGACGACATCTATCTGTTAAAAAATCCATATAGCATTTTCCTGTTAAAAAAAATCCATATTACATCTTTCCATTTGAAAAAAATCTACGTTACATTTATCTATTGAAAAAATTCATATAACATTTACGTATTGAAAAAATTCAGATCACATTAATGTAAAAAATTCATCTGATATATATTTATTAAAAAAAATTCCATACAACGTGTATTGAAAAAATCCATATCACATTAATCTATTGAAAAAAAGTCTAATCCCATCTATATATTGAAAAAAAAAAGTCAAATCACATCTATCTATAGAAAGATATGTCAAATCACATCTATTTAAAAAATTCATATTATATCTACTTATTGAAAAATAATTTCATTTCATATCTATTAATAAAATCTATATTGCATTTATCAATTGAAAAAATCTGCATCACATTTATTTAATGAAAAAAAATCCACATAACATCTATCTAAAAAAATTTTGTATGATATCTATTTATTAAAAAAATATTCAATATCATCTATTTTAAAAAATCCATATTGCATTTATCTTTTCAAAAATCTATATCACATCTATTTACTGAAAAAAAAAATTTTTATTGAAATTATCTATTGACAAAATCCATATCACATCTCTTTTTGAAAAAAATTGAATCATATCTACATAAAAAAATCCATATGCTATCTATATACTGAAAGAAAAACCATATCATATCTGTCTATTAAGAAAAATTGATATCACATCTCTCTATTGAAAAAAAAATCCATATGATATCTATTTATGAAAAACAAAATTTCATCCCACATCTATCGATTAAAAAAATCCAGATCGAAGTTATCTTTTTGGAAACAGCCATATTACATCTATCTATTGAAAAAAAATCTTTATTACATCTATCTATTGAAAAAAAATCCATATTACATCTATTTATCCAAAAAAAATCCATATCACATTTATCTATTCAAAAATGTATATCACATCTATTTACTAAAAAAATTCATATCCCAGCTATCTATTTAAAAAATTCTGTATCACTTCTATCAATTGAAAAAAATTCACTTCACATCTATCTATTAAAATATCCATATCTAAAGAAATAATATGATCTATTTATTTTAAAAATTCAATATCATATCTATTAATTAAAAAAAAATCAATATGGTATATATTGAAAAATAAAATTCCATATCACATCTATTAATTAAAAAAAATCAATATGGTATATATTGAAAAAAAAAATTCCATATCACATCTATTAATTAAAAAAAATCAATATGGTATATATTGAAAAATAAAATTCCATATCACATCTATTAATTAAAAAAAAATCAATATGGTATATATTGAAAAAAAAATTCCATATCACATCTATTAATTAAAAAAAAATCAATATGGTATATATTGAAAAATAAAATTCCATATCACATGTATTAATTAAAAAAAAATCAATATGGTATATATTGAAAAAAAAATTCCATATCACATCTATTAATTAAAAAAAAATCAATATGGTATATATTGAAAAAAAAAATTCCATATCACATCTATTAAAATAAACTCAAACCACATCTATTTAAAAAATTTCCATGTCACATCTATAAATAAAATCCATATTGCATTTATCTGTTTAAAAAATCCATACAACATCTATCTAAAACAAAATTTATAAGATATCTATTTATTAAAAAAAAATTCAAAATCACATCTATCTATAAAAAGATCCATATACTATTTAATTTTTGAAAATCTATATCACATCTATTTACTGAAAAAAAATCCATATTGCATTTACCTATTGACAAAATTCATATCACATCTCTTTATTGAAAAAAATTCCATTTCACATTTATTTATTAAAAAAAATTCAATATCGTATCTATCTATTAAAAAAATACATATAGCATAAATATTTTGAAAAAGTTTTTATCACATCTATTTACTGAAAAAAAATCCATTTGCATTTATCTATTGACAAAATCCATATCACATCTATTTATTTAAAAAAAAAAATCCATACATCTACCTATTAAAATATTCATATTGCATTTCTCTATAGAAAAAATTCAAATCACATCTTAGAAAACATCATATGATATTTATTTGCTGAAAGAATATCCATATCACATCAATCAACTGAAAAAAAATCCATATATCTATTTATTGAAAAAAAATTCATATACCTATTATTTAAAAAAATCCACATAGAATTTATCTTTTGAAAAAATCCATATCACGTATATTTATTAAAAAATCTATATCACATTAACCTATTGAAAAAATCCCCATCACATCTGTAATAATTAAAAAATCCATATCTATCTATTTAAAAAATTATATTTCACATCTATCTATTTAAAAAAATCCATATCATATCTATTTATTAAAAAATCCATATCGAATTTATCTATTGAAAAAATGTATATCAAATCTATTTACTAAAAAAAAATCCATATTAAATCTATGTATTAAAAAAATTCCGTATCATATCTATCTAGTGAAAAAATTCCACTTCACGTCTATCTAAAAAAAATCAATATGATATCTATTGACAAAAAAAATTACATCTATTAAAAAATCCATAGGTTTTACACGGAATAAATTCCATACATTTAAAAAAATTCATTTATCTACTTATTTAAAAAAAATTGCATGTCATATCTATTAGTAAAATCCATACTGTATTCATCTAATGAAAAAATGCCTATCACATCTATTTACTGAAAAAAAAATCCATATCACATTTATTGAAAAAAATTCATATAACATCTATCTAAAAAAATTGTATGATATCTATTGAAAAATTCAATATCCCATCTATCTATTTAAAAAAATTCATATCGCCTTTATCTTGAAAAATCTTTATCACATCTATTTACTGAAAAACATCCATATTGTATTTATCTATTGACAAAATCCATATCACATCTCTCTATTGAAAAAAAAAAATCATATTGCATCTCTCTATTGAAAAAATTTAAATCATATCTCCTTAGAAAAATCCATATGATATCTATTTAGTGAAAGAAAATCCATCTATTTATGAAGAAAAATCCATATCACATCTCTTTTTTTTTTAAATCCAGAGAATTTATCTTTTGAAAAAATCCATATCACATCTATTTATTAAAAAAAATCCATTTTGGATTTATCTATTGAAAAAAATCCCCATCGTATCTATTTACTAAAAAAAATCCATATCGAATCTGTTTAAAAAAATTCCTTATCACGTGTATCAGTGGAAAAAGATCCATTTCACATCTACCTATTTTAAAAAAAACCCTATTACATCTATTTATTAAAAAATCCATATTGCATTAATCAATTGAAAAATTTATATCCCATCTATTTATTAAAGATAATCCATATAACATCTATCTATAAAAAAATTTATATCACATCTAAAAGAAATCTATATAATATCTACTTATTGAACAAAAAATTCAATATCACATCTATTAAAAGAAATTCATATTGTACTTATCAACTTGAAAAATCCATATCCCATTTATTTACTGAAAAAATCCATATCACATTTGTCTATTGAAAAAATCCATATATCTATTTATTTAAAAAATAATTCCATTTCAAATCTATTAAAAAATCCATATTTCATTTATCAATTCACATCTATCATTTAAAAAAAAATCTATATCACATCTAGCAATTAAAAAATTCATATGTCATCTATCTGTTGAAAAAATTCCTATACACATCTACCCATTAAACATCAATATCACATCTAATCTATTGAATAAAATCCATATCACATCTTAAATTAAAAGAATATATAAGTTGAAAAAATTCATATCTATAAGTGTTAATATTCATATCATTTAGTTCATATCTACCTATTATAAACATTTCCATACAATTTCCCTCCGTTAAAATGAGTGTTAAACTTTTATCTCTCTCTGTATACTTCGACTCTATCAATCTTCCAAATACAAATAAACGATAAAATCGAATTATTTTAAATGAGGGAATTTTATAACGTTTCAGCACCAATCTGACGAAATATAGAGACGCATTGAAAAAACCCGGTCTCTGTTGGATAGAATTTGGTTTTGAAATGATTTCAGATTTAACCATTTTCTCGAATTTTTTTTGTTCGAAAATTTGACCCTAGCTTGTATGTAAACAAACTTCTTGAAATCTTAAAAAATTAAGTTGTGATCAGTTTCTAAATTTCGTTTGACCAAAACATTATTTAACCTTTTCATTTAAAATCTTTTTTTTTTCTTTTTTTTTTTTTGTGTGTTTTTGCTCGTTAACTTGGCCCTAGCATGTATGCTCCATAGTCACTAATAAAAACCTCCGAGAAACTCACGGTAGAGGAATTACGCATAACTCTCCACCACATGGGATAGCCGATAACACTAAGAAATAAAGGATTCGAATTAGTTAAAAAAAAATACCATGAAAAGAACTACGAATCTCCCCAAAAGTGTAGCAATATAAATAAACTAGAACTATTCACCGAAATAACAAAAAAATTAAAATATCTTAAAAATAATCATAATTTCTAAAAAAAAAAAAAAAAAAAGAAGTGCTACACAACAAAAATTTATCGAAAAACCCCATAACACACATCTACCTATTAAAAAGAAATACATGTCACATCTATCTATTTAAAAAATCCATACGATATCTATTTAAAAAAATTCCATATAACAAAAAATCCATATCGCTTTATCTACTGAAAAAATCCATATTACAATACATTAAAAAAAATCCATATCGCATTTATCTCTTGTAACGTGATATGTCAGGTCCAAATAATAAAGAAAACAAGAGGGAAGAAGAAAAATAAGAAGAAAAAGGGTAGATATAGAGTCTATGGAGGCCAAAGCACTCGTTGTTCAGCCAGTCACAGGTGGGTGACAAGGTTAATTAAAAATGACAATAAAAAACGGAGGTTCCAAATCTTCTGCACAGGTATGGAATCACCGGAAACGAAGATGTATAAAGACAGACGAAAAATCATGGGCCCCATTTTCAGATGAGCTCCGAAAGGGGGCCACGCACCAGACTTGAACCCGTGTAGACAAAAACAGCGAACAAACACGTTAGAACAAAAAGAAAATTCAAGGTCTGTGTCTGCTCTCTCTTTCTCCTCATGACATGTTTCTTTTTGTCCCGCTAACGCGGTCGACTCAACTTTTTTTAATTCTAATTATAAAGAATGTTTAATTGCCAAACACAATCAAAACATTGTGGCCATGTTTGAAAGAGATATTGTCAGGAATCGACTTTGTAGCCTTGATAATTAATGGAATGTTTTCCGTTTCTTTTTACAGTTACATCTGTGTATTATTTGTATATTGAACAAGTCCTGGCGGTAACACCCCACAAGGCACCAACTATATGGCTACCTGCCTCCCATCATGAAAACTATCCAAGTTAGACGAACCAGACATGCAGGACACTGCTGGAGAAGCAAGGACGAGATCATAAGTGATGTACTCTTATGGACCCCCACATATGGCCGAGCAAAAGCAGGACGACCAGCTCGAATACAGCAGCTATGTGAGGATACGGGATGTAGCCCTGAAGACCTGCCAGAGGCGATGAACGATCGGGAGAAGTGGCGAGAGAGAGTCAGGGATATCCGTGCTAGCGGCACAACATGATGATGATAATGATTATTTGTATATTGTCAACTAATATGTTTCTCGTAGGAGATGGTTTCGTTTTGGTTTAAGTGATTTTATACGGCATTTATCTTAGAGATGATTGGCCAGCTTTAGAAATAAAGTAGTAGTAGTTGTGTAGCCAACGTACTTGTTTATGGTTTTGCGATCATGAGCCACATCTAAGCAAAAAGCTAAGTAAACTACTACTTGTTTATAGAAACAAAGTGCCTCCTCACTGGGCAAGTGAATGACAGTTCTTTTTTATTTTTGTAATAGATTATTCATTTAATATTCTTAGTAGATCTAATTGAAAAGACGCTTTTTAAATAATATTTTTTTATGTCGTATCTATCCTGTTTGTATAAAACGCTCTTAGGTATAATATTCCCCTTCACTAACTTTGGACAACGAAATCTGAGAAAAATTCCTGTATTATACGCACCGACTTTTTAAATTTTGTAGCAGCTAAATTCGACCTAATTTTAGCATTAGTTTAACTTTTTATCTGTTCTTACTGACTATGGGATACACATTTTTTCTAGTCTTAAAATAAACAATAAAAACATACTTAAGAACATTCTAGAAATTTAGGATCAAAACCGCATTAGCATTTAAGTTACATTTTTATATTTTTCAACCAATCAGCTAAAAACATAGAATAAGAACATTCTAGAAAAATAGGATCGGAAGTCAACAAACTCAAGATATTTAGGCTCTAAAATAAAATAGTAAAATACAAATCTGATTGGTCAATAAATGTCTACGCGCCAAAATTTTAGGACGATTCTTTGATCCACTATTACGGTATAAATAACACACAGTTTTGGAGCCATTCACAAAGACTAGTCACTAAGTCAGTAAAGCAGTAGCCAATACTCGGTCCGGCAAATTCCTTTTCTTTTACAGCTAAAGTTCATGACCTAGCTACAGATGGCCACGAATAAAAGAAAAAACCGACAAACTTTCTTTCATCAACGCGACACGCTGTCGCCACAATCATAAAACAAGATATGAACTTAATGTAAGTAAGAACGACTTATTTACGGACTCCGTTAACAGCTAAACATACATACACGTGTAAACAAATTTATTTTCTTCTTGCCAAACTTTATTTTCCAAAAGGCCATTTACACATCATGTTTTTTATTTGTTTTCACATTCTGTTTTATGTATATTAAATTGTTTGTTGTTTAATGTTCGTTGTGTTCTATTCCATTTCTTTTACGCGATTGTAAAGTTTTGTGTTGTATTTGTGGAGGAAATAATATAGAGAGCAATACCCGTAAAATACGGACGCATATCTACTGAAATAACCCAATTACATACAACCCCCACATGACTAAAAATAAGAATTTATAGTTTAAATTGTGTTTTGAGGCAAAATTTACATAGCATTTAGGAGAAATAAATGCAATAAGCTTGTAGCAAAATAAGCTCATATTAAGAGTAAGGATAAGATCTTATGGTCGATACAAAATTTAAAATGTTTTTTAAAAGTGTGTGCATAATAAAATATTTTTGAAAACGATTAAAACCCTAAAAAGGGGGAAACCTTTGTTTCGGTCACTTCTTTTCAGAAAATTATATCAGTGACACAAAGTTTACATCGGAGGAAGCAAACATGAGATATTATCCATCGGAAAAGTCTGGACTGAAGAAGAAAACTGATTTTGAAAAATTACCGTTAGTCAGAAGAGTTGGCACGGATAATAATGTTTTCTTCATTATAAAGATATTAAAAAAAATTTAATTCCTGTGAATATTTCTTTAAAGCCCATTAATTTCGACTATACATATAACTTACTTTTGATCATCCCATTCCAAAAATGGTTAGGCATATAACCGGGAAAAAGTTTGTTATATACAGTAGAGGCCATAAGTTAAGGAATGGAACAACAACAAATAATTAAATGATTTTTACTTGAAAAAATTTGCATATGCGATTGTGAAATTTTCACAAAATATACTTGAAACATATATGCATTTGTTACATATAAAGTTTTCAAAATTTTCTTTTGCAGTAAATTAATAGTCAACTGAAAAAACAAAAGCATACATTTTGCCCTGGTCAAAAGTTAAGGAACGCATCATAAATCCTTGTTAGATCAATATTTAAACTAAAGAAAAATTCAATATTTAGTGAATTTTCCTTTGCATTGGATTACCTCATTGCATCTTCAACCACATGAGCCAATTAACTTCTTACAAAATGATACTTTCCCATTCTTCTTTCAGAAAACCTCATAAATCATCAATATTTTGAGGATTTCTGTTCTGAGCTTTCTCTCCTATGATTTTCCATACATTCTCTATAGGATTCATATCTGGGCTTTGTGGTGGCCACTTCATAACAGCTATTCCTTCCTCTTCAAGAAAACTTCACACTGTTTTAACTTTGTGGGAAGACGCGTTGTTTTACATAAATATTAGAGTTTCAACTGTCCCTTTGTGTAAATGAGAAAGAGAATGCTAGCGAAGAAGTTCTTTATAAACACTGGCATTAACATTACTGTGAAAACCAACCATGGGTCCAACTCCCGCTGAAGAAATCATCCCCCACGCCATTACGCTCCGCCCTCGAAATTTCAGTTTTCTTAACGCATTGAGGAGATAAGATTTCCCCATAAATCTCTTAGCATAAGATCCAAACAAGTTGAATTTAGATTCATCACTAAAGTGAACCATATTCCATTGTTCTTCTGTCCACAGGATATGCTCTGTGGCGAAGTCAAGACGAACCTTTTGATTTTTCTTTGAAATCAAAGGTTTGCGACATGGAATCCGAGCCACTAATTTTTCTTTATTTAACCTACGAGAAACAGATTTTCAAGAGATTAACTTTCCTGTTTGCTCATAAAATGCACGAGAAATAGATGTTGCTGTATCGAAACAGCCTTTTCAAGACATTTTAAAGATCATCCGATTGTTCCGTTTGGTAGTCATAGGAGGTCTGCCAGTTCTCGGTTTTGGCTCAAGTGTCTTGTCAGCTTTAAATCTACTGATTACGCGATAAACAACACTTTTTGACCTTCGTACGATGTCAGCAATTCCAGAATACGATTTGCCTTCATGATTTACTAAAAATGAGTTTCTTTTCTTCTCGAGTTAAACAATTACGTACTTTCGCCTCCATCTCGCTTAAAAATAGTTCCAACGATGTATGACAGTTGACTATAATTTAAAATTAGCAATCAAGTTGTTTAAAAATTACCTAAATTACTATAATTCAACAGCGTTCTTTAACTTTTGACGATGGCAAAATGTTTATTTTTGTTTTTTTAGTTCACTAATAATTTACAGTAAAAAAAAAATTAGAAAACTTTATATGTAATCGATACATATATGTTCCAAGTATATTTTGGGAAATTTTCGTAAACGTGCATGCAAATTCTTTCAAGTAAAAATCATTTAAATATTTGTTGTTGTTCCGTTCCTTAACTTATGGCTGAAATTGTAGCTGTCGTACACCTTAAACTTTTGGGTTGAAAAATCTATTTAAAAAAAAGTGCATCTTATACACAAATAAATACGGAGGTTTTATTTATTTTTATAAGAAATCTGACTTAATTATTCAGGAATCCGTTGTTCGACATTTTTATTCTTGTAAGTTACTTAAAAATAAGGTTCGAGAAGTGGAAATTAAGAGTTGCTGTATTGGGAAAATATTTTATTACTTCTACGTTATATGAGGACTTTTTTCATAGATTCCCACTCCCATTTATTAACTAAGAAATAATTGGTTTAGTGGGGAGCCAAATTTCTGGTTTTTCACATTTCCATGTGCGTATCATTGTAGGTTTCTCCACCAAATTTTAAAAAAAATTTCATTAATCTTATCTGTGCATTATTGTAGTAATCATTTTGCAAACATTATAGTGAGTTAAATTTTAATCTGATTTAATTTAATTTTCCTTAATTTTTGTTGGTTTTTGGATTTTACTGCTCATCTACGTTTCTAAGGTTATTTTATGCTGAATTAGGATTTTTATTTTTGTATATATTTTTATAAAATATTGGATTAGTCCTGTTTTCTTTCTTTTTTTAAGTATAATTTTTCTGGTTTTTAGTTGTAAGAGTTCTTTTTGAGTTCTTGCTTAATGTGCCTTTTTCTGATAAGGGTTAACATTTTTGCATTTCATATATCATCATCATCATGTCATGCTGCTAGTACGGATTTCCCTGACTCTCTTTCTCTCGCGCGAGCCATTCGTTTCTATCATCCTATTGCTTCCAGCAGGTCTTCTAGACTATATTCTGTGTCCATACAGAGCTGTTGTAGATACGTTTTAGTTGGTCGTCCGACACTTGATCGTCCGTGTGAAGAGGTCCACGGAAGGACGTCACTTATGAGTTCGTCTTCACTTCTCCAGCAGTGCCCTATATGTCCTGTTCATCTTATTTGGATGGTTTTAGAGATGAGGAGTGTAGTGGCAGTACAGCTACCGCTTTGTGGGGTGTTGCTTCCAGGATTTGTTCAATATAGCTTGTAGCATTCTTTTCGCTGCTTGAAAAAATTGCGTTTTATTTTATCGGATAAGTCTGACTTCCAGATGATCGATAACCTATCGATAGCTGTACATGCCTTCGCTAGTTGCATATTGATGTCATTTTCTGTAGATGAGACGCTGCTTCCGTGATAGGTAAACTTGTCCACTAACATTAGAGAACCAATATTTAGTATGGAGATTTATCTTTTATTAAGATACATGTACTTTATTTAGTCTGCATTCACATGGAAGCCAATGTGAACACTAACACTAGAGGACAAGACACCACCACTAGCAGAAATAGCGGTAGTGGAAACCACAGGCACATGAAGGTAGGTGGTACCAATTGTAATCATTTGAATAGAAGTGATAACAGAATTAGAAAGGTGATTTGGTTTCACCCACCATTCTGTAAACTTACGTAGAAAAATATTTCCTAAATCTACTGGATAGGCACTTCAATAGGGACAACCCACGAAATAAAATTTCTAATAGAAAGACCGTTAAAATCAATTACTCCTGTACTAACAATATGTATAAAATTTTAACCATAATAAGAGACTATTAGATGAATAAAGTAAAGTAATGAGAAGGGTGTTCGCCAATGGTCCAGGAGACCAGGTTTCAATCCCAGGTCGAGTCATACCAAAGACTCAAAAAATGGTACTTGATACCGTCTTGCTTAGCACTCAGCACTATAAGGTAAGGATCAAGGGTAAAATGGAGTAGCACCCTCTCCCTACACCTCGGTGTAGTAGCTATTGAAAAGGGAGCCTTCAGGTCACCCACGACTAAGGTCACCAACTTGACTTTTACTTATCAGATGAATCGAATAGGAATAATGAGAGGACTGATAAAGTATCCTGTTGTAATTTACTAACCCTTTTGCTTAGATGTGGCACAAGGCTATATGAATGGGGCACCCAATGAGACTCGAACTCACTTGTGAAGGCTTGCTAGTCTAGCTTGCTAAACATTACATCACCCAGGGCGCCCAGATAAAGTACCCAGTAACTGTAGAAACAAAGATGAATGCCCCTTGGACAGACTATGTAACTCGGAGAACGTGATATACCAGACGTGCATATCCCCCATGGAACATAGTACTGATGGTGGGAAAGTATACATACGTATCTCAGAGGGGGGGAATCGGAAACAGAGACCATTATCAAAGGCATTCTTTCTCCAATCCGTATCGTAGGAACCAAACGGCCCTTTCTAAATACTTTTAAAGCCTAAAGGAACAGGGACTAACCCCTCAAATAAAGTGGAAGATAGACCATCTTCAAGGGCAAATACCTTCAATTGCAGAAAATCAGTATCTATATTTACCCAACCCCTCCGCTCGGGCAGGATATGACACATGGTCAATTTTTAAGCGGAGTTTAACAGGTTTGAATTCAGAGTTTTCCTTCTCCTAGACTAGTTGCCTCACCAAGGCTGAAGAACCTTTGGATTCATACCTTTCCCAAGGGTATTATTGCTATGTGAAATGCAATCAGACTTGTCCAGGATTTGAACTCGTGTCGCCGTGTCCAAATCCTGCGACGATAACCATTACACCACGGGCAACTCCAGAAAATCAGTATAATTAATTTTAAGGATCCTAGACTAATCGGTTAAATTAGGATTATTAAAGGATACAGGGATATAAACAAGTTTATTTTAGTAATTGATAGAATTGTCTTTATAGCATTGGAGTAAAGTTCGTATTTAAATTTATTAGCTTCTTTCAGCTGTTTTTGGCCACTATTAGTAAGGGTGGCTGGAACCTCCACCACACAATGAGATATTTAAAAAAATCACCTAACAGTGCTAAAAAGTTCAGTGGGGCTTGTAGCCATGGCGTTCTATATTATAGTATAGAACGCCATAATAGTAGCCTAAATAACCTCGGGTCCTAACACATAGGAATAAGAAAATTAAAAAAATATATAGATTACAATCTAGTTTACTGGCTTAAATTGTACAAAAATTCCACTGGCTACGATGAAACTACAGCTGTTGGCTTTGGATGAGTTGATAAATGGTACACCCATTTTTCTAGGTCCTTAATGTCTTCGTAGTTTTTCTTCCTTTCTTTACTCACCGGAGCATTCCGTTATATATATATATATATATATATATATATATATATATACTGTAAACCATATTTGCTGTAGCCCAGTCGGCTGGGGCTGTAGAATACAACCGACTGCACCTCCCCCCAATGAATGTCCTGTTGTGACACTAAACAATTTGATAGTGAGGTTCCAGTGATGCTGGAGCTTTAGGGAAAAAATGTGTGTAATCATTTTTGCTAATGGTTTTGTGGTAGACTTAGAATTTTAATTTATTGCAATTGTTTATTAATGTGATGTCTAATAAAGGTATGGAATTGTTTTGTTTTTTGTTATTGTTTTTTTTTCCAAGTTTATATGTGAAGTTTATGCTTCTTTGTTTAATGAAATATCAACCGTTGTTGGTTATTTAATGCCAAAGCTATTCTCCTAGAAGAACAGTAGTGGTACTATTTGACCCATAGCTGGGAGGATAAGGGGGGTTCATACCTTTCCCGAGGGTATTTGTCCGAAAGTGAACGTAATAGCGCGACTGGAGTACGAACTCGCTTATTACGATTCCGCAGTCCATCGCTTTAACCATTACACCAGGAGGACACCCCGTGAACTTTATGGTTGGTTCAATTTGGTTGAGATTGTTGATAATGGAGGGTATGTTTTATATGTTTGGGTAAATGATTTGAACATCATTAATGTATCTGAAGTAATAGATATCATTAAAATATGTTTAAAAGGTTTGTAACCTAAAAATTCTAGAAAAACGCAAGCTAAAACACCGCTTATTGGCGATCCCATCGGAAGGCCAAATTTTTGTTGGTAAAAATGATTGTTATGTATGAAAAACTATGACGTATAGAGTTCAATTATTTTGGTTACAGATAAATGAGAAGAGCTTAGGTGTGGAGGGGTAATATTTT
The DNA here is from genome assembly GCA_963585895.1 of Sepioteuthis lessoniana. NCBI lineage: Eukaryota > Metazoa > Mollusca > Cephalopoda > Myopsida > Loliginidae > Sepioteuthis > Sepioteuthis lessoniana. The sequence goes on from OY757939.1 coordinate 12,169,540, forward strand.
GAGTATGGATTTTGCAACGTTATGGGGAGCTGTTCCTATGCCAGAAATTATTGGATGTGGAGGAACGTTGCTTTTGTGTGTTTTTGGAGGACCATATATTCTGGGAATTATGGGATAGTAATTTATTAGTGTGAACCAGAATTTGTCTTCATTGGAAATTTTTTTCTGAATTTTTGAAATTATAAACTGTCTAAAATATCTTCAAAACCATGAAGCGATGCTGCCTTAAAAAAAGAAAGAAGATTCGGTTTCATGATGTTATCAATTTCGAATATAATATTTTCTTGTATTACTCTCTTTTTTTTTTTTTAAATTCAAAACATTTGCTCTGAAGAAGACTTTTTAGTTTACATGCAAAAACCTTTTTGTTATCATTATTTTATCTTAATATTTTAAATAAATTTAGATAGAAAACCTTGTATACAGCCATACATTTAAGTCGAAACACGTGTCGGCAAATATAATCCACACCAAGTATATTCTTTCTTTCTTTTATTTTTCAACGTACCTGTCTGATTCATTACATATATATATATATATATGTATCTAAAAAAAGGTTAAAACGTAAAAAAGAGATGTTCGGTGATTCGTTAATTGTACTGATGCGTTTCGACTTCAAGGTGAATTGTGCTGATGCATTTCGACTTCCAAGGTGAATACAAAAATATTTCATCAAAATTATTCTTTGTATGAGAAATAATTATAACAAATAAATGTTTTTGGATTCATCAAAAACAATAAAGCAAATAGTAAAGAACAACTCCAAAAATATAAATTGTTTATCCAACGTAGATATCTACGAAATCCGTTGCTTAAATTGCAAGAAAAATTTTAGATAGGAGAAACGAGTAAAAATTTAAATAAAAGAATCTATAAACATAACAACATCTACTAACTCTGAAGACTTCCAAGTTAATCAAAAAAATATCAGTTATAATTATTTCTCTAACAAAAAAAAAAATTTTGAAAAATATTTTTGTATTCAGACAAAAGCTTGATGTCGAAACGCATCGGCACAATAAACGAATCACTAAACATATATCCTTCCGTTTTTACCTTTTGCTACGTACATTCTGTCGGATTCAGTCGTGGACGTCTGTCTGTCTGTCTCTCTCTCGCACACACAGAGGCAGACATACACACATATATATATATATATATAAAGTATAAGCCTGCCTAGTCGGCTGGGGCTGTAGAATACACCGAATGCATCTCTGCAGAGAGGTCGGACCCCCCCCCAACGAGTGTCCTGGATATGACACTAAACTATCTGATGGTGAGGTTCCAGTAACACTGGAGCTTTGGGGACCCGTTCATTGTCATTGCTCCAAGGTCCACTCTGGCCCAGAGTGGTAGCACCTGATAGGGTCCTATCTATGAATCAAATAGAACTAAACTGCGTACTTATGCTAAACTGAATTGCTTGAAATAAAAATGTTTTGTTATTTAAACTACGTACTTATGCTAAGCTGAATTGTTTGAAATTTTGTTGTTTTTGTGGTTAACTGAGTTGTTGAAATAGAACTGTTTTGACATTTAAATGTGTGTAAACAAAAACTTTACTTATACTAAACTGAATTTTTAAAATTTACAACTGTTTGACTAAACTGAATAGTTTGAAATTAAAATGTTTTTGACAATTAATCTGTGTACTTATGCTAAACTGAATTGTTTGAAATTGAAAAAAAAAAAGGATTTTGCATTTATCATATTGACCAACCCCTCCGCTCGGGCAGGATATGACACAAGGTCAATTTTTTAAGCGGAGTTTAACAGGTTTAAATCCAGAGTTTTACTTCTCCTAGACTAGTTGCCTCACCAAGGCCGAAGAACTTAGTCTGCCCTACTATTTACCCATAGCTAGAGGGAGAATGATCGAATTCATACCTTTCCCAAGGGTATTAGTGCTATGTGAAATGCAATCAGCTTCGTCCAGGATTTGAACTCGTGTCGCCGTGTCCATTTCCTGAGACGATAACCATTACACCACGGGCACCTCCTCAAGTTTTGCATTTATTAGTACAATTTCAATGTCAAAAACAATTCTATTTCAGACAATTCGGTTTAGCATGAGTATGCAGTTTGTTTATTTGATATGCCATAAAATACAAACAAATAAACAAACTGCATACTCATGCTAAACCGAATTGTCTGAAATAGAGCTGTTTTCGACATTGAAACTGTACTAATGCTAAACTGAACTGTTTTGACATTGTGTGTAAACAAAAATTATACTTATACTAAACTGTTTGAATAAACTGAATAGCTTGAAATGGAAATGTTTTTTGCAATTAAAGTGTGTACTTATGCTAAACTGAATTGCTTGAAATAAAACTATTTATTTGTATAAAAATGGATTTGGCATTGAATAACCTACAAAGGTTGATATGCCATAAAACCCGATAAGCAAACAATAAGTGAGAGAAAAATATTTACTTTCATCCACACCAAAGTATTTTTTCTTTCGTTTATCTTTCAACATATATATATATATATATATATATATATATATATACTGGGTAGACTGCTCGCCAATGATGCAGGAGACGAGAGTTCAATCCCAAGCCAGGTCATACTAAATCTCAAAATATTGTACTTAATGCCTTCTTGCTTAACACTCAATATTATAAGATACGGATCAAGGATAAATGGAGCAATCCTGGGAAAGGAGTAGTGCCCTCCCTTACATTTCTGTGTAGTAGCTATTAAAAAGAGAGCCTTCAGGTCTCCCTCGACAACGGTCGGCTAACTTACAATATTTATAATTTTGAAAATATATTCATGATATCGTATGCATATGTATATAATTTTGAAAAAAGTTAAGTTTCATAATAATTGGCTTTTTTAATTATGTTGCCCAGACGATTTCATAAAAAGTTGTAATGGTAACCAATATTTTACTTCATGCATTGATTTTTTTTTTTAAATTCTCCCCCACCCCTAAATCATTAAATCTTACGAAACGTCTACAAGGCAAAATCTGATAAATATCTAAACGCTTCACAACATTGTTTTTCAAATATCTTTTTTCTCTTTCATTATGTTGATGTATTTATCTATAAATTTAGACACACACACATACGCACACACACTCTCTCTTTCTCTCTCTCTTTCTCTCTCATTCTCTTGCCTAGTCGTTTGGGGCTGTAGAACACACCGACTGTTTCTCTGCGGAGGGGTAAGACTCTCCACCTCCAAACGAGTGTCCTGGATATGACACTAAACAATCTGATGGTGATGTTCCAGTAATGCTGGGGCTTTGGGGAATGCAGAGCACCCCTTCATTGCCATCGATCTCAGGTCCACTCTGACCCAGAATGGTAGCACCTGATAGAACCTGGTAGCACCTGATAGAACTAAACTGTGTACTTATGCTAAGCTGAATTGTTTGAAATAGAACTGTTAAAATAAACTGAATAGTATGAAACAGAAATGTTTTTGATCGTTAAACTGCGTACTTATGCTAAACTGAATTGTTTAAAATAGAAATGTATACTTGTATAAAAATGGATTTGGCATTAAATAATCAACGAAGGTTGATATACCATCAACCCAAACAAGCAAGACTCTCTCTCTCTCTCTCTCTCTCTCTCTCTCTCTCTCTCTCTCTCTCTCTCTCTTGTCTATAATTGTGCATTGTACATGAAACTTCATGTAACCGACTTCTAGTGTTCCTAATTATGGATGTGTACGTGTGTGCGCTGCCATAGCAACGTTGAACACTTTTTTATGCAAAGACTTTTTTATTTGCATATTTTTTATTTTCATTTTATATAATATATATATACATCCCTCTTTACTAAGGCACTGTATATATATATATATATATATATATATATATATATATATATATATATATATATATATATATTAAATTGATAGATGGTGAGAGAGAGAGAGAGAGAGTATGGCATAAAATTGAAGGTTAACAGTTTAAAGAATAAAATCAATCTACGAAATTTGAACAATCCTTTTTTTTTTTTTTTTTTTTTTTTTTAATCTAAAAGGGATTGTTCGAGTTATACTCTTAAACTTCCAAATCCAAATTCGAGTTACAAAAAGTGAATTCGCGTTACAATATTCACAAAAATGCACGAATAATAGTCTGGAATATGATCCTTTTTAGCTCAAGAAAAACTAAAAATCCAATGCACTCACTCCATAAAAAGAAAAACAAAACAAATAAAGAGCGGCAGAACCTCATAAGTCAATAGCCAGGATCAAATTGTACAGTCAGGAAACTATTGCTACCCACCCATAAGGGTGCCGTCAATTGATGATAAGGACGGAGAGAGAGAGAGGGAGAGAGTCAGGGAAATATGTGTTGTCTGTTAGATTTGATGATGATATCCCTCTCGAAAGGAGCGCGCTCCATTTTGCAGGAGTCAAAGAGGGGAGGGTTCTTTTTTCTTCCCAACTGGAAAGTGAGCAATTTCATCTTTGACCTAAAGATCTGTTTTAGCACTACAATTACCGCTTCAAAATGAAAAGATTGCTGAAAAATCCAATTAATTATTACAATTTAATTATTGCAATCACCTCGCGATGTGGTTTTGATAAAAATCAATTGTCTCTTTTTTTTTTTTTTTTATGGCGACTTTCAACAGAAAACTGTAAGTTTCTATTCTCTCCCTCAATTTAACATGAAAACGTGTTGTTTATTTTCAAGTTTATGAAGCAATAAAGTTTAGTGAACCTGGTTTTGCGGCTAGTTGTATTAGTTCTTTCATTGTGAGAAAAATTGAATGAGGAAATACATTGCGGCAATTTTTTTAATAATTGGTAATAGCAGGTATAAAAACTAGTAATACTGAATTTTTGTTGTTATTAAAATCGGCAGTAACGTTTATCTGCTCGGAATGAGATTTTTTTCACTGAGCTAGAAAAATACTCTGATGAATAACCAGAGAAAATTGGCGATTTTTTTTTATCGTGAAATGTGACAAGCGTAGAAATTTTTTAAAAAATATTCAAATTAAAATATTTCTAGTTGTTCTTTTTCATTAAATGAAATTTCTATCAGCATTTTCTCCCGTCTTAAAATTGTCGATAAAATTAATATTCATACAAGTTTTGGAGATTTATTTTTTTATAGGCTTTGAAAAATTGTTAATCAAAATAGAATTTTTTTCGATACTCTATTTTAAAAACGTAATTAAAAAATTAAAAACTTCGTTAAGTTTTCCTTAGTTTTGCTAAAAATAAATAAATAAACAAAAAGAGATTTTGTCGTTTTTTGGTCGTAAGAATTCGGTTGTAGAGAAAATTTTAAAAAATGTTTTTAATTCTTCAGGGATTTCAACATGTAAAAAGTGTTACATTATTGTTTGATAAATCCTCCGAGAATTTATTTATTTTTTTAGAACTCAAATTTTATGAAATTAAATATCTAAATGCAAGAAATGAAAATTTCAATTCAAGCCAAGTAATTGGTCCTTTTTATTAACTTTGTTTTTAAGTTTTAATTCTTAAACCATATTTTAATGCAATGTGAAATTTTTAATGCTGTTTTCGTTCGGTGTGAGTAGATTTAGATTAAATTTGATTATTTCCATTTAAAAGTAATCTCAAACTTGATATTTAATGAGTAATCCTGACTCTTAAAAATTGAATCGGGTAGAAAAACTAAAATCTACTAAATAAAATTAGAATTTCAAAATAAAATTTCATTAAGTTATTTTTAATAGATTACTAAATTTCATAAAATTTCCTACCCTTCCCTCGTTGATTTCAGCTTCCTCGGTTAAATTACCCACCCCCCAATTATTCTCATCCTGAATAATGAAGAAATAAATCTGAAGTTTGTGGTTGACCGGACATTGGCATAATGATTAGAGTGTTCGCCTATGGCCCGGGAGACCTGGGTTCAATCTTCAGGTCGAGTCATACCAAAAACACAAAAAAATGGTACTTGATACCGCCTTGCTTAACACTCAGCATTACAAGGTAGGGGTAAAGTGGAGCAATCCAGAGAAAGGAGTAGCGCCCTCCCCTACACCTTGGTGTAGTAGCTATCGAAAAGGGATCCTTTGGGTCACCCTCGACTACGGTCGCTAACTTTACTTACTAATAAGTTTAAGAAGCATGGAGTGTGTGATTCAATTCGAAAATAAAGTTGTTAATTTGAATGTTTGAACAGGTTAAATAAGATAAAGATAAAACAGGGAAAGAAGTGGATCCTTTTTTTTATGTAAGATCTTGTTCGTCCATTTACTCCATGACATTACTGCTGATGTCCTTCTTGACTTAAAATCTATTTTCTACACTAGTCGTGGTACAACTTCTCTGCAAAGCAGTTCGAGCGAAAGTGCATAGAAAAAGTTTTTTATTGACTTCGCGAAAACCCTTAATTCTGTAAACAGAACTACATAATGGGAGATTTCAAGAAAGCATGGTTGCCCTGAAAAGTTCGTTGTTATACTTCGATTTTTCATGATAGCTTAAGAGCTTGGGTTAATGTGAGTGGAAAGCTATCAGAACAAATATCAGTCAAGAATGCAATAAACGGAGGGACATTCTCTGTTACACATTTTGTCGTGCTTTTCCGCATGGTTTTTAGGATTGGCATCAACATAAGATATCGTACTCCTGGCAATGTTGTTATTGCTTTTTTTGTGGGGTTCATCTCACACCAAAAAATAAGGTTTTTATATTTTTAGTAAGGGATCTGTTATATATAGACAAATATGACCTTGTTGCTCACACTGAAGAAGACATGCTGAACCTCATGGATTGATTTTACCACCATTATGTCGAGTTGATTGCACGGGTTCGCTTGGGTCTCTTTCACCATCCGTCCCTATTGGGGATCTCTCTTGATTGGTCATCTAGACTGCATCCATCGTCTGCACATAACTGATGTATGTTAGTCTTTGCTGGTCGGCTAACACTGGGGCGTATGTATAGGTATCCATAGAACTTTGCTTATGAGTTCTCCCTTACTTCGCAAGCAGTCTTGCTCGTCTTCACACACACATATATATATATATATATATATATATATATATATATAAAAGAGTGAAATTGCCCAACTCATATCTTTAAGTTTCAGAATTTCTTGATCATGAGTTGTGTGAGTGTTATTTATATATATATATATATATATATACTGGGTGCAGATAATGTATAGAGGCATGAATAGTGGATATATATATATATAATCAATAACTTTTCGATAGCAGTTCCAGCCTTCGCTTGGTGCATATTGATGTCATTTTCAGTAGATGAGAGGCTGCTTCCGAGGTAGGTGAACTTGTCCACTAGTTTCAGAGAACCACCATTTCGTGTGGAGATGTTTTCTTTTTTATTAAAAAACATGTACTCCATTTTGTCTGCATTCACATCAAGGTCAATACCACCTGCTGCCTGCTCTAGACTATGCTGCAGAAATTCGCAATTTTTTCAAGCAGCAATCGTATCCATACTACTATATAGATGCACTACATTGACGCTGACTAAGCGTATAGAGAAAAAGCTTGACGGTAATTTCACAAGAAAGTTACGAGCTATATTGAACAAATCCTTGGAGCAACATCCCACAAAACAGCGGCTGTACGGTCACCTAAATCCCATCTCTAAAACTATCCAAATAAGACAAACAAGGCATACAGGACACTGCTGGAAAAGTAAGGATGAACTCATAAGCGACGTTTTCAAAGGGACCCCGTGCAAATGTTGGATAACCAACTAGAATTTATCTACAACAGCTCTGTATGGACATGGGGTGTAGTCTAGAAGACCTGCCGGGAGTAATAGTTGGTATATATAGAGAGAATGAGTCAGGAAAATCCGTGCAAGCAGCGTGACATGATATATATATATATATATATATATATATATATGCATGCTTGTGTATGAAAAGAATGATATAACAAGGTTAAGAGAGTGGCAAGAAAAAATTCAGAAGAGTAATACGGATATTTCTACAATGATGTTTAGATATATAATTTGTTACCAAAGGAGTTTTCTTTGTTACAGGTGCTAGAGGATCGATGATTGAGGTTAGACCTTGTACAATCGTTGTTGTCTTCGGGCATGTTGGAACACAAAATAGTACTTACCGAAGTCATGTTCCCATTCAATTAAGTTTTAAATGATAAAAATAAGTCTTCTGCGCACAGGCATAGCCAAAAATAAAATTTGAAACATCATTAAAATTAACAAATAATAAAAAATATTTCCCGCATAAATTAAAACACTGAATTTAGAGCCTATCTAGAATATACTTCAGTAGCAATCTGAAACACCCGCAAGTCACTCCTGCTCTCAATCGGGTGGATGGTATCGAGCAGTTTGTCTGGTCCCAGCAGGCCTTCTTTCTAGATAACACCTGCTTGGCAGGGTTGAATTGATAGCGTGACACCTATGGGGCCCTATTATAGGGAATACCGAAGGGACTAAACATTTTTAAGATTGTCACGCATGATGGCTTCCCTATAAAACGACCATGTGTCACATACTAGCTTAGTGGGAAGTAGTTAAATAACCCACACAAGCCACCCATGCTCTCACTAGGGCTCGCCTCGGGTGGATGGTATTGAGCATTGCCCATGGTATTGCCTCATACCTGCTTAAGCGGGTTGAGTTGATTGCTTGGTGCCTTAGCATAGGGAATGCTGAAAGCAGCAAGTATTTTTTTTTTAATAACCTCAATTTGAGCGCTGCTTCTAACTAAAATGACCATGTGTCGCATCCTGGTTTGGTGAGAAGTCAGTTAAATACCACACACATAAACAAGCCAACCGGACGTGCCAACGTACATCAGAAAGATTGGCGTTAACTGATTAAACATATCATTACATACAAATACAACCGGAAAACAGAATATGAGTTCTACAGCACGCAAACATAAGAATACCTTTAATTATCTTATTTTCTTTTTCTTTATCGTAAGATAGCCTTTATCTGTCACTTTTTTTTTCTGCAATACGAAAGTAAATAAACTGCTGCTACAAGAAACTTTCAAACTCAAAGTATATTGACTGTACTATAAAATCTGACAAAACCTAGTCGGATATTATACGAACTTTTCGCTCAAGGAAATAAATGTTATTTTATCTTTTCTTTTTGAAATGTTTAACCTTTTTTTTTTTTAAATAGTTTGCGGGTGTTAATATTGTGGTTACTTCGCTATGCCCGGCGAAATTAAAGTTTTTGTGCCTGCAACGAACACCATAATCCTTAAAAGAGAAAGGACTCGACAAAACCAACTATGTCATTCACCACGGTTTAAATCCAACTGTGTACAGCAATTTCAATTTTTCTATCCCCTCAAAACAAACAACAACGTAAAAGTTTAGCATAGAAGGTTTTGAAACTTTAGTTAAACATTTGGGAGTAGACTTAACGATAACGGAGTTATGGAAACTCAGATACATTGACGTCAACTTATCATTTTAACTTAATGTTTTATGAAAAATAATATGTCTGATTCTTAAAGAAATTTTTAGTCTCGCCCTAATTTATTTTCTATATCACTTTCAATATTTATGACGTGTTGTCACTCTCTTATCTCTTTCTCTCTCTCTCTCTCGATTTGTTACTCTTCTCATCTCTCTCTCTCTCTCTCTCTCTCTCTCTGTTTGTTACTCTTCTCCCCCCTCTCTCAACTTTTGGTATATAACTCTTTCGAACGTATCTTCTATATACGCGGGCCGTTCAAAAAGTTCTAAGCCTCGCCCAGAAAGAAGAGCTGCCATAGCTGAACATTTTTGTTGTGGCAACACATTACCACTTGTTTTATAAAAAGTGGTTGTGTGTTGTCACAAACAAAAACCTTTCAGCTATAAATCTTCAAGGTGTGGCTTGGAACTTTTTAAACGAACCTCGTGTGTATATATATATATATATATATACTTCACACTAAGAATCAAAACGTGATTGAGTTTGGTAAGTATTGTGCCATCCCCAGACAACGTGTTGTTCAGTTTTTACAGCACTTTACAAAATTCATCTGTTCATGGATATTTATGGAAGTAAAAAAAGTTTATATATATATATAGCATTCTTTACTGAAAACTACAGGCAGTCTATGTTAATTTTTTTACTTCAATATATATATATATATATATATATATATATATATATATATATGATACCTTTATGGCTTATTAATTTCTTTTTTGTTTACATTTTATAATTTACATGTCACGTGTGATTTTCTGTTGTAGACTGCACAGCTAAAAAAAAATGTTCAATTTAATTATTGATGTCAAATTTGTGAATAATCAAATCCATTAGTTGAGTTTTGATTATCTATTTTATTGAAGACTACAGACAGTCAATTTTAGCATATTTAAAAAAAAATAATTTTATTCTATTTTCCATATAACATTATGGATGTTTCATTTGAGTTTGCGTGTAGAAATTACCCAATTAGATAATTTCAACAAAAACTTGAACCAAACCTCGTCTGTACTTTTCCATAAAACCTGTTTACATGAAAAATTACTCGGAAAATATATTTCATGATTAAAATTTTACAGTGAAAACGTTTTTAATCAGTAAAAAACAGAGCAAAATAAAACTCATGACGCTGAGTTTCACGTGGCCGTTCTTCCGACGTCAAAAGTGTTGATACTGTGTTACCTGAGGATCTGTCACGAGTTTTTATATTCTCTTTTATAGTTGATATATATATACCGTTACAAAACTAAACTGTAACATTACACGTCACAAATAGACGTTTGTAACGCTACGACAGACATAGATGCTGGCACCAGTACTGTTCAAACAGGTCTATGCATGTAGCACTACATCGTAAGTGTCAGCCGGACCTCGTGATAATCTTCACCGTGATGAAAAGAAGTGTCGAACACACAAAAACATCGTCTTGGTTCGTTAATATCAAACTATTTTCGCTACTACACATTTTAGTAGTCGTCGAGAAGAGAGAAACAAAATATGAAAACTGGATCGACTGCGTTAGCTTGACAAAGAGAAACAAAATGTTGTGAGGAAAGAGAGAGAGAGAGAGCTGACACAGACCTTGAATTATCTTTTTCGTTTTCCGTTGTAGTCTAACACGTACTTGTTCGCTGGTTTCGTTTTCACAGCTGCGCGTCTGGTGTAAGACTCCTTCATGAAGCTCACTCCAAAATGAGGGTCACAACTTTCAGCTGTCTTCACATCGTTGTAGCAGGTGTTCAACTGTGGTTTTTACATCGTCACGTCTTGCAGCTAACTAATTCTTTTTATTCTGTTTCTTATCCTGAATCCACTGCCCTAACGGCGTTTTCGTTTGAGTTCCTTCCAGTCAATCAGAACTCGTTGTCGATTTGCTGCCAATATATTTCTATTTTTAACCCGGACGTCTGCTGATATGATGACCTGTATTTCATGAACCTATTTTTCTCTTTCTATTCGTTTCTCCCTTTTCATCGTGCCCCCACATCTCTCTCTCTCTCTCTCTCTCTCTCTCTCTCTCTCTCTCACATATGTTCCTTTCTTTTCCACCGTCCTGTGGTCGACTATTAAAGCAATTAACCGGAGTCCATAATTATTTTACACACACAAAATATATGTATGTGTGGGTGTGTGTGGGTGTGGGTGTGTGTATGTGTGGGTGTGTGTATGTGTGGGTGTGTGTATGTGTGGGTGTGTGTATGTGTGTATGTGTGGGTGCAATTCTTGAACAGGCCGAGTTTGATGGGTTGAAAGGATGACCTTTCAGAGTTTTACCAATTTTATATGCTGCATATTGAATAAATTCCTGTTCTATTCTAATAATTCTGAGCACGGGTACAAAACTACGTTGTTGTGTTTGTTAATCAAATATCAATTATTTATAAGAACAGTTTGTTTGTACAGAATAGCTCTCCATCATTGAAATGGACTTTAATTTTAATGCCCCCCCCCGTCAGTTTAGAGTAGCCTGACTACCCGCTTCAATTGTTTGTCTTTGTAGCGGGACCAATAGTTCCGACAACAGAATGTTGTTTTTGTATGTTAGTCCTATTTGGGTACCATATTTTGTATGTTAGTCCTATTTGGGTACCATATTTTGTATGTTAGTCCTATTTGGGTACCATATTTTGTATGTTAGTCTTATTTGGGTACCATATTTTGTATGTTAGTCTTATTTGGGTACCATATTTTGTATGTTAGTCCTATTTGGGTACCATATTTTGTATGTTAGTCTTATTTGGGTACCATATTTTGTATGTTAGTCCTATTTGGGTACCATATTTTGTATGTTAGTCTTATTTGGGTACCATATTTTGTATGTTAGTCCTATTTGGGTACCATATTTTGTATGTTAGTCTTATTTGGGTACCATATTTGGTATGTTAATCGTATTTGGGTACCATAACCTCACTACTAATATTATTAGAGCGAAAGATAACAATTGGAATACTTTGTAGCGTAGACCTGCATGTAGTTTGATATATCTTCGTGTGGGATGTATATGCAAGAAGAATTCACGACGAATCAGCATTTTATTGCTTGAGCAAACTTTATAGCGTGGATACAAAAAATGACTTGAAATATTAAAGGAATATTGAAGTGTGTATTATAAAGAAATGTCTTAATAAGGTCGAAAGAGTATTTTGTATAAGTTATAAAGTCCTTAATATACATACGTATGAGAGAAAATAAAAGTTTTGAATGAAGGTTTATGATCTTAAGAAAGGTCAACACGTGCGATGCCACACGAAATTGTTGAGGGTGTGAAGCCTCTGTCTATGCGAACAGGAAGCGCACAAACGCACGTAGTACTTTGTTGTCAAGGAAGGTTTGAATTGGTTTTATGGCACATCAACCGTTGTAGGTTATTAATGCTGAATCCATTTTTAAACATATAAACAGTTCTATTTCAAACAATTCAGTTTAGCATAAGTACACAGTTTCAATGTCAAAAGACGGTTCTATTTCAAACAATTCATCTTAGCACACAAAAACAGTTCTAATACAAACAATTCAGTCTAACATAAGTACATAATTTCAATGTCAAAACAGTTCTATTTCAAACAATTCAGTTTAGCATAAGAACACAGTTTCAATGTCAAAAGACGGTTGTATTTCAAACAATTCATCTTAGCATACAAAAACAGTTCTAATACAAACAATTCAGTCTAACATAAGTACATAATTTCAATGTCAAAACAGTTCTATTTCAAACAATTCCGTTTAGCATAAGTACTCAGTTTAGTTCTATTTGACACATAGATAAGACTCTATCAGGTGCTACCACTCCAGGTCAGATTGGACCTGGGAGCGATGGCAATGAAGAGGTACTCTGCATTCCCCAAAGCTCCAGCTTACTGGAACCTCACTATCAGATAGTTTAGTGTTATATCCAACTCTCGTTGAGGGTCTAACCCCTCTGCAGAAAAGCACTCGGTGTATTCTACATCCCCAACAAACAGAAGAGAATTTTGACTTGGGCACGCTCGCGTTATATGCTATTTTGATTATGCTCTCTAGTAGTCATTAACAGAACTATTTGGCATACTCTGGAGTTAATGGCGCCTTGTGTCACCTAGCGTCAAATAGTCGAACTTTTTGGCAAGCAAGGGATATAATTCCTACACATTTCACATTTCACATCCTTGGAAAAGGTATGCATCCAACTATTCTTCTTCCAACTATGATTGAATAATAGGGCAGACTGGGCTCTTTAACCTTGGCATGGTAGCTGGTCTAAGAGAATTTTGAATTCCAACCTGTTAAACTTCGCTTAAAAACTGACCTTGTATTACATCCTGTCTGTGCGGGGGGGGGAATGGGTAAATACATCCAGTTATTAATAATTTTTAGTCATTTCTTTCCTTCTTTTTTACTGAATAGTCAAGTTTCAAAATTACATTTTCGACCTGCTACTATTTGTTTTTCTTTTTTTCACAACCACTAAGAAGATGTTGGCATCTAACTTTTAAGTGGTGATAGCTGACTGGTCATTTTGGTACTGAACTGTAACTGTTCAATAAAAGTCATGGTAATATGCGACTAGCGAAGGCATGGACTGCTATCGATAGGTTATCGATTATATGGAAGTCAGAGTTATCCGTTAAAATAAAACGTATTTTTTCCAAGCAGCAGTCGTATCCATTGTACTGTATGGATGCACCACATGGACATTGACTAAGTGTATAGAGAAAAAGCTGGAGGGAAACTGTTCATGAATGCTACGAGCTATATTGAAAAAACCCTGGAAGCAACATCCCACAAAACAGCATCTGCGCGGCTACCTACCTCCCAACTCTAAAACCACCCAAATAAGACGAAGACATATGGACACTCCTGGAAAGGTAAGGACGAACTCATAAGTGACCTTCTCCTATGGACCCTTTCACAAGGACGGGCAAGTGTTGGACGAGCAGCCAGAACTTATCTACAACAGCTCTGTTGGGACACGTGATGTAGTCTAAAAGACCGGCTGGAAGCGATGGATGATAGGGGCGAATGGCGAGAGAGAGAGAGAGAGAGTCAAGGAAGTCTGTGCAAGCAGTACGACATGTGGATGATGATTCAATAAAAGAATGAAGTAAATGACTTGAGAAGTAAGTTCGAGTCTCATTGGGCGCCCCATTCATTCGGCCTTGTGCCACATCGAAGTGGTCATATTTGGAGGTGCCCGTGGTGTAATGGTTATTGTCGTAGGAAATGGACACGGAGACACGAGTTCAAATCCTGTACGAAACTAATTGCATAGCACTGATACCCTTGGGAAAGGTATGAATCCAATTATTCTCCCTCCAGCTATGGGTAAATAGAAGGACAGACTGGGTTCTACAGCCTTGGTGAGACAACTAGTCTAAGAGAAGGAATACTCTGAATTCAAACCTGTTAAACTCCGCTTAAAAACTGACTTTGTGTCATATCCTGCCCGAGCGGAGGGGTTGGTAAATATGATAAGAAGATAAACAGAGAGGAAAATAGGAAGAGTTGGGAGAGATAGAGAAAGATGTGTGAGAGAAATAGAAAAAGGGTGTGTGCGTGTGTGAAAGAGAGTTATGAAGCAGGTGTTTAATTTAAGAAGAATAAAAACATATAAGAAATGGCAAGAGTAAGTGTTTATAACGGATGAATATGTTGTGGGATTGTGTGTTTCTGTGTAAGGAAGGTTTACCATCAATATACGGATGCATAAAACATAACTGTGTCGAGGTCGTGTTCATATGTGTGTTAATTTGATTTGTGTGTGTATACTTGAATTTTTCTACAAAAGGTGCGTACATATATCTTACAACGAGTGTATATGTGCTTATGTGTGTGCGTAGGGTAAGTATTGGTCTTATAACATGTCTGTGTACACGTGTATATATATATATATATATATGCATGTGTAGATTTAATCCCAATCCCTCCACTACTAGCCGGATGTGACACAAGGTCAATTTTTAAGCAGAGAAAAGCTGGTTTGAATTCAAAGTTTTCTTTCTCATAGACTGGTTGCCTAACTGAGGCTAAAGAAACCAGTCTGTCCGTCTATTTATTCATAGTTGAGTGGAGGAGAGAAAAGATGAATTCATATCTTTTCTAATGGTCATTAGTTCAAAAGGAAACGCTAACAATTTCGTTTTGCGTATGACAATTATATAAACTTTTTAGGTAGAATTGATGTGCGTTTCAAAAGTGGGGTTATTCTGTACGAATTAAAAGTTTGTTTCGTTTTCCAACTAGTTATTTTTTTCTCTCCACTTTGCCCTATTATTTACTCATAGTTGAAAGAAGAGCCGCTGGTTTTATTCATTAGTGCAAAATAAAACACAAACAGCCTTTTCTAGGATTTCAGCTTGGATCATAGATTCCATTTCTTACAATGATAACCGTTATACTAAACGCGCCTTCCTTTAAAAAAAAAAGAAGTCTTTTACAAAGAAATTTTATTCCTATTTTTGTCGTATCACTTTTGTTCATCTTTAAAATCATTTTTTAACTTTTAAAACAAACCTCCAAAACGAAATGGACCTCACATGTCGTTTAACCGCATAACTGCCAATGGGAAAATTGAGAATCAAACACCTGATGATCGACTTTCTTAACGTGGATCTCTCAGTTCACATACTAAACCATCACTCACAAAAAGAAAAAAAAATCTTGGAGGTTTGAGTTATTCAAAGTTCTGATGAAAAATGATTAATTTTTTTTATTATTATGTTTTCTTGTTTCTTTTTTTCTTTAAGCCTGAGGAAGACACTCCTAACTTGGAAGAATTTGTAAAATTTACTTCACAAAAAATATAGTAATCCAAGACTATTCTATATTACATACTTCTAGCTTCTTCAATCTCTGGAGACTAAGAATTTGCTTGACGGTGGGCTAGGTTTTAGAGAAGACCATCAGTTGCCCAAATCTCCTCTTTTCATGACACTGATGTTGTCCAAAATAAGGGCAAGGGACCCTGCAATTTGGCATTAATTTTTCCCCTGGAGTTGCCAGAATGGGAGACTCTAACTTTAGGGCTTACAGCTCTTGATCTTGCCACTTATCATCAACATCGTGTCTATATATATATATATATGGAAATCAGACCTGACCGATGAAATGAAACGCAGTTTCTTCCAAGCAGCGGTTGTATCGATACTGCTATATGGATGCACTACATGGACGCTAACTAAACGGCTGGAGAAGAAACTTGACGGCAACTACACAAGAATGTTGAGAGCAATATTGAACAAGTCCTGGCGACAACACCCCACGAGATGCCAACTGTACGGCCACCTACCTCCCATCACGAAAACTATACAGGTTAGACGAGCCAGACACGCCGGACACTGCTGGAGAAGCAAGGAAGAGCTCGTAAGTGACGTACTCCTATGGACCCCCACATATGGCCAAGCAAAAGCAGGACGAGCAGCCCGAACTTACATACAGCAGCTATGTAAGGACACGGGATGTAACCCAGAAGACCTGCCGGAGGCGATGAATGATAGGGAGAAGTGGCGAGAGAGGGTCAGGGATATCCGTGCTGGCGGCACGACATGATGATGATGATATATATATGTGTGGGTGTGTGTGGACTTGAATAAATCGAAAAAAAAGGTGTGCGGATTTATCTTACAACGAGTGTAAATGTGGACATGTGTGCGTGTATGGCATGCATTTGTATTCTAACATGTATGCGTACACATGTATATATGCATGTGTGTGTGCGTGGGGTATGCATTTGTATTCTAACGTGTGCATACGCGTGTATATGTGCATATATAAAAACCTGAAAATATCCATATGTATTTACCCAACCCCTCCAGACGAGCAGGATGCGACAGCAGGTCAATTTTTAAGCGGAGATCAACTAATTTAAATTCAGTTTTTCTTCTCCTCGAGCTGTTGCCATACCACGGTTAAAGAACCCAATCTGTCCTGCTATTTACTTCTAGTTGAAGGGAGATAATTGGATTCATACATTTCCCTAGGATATAAGCGTTATGCGAAATGCAAACAGTCTTATCCAGGAATTGAACTCGTGTCTCCGTGTCCATTTCCTACTACGATAACCATTATACCACGAACGCCCCCTTCAAGTATGTATGTATGGCTGTGGTAATTGTCTAAATATGTCTTGTACACACACGTACACACAATTACATACGCAGTGGATTCACATACGCACGCTTTTAAGAGGCGTGCTTGGCGTAACGGTTATTATTGTAGAAAATTGTAAATCGGTGACCCGAGTTCAAATCTTAGACGAAGATCTTTGCCTTACATTACGCACTTATACTCTCAAAAAAGGCATGAACCCACCCCTTATTCCTCCCACTCCCAACTATGATTAAACAGAAAGGCAGACTTGGTTCTTTAGCCTTGATTAGTCAACCAGTCAAGGAGAAGGAAAATTCTGAATTCATACCAGCTTTGCACGGCTTAAAAATTGACCTTGTGTCACATCCTGCTCGTAGTGGAGGGGTTGGGGTATAAATAGACACACATACTCATTCTTGGATATAAATCTGCATACACACACACACGTACACATATGCACGTGTTTGAAGAGAAATGCTTGCCCACTGCACACATATATGCACATATACACACGTAAGATAAATTCACTCACTTTTTAATGATAAATTCAAGCACACACACACACACACTCAAATAAAATTAACATGCATATATCAACACGACCTCGACACACACACGCTTTAAGCATATGTACCCTGATGGTAAAATTTCCTCTCTCTCTCTCTCTCTCTCTCTCTCACACACACACACACACACATTTTAAACACTTACTACCGCCATTTCTTACTCTCTTTCCTTCTCTTTCACGGTTTTGTTCTCTCATTAAACACCTGCTTCCTATCTCTTTTTCATTCACACACACACACACACACTCAAATAAAATTAACATGCATATATCAACACGACCTCGACACACACACGCTTTGAGCATATGTACCCTGATGGTAAAATTTCCTCTCTCTCTCTCTCTCTCTCTCACACACACACACACACACATTTTAAACACTTACTACCGCCGTTTCTTACTCTCTTTCCTTCCCTTTCACGGTTTTGTTCTCTAATTAAACACCTGCTTCCTATCTCTTTTTCATTCACACACACACACACACACACACACACACACACACACACACACACTTCCTTTATTTCTCTTTCACTCTCTTTATCTCTGTCTCTCCCTATTTTTCTCTCTGTCTACTTCTTTTCTTTCTTTCATAGATGATGATATCTTTCTTCATCTTGACGATCCCTAACCAGAAAAAAAGTGGAGAGATAGAGATGGGGAGTGGGATGATTGCATGTCGATTTGAGGGGGAGATAGGGACCTAAGATGAAGAGGCAAATGGTTACAAACCTTCTCAAAGGAAAATATACTTGTAAAAGATTAGAAGAAGAAAAAAAAGAAAACCACCAAAAGAAAAGAAAAAAAAACTATCCCTGGTATTGCTAAAAACTTTTGACTGGTATTTTAAAAAGCTTAATTTAAAAAATATCAATAAATGTGTAGAGAAGAGGAAAATCTCGTATTTTGGTTTGGCGCTCAATTTATTTCAACATTTAATTTCAACCAATCAGGATGACTAATCCTATTCAGCCTGGACCTTCATTCCCGCCCACCAAAGCTTGTAAGCCGCCAAACCCAGTCTCTTTGGCTTGGGAACGCAGACCAGAACAGACGTTCCCTTGGCCGTTCCTACTTAGCGATGCTTTTTAGCTAGACAAGCCGCCCAGTGTAGACATCTCACTGTGGCTCTAACACCAGCAGCAACAACATGGACACTCACGAGGGAACCATCTAATTTATGGATTCCTTACGAGGAATCCCAGTTGAATATGAATTGGATGCATTCAGCATGCCTTCCACAGGCACCACTTCATGTCACCCCAAAAATTGGCTATGTCGATCTGAGCGTAACTCCGCTCTCGACCACATGGAGATAGCGCCTACTCTCTTCCCCAAAAATACCAGACACACAAAACTACACGGTGACTCTAAACACAATCCCTCATACGTCCAGCAACACGCTGCCATCTCAACATCTCGCTAAGCCATTTCGTCTCCAACACTAACAAGCCTAAACTCCACGAGTCTTGCAGCACCAAAAGCAAACCATATTCAATGCTGCAAATAAAAAACTTTCTTTGTTGTGTTGTTAAAGAAAAGTTTCGTCATTCATTTGTGTTGCCTAAAAAATATAGTGTTAGAGAAATTAACAATTTCCCGAAACGCTATAAATGAAATAAAGATAGAGATTTTTTTTAATGGAAAGTCATTTTTTTTCATTCAGTTTTTTAAATTTTTTCTCGCCACGTTTAACTTTTGAGTCGAGAATTTTTACAATTTTTCACTCAACTTATTCAGTAATTAATAAAATATTTTAAAACATTTTAAATTATAAAATAAAATATAAAATTTTAAAAATTGAAACGTTTTTTAAGAAATCAGTAGATGGCAGCATAAACCTTTCTTTAAGCAAAACTATTTCCCACGTAAAATGTAAAAATGTAGTGGCATATAAAACTTCCGATAAAAAAATAAAAATAAAGGAAAGCTAAAAATAGCTCCTGGGTCTTACATGTTAAATTGTGAAATAAAAATTTGATTAATAAGTTAGGATGCAAATATTTTATTACAGCAAAATAATTTTGGCGTAACACATTCTTTCTACGCTTCTCGTGTTTTATCATCAAAACATGTAACCTGCCTCAAATGTGAGAGAGTTACGTATTTTCCTTCAAGTGTATGCAGTCGATGTACGAGCCGAGGTAAAAGTTATAATTTTGGTATTTGATTTTTAAGGCAAGCCACCCGGCCCGCTGCACCCAATATAATATGATTAAAAAGGAATCTACCCACATGAAAGCGTTTATACTTTTGACTATTTCAGAAATTTACAAGTACATTTGCTGCTAAAAGCTGTTGAAATAAACAAATAATTTGAAGGGAAGGGTGATGGCTATTTGATTCCTCACCCCCACGAGTTAGCAATTGATTGGGGGTCCTCAAAAAAATGAAAATTTAAAAAAAAAAGAAAAGAAAGTTTAAAATATCTTACGTGTCTTGTTAAAGTATCAATTAATAAATAAATTAAAAAGTAAAAATTAAAAAGTTAGGATGCAAATATTTTAAGGGGGTGGCTATTTACACCCCCACCCCACTCAGCTTCTAATTTAGTAAGGTCCCCCAAAAACTCTTAGTAGGTAAGTTCACATATTGTATTTCTGCTGACATAAATTTCATTTAAATGTTTGATCTGTCTCAAAGAGCCTAGCCCCATATATCTCTAGCTACCTCGCCCCCCCTAACAAAAATAATCTTATTTAGACTGTTGGGTAGTGATAAAATGAATATTTTTTTGTTTAAGATTCATTTAGCTTCTTGAAATAGGAGTATAATATTTAAGTAAAGTAAAGTTGGTGACTGTAGTCGAGAGCGACCAGAAGGCTCCCTTTTCAATAGATACTACACCAAGGTGTAGGGGAGGGCGCTACTCCTTTCCCTGGATTGCTCCACTTTACCCTTGATACGTACCTTATATTGCTGAGTGTTAAGCAAGGAGGTATCAAGTACTATTTTTAAAGTCTTTGGTACGACGCGACGTGGGATTGAACCCAAGTCTCCCGAACCATTGGCGAACACCCTACCCACTAGGCTAATGAGCCGGTTAGTATAATATTTATTTAGGGTTTATTTTATTTCATTTATTGACGTTCTTTTATCATGCAATATCAAGATCTCTCCCTTTTTATATGAAAAAACAAAAAACAATGGCTAAAAGATATCTGCCAAGTACTTGTATGTACCCTAATTCCATGAATGTAAATAGGGTTATTGAGCCCATTCATTTGTTGTTGCTTATGCTTTTTGAATTCGTTTCGATAAATTCTTAAAAGAGACGCTTTCTTTCTTTACGGAAAATTGATTGGAATTCTACACCGGAAGAAGGTTGTAAAATGTGCTGGGATGTAGACAATAAATGAATAAAATAACTTATGTTATATTGAATTTGGTGGCATGTAAGACCCCCCCTATAAAACAACAAAATAAAAAAAAGCATTTCTTGGAATAAGCAATTTACAAATATTTATTTTATGACTACTCAACATTTAAATAAGATTGTTTGGTTCAGCGGTGGAGTGGGGTAGTTATAGTTTTGTAAGGGTTTTATTTATCACTAAATATGGTATATCCCCAAAAAGAGTTTTTTTTTATTTTTATTTTTTTACTTTTTGGTTTTAAGAGACCATACATTTGTAGCATATAAGAAACTGAAATAAACTTTTCTCGGAATATTCCATATTTGTTGGCATATAAGACCCCTATAAAGATTCTTATTGGAACATACACATATAAGACCCCTATTTAAAAAAAAATAAGCTTGGAACATAGAAACTTTGTGGCATATAAGATTCCTTTAAAAAAACTCTTTTGGAATATAAACTTTTCTTAGAACATACCATATTTGTTGGCATATAAGACCCCTATAAATATAATTCTTATTGGAACATACACATATAAGACCTCTACCTAAAAACCTCTTCGAAGAACATACCAAATTCTGTGATATATAAGACCTTTTTTAAAAAAAAATTTTCTTGGAACATAGCATATTTACTGGGATATAGGACCCCCTTAAAAACTCTTGGCACATAGCATATTTTGTGGAATATAAGACCCCCATAAAAAAAACTCTTCTCGGAACATGGAATATACCAGATTTAGTGGCATATGACTCCGATTAAAGCTCTTGGTATATACCATATACGGTGGCATACATTTGTCAATATTTTTTGGTATATTCCAAAGGAGACCACTAAAGTAACTTTTCTTCAAATATAACATATCTGCTGGCATATAAGACCCCTATTAATAGATAAACGCTAAAAATAGCTCCAGAGTCTTATATAGGAAGTTGATGTATTACCATCGTAGACTACCAGTCACTTGTACATTCAGCGCCTAATTCCACAATAAATGTCAATTGAGTGAGTAAAGGTTATCAGCCATCAAATTTGGTAACCTACTTTTAACTTGAAAATAATTTACCTAGAATTTTTCTTTTACATCTGCTTCGTATTTCAAAAAAAAAAAAAAAAATCTTTTCCCAAAAGAAACTCCAGTTAAACAGCCATAACCGTTACGGCTGATTAACCCTGGGCTTAAAAGGAAAAAGAAAGAAGGAAAAAAGTTGCTTGTTTAGAATAGACCAACCATAAAAATCTCCGTTATTTCTGCATTGCTGTACAAAAATAATCAAATTATTTGTAAAATATAAAATTGTAAATATTACATTCTCCAATCAAGAGAAACTTTCAGTTATTTGCTTCTTTTTCTTTTTTACTAAACAGTTATTCATATTTCTCTAAATTTTCAAATCGACCATAAGACGACGCCCTCCTTGAAGTTAGGAGAAAGAAAAACTAAAGAAATATGGCCGATGCTTAAATTATAGTAAGTTTAAGTCAATGATTGGGACTAAGTCTTATTTGGATTATTAATGAATTTATCAGTCTCTAGTAGCACAAAGAAATTATAATTTACTGAGAGTTGTATGGTCCACATTGTTTTCCTGTAACATTGCTATGCGCTAAAGATGGAAACTTATTCTTATTTGAATGATGAATGTAAGTATTATATATATATATATATATATATATATATATATATATATATATATATATAGTATTGTTTGGTCCAGTTAAACCGGAGTTGGGAGTAATTCTATCAGGACAAGAATTTGTTGTGGTTTGATTTTTTCAAAAACACATAACAGGATGGAAATAAAATTATAATCCTAATGTGACCGGTTTGTGTTTTTTCTTAATGAAATATATATATATATATATATATATATATATATATATATATATATATATATATATATATATATATATATAATACTTATATTAATCATTCAAATAAGAATACGTTTCTATTGCGTGTTTTTTTACTTGGCAATTAAATCCCAAGATGACGCAGTCCAGTCGGTTGGGGGCTGGAGAATGCATCGATTCAACAAGTGTTCTGGATATGACACTAAACAATCTGATGGTGAGGTTACACTCCTGGATCTTTGGAGAATGTAGCGTACCCCTTCATTGCCATCATTTCCAAGTCCACTCTGTCCTGGCGTAATAGTACCTGTTAGGGTCCTATCTATGGACCAAATAGAAATATTTAATCATTTTCTTTTCTTGAAACCGTTCAAGTGTGTACAAACAAATGTCTAATGTTAAATTGAATTATTAGTATTACGTGGCAAATCTGGGAACCATTTGACTATGCTAATGAATGAATGTTGAATAGAATTACTAGTGTTAGATTGCAATACTTGAAACCATTTAACTGTGTGCAAATAAAAGAATTGTTGTCAACAAACGTTTCGTTTACAAATCAGACATTTAATATGTAAAAACAGGAGTCAGCATTATATAACCTACAAAGGTTGATATGCCGTAAAATACAATTCACCAAACCGACGTTTTCAACTAGCAACAATTCAAGCATTGGCCATGTGCCTTTAGTCTTTCCTTTCCCAATCACTGTATTTATTACCAGAGAAATGCCAAGAAGAATAAGTAGGGGTCATAGAATTTTGAAATCAAATCCATGTCTGCATTGCAATTCTCTAAATAGATAAATAATCAATGGCTTTGAGGATATATGGCGGGGGAGGGGCAATAATTTTATTGATTGCGTACAAGTGTATAATTGTGGTCCCATTTTGACGTATTTTTATGAAGTGCGCACATTTTCCGTGTTTCCAGGTTGCTCGAACTGTCTCCTTTCCCACTCTTTTTCTGGAAAAAAAAAAGAGAGATGCATTTTTCTTCGCTTTAAATGGCGTCCCCTGTGGGCACACTGAGTTATAATTGCTAATGATAAATAGCAAATAATTAGAGTGAACTTATTTTATAATAATTCATTTATTGCCACATTTCGGCACTGTGGGGGAGGGATGAAGCAGAAGATAAAAATCTATCATAATTCATTTCAATTATTGAATAGAAAATGAAAGAAGTAGGGCGACGTCTTTGGGAGCTCATGACAGGGAAAGGAAAGTGGAAGAGTCTTCACAAAACACTTTCAATAAAAATCATTCCATGCTGAAAGGTTCTGAAATTCTGCTAAGTGCAGATCATTAATTGAGTTGGATCCTTAGTCGATGCCCTATATTTACCCAACCCCTCCGTCACGGGCAGAATATGACAAAAGGTCAATTTTTCAACATAATAGCGTGACTGGAGTTTGAACTCGCTTAGATATGTTATCACAGTCCAGTACTTTAGCCATTATGCTACAACGCCCCTCGCAATCCCCAAATATCAAGAACAATGTAAATATACATATAATTCAATAAACGAGATATCTTTCATATAAGTAAATATTTAAAAAAATAAGATGGGATATTTTCAATTAATACTTATATTATTTAAAGATGAAAATTAAAATGACCTGCCAAGTAAAAAAAATTGAAACTCTTTTTTGCGCTGTCGTCAGGGTGACTGTATCCTCTGCAGAAGATTAAGACCCACCCGACCGCAAAAAAAAAAAAAAAAAAAAAAAGTGAAATGAGTATAACGCTGAAATGCATCTGATGGTGAGGCTCCAGTTCTGGAACTCTGGGGAGTGTGGAGCAGCTTTTATTCTCATTATACCCATGTCCACTCTGACCAGAAGTGGTAGCACCAGTTAGGGTCCCATCTTTGAGTTATATGGATCTGTTTAAAAATTATTTGTATTAGATAGGAATATGGAGGTGCCCGTGGTGTAATGGTTATCGTCATAGGAAATGGACACGGCAACACGAGTTCAAATCCTGGACGAGACTGGTTGAATTTCACATAGCACTAATACCCTTGGGAAAGGTATGAATCCAATCTCTCCCTCCAGCTATGGGTAAATAGTAGAACAGACTAGGTTCTTCAGCCTTGGTGAGGCAACTAGTCTAGAAGGAAAACTCTGAATTCAAACCTGTTAAACTCCGCTTAAAAATTGACCTTGTGTCATATCCTGCCCGAGCGGAGGGGTTGGTAAATAGGATTAGATAGGAATATTTGATATCATACAACTATGCAAAAAGAAACTCTTTAAGAAACAAAAAATAAATAAATAAATAAACGTACCATGAAGGCGATTCTCTAACCTCTTAGCATAAAATAACTCTAAGCAGGCTGACTTGTTAAAACTAATCAATCTACAATCACGCTCTCTCTCTCTCTCTCTCTCTCTCTCTCTCTCTCTCTCTCTCTCTCACACACACACACACATATATATATATATATACTGACAATTGAATTAGAGTCATGGTAATTTTTCGTTGGCTGCGTTTTTTTTGTTTTTTTCTTCTCAATAATAAACGCACCCTTATAGATGAGTAACAGAAGTTTCCAGACTGAACTATTTAATCCCGGCCGTTGACCTGTGAGGTTCTTCCGCCCTGCATCTGGTGAAGCTCAATGTTGACCCAACTTTGGGTTCGTCCGCCTAACTTCACATCCACCATGCTGCTTCCCATTGCTTCGGTGTTTAAAAATTGGGTGGGAGTCACCTTAGATTTCTTAAGTTTTAACTTTAACTTATGCTCTCAGTTTCACGTAAGTTATATCATTTATATCTTCCGCATCTGCTATTGATTAGCGGGTTTTATTTTGTTTGCTTTCTTGTTTGTTTAAATATAGAAGGGTGGCGTGACTTCTATTTCTTTTGCGGTTTTCCATGCCGTCCGCTAGTGGTTTCTTGACATTTCCTCTCTTCTTTTCCCTACCCTAGCTAGCTGACATTAACATTCGGAAGGATAGTCATAATATTTATTTTGATAGTTCACCACTAAAATTTAAAAAACTTTTCACTAACCGCTCATATTCTTCTGTTTTTAGCGAAGTCATCGTTTAGCCTCGCCTTCCGTTCGCGTTCTGTATTTCACGTCCTATGCCTTTTCTGGTCAACTACCTAAATGAATTTTTATGCCTTCCCCCACTCTTTCTCTTCTTTCTCCTAGAGGTCTTCTGTTCACGTGACATTTCTATTTCTTCTGCAGGCCTCGACGAAATACCTCCTCACGTGACTCTTCTTTTTCTTCTGCTGGCCTCGACGAAATACCCCGCAGAAGTATAGAAGACTAAAAAATTTGATGTCTTCGATTTCGCAACGTCGTTTATAGATAAAATACAAAAGAGAGATGGACAAAATGCTACATTCTGCCGGGAGCGATGGATGATAGGGACGAATGGCAAGAGAGAGTCAGGAAAATCTGCGCTGTCGGCGATGATGATGATGATGATGATACTAACGAAATAAATCCTGTCCTGTCGAATTCCATGCAGAGATGCACGACCCCTAAAAAGAAGAGTCTGCTGGGTATAACACTAAACTGTATCCAATGGTGAGGCTACAATTCTTGAACGCTGCAGAATTTGGAGTCACCCTTTCATTGCCATTACTCTCAGGTACTTGAAATCACACATCATCATCATGATCATTATGGCTAGTCGCTAGCACGGATTTCCCTAACCCTCTCCCGCCATTAGTCCCTATCGTCCATCGCCCTCAGCAACTGTGTGCAAATTATTTGTATTAGATAGAAATACTTGAAACCATACAGTGTGTACAGAAATACATATATCATGTAACGGTATAATGAATGCAATTCCCTAAATCCAAGCGTAAAATAACCTTAGACAAGTTGACATGCCGTTAAAATAAGTAAATCGTGAAACACACTTGTAATTATATATTTTTTTACTATATTTTATTTATTCAATGAAAGTTATGCGTAAATTTAATTTGGACATGTGGGAGGTGATGGATTTAATCACGGTAAATTTTGTTATGTTTAGTTAAGATTTTGATATTTTTTTCGATTCACTGAGTTCATTAGAGAGAATTTCTTCTTTGAAAAAGGTAGTTTGATAAATAGTCCAGTTTGAAATAGAAGCATTCACGAACTGTAGACGGAAAATACGAACCTGCCCGAAGAGAAAGAATCTTTTTAGTTCTTTTTATTTGAGTAACAGAAGAAAAAAAAAAAGAAAAAAAAACTCAACGTATTAGTTTTATTCACCTATTTTATCTTTTTCATGCAAGTGTCACTATCAAGAACTTGAAAGGTCGATAAGGGAGGGAAAGCACTTCTTTTCACTGTTAGTGTCTTTTCCAAGACGCGTTGGAGGTGAAGAAAGAAGAGAAATCATGTCAAAAAATATGAGGTGGGGTTGAAGAGAAGAGGATTCCATTGTTTACAGATTTGGTGCCTCAGGAAAAAACTGAGAACCCCACCAAATATTTTTTCAGTGCAACGCAATATTACATACAGACACGGGTGCGCGCGCACGCACACACACACACACACACACACACACACACACACACACACACACACACACACACACACACACACAGAGGCACGACACTCTCGATACACATTGCATAGTAATTGTCACCGACGACGAATACAGTGCAGACACGAAATATACACTTAATAGAGTTGAGTATAACACACACACACACACACACACACACACACACACACACACACACACACACACACACACACACACACAAATACGTTGAGTATAAAGCGCGCGCACACACACACACACGATACACATTGCACAGTACCTGTCAATGACAACAAATGCAGTGCATACAAGAAAACACACACATGGATAGAATTGAATTGAATGTAAAACACACGTACACATACACATATGATGCGTGCTCGCGCACACACTCACATATAGAAGACGGACGCACACACAGACACACGATGCACACACGCACAGACACACAAGTACGACTCACATTCGATGCACATTGCACCATAACTGTCACTAACGACGAATACAGTGAATACAGTTGAGTACGATGCACACACTTACACACATATACACACACACACACGATTACGACATGCATAATATTGTATGTACACACATTGATTCAATAATGTATACTGCAGTCACACACACACACACACACACACACACACACACACACACACAGAATTACGACATGCATAATATTGTATGTGCACACATTGATTCAATAATGTATACTGCAGTCACATACACACACACACACAGAATTACGACATGCACAATATTGTATGTACACACATTGGTTCAATAATGTATACTGCAGTCACACACACACACACACACACACACACACACACACATACACACACACACAGAATTACGACATGCACAATATTGTATGTACACACATTGATTCAATAATGTATACTGCAGTCACACACAGATGATGCACACACACACACACACATACATAATGTACACATTCAATGCAATCAAACACACTACATATACAGGCGTGAATGATAGGTACACAGTGCAGAATACAATGCACAAATATACGCACACATATTAGCTGCATATACACACATGCATTCAATGCAGTTGCACAATCAAACACAACCGCAAAAAAAATAAATAAATAACGACACACGATGTACTGTACACACATCTAATGTCGTTTGCACTTATATGTAGACAATGTACGAACATACGTGCGTACTTGATGCACACACATACAATGTCTACTTAAGTCACTCACAGATGATATATAAACGCGCACGTGAGTACGATGCACTCATGGTCCAGACACGCGCACACATATTTGGTGTACGTCCATATACATAAATACACACAGACGAACCATAGACACACACAAATGACGACGCACAGATATATAGACGAGTACGAAACACAGAGGATAGATTAAATGCATTAAATGCACAATCACACGTAGACGAGAGAGAGAGAGAGAGAGAGAGAGAGAGAGAGAGAGAGAGAGAGAGATTTTCAATCAGAAATTAGGTTAATTTATTTTCTACTCTAACCCTCCACCTATATTTTTTTTTCCTTTCATTTTTTTTTTCTCCTTGGTTCGCTGAACAACAGTAAGGCTCAACTTCTTCTTCTTCTTCTTCTTCTTCTTCTGATGATGATGATGATGATGATGATGTTAAATCATGTCTTCATAAAAAAAAAATTAATAACAATACTACTAATAGAATACCGATGCTTTTTCCCCCCTTTTAAATGTTTTCCTTTAACTTTAACCGTTTAGAAAACACTTAACCCAGATATCTAGGACCCATTTGTACTTTTTTTGTGTTTTAGTAAAAAAAAAAAATCAAAAATGTGTTTATTTTGTGGGGTGTGTACGTGAGTTGTAACATGTGCTTTAAAATTGTTTTATAGGTGCCTGTGCGCTAAAAAAAAAAAAAAAAGAATTTCCTCTCATCATCACCATCCTTTATAGATAACTTAAGTAATACTCTCTCTCTCTCTCTCTCTCTCTCTATATATATATATATATATATATATATATATATATATATATATATATATATATATATAAACTTGTGTCGTTTTTTATTCAGTGGGCGCACGTGAATTGTAAATAAATAATGTTCGTAAGATATCAGGTATTTTGTTTGTTTTATTTATTTATTTCAGTTTCTTACAACATTCGTCGGGTCTTGACTCAATACCTAGGGTGAAGCAAAGTTGTGATTGTATCCATTGTATTTGTCCCTTTTTTTTTTCTTACTTCTTTCATTTATTTATTTATTTATTTCCTTTACACCGATCGCACTTTTCTCAGGAGACAAACAGTTCCGCAAAGACCAATATTTTGCAAAAGTTTGGATTGCTACAATAATTATTTATTTATTTATTTTATTTTATTTTTCCTCACTTCTTACGAGTGTTTCCCATCAATTTAAATGGTAGCTTTTCAATGAAGTCTAAGTGACAGCAAGTCTCCTCGGGTCTACAAGCCGCTTCAAAGTATTCTACCTGATTTTAGTAGTGCTGTGGTCTAGATGGTCTCATTTCTTTCTCGGATCTATAATTACCCTATCCATTTATTCAACAATATCGTAAAGTAATTAAACAGTACAAGAAGATTCTATTTAAAGATGGAAAAAAGTTCCAAATTCCTGTTGTGTGTCTTTTTCTATTTTGATAATCCTTAAAACAATGTTACGACAATAAATTCCTTTTCTGAATCGTTAAAAAAAATCGCAAACTGATTTAGATTTAAAAAATTATCTTGAGACATTTACCGTCATTACTTAAAGCGTTGAAGCGGCGAAGAAGACAAAAAAAAAAGTGTGTAAAATTTTAAAATAAACATCAAACATTTAAAAAGGTCAGTGTACACACATATTTAGTTTAAATATTCCGATACATTGAATTTAAAAAAAAAAAAAGTTTTCATAAATAAATAAATAAATAAATAATAAATTAGAAAAAGCGCGATGAAAAAGATCCTCCAGGAAAAAATTTTTAAAAAACAACAAAATCTACTACAGTTGACCAGGGAAAGGAATTATGGTGGTGCTTGTATGGGACACCCAGTAAGAATCGAACTCATTAACAGTGGTTTGCTAATACTAGCTTGTTAATTATTACACCACGTGAGATATCCTTGGAAAGAAATTATACAGGGTCTTTATTTCGAAGTGGGTGGGGGAAGAAAAGAATCTCTCTCGGAACCTCACTTTTTTTTTTTTTTTTTTTTTTCTACAAGTTAAAATTTACATTTATTGTTTTGTTTTTGAGGAACTCACTTCACAAACTGGATCAGTTTTCGGTCAAGATTAGATAAAGGTCAGGACCTCAACCTTCTTTCACTATTGGAAGAAAATCTTTTAAACTTCATCTCTCTCTCTCTCTCTCTCTCTCTCTCTCTCACACACACACACACACAACAACAACAACAACAAAAGCAAAACTGAATGAATAAATGTTTTCATTAAACTTAACAAGTATCTTGTAAAAAATGGAAGTAAAATCTACGTTTACTCTCGTGCGGTTGTAGATGGTATTAAACCATCAACAACCACTGTCCCATAATGGTTGTTACATTTTGCTCATATATTTCATGCACTAAATGTCACATTCATTACAGAACAAAAGGTAGAACTTTAGATTACTTGGTCCAATGGATACTTTAAAGAAAATCAAATACTGTTTGCTTTTAGTGAAAAAAATCTGCTATTAAATTAAACTATTTTATTGTCATGTATAAAACACTAAAAGTATTACAATTCAATATTTTTATTTATTTAAAGTCGGTTATATTTTCTATTACCTGTAGTTCCCCAACTATCCTCAACTGGATTATGGGATAGGTAAATAAATAAAAAAGGGGTAATGTAGCCCCCCACCCCGACAATTAATGGGAATACTGACATAGAAATACGAGTTTGTCATCAATAAAATTTTCATGGTGTTTATCGTATATATTTATATAGCAATAACCTCCACCCCCTAAAAAAAATCGGCACCACATAGCGAAATTGTTATTAGAGCAATACACGTAAAATGCTCTTAAGTATTCCTTAAGAACATTTTATACAAAGAATAAATACAAAGACCAAAAAATAAAAAAAAGGATTGGCATCTAATTGTGTTGGATGAATTGTGTTGGGTAAATTATAAAACAGTTTTTGAATTTAATATTTGCAAGGTTTAAAATTCTTTAAAAAGTTGTGAGGGTGAAACACTGACTGTTGTTATTGTTGGTAGTGGTTGTTGTTGTTGATGATGATGCGCATGTGTGTGTGTGTGTGTGCATGATTGTGTGTGTGTGTGTGTGTGTGCATGTGTGTGTGTGTGTGTGTGTGTGTGTGTGTGTGTGTGTGTGTGTGTGTGCATGAGTGTGTGTGTGTGTGTGTGCAAAGATTTTATTTTATCAATTGAACGAACGCATACAAGTTTAAAAGCCAACACGTGTTACTTAATTTTAAAAATGTTCAACTATTTCTGTCCCAAAATAGATTTTACAAATGCATAAGTTTTTATACACTCTTTATTTACAATTGTTTTGGGAATGACATTATTTACTTTAGTGGTAAGTCATAATTTATAGGATTATATTTTTTTCCTCCTCTTTAGAAATTAAAATTCATAAATTTAAAAGCTTTTCCTAAATTACAATTAGCAATTCACACTGAATTTTTCATTTTCTAAATGGTCATTAGTATTGATTATTAACTGAATTGAGGAATTTAGTATTACATATTGGAATTTAGACAAGTATTTTCATCTTGGTTGTTGACTAAGATGAAAACACTAATCTCAAACGAGTAATCTCAGTACATTACTCTATAATAAAGGGATAAAAAAAAATAAGTGAATAGATAGAATGACAGATTATCATAAAAACAATTTTATCTCATTTTTAAGGGTATTAAGATATTCAATGTTGAATACAATTATTAATTTTTTTTTTTTTTTTTTGTTGTGCTGGGTGCGTAAAAATGTTAGGATGTACCTCGATATCCGAAATGAAGAATGTGAATTTAAAAAAAAATCAATTTTAAATTTAAGATTTGTTTGTCGTGTGATAACTAAAATCAACTACAGGTAATAGAAAATATTGTAGCTACACAATAAAATGCCTACAAATTCTAGTTAGCACAGGTTACCGTTTGAAACGATCTTTACGTTAGGCATGAACCGGAGTCTCCCTACACACTCTCACTCCAAACTGTTTTTAGATTTCTGTTGTTACGGTCACGAAAGAGAGCGTTTTTGAACAGGTGGCCTTTTTTTTTTAAGTATAGCAAAAAAGTCAGGTAAATGTCAATGCCTCTATGAAAATGTGTAGCAACAATTAGTGTATATAAAGATTTAAAAGCTCGTCAAAGAAAGTGTCTGCTTTAAAATAAATAAATAAACCAATTAATCAATTTAAAAAGTCATTAGCATCATATATACATCCACGTCCAAGTATTGTCTTCAAGTCATGACGTTTCAGGTTCAACATTAAAATAATTCAATTATAGTGCATGAGTGCGCGTGCGCGCGCACACACACACACACAGATAGATAGATAGATAGATAGATAGATACAGTACTGTCCATAAAGTTTTCACAGGTTTCTGATTAATTTAACATTAAAAAAAAAGTCCAATAATGTGCTGTCCACTCCTGCATTATTTAAGAAAAGGAAAGTTTATAAAAGAAAAATGAAGAAATAAAAAAAAGTGTTCTCCAGAATTTAGCGTTTTAAAAAAATGACATTTTATGTAGTTACACGCACATACGTAAACAAACATGTAAATAAAAGCTACTCACGCTCGCACACACACACACACATACACACATACATATATACACAAACACACATACACGTGTTCATGAGGTCTTCGTAAGTTTAATAGAAAAAATGTACAAAAAATAAACCAATGACTTCTTGGGACGATTCTTGCAAATATAGCGTTAAAATAACGAGGATATAACACAAAATCCTCTTTTTTTTTTCTTTGTGCAAGATTACAAGCTGCACAGAATCCCATTAAAAAAAAATTTCAGATCACAGAAAATTTGAGTAAAAAAAAATCGTCAGGGAAGCTATGGACAAAAAAGAAGTTAAGAAAGAAAGAATATAAAAAAAGAGGGAAAGAAAACGAAAGAAAGAATATAAGAGAAAGAAGGGGTGTTGAAATGAATGACAGAAAGGAGGACCAAAAGAAAAGAAAAGAAAAAAAAAGAATTATGGAATGAAAAGAAAAAAATAGTGAGGGAGGGAATGAAAGGAAGAAAAAAAAAAGAAAGAAAGAACGAAGACATAAAAAAAAACAGTTATAAAAAAGAAATAAAAGAAAGAAGTCATCAGAAAAATAAATAGATAAAAGAGAAATAGAATAAAAGGCAATGAGAGAGGGGAAGAGAAACAGTGGTGGTGGTGGTATTTATCTTTTTTTTTTTCTTTTTCTTTTTTTCCGGAGTTCTACCGTCGTTTCTCTCCACTTTGCACAAAATCGTGTCTAAAAGATAAAGATAAAACAAAAAGGCAAATCTCTGGAAGGTTTGAGAGAAAGAAAAAAAAAATCTGAATACGTAGGGTGTTGGTAGAGAGTTACCCATCTGCTGCTAATGTATGTAGGTCAGTGTTGCTGATACAAACACTACCAGAGGTGTTAATAAAAAGACACAAGGATTTTCTTTGGAAAAAGAAAAAAAAAAGATTCTGTAAGAGCTGATAATGCTGCTTTCGTTACTGGTGGTGGTGGTGGTGATGGTGGCGGTGGTGCATTTCTCGGGTGAAATACAAGATGGCTACTAGTTAGTAATTGTAGCCTGTCTATGACAAGGCTGCTACTAGATCCAACCAGTCAAAAATTCTCTAAGTGGTTGCCTCTAATAAACAACAACAACAACAACAGCAAAAGATAAATAAATAATATGTATTTCTTTGCGTTTCACTGAAGAATTCATCTATCTAAAGAATTCTAATATGTATCTTGTGTAGGCGATGAGTGTCATATTAAAGTTCATTATGGTTTCTTAATATGAGTATCTGCAAAATGACTTAAGAACAGTTTGACAAAAGTTAGCAAATCAATTCATGTGTCGTATGTAAAACAGTTAAATCTAGAGATGACTATAAATTTTCAATAATCTATGTATCTACAACACATTTTAAACTTCTCTAGGTAAAAACTACGAAAACTTTATTTGCAAACACATCACAATGACACCTTATCTTCCAACGATGTGTGAAATATTATCACTGCTGTTCTTCCTCAAGGATAGCTTTAGCATTGAATATCCCACAGAGGTTTGATATGCCATTAAACAAAGAAGCCAAACCAAACATCATAGTGATGCCTCTTTTTTGAGGTAGCTAAACTTTTAATAACACAAATATAAGAATTTGAAAATCAAAGTTTTTCACCCTGTCATATCTTCTGCCAAGGAAGAAGACTCCTTCCGAAAAATGAGGAGTCCTGGATATGACAAACTCTACTTAAGTGGTGAAGCTCCAGTTGTGGAAATCTGAGGAGTGTGGAGTACTCCTCATTGTCATTACTCCCACCCTAACCTAAAGTGGTTTGGTTTCTTTGTTTATCATATTTACCCAACCCCTCCGCTCGGGCCGGATATGACACAAGGTCAATTTTTAAGCGGAGTTTAACAGGTTTGAATTCAGAGTTTTCCTTCTCCTAGACTAGTTGGCTCACCAAGGCTGAAGAACCTAGTCTGTCCTACTATTTACCCATAGCTGGAGGGAGAATAATTGGATTCATACCTTTCCCAAGGGTATTAGTGCTATGTGAAATGCAGTCAGTCTCGTCCAGGATTTGAACTCGTGTCGCCGTGTTCATTTCCTACGACGATAACCATTACACCACGTTTATTGGCATATCAAACTTTGCTGGTTATTTAATACTAAAGTCATTTTAAAAAATTTTGAAAAAATATCAAAAGTTTTTGTAAAAAATCTCAAAAGTTTTGTAAAAAATCTCAAAATTTTTTGAAAAAAATGTCAAAAGTTAAAAAAAATTCAAAATTTTTTTAGAAATCTCAAATGTTTTTGTTAAAAATCTCAAAAGTTTTTGAAAAAAATCTCAAAAACTTTTGAAAAAAATCTTTAAGGTTTTTGAAAAAAATTTCAAAAATTTTCAGATTTTATGAAAAAATTTTCAAAAAATTTAAAACATTTTTAAAAAATCTCAAAAGTTTTTTAAAAAATCTCAAAAGTTTTTGAAAAAATCTAAAAAGATTTTAAAAAGAATCTCAAAAATCTTTGAAAAAATCTCAAAATTTTTGAAAAAATCACAAAAGTTTTTAAAATAATCTCAAAATTTTTGAAAAAAATCTCAAAAACTTTTTTAAAAAAATCTAAAAAACTTTTTAAAAAAATCTCAAAAATTTTTGAAAAAAATCTCAAAAGTTTTTGAAAAAATCTCAAAAATCTTTGAAAAAAATCTTAAAAGTTTTTCAAAAAAATCTCAAAAGTTTTTGAAAAACATCTCAAAAGTTTTGTAAAAAATCTCAAATGTTTTTGAAAAAAATCTCAAAAATTTTTGAAAAAGATCTCAAAAGTTTTTGAAAAAAATCTCCAAAACTTTTCAATAAAATCTCAAAAGTTTTTGAAAAAAATCTCAAAAGTTTTTGAAAAAAATCTCAAAAATTTTTGTAAAAAATCTCAAAAGTTTTTGAAAAAAATCTCAAAAATTTTTGAAAAAAATCTCAAAAGTTTTTGAAAAAAATCTCTAAAGTTTTTGAAAAAAATCTCAAAAGTTTTTTCAAAAATTTTTGAGATTTCTTTCAAAATCTTTTGAGATTTTTTTCAAAAATTTTTGAGATTTTTTTCCAAAAATTTGAGATTTTTTTAAAAAAACTTTTGAGAATTTTTTTCAAAAATTTTTGAGATTTTTTTCAAAAACTTTTGGGATTTTTTCCAAAAACTTTTGAGATTTTTTTTCAAAAATTTTTGTGATTTCTTTCAAAAACTTTTCAGATTTTTTTCAAAAACTTTTGAGATTTTTTGGAAATGTTTTTGAGATTTTTTTCAAAAACTTTACTGATTTTTTTTCAAAAATTTTTGAGATCTTTAAAATTTTTTTCAAAAACTTTTAAGATTTTCTTCAAAAACTTTTGGGATTTTTTTCAAAAACTTTTGAGATTTTTTGGAAATGTTTTTGAGATTTTTTTCAAAAACTTTACTGATTTTTTTTCAAAAATTTTTGAGATCTTTAAAATTTTTTTCAAAAACTTTTAAGATTTTCTTCAAAAACTTTTGGGATTTTTTTCAAAAACTTTTGAGATTTTTTTCAAAAATTTTTGAGATCTTTTTCAAAAACTTTTGAGATTTTTTTTGAAAAAGATCTCAAAAACTTTTCAGATTTTTTTCAAAAGTTTTTGAGATTTTCTTCAAAAACTTTTAAGATTTTTTTGAAAAACTTTTGAGATTTTTTTGAAAAACTTTTGAGATTTTTTTGAAAAACTTTTGAGATTTTTTTCCAAAATTTTTGACATTTTTTTCCAAAAATTTGAGATTTTTTTCAAAAACTTTTGAGTTTTTTTTTCAAATACTTTTGAGATTTTTTTTCAAAAATTTTTGAGATTTCTTTCAAAAACTTTTGAGATTTTTTTCAAAAACTTTTGAGATTTTTTTTTGAAAAATTTTTGAGATTTTTAAAATTTTTTTCAAAAACTTTTGAGATTTTCTTCAAAAATTTTTGAGATCTTTTTCAAAATTTATTGAGATTTTTTTCAAAAACTTTTGAGATTTTTTTCAAAAACTTTTGAGATTTTTTTGAAAAGTTTTTGAAAAAATCACAAAAATTTTTGAAATAAATCTTAAAAGTTTTTCAAAAAAATCTCAAAAGTTTTTCAAAAAAATCTCAAAAATTTTTGAAAAAAATCTCAAAAGTTTTTGAAAAAAATCTCAAAAGATTTTGAAAAAAATCTCAAAAATTTTTGTAAAAAGTCTCAAAAGTTTTTGAAAAAAATCTCAAAAGTTTTTGAAAAAAATCTCAAAAATTTTTGAAAAAAAATCTCAAAAGTTTTTGAAAAAAATCTCAAAAGTTTTTGAAAAAAATCTCTAAAGTTTTTGAAAAAAATCTCAAAAGTTTTTTCAAAAATTTTTGAGATTTCTTTCAAAATCTTTTGAGATTTTTTCAAAAATTTTTTGAGATCTTTTTGAAAAACTTTTGAGATTTTTTTCAAACATTTTTGAGATTTTTTTCCATAAATTTGAGATTTTTAAAAAAAACTTTTGAGAATTTTTTTCAAAAATTTTTGAGATTTTTTTCAAAAACTTTTGGGATTTTTTCCAAAAACTTTTGAGATTTTTTTCAAAACATTTGAGATTTTTTTCAAAAGTTTTTGAGATTTTTTTCAAAAACTTTTAAGATTTTTTTCAAAAATTTTTGAGATTTTTTTCAAAAAATTTGAGTTTTTTTGAAAAAAACTTTTGAGATTTCTTTTCAAAAATTTTTGAGAACTTTTTCAAAAACTTTTGAGATTTTTTTTAAAAGTTTTTGAGATTTTCTTCAAAAACTTTTAAGATTTTTTTGAAAAACTTTTGAGATTTTTTTGAAAAACTTTGAGATTTTTTTCAAAAACTTTTGAGATTTTTTTCAAAAACTTTTGAAATCTCTTTTCAAAAACTTTTGAATTTTTTTTCCAAAATTTTTCACATTTTTTTCCAAAAATTTGAGATTTTTTTAAAAAACTTTTGAGTTTTTTTTTCAAATACTTTTGAGATTTTTTTTCAAAAATTTTTGAGATTTCTTTCAAAAACTTTTGAGATTTTTTTCAAAAACTTTTGAGATTTTTTTCAAAAACTTTTCAGATTTTTTTTGAAAAATTTTTGAGATTTTTAAAATTTTTTTCAAAAACTTTTGAGATTTTCTTCAAAAATTTTTGAGATCTTTTTCAAAAATTATTGGGATTTTTTTCAAAAACTTTTGAGATTTTTTTCAAAAACTTTTGAGATTTTTTTGAAAAAATCACAAAAATTTTTGAAACAAATCTTAAAAGTTTTTCAAAAAAATCTCAAAAGTTTTTAAAAAAAAATCTCAAAAATTTTTGAAAAAAATCTCAAAAGTTTTTGAAAAAAATCTCAAAAACTTTTCAATAAAATCTCAAAAGTTTTTGAAAAAAATCTCAAAAGTTTTTGAAAAAAATCTCAAAAGTTTTTGAAAAAAATCTCAAACTGTATTACCTGAAATGAAATTGTTTTGAGATTAACTCTGTGTATTGCTCAGTCAGCAGGGCCTATAGAATACATCAACAGCCCCTCTGCAGAGGGGTAAGACCCACCCACCCTGCCAACGAGTGTCCTGGATATGACACTAAACAATTGGATGGTGAGATTCCAGTGATGCTTGGACTTTGGAGAATGCGGAGCACCCCTTCATTGCCATCACTCCCAGGTCTACTCTCGTCCAGAATAGTAGCACCTGATAGGGCCCTATCTACGGGTTAAATAGAACTAAACTGCATATTTATGCTAAACTGAATTGTTTGAATTAGAACTGTTTGACTAAACTGAATGGCTTGAAATAGAAATGTTTTTGACAATTAAACTGTGTACTTGCATTTAAACTGCATAATTATGCTAAACTGAATTGTTTGAGATGGAACTGTTACTGACATTGAAACTGTACTTACACTAAATTGAATTGTTTAATATAGAACTGTTTTAACATTTAACTGTGTGTAAACTAAATCTGAACTTATACTAAACTGAATTGGCTGAATCAAAACTGCTTGAACCAACTGAATAACTTGAAATAGAAATATTTTTCACAATTAAACTGTGTACTCATGGTAAACTGAATTGTTTGAAATAGAACTGACTATTTGCATAAAAATGGATTTGGCATTGAATAACCTACAAAGGTTGATATGCCATAAAACACAACGAACCAACTTATTAAAATTGAGTGAATGATTATGATCACTGAGTCAGTCTTTAAAAAATATTACTGACTGTAATTCACACAAAAAAACTTACTGACTGTAATTTACACAAAGAAAGTAAAACAGAAGTTTATAGTATATTCAGTTTGATGACAGTGTCCAAATTCTCTAGACATTTTGGAAGAACCATATATATATATATATATATACACACACACACATGCACACATATATAAGTAATTTAATCAATACTTGTATAGTCTACAACCCTATCACTATCTACTGGATTAAATATTTATCCTGTTTATCGGCATAGCATCAGAGACTTATTGTCATTGCTTAAATCCTTAAAACCACTGAATTATTCTAACGTGGCATTAGGAGTTTTTATCTTTTAAGTAATTTCATTCATTGTTTTATTATATTGAGAAAGCTGTTGTGGGAGAGTGCATTTTTTAATTAGAAAAATTATAATTCTATTTATTAAAAATTGAAAAAATAAGCAACATATTTTGCATAGGATACTTTATTTTATTTCAAGATGGATAATGTCATCATCATGTCGTGCCACTAGCATGGATATCCCTGACCCTCTCTCGCCACTTCTCCCTATCGTTCATCGCCTCTGGCTGGTATTCAGGGCTATATCCTGTATCCTCACATAGCTGCTGTATGTTTGTTCTAGCTGGTCGTTCAGCTTTTGCTCAGCCATATGTGGGGGTCCATAGGACTACATCACTTATGAGCTTGTCCCTGCTTCTCCAGCAGTGTCCTGCATGTCTGGTTCATCTAACTTGGATAGTTTTCGTGATGGGAGGTAGGTGGCCGTATAGTTGGTGCCTTGTGGGGTGTTGCTGCCAGGACTTGTTCAATATTGCTCGCAGCATTCTTGTTTAATTGCCGTTTAGCTTCTTCTCCAGTCATTTAGTTAGTGTCCAAGTAGTGCATCCATACAGCAGCATTGATGTGACCGCTGCCTGGAAGAAACTGTGTTTCATTTTATCGGTCAGTTTTGATTTCCATATGATCAATAGCCTACCGATAGCTGTCTATGCCTTTGTTAGCCATGTGTCGATGTCCTTTTTGGTTGATGAGACGCTACTTCCTAGGTAGGTGAATT
Source organism: Sepioteuthis lessoniana (assembly GCA_963585895.1). Classification (NCBI taxonomy): domain Eukaryota; kingdom Metazoa; phylum Mollusca; class Cephalopoda; order Myopsida; family Loliginidae; genus Sepioteuthis; species Sepioteuthis lessoniana. The sequence goes on from OY757939.1 coordinate 12,210,272, forward strand.
TATCTACTAGTTTCAGAGGGGTTCCGTCTAGTGTGGTGATGTCACCTGTTTGATTATAGCACATTTTGTGTGCATTGACATGGAGGCCAATAAAAAAATGTTTATAGAGACAATCATCATAATCATCATCATAATTATCAAGGAATGATGACGGCATGGATTCTTTTCTCTCTCTCTGTTACCATTTGTTCCAATTGATTATTGCTCTTGGCAAAGCCTCTAGATGACACCCAGTGTCTATGCAGTGCAGATGAATGTAAGTTTTTGCTTGTTGGTCTACACTTGTGTGTCCATAAGTAGGAGTCCATAGGAGAATGTTACATCTAAGTTCATTCTTTCTTCACCAATACTATTCAAGATCCCTTATTCATTTTCACTAATAGTATACAGCAGGACTTCTCCATTTACAATGGTTGTAATTAGCATGGCTTGATCATCTCCAAAAGTAGAAATCAGTATGCCTTTTTCATCTTCACCAATAGCATTCAGTATAACTCCTTTATCTTCATCTGCAGTATTTCGTATGCTTTGTTCCTATGCTGTATGCCTTGTTCATTTTCACCAGTAGTATTCAGCATGCCTTCTTCATAAGAAATATATTGTATTCATCTTCAATAAGAGTATTCAGCATGGCTTGTTCATATACAGCATGGCTTGTTCATATACAGCATGGCTTGTTCATCTACTATAAGTGGATTCAAAATGCCTTGTTCAAATAAAGTATACCTTATTCATCTTCACCAGTGACATTCATTTTGCCTTGTTCTTATGCAGTATGACTTCTTCATCTTCAATAGGAGTATTCAGCATGTCTTGTTCATATGCGGTATGCCTTGTTCATCTTCAATAGGAGTATTCAGCATGCCTTGTTCATATGCAGTATGCCTTGTTCATCTTCAATAGGAGTATTCAGCATGCTTTGTTCATATGCAGTATGCCTTCTTCATCTTCAATAGGAGTATTCAGCATGCCTTGTTCGTATGCGGTATGCCATTTTCATCTTCAATAGGAGTATTCAGCATGCCTTTTTCGTATGCAGTATGCCTTGTTCATCTTTAGCAGAAGTGTTTAGCATGTCTTGTTCATATACGGTATGCCTTCTTCATCTTCAATAGGAGTATTCAGCATGCCTTATTCATCTTCATCAGTAGTATTTGCTATGCCTTGTTAATATGCAGTATGCTTTGTTCATCTTCATTAGGAGTATTCAATATGCCTTTTTTATATATACTATGCCTTGTTCATCTTCACCAGTAGCATTCAGCATGCCTTGTTCATATACACTATACCTTGTTTATCTTCGCTCGGAGTATTCAGCATGCCTTGTTCATACGCAGCATGCCTTGTTCATCTTCACAACGAGTTTACAGAAGGCCTTGTTCATATAGATTATGCCATTTTCATCTTCATCAGAGGCATTCAATATGCCTTGTTCATATGCAGTATGAATTGTTCATCTTCACTAGGAGTTTTCAGTATGCTTTGTTCATATGCAGTATGCCTTGTTCATCTTCAACAGGAATATTCAGCATGTCTTGTTCATATGCGGTATGCCGTCTTCTTCTTCACAAGGAGTATTTAGCACGCCTTCTTCATATGCGGTATGCCTCTTCATCTTCAATACGAGTATTCAGGATGCCTTCTTCATATGCAGTAGGCCTTGTTCATCTACAATAGGAGTATTCAGCATGCCTTGTTCCTATGCAGTAGACCTTCTTCATCTTCAATAGGAGTATTCAGCATGCCTTGTTCATATGCAGTATGTCTTGTTCATCTTTACTAGGAGTATTTAGCATGCATAATTCATATACAGTATGCCTTGTTCAGCTTCACGAGGAATATTCAGCATGTCTACAATAGGAGTATTCAGCATGCCTTGTTCATATGCAGTAGGCCTTCTTCATCTTCAATAGGAGTATTCAGCATGCCTTGTTCATATGCAGTATGTCTTGTTCATCTTTACTAGGAGTATTTAGCATGCATAATTCATATACAGTATGCCTTGTTCAGCTTCACGAGGAATATTCAGCATGTCTTGTTCATATGCACTCAGCCTTCTTCATCTTTAATAGGAGTATTGCGCATGCTTTGTTCTTATGCAGTATTCCTTGTTCATCTTCACCAGTAGCATTCAGTATGCCATACCTTGTTTATTTTCACTGGAAGTATTCAGCATGCCTTGTTCGTATGCAGTATGCCTTGTTCATCTTCACTAGCAGGATTCAGCATGCCCTGTTCATACGCAGTATGCCTTGTTCATCTTCACATTAATATTAAGCATGTCTTGTTTATATACAGTATGCCTTGTTCATCTTTACTAAGAGTATTCAGCATGCCTCGTTCATATGCAGTATTCCTTGTTCATCTTTACTAGGAGTATTCAGCATGCCTCGTTCATATGCAGTATTCCTTGTTCATCTTTACTAAGAGTATTCAGCATGCCTCGTTCATATGCAGTATTCCTTGTTCATCTTTACTAAGAATATTCAGCATGCCTGGTTCATATGCAGTATTCCTTGTTCATCTTTACTAGGAGTATTCAGCATGCCTCGTTCATATGCAGTATTCCTTGTTCATCTTTACTAGGAGTATTCAGCATGCCTCGTTCATATGCAGTATTCCTTGTTCATCTTTACTAAGAGTATTCAGCATGCCTCGTTCATATGCAGTATTCCTTGTTCATCTTTACTAAGAGTATTCAGCATGCCTCGTTCATATGCAGTATTCCTTGTTCATCTTTACTAGGAGTATTCAGCATTCGTCATTCATATGCAGTATGCCTTGTTTGTCTTCATTAATTGTATTCAGTATGCCTTGTCCATATACAGTATTCCTTGTTCATCTTGACTTGTAGTATTCAGCATGTCTTGTTCATATGCAGTATGCCTTGTTCATCTCCAATAGGAGTATTTAGCATGCCTTGATCAAATGCACTATGCCTTTTCATCTTTTCTAGGAGTATTTAGCATGTCTTGTTTGCATGCACTACACCTCGTTCATTTTTGTTAGGAGTATTCAGCACGCCTTCCTCACTATGCTTTGTTCATCTTCTCGAGGAGTATTCAGCATGTCTTGTTTGTATGCACTTTGCCTGATTCATCTTCACCAGGAGTATTCAGCATGCCTTGTTCATATACACTATGCCTCGTTCATCTTTATTAGTTGTAATTAGCATGTCTTGTTCATAAGCAGTATTCCTTGTTCATCTTAACTAGGAGTAATATACACATGCCTTGTTCATATGCAGTATTCCTTGTTCATCTTAACTAGGAGTAACATACACATGTCTTGTTCATATGCAGTATTCCTTGTTCATCTTAACTCGGAGTAACATACACATGCCTTGTTCATATGCAGTATTCTTTGTTCATCTTAACTAGGAGTAATATACACATGCCTTGTTCATATGCAGTATTCTTTGTTCCTCTTAACTAGGAGTAATATACACATGCCTTGTTCATATGCAGTATTCCTTGTTCATCTTAACTAGGAGTAACATACACATGCCTTGTTCATATGCAGTATTCCTTGTTCATCTTAACTAGGAGTAACATACACATGCCTTGTTCATATGCAGTATTCTTTGTTCATCTTAACTAGGAGTATTTAGCATGCTTTACTCATATGCACTATGCCTTGTTCATCTTCACCAGTAGCATTCAGCCTGCCTTGTTCATATACACTATACCTTGTTCATTCTCGCTAGGAGTATTCAGCATGCCTTGTTCATCTTCACCATTAGTATTAAGCGCGTCTTGTTCATATAAAGTATGCCTTGTTCGTCTTCATTAGGAGTATTCAGCAAGCCTTGTTCATATGTAGTATTCCTTGTTCGTCTTCGTTAGGAGTAATCAGTATGCCTTGATCATATGCACTCTGCGTTTTTCATCTTCTCTAGGCGTATTCAGCATGTCTTGTTGGAAGATATTCTTTTTTATTTCATCTGAGTAATCATATTTTCCATATAGCCATGAAATTATCAAGAGCACTCTATGCCTTACATATACTTATGTTGACATTGCTTTCAGAAGATGAGATATTCCTACCAAAGTATATGAACTGTGTCTTGAGAAGATGCCGCCATTTTGTTTAAAACACATGAACTCTGAGTTCATGTAGTGACCAATGCTTGTTGCTGCTTGCTTCAGGTTATGCAGAAGAGATTCAGCTTGGGCAGGTGTATTTGCATGAGGTGTTACATCATTTTGATTAACTAAACTAAACATGGGTTGCAAAATTTGATAATGCTGTACATTCAGATAGAAGATTTTAGGTTTATAGTGATCCACGTGGTGTAATGGTTAAAGCGATGGAGTGCGGAATCGTAGTAAGCGAGTTTGTACTCCAGTCGCGCTATTACGTTCACTTTCGGACAAATACCCTTGGGAAAGGTATGAACCCCCTTATTCTCCCTCTAGCTATGGGTAAATAGTAGGAAAGACTGGGTTCTTCAGCCTTGGTGAGGCAACTAGTCTAGGAGAAGGAAAACTCTGAATTCAAACCTGTTAAACTCCACTTAAAAATTGACCTTGTGTCATATCCTGCCCGAGCGGAGGGGTTGGTAAATAGGATAGTGATCAAATCAAGATATTACTTGAAGATAATCAATATTTTGAAATGTGAAAGAGAGTCAACTTCATTGAAATATCCGAATCAAGTGCTGATAATCTTTGACAGTTTGGTTATCTGTTGTATACTCATCTATATGTTCATGCAGCATCATACATATATATATACTGACGCAATAATAAAGACAGACACAGTAATGAATGATGCAGGAAGACTTCTTTAACAATATTTACCTCCCACTTTATTGCAAGGGTTCGAAAAGGTTGTGTGGAGTTTTACCGTGAGAGGGAGCTGGAGACCTAACATAAACTATAATATTTTGACCCCACTGTTATGACCGTCACGTTGTGTTTTTCTTGTTCTCTAGGGCTGCTCAACCGGAGGCCTAGGGCCCACTCTGCTGGATGCTAGCTTTCTTTACTGCATCTTATCAGCATCTTCTCTGGAATCCCAAACTCCATCGGGGTTCCCGAGGGCCCCCTCGGTCGGGTGTGGCTTTCCCTACCACATTTCATCTCCAACTGGTCTGGCACTCTACTGGTAACTCTACTAGCCCTCTGGGCGTCAAACTCAACTGAATTATATAATCGTTCGACGCCCACTCGATC
>OY757939.1:12220448-12275448 GCA_963585895.1 Sepioteuthis lessoniana
TCAAATTCCACAGTTTAAAGGTTCTTCGACATAAGGAGAGAGAGGCACAATCTTTCTATTTTGGCTTTTGCATCTGCCCCCCCCTCATCTCGTGCGACACTAGCCCAAGGCCTCTGCGAACAAGCAAAAGCCAACCGTCTTGCCCCGAGGCAGGTCTCATCTCAACTGTACTAACTTTCTTCAAAATCTCCCAAAATCCTCCGCGCGCTTCCAGTGCGTGACGTTATTCACACTTGCTAGCCTCCATTTCTCATCTCAGGCTATTGTAACATTTCTGAGTGACATGTCTGCTCTGCGCTTGTGCGCGCGTGAACACCTGCATTAATGTTGCACCTAAGTAACCCATGTGCTGATCCGAAAGGTTCTCAGCCTAACTAAACCCAAAAGTATAAACTGAAATCTCTTGGCCATTATGTTATACAACCACTTCATTACTCTCAGCTCCACTTTGATCTGGGGTGGTAGTACCTGTTATCATCACCATTATGGGTCAAACAGAACCATTTAATCATTAACTATAGAAGAAACCATTTACCAGTGGTAAATAGAAATATGAGAGTTAGATAGCAATACTTGAAACCATTTAACTGTGTGCAAATAAAACTCTTGGTGTTTGCAATATTTGAAACCATTTAACTGTGTGCAAGCAAGTGAGCCCTGACTCATCTAAAAATTGTTACCTACAAATTATTTGTTTATAAATCTTATATATATAATAAATAAATATATATTAGATTTAAATAAATAAATCTAATATATATTTATTTATTATTATTATTATATAATAGCTCTATCTCAGATATTGAGCACTCTCCAAATTATATTGCACTTGGTTCACTACAAACCCACAAACTGAATTAATGACAACTAACTGTGTTGCACTATGCAAAAAGCTCTTCGAACGAATTGAGCACTCTGGTGTTTGGTAGGGTAGAAAATGTAAACAAACAAACAAACATTGCTGCTGCAGCTGTTGCTACATAATACCTTATAATTCCCTAAGTCGACATGGCCAAACGGTCTGATACTAAGTCTAACATAAAGTTGGGTGGGTTTCGTTCCCAGCTTCGAGCATCCTACGTGTCTAGCCACACTGAAGAGTTCTGATACAACGAAACAGTCTGTCTGTGGATGACAATATATATATATGTATATATATATATATATATATATATATATTAAATAACCTACGAAGGTTGATATGGCATAAAACTTAACCAACTAACCAACCAAAATTCTTTTTGATTATTGCTCTAATTGAAGACGACATTCAACTATATTATCCAAAATCAATTAACAAAAAAGAATGCAATATAATTTATTAGGATAATTGATAGACTGTTTCTTTCTTTTATGAATAAGCAAAAATTATCACAATTTATGAGGGAAGTTTTCTCATATTTTTACTATTCACCAGATATTGCATTATTAACTAGTCTTCCAGTTTTTATTGGCTTCTATCAACAAAAACACCCTGTTGGCAGGGTTTAGAATATTCTTACTATATCCCCTACCGATAGGTGAAGCCCCTCAAAATAAGTGTCCAGAGTATTATTTTAAATTGCATCTGATTATGAGGCTCCAATTCTGAAGCTCAAAGGAGTGTAAAGTATCCTTTCATTGACATTACTCCCAGGTACACCCTGACTCAGAGTGGTAGTACATGTTAGAATCTCATCTATGGATCAAAAAGAAATATTTAATCTTTTTCTGTACTTGAAACCATTTAACTGTATGCAAACAAATAGTTGTTAAATGGAATTATTATTACATAGCAATATCTGGAATCATTTAATTTTGTAGAAATAGATGAATAATGTTGAACAGAATTACTAGTATTAAATTGCAATACTTAAAACCATTTAACTGTGTGCAAATAAATGAGCTCTAGCTTATTTAAAATTTTATACCTTCAAACTATTTACAAATTATATATATCTAATAAGTATGTATAAACAGGATTTGGCATTTAATAACCTACTGGGGTTAATATGCCAAAAAAGACAACCCACCCACTCTTCATTACTATTATTCCCAGGTCCACTCTGATTAATACTCGCTTATGTCCAATCAAGGTCAGATAGATCTGTTTAAAAATTATTCTAATTCAATTGGATCATATGCAAAAAAAACTCTTAAGAAACAAATATGCAAAAAATGTAAATATGAATGCAATTATCTTACCTCTAGGCATAAAATAACCCAAGATGGGTTGACATGCCATAAAAATCACTCTCTCAAACTTTTAACAAAAAAGAATTCTGTCCCATAGAAGACAGCAACAAGCATTTTTTCCCCCTGAGAATGATAAAAAGTTGTGGGAAGATGGAATTATGAAGTTGTCTGTAAAATGGTAGAAGATTGTAGCAGAAGGAATTTTTGTTTGGGGCGTAATTTAATATGACGCATAATTTCACCCAATCAGCATGACTTATCCTATTCAACCCGAACCACCTCTCTGGGCAGCAGTAATTGGGGAAAACACTCTCTTTGGCTGAACAACTTTGTTCAGTGCAGACGTCTCACTGGCTGCTCTTCAATAGCAGCAGTAGTAGCATGGACACAATGAGGGAAGCTATCTAATTTATGGATTCCTTGCGTCTATTTCTCTTAGACTAAGGGTTCCCAGTTGAATATGAATTAGATAAATTCAATACGCCACACACAGGAACAACTTTACGTCACCCCCAAAATTGGCTATGTCAACTGCGATGCCGAATTCCACTCCATCACCTAGCGACTACTTCACCTCTGGGCAACATTTTCTGGAGACATTCACGCTTCTCCCCGAAACAACCAGAAACACATACTCATGGTGACTTTAACCTTTCTCTCCTCAAACGGCAAACACGACTTTTGCTAAACCATGGCAAACACATCTCCCTCTCACGTCCAACAACACGCGCTGCTTTCTCAACTCTATCATAACTTCAAATCATTCACTTACTTCTTTCCTTCCTACGAGACTTGCAGCATAAATGTAAACTCTTCATTCCATGCTGCCATTAAAAACCTTCATGTAAAAGCTAACGGCATCTTCGTCTTCTTACTTCTTCATCCTCCTTTTATTTCTCACAACCTAGCGAGGAGACACGTAACTAAAACCCTCACTAATAACAAACATTTAATACCCGCTACAAGATAATGGAATAAAATTGTTAATAAGTTGTTCAATAAAATTAAAAATAAAGAAAATGTCACAAATAAAAAAATTAACATTAATTATTGTATAGTTTGATTTTTTTTTTATTTATACCAATTGAGAATTTGGGGAGGCAATAAATAATCATCTCCCTCAGATAATGGGTGTGTCTGTTGGGTGACTCTTTGGATGTCACATGACATTCACAGAAACCCATTCTTTACACTCTTTAATAGTTGTTTCCTTCTGTTGCCATGGATCAGTAGACACATTTTACTTTCCATCATCGTCAAGTAAACCTTTTTCTGTTTTTGTAGCCCATTTTACATACTGCTGGTTCCTACAACAATATGTGCATATTTTTTTGTTGAAAGACATTTTTATATTCTTTCAATGATACTCATATATATATTGTGTGTATATTAAATATTTTTGTATACGTAAATGAGCTTGTCTTTCCTTTCATTTATTCATTGTTAGTATATCACAAATATATTAATGCTAGTATTGGTGTTTGGTGAGTGAGGACTTGACTAAACATCTTCCCTACTTCCAAGCCACTCAATAATAATAAGACTGTTTTGAAGCCACACCATATCAGTGATGAGTTGTTAGCCCCATGCTCCCAGAATTCAGAAGTTTTCCTTTTTCAGACCAGTTTACTTGTTTACAAGGCTAGAGAACTCTGCCTGCTCTACTACTTTACCCATAGCTGTGGGTCAGGAGAAGAGGTGGATTCATGCCTTCCCTAAAGATGGAATGCAAACAGCCTTGTCCAGAATTTAAACTCAGCTGGTTGAGTTTTTTCCTTATGACAATATTGTTAGAATGCCCATACTTCTTCAAGTAATTGGCAGAATGGTTAGAGTGTTCACCAATGGCCCGGGAGACCAAGGTTCAATCCCAGGTCGAGTCATACCAAAGACGCAAAAAATGGTACTTGATGCCTCCTTGCTTAACACTCAGCATTATAAAGTACAGATCAAAGGTAAAGTGGAACAATCCAGGGAAAGGAATAGCACCCTCCCCAACACCTTCATGTAGTAACTATTAAAAAGGGAGCCCTAGGGTCACCCTCGACTATGGTCGCCAACTTTTATTTTACATATAATTGAGATGTATTGCAAATGGTTTTTCTAGAGAAATGTGTTGTTTATTTTTTTGCTTACAGACACTTTTTCACATTTTCATTTTTCATGATTATTTCATCATCATCGTCATCATGTCACGCCATCAGCACGGATATCCCTGACCCTCTCTTGCCACCCCTCCCTCTCATCCATTGCTTCCAGCAGGTCCTCAGGGCTACATCCTGTATTAGCACAGAGCTGCTATATGTAGGTTCTAGCTGGCTGTCCTGCCTTTGCTCATCCATGTGAAAGGGTCCACAGGAGTACATCACTTAATAACTCATCCCTACTTCTCTAGCAGTGTCCTGCATGTCTCTTTTGTCTAACTTTGATAGTTTTCGTGATGGGTGGTAGGTGGCCATACAACTGCTGCTTTGTGGGGTGCTGCTACCAGGACTTGTTCAATATTGCTCGCAACATTCTTGTGAAATTGCCGTGAAGCTTTTTCTCCATACATTTAGTTAGCATCCATGTAGTAAATCCATATAGCAGTATCAACACAACCGCTGCTTGGAAGAAACTGCATTTTATTTTATCGGTCAGGTCTGACTTCCGTACGACCGAAAGTCTATCAATAGATGTCCATGCCTTTGCTAGTCATGTGTTGATGTCTGTATTGGTTGATGAGACACTGCTTCCTAGGAAGGTGAACTTGTTTACTAGTTTCAGAGAGCTACTGTTTAGTGTGGAAATGTTGCCTCTTTGATTAAAGCACATATATTCCGTCTTGTGTGCATTGACATGGAGGCCTATGCCTGCAGTTGCTCATTCCAGACTATGTAGCAGGGTTTTAGCTTGTCTGGTGCATTTGCCAGAAGCACTATGTCATCAGCGTAGTTGGCGTCCATAATTGTTTGTGTGGGGTACCTTCTGCTTCTTTCCTTTATCAATAGATGTTCTAAGCACGTAGTCTAGACAGATGATAAAGAGGTATGGGGCTAATGTGTCTCCTAGCAGTACACCTCCTACAATGTCGAAATAGTCTGTGTCTCCATCTGGGGAACGGACTTTTACTTTTGAGTTTCTGTATAACATCATTATGGCAGCGACAGTTTCTTTTGAAAGGCTGTAGGCAAGTAGAATTTGCTCCATCTTTCCTCTGTGAATGGAGTCAAAGTCGACAAATAATATTGTTGCCTCTAGGTTTTTGCACATACACCTTCATGAACTTGACAGATAGTCCAAATTTGTGACGTCGTAGATCTATTCCTCCGGAAGCCATTTTGGTTCTTCCTAAGTACGTTCTCAATTTTGGGTTCTATGTGGTTGCCTAGTAGAGCATTGTATATCTTGGCTGTTATGAATGTAAGGGTTATACCTCAGTAGTTCTTGGCTAATTTTTTAGGAAAGGGGAGGATGTATTCTGTTTTGATTATATGAAACGTTACAGTGTCGGATGAGTATGTTGTCAAATTGTCTGCTCTTCCATACTTCTGGGGGTATTTCATCAAGCCCTGCTACTTTTCTATTTTTAATTTTTCTCAGTACCGACTTGAGTTCTTCTTGGAGAAACAGTCCTAGTTTGATGCCTAATTGTTTACTGATAATTCTTGTGATTGGTTCATGTATAACTTTCAGAGGGTTTCCAAGTAAATTCTCGAAATGTTATGACCCATGAATATTTATCGTTCTATAATTATACACGAATAATTTCATATCAATTTTTTTCTAATTTTTCTCTTTACAAATGGTACAAAGATTAACGATGAAATGTACTTTCATACATTTTTTTACGTTGAAATATTTTGTTATTATTAATTGCAACATTGCATTTATATTATATTAAGTATAATAATAATATAATAATAATACAAGGTCAGGAAAAATGATCTGACACACCTGATTTAAATCCGTGCGATTTTTTCTCTGGGGATACCTCAAGTCAAAGGTATACAGTAATCACCTTCAATCTATTGAACAACTTAAAGATGCAATTAGTCAAGAAATTACTGCCATTCCACATGAAATGACCTGCCGAGTTATAGATAACTTTCGTGAACGCCTTCAACAGTATGTCAACAATAACGGATCCCATTTGACTGATTTAATTTTCAAAACCTAATGAAACAGAATGGCATTATATGTACTTTTCGAAAATAAAAACACTTTTTTGTTTCTTTACTTTATTTATCTTTTATTAAACCTACAAATGTGTCAGATCATTTTGACTGACCCTGTATAATAATAATATAATAAGTATAATAATACTGCAATGATTCAAAATATATTCTGAATTTAAATTATACTTCCCAGGAATTTTTAGCTGGGCTATCTGACATTTGTGCCAGATGGAATATCATGGTCAATGATAGATCTGAGGTAAAATGCCCCTCACCCAGCTTCAGCCAGGCCACCTTTGAGTAGGCAAATAATTATTGACAGCATAGCATAACACTAAACCTTTGGGTCTAGTTTAGTCTATGAGCTGGCATACATGTCAGACTCACATTGCTCTTAGTGAGTCCAAGTCTCAGTTGGGTCATTTGGCTTACATCGCACCCAGCGAACATATGACCAGCTTAGTTCAGCAGGGCATGTCCCAAGACTTATGTCTGACCTCTCCCTTCCTTGAAACCCCCACACTAAAAAGACCTTGTGTCAAATCCTGTCCGGTTGGGAGGCAACGATAACTTATTCAAATTATACTTTCCCTTTGAGATGGGCTTAGAATAAGCTAACTGTATTCCTTGAAGGAGTAAGACCCAACTCCCCTAAAAAAGCATCCAACTATGATATTAAACTGCATCCGATGGTGAAACTCCAGTTCTGGAAATCTAGGGAGTGTGGAGTACCCTTTTATTGCCATTACTTCCAGGTCCACTCAGTCTCATCTATGGGTCAAATAGATTTGTTTGAAAATTATTCCTTTTAGAACTATATGAAATAACTAAACAAAAAATGTAAATATGAACATACAATGAATGTGATTCTGTAGGCATAACATAACCCTAGATGGGTTGACATGCCATTAAAATTATTTACTCAATCAATTTTTTGCTCAGTCAACTGGGGCTGTAGAATACACCGACTATATCTCTGCAGAGGAGTAAGATCTCCCCCACCCAACAAGTGTCCTGGATATGACACTAAACAATCTGATGGTGAGGTTCCATTGATGTTGGGGCTTTGGGGAATGCGGATGTAGTAGTAATGCCACAAACAATATTACCTCGAAGAAACAGAAGGTGTGCTCTCTCTGCTACCGGCACGTGGAAACCAGAAGAAGAAAAGGACGCAAGAGGTGTGACTTATTTTATGGAGGAGAATGTGATAAGCCCACATGAAGTGGCAAGATTTAATGAGCATATAAGAAACTAAGTTTGAGGTGGAAAAAGCAGGGCAGTATTTTGCTTATGTCTGATTGGTGAACATCTATCAGTTTATTTTGCATGTTAAATAATTTGACTACCCCCTAATAGGTTGATTCCACTTCGACTAGACTTCTAAAACCACGAACAGCGGAACACCACTTCATTGCTATTGCTCCCAGGTCCACTCTGATAGCTCCTGATTGGACCCTATCTATGGGTTAAATAGAACTAATGACATATTCATGCTAAACTGAATTGTTTGACTAAACTGAATAGCTTGAAATAGAAATGTTTTTGACAAGTGAACCATACTTACATTTAAACTGCACGCTTATGCTAAACTGAATTATTTGAAATGGAACTATTTTTGACATTAAACTCTATTTACACTAAACTGATTTGTTTAATATAGAACAATTTTGACATTTAACTGTGTGTAAATAAAATCTGTACTTATACTAAACAGAATTAAAACTGCTTGACTAAATTGAATAGCTAGAAATAGAAATGTTTTTTCACAATTAAACTGTACTTACATTTAAACTGCATAATTATCCTAAACTGAATTGTTTGAAATAGAACTATTTTCCTAAAAATGGATTTGGCATTGAATAACCTACAAAGGTTGATATGCTATAAAACCCAACCAACCAACCAACCAATCAATTAATCTTCACAAATGGTAAAAAGATTCTGACAATAAAATTTACTTTCATACCATCTTTTTAAAAGAATCATTTCTGTTCAAATCTTTTGTTGAAATTTGTAACAACTATCTACATAGCATTTATATTGTATTAACTATCATAAATAATCTTGTGATGATTTAAAATGTATTCTGTTTCTTACTTGAATTATACTAACCTATAAATTTTTTTTTTTTTAATTTCTTTATCGACTGTGATATTGTTATGTAGATGATTCCTGTATTCACAAAATTAACAATTGATATTTTAAAAGTTTTTTTTTTATTGTGTTAATAATCAGATATTGATTACCTATAAGGATATTTTTCAGGGTTACCTTCATCCTCTTAATAACAAAATAGATTTGCTTTGCATTAACCTAGTTTTATTGTGTACAAAATACCCGGATTGTCTCCCTTACCTTAATCGCTACTTCCTTCCATTCTTATTACAGAAATTATGTCTGGTCAGTCAGTATAAGACAAATAATGATCCAAAATTGCAGCAAAAAACAAACAAACAAACAAACAAAAAAAACAACAGAAAATGGATTATTAGAAAAAAAAAATAGATAAAAAAAATTTAACGATATGAATTTTTGCATAGTTGTTCGTTGCAAACATAACAAAAATTCTAAAATTTAAAAAAATAAATATTTTAAATATAGATGTTTAATCTTCCGCAGATAAATTAAGTGTGAGGATCATTCAATAAATAAGGGGAAATTTTTTGTTAAAAGCAAAACAATTTTTTTTTTTCAGAATTTTTTCCATAAATGTAAACTCTGAATTGTTTGGCATTGGCTTATAGAAAGAAATTATTTTAATCTTTTAAAAGTATTTGTTTTGAGACTATTCAAAATGGCAGCAAATCAAACAGAGAGCTCTAGGCTTAAACAGCAGTCTGTCATCAAACGAGGTGCCCGTGGTGTAATGGTTATCGTCGTAGGAAATGGACATGGTGACACGAGTTCAAATCCTCGACGAGACTGATTGCATTTCACATAGCACTAATACCCTTGGGAAAGGTATGAATCCAATTATTCTCCCTCCAGCTATGAGTAAATAGTAGGACAGACTAGGTTCTTCAGCCTTGGTGAGGCAACTAGTCTAGGAGAAGGAAAACTCTGAATTCAAACCTGTTAAACTCCGCTTAAAAATTGACCCTGTGTCATATCCTGCCCGAGCGGAGGGGTTGGTAAATATGGGTATATTAGAATTTTAATATGAGCTTTTACAACCTTGTTGGTAGGGCTTAGAACATGCTGAGTCTATCTCTCTGCAAAGAAGTAAGATCCCCCCACACACACACACGCACAAAAAGGTTTTCCCAGATATGGCACTAAACTGCACCTGATGATGAAGCTCCAATTCTAGATATCTGGTTGTTTGGTTGTTTGGTTAGGTTTTATGGCATATCAACCTTTGTCAATTATTTAATGTCAAATCCATTTTATACAAATAATTAGTTCTATTTCAAACAATTTAGTTTAGCATAAGTACAGTTTCAATGTCAAAAACAGTTCTATTTGATCAATAGATAGGAGCCTTTCAGGTGCTACCATTCCGCGCCAGAGTGGACTTGGGAGTGATGGTACTATTTACCAACCCCTCCGCTCGGGCAGGATATGAATTTACCATTTGTTACGATGGTTAAAATTTTATCACATTTCCCTCCCAATCGTGCTTAGTCATATACTCTTTTAGTGCTAATTTGCTGCATTCGGTTATTATGTGGTTAATCATTTAGTTTCTATCACCACATAATCTAAATTTGCTATTTTGTTATCATATTTACCCAACCCCTCCGCTCGGGCAGGATATGACACAAGGTCAATTTTTAAGCGGAGTTTAACAGGTTTGAATTCAGAGTTTTCCTTCTCCTAGACTAGTTGCCTCACCAAGGCTGAAGAACCTAGTCCGTCCTACTATTTACCCATAGCTGGAGGGAGAATAAGGGGGTTCATACCTTTCCCAAGGGTATTTGCCCGAAAGTGAACGTAATAGCGCGACTGGAGTACGAACTCGCGTACTACGATTCCGCAGTTCATCGCTGTAACCATTACACCACGAGGACTTGGGAGTGATGGTAATGAATGGGTCCTCTGCATTCCCCAAAGCTCCAGTATTACTGGAACCTCACCATCAGATTGTTTAGTGTCATGCCAGGACACTCATTGGTGGGGGGGGTCTTACCCTTCTGCAGAGATGCAGTTGGTGTATTCTAAAGCCCCAGCCGGCTGGGCAATAGAAATCTGGAATAGAGATACTGCATTGTCATTACTCTGACCCTGAGTGGTAGTACCTATTAGGGTCCCTTTCAATGGGTCAAATAGGTCTATTTTTTTAAATAATTAGTATTTGATTGAAATATTTGATACCATATAATTGTGTGTGAATTATCTATATTAAGAATAGTTACTTGAATTGTTTACTTACTTAAAACCATATAATTATTAGCATTAAACAGGAATACTTAAAACCATACAACTATGTGCAAACAAATGACTATTATTAGTAAGAAATAATTACTTAAAACCATATAATTATTAGTATTAGATAGGAATACTTGAAACTATACAACTTTGTGAAAATTATTTGTGTTATATAGGAATACTTGATATCATATAACTGTGTGCAAAAATCACTTAAGAAACAACTACACAAAAATACAGATATCAATGTACCATGAATGTGATTCCCTAACCTTTAGGCATAAAGTCAACTCCCATACATTGACATGCCATTAAAATTAGTCAATCAGTTATATAAGTTTTTAGCCAGAGGTTCAAGTTATAATATAAGCATAATATTAAAATGAAATCTTACTTTCTCTTAAACATGTTAGCTAAACCACATCTTAACCTTTTTGTTTAACCATATAAAGTAGATATCTAGCAGAAAATTTCCTGGAATTTTCTCGTTACAAGGATAGCATAAATTTAGCTTCTTAGCATACCAAGTTTGTTGCAAATTGTAGCTTAATTTGTAGTAGAGGACACTTCTGGGTGCTGAAATGAATTATGAATAAAACAAGCAAACATAAAAACAAATAACAGGAAGTTGAGTTGTACTGACATTGTCTTCTTGTGTATTATTTTTTGCAATAAGTAATTATTTACAAAATATGTTTTCGTGTTAGTTTTAATTTTTGCATGCGTACATAAATGTTTTAGTATTATTTTTTAATTGTTTATTTGCATTTAAATCATGACTTATTTTGAAGATAAAACTTGGTTGTCATCATGAAATCTGGAACTTTTTGTTTAGAGGTTGGAGTATCTAAAGTTTGGGTCTGTACTCTTTGACTACTGAACTGCTACTGACTAGGAGAATAGCTGGTGTTCAGACCAACTTGATTTTGGTGGCAAAATAGTAAAAAGTATTTTTTGAAATTATGACACTTCATTGCAATAAAAAGTGGAATAGATAAATTTATGGCCTGTTTAAATAACACCAAGAATAAATAATTAATTTTTTACCTTGTTGATAGGTTCAGTAAGGTTTGACTCAATAAAACCATGATTCAGGTCCATGATTTCTGTTGAGGCTATGGGCCTTATTTCGACCTTTCTCAAGAAGCAGTTTAAAATCTTGCTTGTCAGGTAAGTTTTCAGTTGTTAAAATTGAAATAGATTATGTTGTGCCAATGTTCAAAATGAGGAAGACACTCCAACCTTTAAACCCTAGCTTTAATTATAGGCTTGAAAATGTAGGGATCAAATAATAAATAAAAGTGATAGCAATAATAAAATAAAACCAGATAAAAAACACAAAATAAATAATAAATATAAAAGAAATAACAATCCCCCTAGAGGCCTCTGACAAGAAGAACACTCTGATCATGCTTGAAAAAAAAGAGGCTTCCTGGTTCCAAAAAGAATCTTGGAGAAGATCAACTCAAACCTCAGCTAGGAAGGCAGCTATTTTATTGCTCAGGGAGGTCTTCCCCTTTCAAGACTTAGTTGTGAATTTCCATAGTAACAAAGTTGAGTCTTAATAGCATCACTCATCTCTTTGTCCCTCCTTCCTTCCTTCCTTCCTTCCTTCATTTTCAGCTAACATGATCAGCAAAAGAAAACAACACATATTGGGGTTTGAAAGAAGAAATAACTAACCACCAACCATTAATACCCATTAAACTCCATAAACACAAATATTTTGTCCTGGTCGGACATATATGGCTATCTCGCTCATAAAGTAAAGCAAGTCTCTTTTACTCTTTATCTTCTCACTGATTTCCTTTTAAGGCAATTTCTTGTAGTTAATGTCCATTTTTTTTTCATGATTTACCAATGCGTATTACAAATTAGGATAAAATCTACAATTTTTGTATTAAGGAGACATTTTTAAAGAATGTCTTGAAAGACTAATACCCTTGGGAAAGGTATAAAAGCTCCTAATTCCCTCAGCTATGAGTTAAACAGTATCACTGCTGTTCTACCAAGATGGGTTTTTTTTGCATTATATACCCCAAGAATGTTGATATGCCATTAAACAAAAAAAAACAAAGAATGTTTACAATCACTAAGTTTTTATGCTTTCTCTGCCCTTAAAAGTTATTCTATCTATCTCAGTCTAATCAGGGGACCGCACAGTCAGCTAGGGTTGTTGAATACGCCAACTGCATCCCTGCAAGTAAGTAAGACCCACACGAGTTTCCGGAATATGACATTAAACCATTTGATGGTGTGGCTCCAACCTTAGAGATTTGGGAAATGCAGAGTACGTTTTCATTGCCATTGCTCCCAGGTCCACTCTGACCTTGAGTGGTCGCAACTGATATGGTCAAATAGAACAAACAAACAAACAAATGACATGTTAACTTGTGACTGTTATATAGCAATATTTGAAACCATTTGTGTGCAAAAAAGAACTCAGGCTTATTTAAGAATGTTATCGACAAAATGTTTACAAATCATATATATATTTAATATATATGTATAAACAGGATTTGGCATTGAATAACCTACAATGGTTGATGTGCCATTAAACCAAACCAAAGGGATCAGGAGGAATCTCTATGGTGCAGTGGTTAACATTATATTGAGTGAGTTCAAATTCCAGTTGCTCAATTACATTCACTTTCAGACTTACACCTCCAGCAATGGTATAAATCCCCCCCCCAGCTACTGTTTTTAGTGTCATTATAGTATCATTACTGTGAAACCCCAACTTATGAAAACCCCATTATACAAAAAATTCAAAATACGAAATGGGCTTCAAAAATATTTCCATCCTATTTGACAAAAAAATATTCAAGATCTGAAAACGAAAATCAAAAGTGCCTGACTCGAAAGGTAAAGTGTCATTATTTGTAACAACATTTATAATTGTTTTTCATTGATTTTATATTTTCTCATTGTTTTTTTAACATTTATATAAATGACTTGTCATTAACAAACATATTTCTTCAGGTGGGTATAATATTCACACTTTATACGACTGCTTTTAGGGACTTGAGTGAATTATGCCATTTAAAGGGTATATCTTGTCCTATAATACAAAAATTCCAAGATATGAAATCTCCTCTGGATTGAATTAATTTCATATTCCAACGTATCACAGTACCTTCTACAAAGATGGTTTTGGCATTAAATAACCCACAAAAGTTGATATGCCATTAGATAAAAAAACGAAAATAATCAGTCTCATCCTTATCTCTTTCTATTATAGTAATCTATCCATCTTCATATCTGTCTGTCTATTCATACCAGTGTGTGTTCGTATCTATCTATCTATCTCAGTTTGTTCATTATCTATCTATCTATCTATCTATTCCTATTGAACCATATCTATCTATTTATCTATCTATCTATCTATCTATCTATTCAGATAAATCTAAATATTCAGTATATTTAGATCTATCTATCTATCTATCTATCTATCTATTCAGATAAATCTAAATATTCAGTTTATTTAGATCTATCTATCTATCTATCTATCTATCTATCTATCTATTTCAGTCTGATCATTTTCTATTTATCTAACTGTTCATATCTGTTGTTGTGAAGTAATTCTTGATTCTTGATTCATTTGGTATATCAAAATAAAATAAACTCACTGAAACTTGTGCAATTCTTCTTTTCTTCTCTCATATTCTATGAATTCTTATTTTATATTTGAGGAGAGTAAAACATGGAAGAGAATTTGGTTTAATTCAGAAAATGATCCTATAATGTTAGAATAGTCTCCCTTGTTTCTGAAAAGGCAAAGCACTTCTCATATTGGTGGAGATGTTTGTTATGTTTGTCCAATTTGAAACATGAAGCTCATAAGACCAAATCATATCAAGACAAGTCGGATGAGTAAATTAAAAATAAAATTTTTTAATCTGATAAATTTTATGAATGGCAGTTTGAAAGATTATACTTGAATTTAATATACATTTTCCCATTAATTATTCAGACATCTTTTTGGAAGTCTTTTTATTATTCCTAATTCTGGCTACATACAATATCAGATACAGAAAATATATAGTAATTGGTTATCTCTGAAGACAATATTCAAGCTGTTCGGAAAAAATAGATAAAAAATAAAAACAGAACAAAAACAATTCTATCTCCTGATTGAATTTGCCCTCTGCGTGTGTGTGTGTGTGTGTGTGTGTGTGTGTGTGTGTGTGTGTGTGTGTGTGTGTGTGAATTTACCCAGCAGTTCTACACCAGACAAGGTGTGACAAAAGGTCAATTTTAAAGTGGAATAATCTGGTTTGAATTCAGAGTTTTCCTTCTACATTGGTTGTCGTACCAAGGCTAAAGATCCAAGTCATCTACAGTGAATGGATAAATGAAAAAAGTAAAAAATAAAGGGTTATTTGTAAAAAGGTGTTAAATTACAGGTAAAAGGAGCAATAAATCAGGTAAAAAGTAAACAATAATAGGGTTATCAAGATATCTTGCTATTTTGTTTGAAAGATTTATTTTCTAATATTTCAATTGGTTGGGTTACTATTATGGCATATCAACCACTGTAGGTTATTTCACGCCAAATCTGACTTATTGATATATACCAGCCCATTAGCATAATGGTTAGAGTTTGTGCCAGTTGTCTGGGGGACTGGGGTTCAATCCCTGATCAAGTCATACTAAAGTCTCAAAAAATGTTACTTGATGCCTCATTGCTTAAAACTCAGCATTATAAGGTACAGATCAAGGGTAAGTGGAGCAATCCAGGGTAAAGAGTAATGCTTTCCTCTATGATTGGTGTGGTTGGCATTGAAAAGGAAGTCTTCAGGTTGCTCTCAACTATGATCGGCTAAGTTACTTTGAACACAGTTAAAAGGTGAAACAGTCCTATTTGATCCATAGATGAGACCCTAACAGGTACAATGATTTTGGATCAGAATCCTGCGGAGATGCATATTCTACAGCCCCAGCCAACTGGGATCTAATATTTTAAGTATTACACTATTCATGCAAAATTAGATGGATAATACAAAACAATATTATAATTATCAGTGAATTCACCGCTTATAGTGTGGATTTGCATTAGTTAGTTTTTTATGATAACATGTTTTATATTTCAGCCTACCATATGATATAGATCCAACACAAACACACACAGTTGCATATATATATATATATATATATATATATATATATATATAATATATGCAACTGTATATATATATATATATATATATATATATATATATATATATATATATGCAACTGTGTGTGTTTGTGTTGGATCTATATCATATGGTAGGCGGAAATATAAAACATGTTATCATAAAAAAACTAACTAACTAACATGTTTTATATTTCAGCCTACCATATGATATAGATCCAACACAAACACACACAGTTGCATATATATATATATATATATATATATATATATATGGTCCATATTGAAAAAGTCAAATACTCCAAAATGTTTTAATAGTAGATGTAATCTATCCCTAGAGGAAAAATACAAATAATGATATATCCAGACCTTGAAAAATTGTTAAATAAGAGATGTGAATTAATAGCTAGATGTAGACATAGGAATAAATTTAAACTAGAGAAAAATTATCATAGATAATGTTTAAATAAAAAAAAAATAGGATTAAATTGAGATTTGAAGTAAATGAATAAAAATAAAATAAGATGAAAAAATGAGAAGAAACCATATCTTGTATACCTACTCTTCAATGAAGGGGAAACTGAATTAATAGGCACGAAAATAAAATTGAAATTTAAAAAATTTTTAATTTTAATTTTAAATTTTGAATCCTTACGTAAAGTATCCTTACGTAAAGTTATTAAATAAAGTTATTTTATCTAAATTAATATCAAATCTGGAGTTTTAAGTCGAAAAGTATTTAGAATTTAAAAAATGAAAATAAAAAAATTAATTTACTATAATTCCAACCGGCAATAAAATAAAAAAACCGGAAGTGGGCTAAATGAGGAGAAAACTCTTCACCCCTCTTCTATCCCCTCCCACCCTTCTTTTCTATGTCTATTCTGCATTATTTTATCCATAAGATCTGAAGAAGTCCTCTTAATTTTTTTTTGGTGTTTTTGATTTATATCAAAAACATATAACAGGATGAAAATAAATTTATAATCCTAATGTGACCGTTTTTTGTTTTTTTTCTTAAAGAAATTATTGCTCTGTAATGTTAGTTACATTGAGCTCTTTACCAGGAAAATTTAAATGTTCACTGTTGAATGTTTTTTTTTGTCCTGATGGAATTACTCCCAACTCCGGTTTAACTGGACCTAATAATACTATATATATATATATATATATATATATATATATATAATAGGTATATGTATATCTGACTAAGTGTATAGAGAAAAAGCTGGACTGCAACTATACAAGAATGTTATGAGCTATACTGAATAAATCCTGGAATAAACATCCAACAAAACACCAGCTGCACAGCCTCCAACCTCAAAAACCATCTTAATAAAATGAACATGACATGCGGGACACAACTGGAGAAGTAGGGATAAACTCATAAGTGACATTCTTCTATGGACCCCTTCACACGGATGTGCCAGTGTTGGCTAACCTACTAGAACTTATCTACAACAGCTCTGTACGGACACAGGATATAGTCTGGAGGACCAGCCAGAGGCGATGGATGATAGGGTTTAATGGCGAGAGAGAGTCAAGGAAATCTAAGCTAGCAACGTGACATTATAATGATATATATCAAGGCGCTTGTAGTTTAATAGTTATTGCTATAGGAAATGGACATGGGGACTGAGTTCAAATCCTGGACGAGCCTGATTACATTTCACATAGCACTAATACCCTTGGGAAAGATATGAATCTAATCATTCTCCTTCCAACTATGGATAAATAGTAGGGCAGACTAGGTTCTTCAGCCTTGGTGAGGCGACTAGTCTAGGAGAAGGAAAACTCTGAATTCAAACCTCTTAAACTAAGCTTAAAACTGACCTTGAGTTACATCCAGCACAAGATGGTTGGTTGGGTTTTATGGCATATCAACCTTTGTTGTTTATTTAACACCAAATCCATTTTTATGCAAATAGTTCTATTCCAAACAATTCACTTTAGCATGAGTACACAGTTTAATTGTCAAAAACATTTCTATTTCAAGCTATTCAGTTTATTCAAACAGTTCTAATTCAACTAATTCAGTTAGTATAAGTAAAGATTTTGTTTACACACAGTTAAATGTCAAAACAGTTCTATATTAAATAAATCAGTTTAGTGTAAGAGTTTAGAGTTTTAATGTCAAAAACAGTTCCATGTCAAACAATTCTGTTTAGCATAAGCACACGGTATAAATGTAAGTACACTGTTTAATTGTCAAAAACATTTCTATTTAAAGCTATTCAGTGTAGTCAAACAGTTCTAATTCAAACAATTCAGTTTAGCATAAGTATGTAGTTTAGTTCTATTTAACTCATAGATAGGGCCCTATCAAGTGCCACCATTCCAGGCCAGAGTGGACCGGGGATCACTTACACTGAAGGAGTGCTCTGCATTCCCCAAAGCTCCAGTATCACTGGAACCTCACCATCATATAGTTTAGTGTCATATACAGGACTCTCATTGGGAGGGGGGTCTTACCCTTCTGCAGAGGTGCAGTTGGTGTATTCTACAGCTTCAGCCAACTGGGCAATACACAGATTTATTGTCAAAACAGTTTTATTTCAGATAATTCAGTTTAGCATAAGTACATAGTTTAGATGTCAAAACAGTTCTATTTTAAGCAATTCAGTTTAGCATAAGTACATTGTTTAAATGTTAAAACAGTTCTATTTTAAGCAATTCAGTTTAGCATAAATACACTGTTTAAATGCAAAAAACAGTAAAGTCAAGAAACCGCGGTTTAGTTCTATTTAACCCAATGATAGGACCCTTATCAGGTGCTACCACTCCGGGCTAGGGTGAACCAGGGAGTGATAGCATTAAAGGGGTACGCCGCATTCTCCAAAGCTCCATCATTACTGGAACCTCACCATCAGATTGTTTTCAGTCATATCAGGACACTCGTTGGTGTGTGTTTGTGGGGGGGGTCTTACCCCTCTGCAGAGAAGCAGTCAGTGTATTCTACAGCCCCAGCCAACTGGGCAAACAAGATAAGAGGTTGGCTAAATATATATATATATATGTGTGTGTGTGTGTGTGTGTGCGTGCGTGTGTGCATGTGTATATATATATGTATATATATGTGTGTGTGTGTGTGTATTTATATATGTGCTGTATATAAACCAGTTGGTAGAGTGTTCGCCAATGGCTTAGGAGAGTGGGGTTCAATCCCAGGTTGAGTCATACCAAAAACTGAAAAAATGGTACTTGATACCTCCTTGCTTAACACTCAGCATTTTAAGGTATGTATTAAGGGTAAAGTAGAGCAATCCAAGGAAAGGAGTAGTGCCCTCCCCTACACCTCAGTGAGGCAGTTATTGAAAAGAGAGCCTTCAGAGTGCTCGGAACTATGGTCGCCAACTTTACTTTTACTTATATATATATATATATATATATATATATATATATAAATTTATATATATACATATATATATATATATATGAATTTATAGATTTTTTTATATACATATATATATATATATATATAAATATATTTATAAATACATATATATATATATATATACACACACACACACACACACAATATATATATATATATATATATATATATATATATATATATATATATATATGTATGTATTTCATACAATAATTACATTAAATAATACTAATAATCCTGATTAATTTTAATATCAATCGTATGAATATCATTGTTATAAGTGAATAGTTATTATCTAGCTGATAATAATTCTTATTAATTTTTAACAAAATAATATACATTCATAATAATTGTTTAGTAAGGATAATGAAATTCTGTATATAGTGTTGTTATTACTTAACAGTTAGTAATTAACTGATTAATACTGTCACAACAATATGAGGTGCATACGATAAGTTTCCAGACTTTTTTCATGGGAATTTAAATTGTTGTAGCCTCTCGAAAATTCCGTATGTTATTGCTATACATATTATGAGATGACTGACCAATTTTTATGATTTCAGGTTCAAATGAACAGCCAAAGTAGAAATTGGAATACACCCTACTAAAGCCTGATTGTCACAGCTGGTGAATTTCAAAAATGCAATCTGACACTTCAGAAGAACGATATGCAATAAAATTCTGTTTTGAACTTGGAAAAAATGCCACAGAAACGTATGGAATGCTTCAGATAGCTTTTGGACCATCTTGTATGAATTGAGCATCAGATTTTCAGTGGCATAAGAGATTAAAGGAAGGCAGGGAGTCTGTGAGAGATGATGAGAGGTGTGAGAGGAGTAAGTAAGTCAATACACCAGAGTTGATTGGCCAAAGGGTTAGGGTTAGGGCTACTATGTTGAGGTTTTAAGGTAGTTCAGGAAGAGATTTCGTCGGAAGAGGCCAGCACTCTTCAAATCGGGTCAGTGGCATTTCCACGAGGACAATACACCAGTCCACAACTCCATCCATGTCATAGACTATTTGACCAAGATGGGCATCATCACAGTTCCTCACCCTCCCTATAGTCCAGACCTTGCTTCCTGTGACTTTTGCTCATTCCCTAAGCTCAGAGGCTGTCGTTATGAGACAATTGAGGACATGAAAGAGGCTTCCATGGTGCCTTCCAGGAGTTGTTGGAATGGTACAGCAAGTGCATTGCAGCCGAAGGAGATTACTTCAAAGGGGACTAGAGTTTCATGTGTGTACTCTCAATAGAAGTGCGCATAGGAAAAAAGTCTCATATATTTAATATATATATATAAAGAGGATTTAGCATTAAATAACCTACAATGGTTGATATGCTATAAAACCCAACCAGCCTACCAACCAATCAATCAAAATTCCTGTTTCTTTTTTGGGAGTTACTCCTCTGCAGAGGATGCAGTCAACATATTCTAAGCCCCGCCAACAGGGTAATATATGTGAAGAGGGGGGGATTTTAATGGATTATGAAACTGTTATAAGTTCAAACTCCAGCTGTACTATAAACATTCATTTTTTTTTCATTTGGGAAATGTATGAAGCCCCTTATTCATCCCAGCTATGTGTTAAATAGTGCCACTATTGTCCTTCTCTATCCACAAGGCCAATGAGCTGGTTTCAAGGGTTCGCCAATGGTCTGGGAGACCTGGGTTCAATCCCAGGTTATGTCATACCAAAGACTTTAAAAATGGTACTTGAGTTGATTGGCCAAAGGGTTAGGGTTAGGTTTACTATGTTGAGGTTTTAAGGGAGTTCAGCAAGAGATTCCTGGGGAGAGGCCAGCACTCTTCAAATTGGATCAGTAGCATTTCCACGAGGACAATGCACCAGTCCACAACTCCATCCATGTCACAGACTATTTGACCAAGATGGGCATCAACACAGTTCCTCACCCTCCCTATAGTCCAGACCTTGCTCCCTGCGACTTTTGGTTATTCCCTAAGCTCAGAGGCTGTCATTATGAGACAATTGAGGAGATGAAAGAGGCTGTGATGAAGGTCATTGACACGCTCACACAAGAGGACTTCCATGGGGCCTTCCAGAAGTTGTTGGAATAGCACAACAAGTGCATTGCAGCCGGAGGAGATTACTTTGAAGGGGACTAGACTTTCATGTGTGTACTATCAATAAAAGTGCCCATACGAAAAAAGTCTGGAAACTTATCGTATGCACCTCGTATATATATATATATATATATATATATATATTTATTTATTTATTTATCTATTTATTTATTTATGTATACAATTCTTTTTGATTAATTAGTCAGTATTGGTAATGATAGTAATGATACTGTAATATTAAATGTAGTTGGAACCCAAAGAGCTAGAAAAGAGCCTGCAGAAGCAAGAAAAAATTTAGATCATCGAGACCACAGCACTGTTAAGATCAGCAAGAATACTTACAGGAATCCTGGAAACCTGAGGAAACTTGTCCCTCAGACCTCATTAAAAAACTACCAGTAGTAATAATAATGATAATAATAATAAGAGGGCGGATGGAGACCATCCAAACTACAGCATTATTGAGATTGGCCAGAATACTTAGAAGAGTCCCAGAGATTTGAGGAAACTTGCTGCCACTCCAGCTCTAGCGGAAAACCATCAGCCAGCGCTGATGTAAAACACTCTCAAATGAGTAAAATAATAATAATAAAATCTATATATGTATATCTTGGTAGCCATCTCTCTTCAAATCATGTTTTTCCTTCTATTGTTTACATAGATGCACATGATTTGTCATTGTGTTTGTAATTTCATTATTAATTCCCTTTAAGATGGCTCCAGCTGGGGATGAAAGTACTTGGGAAAAATATGGTGCATTCTTGAATTCAATCCATTCAGAAGTCATATGAAGACTTGAATGGATCAATGATAAAATAGGCAGAAAGGATATACCCAGAAAAATATCAAATTATGAATACCAGAAGTCTGTTGTTTTAAGTTTTATGAAACTTGAAATAACGATATCTCATCTTTGTAATTTGACATTTTCTGAGTTATATACCTGCTCTGGTGTAGTGGTGTCAAACACTTTTTCTAGCAAACTTTTCTCACTTGCACTTATATATAAATAAAGCTCTTATGCATATATGAATAAATACATCTATATCCAAATATGAATATATAATTGATTTTATTGATTTACAGGAATATATGGAGAAGAAAATTTTTATGCAGATATTCTAGTTTTGATATACACTAAAGAATTAACCAACCAACCAAGAAAGAAAAAACAAAAATAAATAAATAAAAGAGGATAATAGGCTGTTTTTTTTTTAATCTGGGTGTGTAGTTATAATCTAAGTTTGTTCATCACCATCATCATCATCATGTCTTGGCGCCAGCACGGATATCCCTGACCCTCTCTCGCCACTCCTCCTTATCGTTCATCACTTCTGGCAGGTCCTCAGGGCTACATCCCGTATCCTCACAGAGCTGCTGCATGTAGGTTCAAGCTGGTCGTCCTGCTTTTGCTCGGCCATGTGAAGGGGTCCATAGGAGTACATCACTTATGAGCTCGTCCCTGCTTCTCCAGCAGTGTCCTGCATGTCTGGTTCATCTAACTTTGATAGTTTTTGTTATGAGAGGTAGGTAGCCGTACAGTTGGTGCCTTGTGGGGTGTTGCCTCCAGGACTTGTTCAATATTGCTTGCAGCATTCTTGTGTAGTTGCCGTCTAGCTTTTTCTCCAGCTGTTTAGTTAGTGTCCATGTAGTGCATCCATATAGCAGTATCCACATGACCGCTGCTTGGAAGAAACTGCGTTTCATTTTATTGGTCAGGTCTGACTTCCATATGACCGATAGTTTATTGATAGCTGACCATGCCTTTGTTAGCCACGTGTCGATGTCTTTTTTGATGAGACACTGCTTCCTAGGTAGGTGAACTTGTCTACCAGTTTCAGAGAGCTACCGCCTTGAGTGTAAATGTTGCCTGTTTGATTAAAGTACATGTATTCCGTTTTGTGTGCATTGACATGGAGGCCTGTGGTGGCTCGTTCCAGAGTATGCAGTAGTGTTTTGGCTTGGATGGGTGTATTTGCCAGAATCGCTATGTCATCGGCGTATTCGGCGTCGGTAATTGTTTTTGCGTTGTACCTTCTGTTTCTTTTCTTTGTAAGCTTAAAGCCGTTTTCTTTGATTTGATCAATCAATTTTGGTTTTTCCTAAGAATGTTGTCAATTTTGGGTTCTATGCAGTTTCGTAGTAGGGCATTGTAGATTTTGACTGCTATGGATATAAGTGTTATACCTCGGTAGTTCTTGGCTAATCCAAGGTCATCCTTTTTAGGGAAAGGTGAGATGCATCCCTTCATCTATCTGTCTATCGGATTTTGATTATAAACTGCGTTACAGTGTCGGAGCAGAATGTTGTCGAGTTGTCTGGTCTTCCATACTTCTAGGGGAATTTCATCAAGGCCTACGGCTTTCCTATTTTTAATTTTTTAAGTACTGAGTCGAGTTCTTCTAGAAGAAACAGTCCTAGTTTAATGTCTAATTGCTTACAAATAATTCTGCTGATTTGTTCATGTGTAACTTTCGGTGGGTTTCCTAGTAGATTTTCGAAATGCTGTTTCCACAGTTTTATTCTTTCTTGTTGGTTTGTAGCTTTCAATTTAGCTTTGGCTGTGTTCTTCCTTCTATTCACTTCGTTTATCGTTTGCCATGCTATCCTAGATTGCCTATCTTCCACTGACTCTCTAATCTTATCTATCGGATTTTGTATGTATTCTGTCTGTTCTTTGAGATATATGCTTGCTAATTCATTTTGTGCCTTTTTTAGTTTCAGGGAGTTTGTGTTCGTTGGGTTCTTCCTATTGCATTTGGAGGCAGTTTTCATGTCTGCACATTTTTCTCTTACTGCTAATGTTCCCCATGGGACTCTAGATTTAGTTCTATGTTTTGTGGGTATGCATTTTGCTGCTGCCTCGAGGTGTGCATTGACGAAATTCTCATATTCACCATTTGGGGTACATTTTTCTGTTTTCTCCTGTAGTGCATTGAATTTGTTTCTCAATTCTAACACGTATTTATTTCTAATATCCCTGTTGTTAAGAAGGGGCCAGTCATAGTGTTTGGTGGCTGCTGTTCGTGTGGCATTTTTTCGTAGGCTTAGTCGTATTTTTGCAGTGACTATTCGGTGATCAGAGGACACACCCTCGAAAGAGGAGTATGCCTCGCAATTCATTGCGCTATTTTTCCATTTCTTGTTTATAAAGACGTAGTCTATCTGTGCTTTATTATTGTTTGCGTATGTGTACGTCCATAATTTTCCCTCTCTCTTTTGAAAGTTAGTATTGAGGCAGGCTAATCTATTTTCTATCATGAAATCTGTTAGATGTTGTCCATTCCTGTTTGACGCGTTGTGTAGGCTTGTAAGTTAGTTAAAAGAATGAAATGTTATGAAAATATTCTAATCATTTCTTTAGCATACTAAACCCATTATGACCAGAAATGAAGCTATTAGCAATTAATTATGTATATTTTTCCCTCTGATTTAATCAATTGACAATAAATATTCATTTTTTTATTTTCTCATTTCTTGTCATTTTTAGGTCAATGAATACCCATTTACGTCATAAGTATTCTATTTTTTTTTTCTTTCTTTCAGAGGGATTTCTTTGTAAATATCTTTTTGCTGTAAGTTTAATATTATCAAAATACTTTTCAAAGAAATTAGAAGTTTGGGAAAATGGACCAGGGTACTTTTGTAAGATTTGAAACCTTATTATTAGGATCAATGTGATATTTTTCATATAAGCCACAAAATTTTCCCATGACCTTAGAAGTTTGTAGGGATTAAATAAAAAATATAAAAAGACAATAACATGAAAAAATAGAATGAATAAATGCAAAAGTAACAGTTTCCCAGGAGGCCTCTGACCAGAAGTGAAATTGGTACATGCCTAAAAAGAGGGGGTTCCTGGTACCAAAGAGAAACTCTGTCCCAGTCACCTTAAGATATCTTGACTAAACAGGTGCAGCTTTTTCTCTCAGTTGCCAGTAAAAATGCATATGCCAGCTAAGCCCCAAGGACTTAGCAGTGCATTGTGTCTTCTGATAGTTGCAGCCTCTGCTAAACATACCCACTGAACATAGAGACACATCGTAGACCCTCAAACTTACAATTTGCCAAAAATGATTCCATGATATTCTTCAAATGCCTTGACTGGAGAAGGATAGTTATAGCTACTGGTTCAGGAAAAAATTCCTACTCCAAAAATAAAAACTGACTGTAAAGGTATCCCTGTTTTTTTCTTTTTCTGTCCATAGTTTCTTTACAATAAAGAAGACAAACAGTAAATAGAAATAAAAAGTAAAGAATCATATACAAACCTCAGAATTTTCCAAAAACAATATAGATATACTTGAAAAACCTTCATGTGCCCCATAATTTTAGATCAAACATTGTCAAGCATTATTAATTTTGACAATATTCCACCTGAAAATTAAATGATGAAAGAAAATACCAGTCAAAATTGAAATACTTATCAAAATTAATAATAATAAAATTAAATGAATAAAGACAGTATGAGTCAAAAGAAGAAGGATCCTTACTCATCTGCAATGAATGCAATTGTTGCATCCTAATTTCAAAAGAAGAAAGGTCCTTACTCATCTGCGAGGGATGCAATTGTTGCATCCTAATTTCAAAAGAAGAAAGGTCCTTACTCATCTGCGAGGGATGCAATTGTTGCATCATAATTTCAAAAGAAGAAAGGTCCTTACTCATCTGTGAGGGATGCAATTGTTGCATCATAATTTCAAAAGAAGAAAGGTCCTTACTCATCTGCGAGGGATGCAATTGTTGCATCCTAATTTCAAAAGAAGAAAGGTCCTTACTCATCTGCGAGGGATGCAATTGTTGCATCCTAATTTCAAAAGAAGAAAGGTCCTTACTCATCTGCAATGGATGCAATTGTTGCATCCTAATTTCAAAAGAAGAAAGGTCCTTACTCATCTGCAATGGATGCAATTGTTGCATCATAATTTCAAAAGAAGAAAGGTCCTTACTCATCTGCGAGGGATGCAATTGTTGCATCATAATTTCAAAAGAAGAAAGGTCCTTACTCATCTGCGAGGGATGCAATTGTTGCATCATAATTTCAAAAGAAGAAAGGTCCTTACTCGTCTGCAAGGGATGCAATTGTTGCATCATAATTTCAAAAGAAGAAAGGTGCTTACTCATCTGTGAGGGATGCAATTGTTGCATCCTAATTTCAAAAGAAGAAAGGTCCTTACTCATCTGCGAGGGATGCAATTGTTGCATCATAATTTCAAAAGAAGAAAGGTCCTTACTCATCTGCAATGGATGCAATTGTTGCATCATAATTTCAAAAGAAGAAAGGTCCTTACTCATCTGCAATGGATGCAATTGTTGCATCATAATTTCAAAAGAAGAAAGGTCCTTACTCATCTGTGAGGGATGCAATTGTTGCATCCTAATTTCAAAAGAAGAAAGGTCCTTACTCATCTGCGAGGGATGCAATTGTTGCATCCTAATTTCAAAAGAAGAAAGGTCCTTACTCATCTGCAAGGGATGCAATTGTTGCATCATAATTTCAAAAGAAGAAAGGTCCTTACTCATCTGCGAGGGATGCAATTAATGCATCATAATTTCAAAAGAAGAAATGTCCTTACTCATCTGCGAGGGATGCAATTGTTGCATCATAATTTCAAAAGAAGAAAGGTCCTTACTCATCTGCAATGGATGCAATTGTTGCATCCTAATTTCAAAAGAAGAAAGGTCCTTACTCATCTGCAAGGGATGCAATTGTTGCATCCTAATTTCAAAAGAAGAAAGGTCCTTACTCATCTGCAAGGGATGCAATTGTTGCATCCTAATTTCAAAAGAAGAAAGGTCCTTACTCGTCTGTAAGGGATGCAATTGTTGCATCCTAATTTCAAAAGAAGAAAGGTCCTTACTCATCTGCAAGGGATGCAATTGTTGCATACTAATTTCAAAAGAAGAAAGGTCCTTACTCATCTGCAAGGGATGCAATTGTTGCATCCTAATTTCAAAAGAAGAAAGGTCCTTACTCGTCTGCAAGGGATGCAATTGTTGCATCCTAATTTCTAAAGAAGAAAGGTCCTTACTCGTCTGTAAGGGATGCAATTGTTGCATCATAATTTCAAAAGAAGAAAGGTCCTTACTCATCTGCAAGGGATGCAATTGTTGCATCCTAATTTCAAAAGAAGAAAGGTCCTTACTCATCTGCAAGGGATGCAATTGTTGCATCCTAATTTCAAAAGAAGAAAGGTCCTTACTCGTCTGCAAGGGATGCAATTGTTGCATCCTAATTTCTAAAGAAGAAAGGTCCTTACTCGTCTGTAAGGGATGCAATTGTTGCATCATAATTTCAAAAGAAGAAAGGTCCTTACTCGTCTGTAAGGGATGCAATTGTTGCATCCTAATTTCAAAAGAAGAAAGGTCCTTACTCATCTGCGAGGGATGCAATTGATGCATCATAATTTCAAAAGAAGAAAGGTCCTTACTCATCTGCGAGGGATGCAATTGTTGCATCCTAATTTCAAAAGAAGAAAGGTCCTTACTCATCTGCGAGGGATGCAATTGTTGCATCATAATTTCAAAAGAAGAAAGGTCCTTACTCATCTGCGAGGGATGCAATTGTTGCATCATAATTTCAAAAGAAGAAAGGTCCTTACTCATCTGCAATGGATGCAATTGTTGCATCCTAATTTCAAAAGAAGAAAGGTCCTTACTCATCTGCAATGGATGCAATTGTTGCATCATAATTTCAAAAGAAGAAAGGTCCTTACTCATCTGTGAGGGATGCAATTGTTGCATCATAATTTCAAAAGAAGAAAGGTCCTTACTCATCTGTGAGGGATGCAATTGTTGCATCATAATTTCAAAAGAAGAAAGGTCCTTACTCATCTGCGAGGGATGCAATTGTTGCATCCTAATTTCAAAAGAAGAAAGGTCCTTACTCATCTGCGAGGGATGCAATTGTTGCATCCTAATTTCAAAAGAAGAAAGGTCCTTACTCATCTGCAATGGATGCAATTGTTGCATCCTAATTTCAAAAGAAGAAAGGTCCTTACTCATCTGCAATGGATGCAATTGTTGCATCATAATTTCAAAAGAAGAAAGGTCCTTACTCATCTGCGAGGGATGCAATTGTTGCATCCTAATTTCAAAAGAAGAAAGGTCCTTACTCATCTGCGAGGGATGCAATTGTTGCATCATAATTTCAAAAGAAGAAAGGTCCTTACTCATCTGCAAGGGATGCAATTGTTGCATCATAATTTCAAAAGAAGAAAGGTGCTTACTCATCTGTGAGGGATGCAATTGTTGCATCCTAATTTCAAAAGAAGAAAGGTCCTTACTCATCTGCGAGGGATGCAATTGTTGCATCATAATTTCAAAAGAAGAAAGGTCCTTACTCATCTGCGAGGGATGCAATTGTTGCATCCTAATTTCAAAAGAAGAAAGGTCCTTACTCATCTGTGAGGGATGCAATTGTTGCATCCTAATTTCAAAAGAAGAAAGGTCCTTACTCATCTGCAATGGATGCAATTGTTGCATCATAATTTCAAAAGAAGAAAGGTCCTTACTCATCTGCAATGGATGCAATTGTTGCATCATAATTTCAAAAGAAGAAAGGTCCTTACTCATCTGTGAGGGATGCAATTGTTGCATCCTAATTTCAAAAGAAGAAAGGTCCTTACTCATCTGCGAGGGATGCAATTGTTGCATCCTAATTTCAAAAGAAGAAAGGTCCTTACTCATCTGCAAGGGATGCAATTGTTGCATCATAATTTCAAAAGAAGAAAGGTCCTTACTCATCTGCGAGGGATGCAATTAATGCATCATAATTTCAAAAGAAGAAATGTCCTTACTCATCTGCGAGGGATGCAATTGTTGCATCATAATTTCAAAAGAAGAAAGGTCCTTACTCATCTGCAATGGATGCAATTGTTGCATCCTAATTTCAAAAGAAGAAAGGTCCTTACTCATCTGCGAGGGATGCAATTGTTGCATCATAATTTCAAAAGAAGAAAGGTCCTTACTCATCTGCAATGGATGCAATTGTTGCATCCTAATTTCAAAAGAAGAAAGGTCCTTACTCATCTGCGAGGGATGCAATTGTTGCATCATAATTTCAAAAGAAGAAAGGTCCTTACTCATCTGCGAGGGATGCAATTGTTGCATCCTAATTTCAAAAGAAGAAAGGTCCTTACTCATCTGCGAGGGATGCAATTGTTGCATCATAATTTCAAAAGAAGAAAGGTCCTTACTCATCTGCGAGGGATGCAATTGTTGCATCCTAATTTCAAAAGAAGAAAGGTCCTTACTCATCTGTGAGGGATGCAATTGTTGCATCATCATTTTAAAAGAAGAAAGGTCCTTACTCATCTGCGAGGGATGCAATTGTTGCATCATAATTTCAAAAGAAGAAAGGTCCTTACTCATCTGCGAGGGATGCAATTGTTGCATCCTAATTTCAAAAGAAGAAAGGTCCTTACTCATCTGCGAGGGATGCAATTGTTGCATCCTAATTTCAAAAGAAGAAAGGTCCTTACTCATCTGCAATGGATGCAATTGTTGCATCCTAATTTCAAAAGAAGAAAGGTCCTTACTCATCTGCGAGGGATGCAATTGTTGCATCATAATTTCAAAAGAAGAAAGGTCCTTACTCATCTGCGAGGGATGCAATTGTTGCATCATAATTTCAAAAGAAGAAAGGTCCTTACTCATCTGCGAGGGATGCAATTGTTGCATCATAATTTCAAAAGAAGAAAGGTCCTTACTCATCTGCGAGGGATGCAATTGTTGCATCCTAATTTCAAAAGAAGAAAGGTCCTTACTCATCTGCGAGGGATGCAATTGTTGCATCCTAATTTCAAAAGAAGAAAGGTCCTTACTCATCTGCGAGGGATGCAATTGTTGCATCCTAATTTCAAAAGAAGAAAGGTCCTTACTCATCTGCGAGGGATGCAATTGTTGCATCCTAATTTCAAAAGAAGAAAGGTCCTTACTCATCTGCGAGGGATGCAATTGTTGCATCATAATTTCAAAAGAAGAAAGGTCCTTACTCATCTGCGAGGGATGCAATTGTTGCATCCTAATTTCAAAAGAAGAAAGGTCCTTACTCATCTGCAATGGATGCAATTGTTGCATCCTAATTTCAAAAGAAGAAAGGTCCTTACTCATCTGCGAGGGATGCAATTGTTGCATCCTAATTTCAAAAGAAGAAAGGTCCTTACTCATCTGCGAGGGATGCAATTGTTGCATCCTAATTTCAAAATAAGAAAGGTCCTTACTCATCTGCGAGGGATGCAATTGTTGCATCCTAATTTCAAAAGAAGAAAGGTCCTTACTCATCTGCGAGGGATGCAATTGTTGCATCCTAATTTCAAAAGAAGAAAGGTCCTAACTCATCTGCAATGGATGCAATTGTTGCATCCTAATTTCAAAAGAAGAAAGGTCCTTACTCATCTGCAATGGATGCAATTGTTGCATCATAATTTCAAAAGAAGAAAGGTCCTTACTCATCTGTGAGGGATGCAATTGTTGCATCCTAATTTCAAAAGAAGAAAGGTCCTTACTCATCTGCGAGGGATGCAATTGTTGCATCCTAATTTCAAAAGAAGAAAGGTCCTTACTCATCTGCGAGGGATGCAATTGTTGCATCATAATTTCAAAAGAAGAAAGGTCCTTACTCATCTGCGAGGGATGCAATTGTTGCATCATAATTTCAAAAGAAGAAAGGTGCTTACTCATCTGTGAGGGATGCAATTGTTGCATCATAATTTCAAAAGAAGAAAGGTCCTTACTCATCTGCGAGGGATGCAATTGTTGCATCATAATTTCAAAAGAAGAAAGGTCCTTACTCATCTGCGAGGGATGCAATTGTTGCATCCTAATTTCAAAAGAAGAAAGGTCCTTACTCATCTGCGAGGGATGCAATTGTTGCATCCTAATTTCAAAAGAAGAAAGGTCCTTACTCATCTGCAATGGATGCAATTGTGGCATCATAATTTCAAAAGAAAAAAGGTGCTTACTCATCTGCAATGGATGCAATTGTTGCATCATAATTTCAAAAGAAGAAAGGTCCTTACTCATCTGCGAGGGATGCAATTGTTGCATCATAATTTCAAAAGAAGAAAGGTCCTTACTCATCTGCGAGGGATGCAATTGTTGCATCCTAATTTCAAAAGAAGAAAGGTCCTTACTCATCTGCGAGGGATGCAATTGTTGCATCCTAATTTCAAAAGAAGAAAGGTCCTTACTCATCTGCAATGGATGCAATTGTTGCATCATAATTTCAAAAGAAGAAAGGTCCTTACTCATCTGCAATGGATGCAATTGTTGCATCCTAATTTCAAAAGAAGAAAGGTCCTTACTCATCTGCAATGGATGCAATTGTTGCATCATAATTTCAAAAGAAGAAAGGTCCTTACTCATCTGCGAGGGATGCAATTGTTGCATCCTAATTTCAAAAGAAGAAAGGTCCTTACTCATCTGCGAGGGATGCAATTGTTGCATCATAATTTCAAAAGAAGAAAGGTCCTTACTCATCTGCAAGGGATGCAATTGTTGCATCATAATTTCAAAAGAAGAAAGGTGCTTACTCATCTGTGAGGGATGCAATTGTTGCATCCTAATTTCAAAAGAAGAAAGGTCCTTACTCATCTGCGAGGGATGCAATTGTTGCATCATAATTTCAAAAGAAGAAAGGTCCTTACTCATCTGCGAGGGATGCAATTGTTGCATCCTAATTTCAAAAGAAGAAAGGTCCTTACTCATCTGTGAGGGATGCAATTGTTGCATCCTAATTTCAAAAGAAGAAAGGTCCTTACTCATCTGCAATGGATGCAATTGTTGCATCATAATTTCAAAAGAAGAAAGGTCCTTACTCATCTGCAATGGATGCAATTGTTGCATCATAATTTCAAAAGAAGAAAGGTCCTTACTCATCTGTGAGGGATGCAATTGTTGCATCCTAATTTCAAAAGAAGAAAGGTCCTTACTCATCTGCGAGGGATGCAATTGTTGCATCCTAATTTCAAAAGAAGAAAGGTCCTTACTCATCTGCAAGGGATGCAATTGTTGCATCATAATTTCAAAAGAAGAAAGGTCCTTACTCATCTGCGAGGGATGCAATTAATGCATCATAATTTCAAAAGAAGAAATGTCCTTACTCATCTGCGAGGGATGCAATTGTTGCATCATAATTTCAAAAGAAGAAAGGTCCTTACTCATCTGCAATGGATGCAATTGTTGCATCCTAATTTCAAAAGAAGAAAGGTCCTTACTCATCTGCGAGGGATGCAATTGTTGCATCCTAATTTCAAAAGAAGAAAGGTCCTTACTCATCTGCAATGGATGCAATTGTTGCATCATAATTTCAAAAGAAAAAAGGTCCTTACTCATCTGCAATGGATGCAATTGTTGCATCATAATTTCAAAAGAAGAAAGGTCCTTACTCATCTGTGAGGGATGCAATTGTTGCATCCTAATTTCAAAAGAAGAAAGGTCCTTACTCATCTGCGAGGGATGCAATTGTTGCATCCTAATTTCAAAAGAAGAAAGGTCCTTACTCATCTGCAAGGGATGCAATTGTTGCATCATAATTTCAAAAGAAGAAAGGTCCTTACTCATCTGCGAGGGATGCAATTGATGCATCATAATTTCAAAAGAAGAAAGGTCCTTACTCATCTGCGAGGGATGCAATTGTTGCATCATAATTTCAAAAGAAGAAAGATCCTTACTCATCTGTGAGGGATGCAATTGTTGCATCCTAATTTCAAAAGAAGAAAGGTCCTTATTCATCTGCGAGGGATGCAATTGTTGCATCATAATTTCAAAAGAAGAAAGGTCCTTACTCATCTGTGAGGGATGCAATTGTTGCATCATAATTTCAAAAGAAGAAAGGTCCTTACTCATCTGTGAGGGATGCAATTGTTGCATCATAATTTCAAAAGAAGAAAGGTCCTTACTCATCTGCGAGGGATGCAATTGTTGCATCCTAATTTCAAAAGAAGAAAGGTCCTTACTCATCTGCGAGGGATGCAATTGTTGCATCCTAATTTCAAAAGAAGAAAGGTCCTTACTCATCTGCAATGGATGCAATTGTTGCATCCTAATTTCAAAAGAAGAAAGGTCCTTACTCATCTGCAATGGATGCAATTGTTGCATCATAATTTCAAAAGAAGAAAGGTCCTTACTCATCTGCGAGGGATGCAATTGTTGCATCCTAATTTCAAAAGAAGAAAGGTCCTTACTCATCTGCGAGGGATGCAATTGTTGCATCATAATTTCAAAAGAAGAAAGGTCCTTACTCATCTGCAAGGGATGCAATTGTTGCATCATAATTTCAAAAGAAGAAAGGTGCTTACTCATCTGTGAGGGATGCAATTGTTGCATCCTAATTTCAAAAGAAGAAAGGTCCTTACTCATCTGCGAGGGATGCAATTGTTGCATCATAATTTCAAAAGAAGAAAGGTCCTTACTCATCTGCGAGGGATGCAATTGTTGCATCCTAATTTCAAAAGAAGAAAGGTCCTTACTCATCTGTGAGGGATGCAATTGTTGCATCCTAATTTCAAAAGAAGAAAGGTCCTTACTCATCTGCAATGGATGCAATTGTTGCATCATAATTTCAAAAGAAGAAAGGTCCTTACTCATCTGCAATGGATGCAATTGTTGCATCATAATTTCAAAAGAAGAAAGGTCCTTACTCATCTGTGAGGGATGCAATTGTTGCATCCTAATTTCAAAAGAAGAAAGGTCCTTACTCATCTGCGAGGGATGCAATTGTTGCATCCTAATTTCAAAAGAAGAAAGGTCCTTACTCATCTGCAAGGGATGCAATTGTTGCATCATAATTTCAAAAGAAGAAAGGTCCTTACTCATCTGCGAGGGATGCAATTAATGCATCATAATTTCAAAAGAAGAAATGTCCTTACTCATCTGCGAGGGATGCAATTGTTGCATCATAATTTCAAAAGAAGAAAGGTCCTTACTCATCTGCAATGGATGCAATTGTTGCATCCTAATTTCAAAAGAAGAAAGGTCCTTACTCATCTGCGAGGGATGCAATTGTTGCATCATAATTTCAAAAGAAGAAAGGTCCTTACTCATCTGCAATGGATGCAATTGTTGCATCCTAATTTCAAAAGAAGAAAGGTCCTTACTCATCTGCGAGGGATGCAATTGTTGCATCATAATTTCAAAAGAAGAAAGGTCCTTACTCATCTGCGAGGGATGCAATTGTTGCATCCTAATTTCAAAAGAAGAAAGGTCCTTACTCATCTGCGAGGGATGCAATTGTTGCATCATAATTTCAAAAGAAGAAAGGTCCTTACTCATCTGCGAGGGATGCAATTGTTGCATCCTAATTTCAAAAGAAGAAAGGTCCTTACTCATCTGTGAGGGATGCAATTGTTGCATCATCATTTTAAAAGAAGAAAGGTCCTTACTCATCTGCGAGGGATGCAATTGTTGCATCATAATTTCAAAAGAAGAAAGGTCCTTACTCATCTGCGAGGGATGCAATTGTTGCATCCTAATTTCAAAAGAAGAAAGGTCCTTACTCATCTGCGAGGGATGCAATTGTTGCATCCTAATTTCAAAAGAAGAAAGGTCCTTACTCATCTGCAATGGATGCAATTGTTGCATCCTAATTTCAAAAGAAGAAAGGTCCTTACTCATCTGCGAGGGATGCAATTGTTGCATCATAATTTCAAAAGAAGAAAGGTCCTTACTCATCTGCGAGGGATGCAATTGTTGCATCATAATTTCAAAAGAAGAAAGGTCCTTACTCATCTGCGAGGGATGCAATTGTTGCATCATAATTTCAAAAGAAGAAAGGTCCTTACTCATCTGCGAGGGATGCAATTGTTGCATCCTAATTTCAAAAGAAGAAAGGTCCTCACTCATCTGCGAGGGATGCAATTGTTGCATCATAATTTCAAAAGAAGAAAGGTCCTTACTCATCTGCGAGGGATGCAATTGTTGCATCCTAATTTCAAAAGAAGAAAGGTCCTTACTCATCTGCGAGGGATGCAATTGTTGCATCCTAATTTCAAAAGAAGAAAGGTCCTTACTCATCTGCGAGGGATGCAATTGTTGCATCATAATTTCAAAAGAAGAAAGGTCCTTACTCATCTGCGAGGGATGCAATTGTTGCATCCTAATTTCAAAAGAAGAAAGGTCCTTACTCATCTGCAATGGATGCAATTGTTGCATCCTAATTTCAAAAGAAGAAAGGTCCTTACTCATCTGCGAGGGATGCAATTGTTGCATCCTAATTTCAAAAGAAGAAAGGTCCTTACTCATCTGCGAGGGATGCAATTGTTGCATCCTAATTTCAAAATAAGAAAGGTCCTTACTCATCTGCGAGGGATGCAATTGTTGCATCCTAATTTCAAAAGAAGAAAGGTCCTTACTCATCTGCGAGGGATGCAATTGTTGCATCCTAATTTCAAAAGAAGAAAGGTCCTAACTCATCTGCAATGGATGCAATTGTTGCATCCTAATTTCAAAAGAAGAAAGGTCCTTACTCATCTGCAATGGATGCAATTGTTGCATCATAATTTCAAAAGAAGAAAGGTCCTTACTCATCTGTGAGGGATGCAATTGTTGCATCCTAATTTCAAAAGAAGAAAGGTCCTTACTCATCTGCGAGGGATGCAATTGTTGCATCCTAATTTCAAAAGAAGAAAGGTCCTTACTCATCTGCGAGGGATGCAATTGTTGCATCATAATTTCAAAAGAAGAAAGGTCCTTACTCATCTGCGAGGGATGCAATTGTTGCATCATAATTTCAAAAGAAGAAAGGTCCTTACTCATCTGTGAGGGATGCAATTGTTGCATCATAATTTCAAAAGAAGAAAGGTCCTTACTCATCTGCGAGGGATGCAATTGTTGCATCATAATTTCAAAAGAAGAAAGGTCCTTACTCATCTGCGAGGGATGCAATTGTTGCATCCTAATTTCAAAAGAAGAAAGGTCCTTACTCATCTGCGAGGGATGCAATTGTTGCATCCTAATTTCAAAAGAAGAAAGGTCCTTACTCATCTGCAATGGATGCAATTGTTGCATCATAATTTCAAAAGAAAAAAGGTCCTTACTCATCTGCAATGGATGCAATTGTTGCATCATAATTTCAAAAGAAGAAAGGTCCTTACTCATCTGTGAGGGATGCAATTGTTGCATCCTAATTTCAAAAGAAGAAAGGTCCTTACTCATCTGCGAGGGATGCAATTGTTGCATCCTAATTTCAAAAGAAGAAAGGTCCTTACTCATCTGCAAGGGATGCAATTGTTGCATCATAATTTCAAAAGAAGAAAGGTCCTTACTCATCTGCGAGGGATGCAATTGATGCATCATAATTTCAAAAGAAGAAAGGTCCTTACTCATCTGCGAGGGATGCAATTGTTGCATCATAATTTCAAAAGAAGAAAGATCCTTACTCATCTGTGAGGGATGCAATTGTTGCATCCTAATTTCAAAAGAAGAAAGGTCCTTATTCATCTGCGAGGGATGCAATTGTTGCATCATAATTTCAAAAGAAGAAAGGTCCTTACTCATCTGCGAGGGATGCAATTGTTGCATCCTAATTTCAAAAGAAGAAAGGTCCTTACTCATCTGCGAGGGATGCAATTGTTGCATCCTAATTTCAAAAGAAGAAAGGTCCTTACTCATCTGCGAGGGATGCAATTGTTGCATCCTAATTTCAAAAGAAGAAAGGTCCTTACTCATCTGCGAGGGATGCAATTGTTGCATCATAATTTCAAAAGAAGAAAGGTCCTTACTCATCTGCGAGGGATGCAATTGTTGCATCCTAATTTCAAAAGAAGAAAGGTCCTTACTCATCTGCGAGGGATGCAATTGTTGCATCATAATTTCAAAAGAAGAAAGGTCCTTACTCATCTGCGAGGGATGCAATTGTTGCATCCTAATTTCAAAAGAAGAAAGGTCCTTACTCATCTGCAATGGATGCAATTGTTGCATCCTAATTTCAAAAGAAGAAAGGTCCTTACTCATCTGCGAGGGATGCAATTGTTGCATCCTAATTTCAAAAGAAGAAAGGTCCTTACTCATCTGCAATGGATGCAATTGTTGCATCATAATTTCAAAAGAAGAAAGGTCCTTACTCATCTGCAATGGATGCAATTGTTGCATCATAATTTCAAAAGAAGAAAGGTCCTTACTCATCTGTGAGGGATGCAATTGTTGCATCCTAATTTCAAAAGAAGAAAGGTCCTTACTCATCTGCGAGGGATGCAATTGTTATATCCTAATTTCAAAAGAAGAAAGGTCCTTATTCATCTGCGAGGGATGCAATTGTTGCATCCTAATTTCAAAAGAAGAAAGGTCCTTACTCATCTGCGAGGGATGCAATTGTTGCATCATAATTTCAAAAGAAGAAAGGTGCTTACTCATCTGTGAGGGATGCAATTGTTGCATCATAATTTCAAAAGAAGAAAGGTCCTTACTCATCTGCGAGGGATGCAATTGTTGCATCATAATTTCAAAAGAAGAAAGGTCCTTACTCATCTGCGAGGGATGCAATTGTTGCATCCTAATTTCAAAAGAAGAAAGGTCCTTACTCATCTGCGAGGGATGCAATTGTTGCATCCTAATTTCAAAAGAAGAAAGGTCCTTACTCATCTGCGAGGGATGCAATTGTTGCATCATAATTTCAAAAGAAGAAAGGTCCTTACTCATCTGCGAGGGATGCAATTGTTGCATCCTAATTTCAAAAGAAGAAAGGTCCTTACTCATCTGCGAGGGATGCAATTGTTGCATCATAATTTCAAAAGAAGAAAGGTCCTTACTCATCTGCAATGGATGCAATTGTTGCATCATAATTTCAAAAGAAGAAAGGTCCTTACTCATCTGCGAGGGATGCAATTGTTGCATCATAATTTTAAAAGAAGAAAGGTCCTTACTCATCTGCGAGGGATGCAATTGTTGCATCATAATTTCAAAAGAAGAAAGGTCCTTACTCATCTGTGAGGGATGCAATTGTTGCATCATAATTTCAAAAGAAGAAAGGTCTTTACTCATCTGCAATGGATGCAATTGTTGCATCCTAATTTCAAAAGAAGAAAGGTCCTTACTCATCTGCGAGGGATGCAATTGTTGTATCATAATTTCAAAAGAAGAAAGGTCCTTACTCATCTGCGAGGGATGCAATTGTTGCATCATAATTTCAAAAGAAGAAAGGTCCTTACTCATCTGCGAGGGATGCAATTGTTGCATCATAATTTCAAAAGAAGAAAGGTCCTTACTCATCTGCAATGGATGCAATTGTTGCATCCTAATTTCAAAAGAAGAAAGGTCCTTACTCATCTGCGAGGGATGCAATTGTTGCATCATAATTTCAAAAGAAGAAAGGTCCTTACTCATCTGCGAGGGATGCAATTGTTGCATCATAATTTCAAAAGAAGAAAGGTCCTTACTCATCTGTGAGGGATGCAATTGTTGCATCATAATTTCAAAAGAAGAAAGGTCTTTACTCATCTGCAATGGATGCAATTGTTGCATCCTAATTTCAAAAGAAGAAAGGTCCTTACTCATCTGCAATGGATGCAATTGTTGCATCATAATTTCAAAAGAAGAAAGGTCCTTACTCATCTGCGAGGGATGCAATTGTTGCATCATAATTTCAAAAGAAGAAAGGTCCTTACTCATCTGCGAGGGATGCAATTGTTGCATCCTAATTTCAAAAGAAGAAAGGTCCTTACTCATCTGCGAGGGATGCAATTGTTGCATCATAATTTCAAAAGAAGAAAGGTCCTTACTCATCTGCAATGGATGCAATTGTTGCATCCTAATTTCAAAAGAAGAAAGGTCCTTACTCATCTACGAGGGATGCAATTGTTGCATCATAATTTCAAAAGAAGAAAGGTCCTTACTCATCTGCGAGGGATGCAATTGTTGCATCATAATTTTGAGGGAGAAAGGTCTTCACTCCTCTTATGTATATATATATGTATATGTATATATATATATATATGTATATGTATATATATATATATATGTATATGTATATATATATATATATGTATATGTATATATATATATATGTATATGTATATATATATGTATATGTATATATATATATATGTATATGTATATATATATGTATATGTATATGTATATATATATGTATATGTATATATATATATATATGTATATGTATATATATATGTATATATGAAATGAGAATTTTGGTAATATATAGATATTATTAATACAGTATGTGCCATTGGCCTTATGAGTAGGGTGTTTGCCAATAGTTTGGGAGACTGGGGTTCAATCCTAGGTCGAGTCATACCAATGACTCAAAAGATGTTACTTGATACCACCTTGCTTAACACTCAACATTATAAGGTAGAGATCAAGGGTAAAGTGGAGCAATCCAGGGAATAGAGTAGTGCCCTCCCCTACACCTCGGTGTGGTAGCTATTTGAAAAGGAAGCT
Source organism: Sepioteuthis lessoniana (assembly GCA_963585895.1). Lineage (NCBI taxonomy): Eukaryota > Metazoa > Mollusca > Cephalopoda > Myopsida > Loliginidae > Sepioteuthis > Sepioteuthis lessoniana. The sequence goes on from OY757939.1 coordinate 12,260,166, forward strand.
TTCAGATTACCCTCAACTAATGTCACCAACTTACTTATTAATACAGTGGATTAAAAAATAATCTTAAGATGTGTGCCTAAAATAAGCTTTAGAATGAAGGTTGTAAAACCTTAAATATTTTTAACACACCCTAATAATAATAAGAAAAGATGGTGTCTTCTGGGATAGTTCCATAATTATCTATGCAAGAAATTCCGAAGATAAGAGTTTAGTGCCCTAAAAATCCCATGTGGAACCTGATATTGGTTTACCAGCAAACAAGAACACCCCACTTAAGGAATTTGGTAAGTTCTCTACATACTAATAAATAAATAAATAAATAATTGCAAATACTGATGACAAATACAATAGAAAAAACTTGTATCTTTGTGCTCCTTGAAAGATTAAGAAAGGAATTTTTAAAGGTAAAAGAAAGTATCAATGAAAAAAAGGATTTTGCGTTCAGAATTTGCGGTACACAAACTAATATTTGTATAAAAATCAATTACTGTTTTATTTCAATATTAATTTATTATCTATTACCTATGAAAAAATTTGGGGGAGTCCCCATGACGTAGTAGCTAGAGTTCTGGATGGTTACATTATGTTAAGTGAATTCAAACCACGGTCACACTATTATGTTCACTTTCAGACTAATACACTCAGGAAAGGCATGAACCTCTATATTCCACCTCTGCTATGGTTTAATAGTACCACTACTGTTATCACAGGAATCTAATGGGTTCACCGGTATCTTGTAAATTATAAATCCTAAATGACATCCCCAATTTTAAGAAAAGAAAAAGAAATTTTGTATTTGTTCAAATATTTATGATCATACTTTCTGTAACTTTTATAAGCATTGCTCTTGAGGAAGTATTGCTCATAAGTACTTGAACAAAAACTTTTTTATTAACTAAGAAATTTAAAGCTTTTAAGTTGGAGGGACCCAAATTAACTTACTTGTTTAGTTAATTCTTTCAAATAATAAAATGAAACCATCTAATCATAAGGTGAAATTACCAAAAAATAATGTGAAATTAGTAAATAATCATATGGAATCACCAAATAACAATGTGAAATCCCCAAATGATAATTTGAAATCACCAAATAATAATGTGGAGTTGCCTCCAGGACTTGTTCAATATTGCTCGCAGCATTCTTGTGTAGTTGCTGTCTAGATATTTCTCCAGCTGTTTAGTTAGTGTCCATGTAGTGCATCCATATAGCAGTATCAACACGACCGCTGCTTGGAAGAAACTGCGTTTCATTTTATCGGTCAGGTCTGACTTCCATATGACTGATAGCTTATCAATAGCTCACCATGCCTTTGTTAGCCACGTGTCAATATCTTTTTCGGTTGATGAGACACTGCTTCCTAGGTAGGTGAACTTGTCTTCTAGTTTCAGAGAGCTAGTAAATAATCATATGGAATCACCAAATAACAATGTGAAATCCCCAAATAATAATTTGAAATCACCAAATAATAATGTGGAGTTAGGAAATAATAATGGAAAATTACCAAATAATAATTTGGAATTACCAAATAATTATGCAGAGTTACCAAATAATAATGTGGAATGGCCAAGTGTTAGTACCAAATAGTAATGTTAAAATTATCAAATAATAATGTGAAATCACCAAATAAAGATGTGAAATTATCAAATAATAATGTGAAATCAGCAAATAATGATGTAAAATTATCAAATAATAATGTGAAATCACCAAATAACATTCTTGTGTAATTGCCGTCTAGCTTCTTCTCTAGCCGTTTTGTTAGTGTCCAAGTAGTGCATCCATACAGCAGTATCGACATGATCGCTGCCTTGAAGAAACTGTGCTATACACTCTCCTCTCATAATGCAGGTTGACCTCTTGGCAGGGCTAAGAATATCTTGACTTAATATCCTGCCAAGGGGTATGATCTCCTCCCTAAAAAATTGTGGGGAGGTCCTGGGTATGACACTAAATTACATCTGATAGTGAGTCTATAGTTTTGGAGATCTAGGGAGTGTGGAGTATTTGTTTCATCGCCTTTACTTCTAGGGGGGTCTTGTGGTGTAATGGTTAAAGCAATGGACTGTGAAATCGTAGAAAGCAAGTTCATACTCCAGTCGCACTATTACGTTCACTTTCAGGCAAATACCCTTGGGAAAGGTATGAACCTCCTTATCCTCCCAGCTATGGGTTAAATAGTACCACTACTTTTATTCTAGGAGAATGGCTTTGGCATTAAATAACCTATAAAGGTTGATATGACATTAAACATAGAAACCAACCAACCAACTATTTACTTCCATGGTCACTCTAACCCAGAGTGGTAGTACCTCTTAGGATCCCATCTATAGTTCAAATAGATCTGTCTGAAAATGATTTGGATTTGATAGCAATACTTGATACTATACAACTGTAAATTATTTGTATCAAGAATAGTTACTTGAAGTTATACTCATTTATTAAAGATTATTGTTAGTTACTTGAAACAATATAACTGTGTACTAATCATATTTACCAAGCCCTCCACTCGGGCAGGATATGACACAATGTCAATTTTTAAGCGAAGTTTAACAGGTTTGAATTCAGAGTTTTCCTTCTCCTAGACTAGTAGCCTCACCAAGGCTGAAGAACCTAGTCTGCCCGACTATTTACCCATAGCTAGAGGGAGAATAACTGGATTCATACCTTTCCAAAGGGTATTAGTGCTATGTGAAATGCAATCAGTCTCGTCCAGGATTTGAACTCGTGTCGCTGTGTCCATTTCTTATGACAATAACCATTACACCACGGGCACCACCAGTACTGTGTACTAATAAATGACTTATTAAATAAAAAGGATTACTTAAAACCATATAATTATTTGTATTAGATAGAAATACTTGAGACCATACAACTGATCAAGTTATTTGTGTTAGATAGGAATACTTGATATCATATAACTGTATGCAAAAACAGCTACTCAAAAAATGTAAATATGAATGTACAATGAACGTGATTTCCTAACCTCTGGGCATAAAATAATCCTAGATAAGTTGAAATGTTATCAAATCAATCAACCAATCTATTATGACACATGCCATTACTAGCGAGAAGTGAATTCACTCCTCGCTAGGTTTCCTGTTCTTGCCTTTTATTGCTGTACAAAAATAAGGTTCATAAATATCTGAACTCATCGTGAAATCATGTAGAAAGCACAAGTTCATATTTGATAATCAAAGTTAAGCAACACTGAACCTCATCAGTACTTAGATGTGGGAGCATCTTGGAACTCCTTTCACAGTACTCTGTGATCTTTTACCAGACTAAATAAGGCTTACTAAAAAAGAAAAAAAGCCTCATATAAATTGGACAACTTCATTGATTAAAAAAAGTGACTAACAAGATGAGCAGAAATATGTAACATTGGCAGATTAGAACCTCTCCCCACTTCTGAAGGAAAAGTCCATTTCTTTATTTTTTCCTGTTTTTTTGACATCCAATCGAAACACCTCTTGGAGATGCCAACACCCAAGAAGTTTGATGATTCATGATTGAAAAACCTTATGAATGTCAGAAAATATTTGCATTGTTCAAATTTTTTCTTTTTCACCAAAATTTTAAGAATTTTGTTCCACATCATCACTTGTTTAGTGCCTCACCCACATGTGAATTGATAATTTTTTTGCCCTGCCTCATATTGCAACTATGTCATAAACTGTCTACAAAAGAAACAGACACTTTAAAAAATTTATTACAAAAAGAGCCAAAAAGCTATTTAAGATATAAACACTGATGATATATATTTTTATAAAGAAACCGTTGAACTTTATTACCACAACTTCAAATCAACTCCTATCTAAAATTAGATGCTCCATAAAGCCGTCTCCATCTTTACAATTGATGGTTGGCTGGTCTTCAACTCTTGTTAAATAATTCAATACTGAAGTCAATCTTATTTTTAAGTAACTAATGATGATAATCTTTGGTAAACAATTATAATTTCAAGAAACTATTCTTAATACAAATAAGTTACATATGATTTTAATAGCATGTCAACCTATCTCAGGTTATTTTATGCCGTGAGGTTAGAGAATTGTGTTTATTTTTCATTCATATTTATATATTTTGTGTAGTGTTTTATTTATCTAAATTTTCTGAGATGAAGCTTGATAATTATTATTACTTAGAATTTTCAGACTATTGACCTCATCTTTATTGTTATCATCACAATGTTTCAGCCAATATTTTCTTTGGCCTTCTTCAGGTGTTTCAGGTTAAACTCAGGAGTCCATACTGAATCTCAAACTGAACCCTTTATTCGAACCACATGGATAGATTGTTCCAATTCTGTTAACCATTACCGGGTGCAAGTGTTAAGTTATAGGAAGTATTCCTTATTAGTCTTACCTGTTGTTGGGATTGAACCTGCACTCTCCTGATGATTTCATTCAGAAGCACCTTCCAACCAAATGCCTTGTCCATTCTGCCATGTGTTCTTAGCGGACAATTTGGAGTGAATTTTTGGGACTTACAAACCCAATGTCTCCATCACATTATTTTTTAGTAGTGTTTTCTTAAGAGTTTTTTGCACATGGTTATATGATATCAAGTATTTCAATCTAATACAAATAATTTACTCACACTTGTATGGTTTCAAGTATTCCTATAAAATACAAATAGTTTGAATACAGTTGTATGGTTTCAAGTATTCCTATATAATAAAGATAATTTGCACACACTTGTATGGTTTCAAGTATTCCTATAAAATACAAATAATTTACACACACTTATATGATTTCAAGTATTCCTATAAATACAAATAATTTACACACACTTGTATGGTTTCAAGTATTCCTATATAATACAAATAGTTTGAACACAGTTGTATGGTTTCAAGTATTCCTATATAATAAAGATAATTTGCACACACTTGTATGGTTTCAAGTATTCCTATCTAATACAAATAATGTACACCTAGTCGTATGGTTTCAAGTATTCCTATATAATACAAATAATTTGCCGATACTTGTATGGTTTCAAGTATTCTTAACTAATACTAATGATTTCATGGTTTCAAGTAATTATTTCTATTTGATAATAGTCATGGATTCAAGTAACTAAATATAATAGTCCTATTTGACCCAAAGACAAAACCCTAACAGGTACTACCACTCCGAGTCAGAGTGGACCTGAGACTAAAGGCTATGAAGGAGTACTGCTCATTTCACAGAGTTCCAGAACTGGAACCACACCATCAGATCCAGTTTAATGTCATACCCAGGACACTTTTTTTTTCAGAGATGATTCTTACCTCCTTCACAGGGGATACCCTTCCAACAGGTCATTATATATAATTTCATTTATTACAGTCTAATTCTAATAATTTTCAAACACCTAGTTGATGTATATAGATTGGGACCCTAACAGGTACTGCCATGCTGGATCAGAGTGGATCTGGGAGTAATGGTAACAAAGAGATGTACCCAAACTCCCTGAGAGCTCCAAAATTGGAAGTTCATTATCAGATACAGGACAGTTCTTTTTTTTTTTTTTTGGAAGGTGTTACCCTCAACAGAAAATGCAGTCAGTGTATCCTAAGCTCTGCCAACAAAGTGGATAATGCCACAGAATTTCTGTACAGATATCATAATGTGCTTTTTGTTCTGTTAATTTAGACTTTGCAATAACTGCTGTTTGTAAGGTATCATTTTCGACTGTTTTTGAAAAGTTTTCCAAGTATGAAAGTTATATATAGTATGAAAGTTATAACTCCTGACCTGTCATCCTTGTGGATTTCAGTAGGCTTTGTAAATAACGAGTTGGAACATACTCCAATTCTTTTTTGGATTCTGATGGTCTCCTAGGACTTTTATTGTGACACAAATATCCTGTTATTTCAAATTTCTTGTACCATTGCAGATTGATAGTCTAGTTGGAGGTGATTTTCTAAAATGTGTTCTAAAATCATATACATTGCATGAGGAATAATTTTGCTCAGTCTAAGCACACAAAATGCTTTCTTAACAGTTATAGTTTTTGCTATCATGACTGACAAAAGAATGTCTGGTTCAGCCAAAAATGTTAATGACAAAGTAACTGGTAGATGATAAAAGTATATTGGAAATGCTTGGTGAGAGGAGAGATATTTAGTTGTGTTTCTGTTTGGCAAGAACCAATATTAACTTTAGTATATCTGTGATATACTAACACTGAACACAACTGAAGGACCAATATTAGCATTTGTATATCTGTGATATACTAACACTCAACACAACTGAAGGACCAATATTAGCATTAGTATATCTGTGATATACTAACACTCAACACAACTAAGGGACCAATATTAGCATTACGATATCTGTGATATACTAATACTCAACACAACTAAGGGACCAATATTAGCATTAGTATATCTGTGATATACTAACACTAAATACAACTAAAGGACCAATATTAGCATTAGTATATCTGTGATATACTAACACTCAACACAACAAAATGACCAATATTAGCATTTGTATATCTGTGATATACTAACACTCAACACAATGAAAGGAAAGACAAGATAAATTCATTTATGCATACAGGAGCATTTAACATTTGAAATAAATAATATACATACGAGTAGTATTGAAGGAAAGAATGCACAAACATGTCTTATGGTAGAATTATAAACATATTGTTCCATATACAAGGAAGGGTTTCCAAATGGAAAAAGGTTTACTTGACAAGTTTAGGTAATACAGCCATATGGCTTTATCCTCAGGCAGAATCAGAGATTAAATCTCTACTATTCAAAGAATAGAGGTAAATAGAAGTCAAGAATGGATTTCTCAGGCTGCAAGACCTAATGGACATGTCAATTATCTCGTCTTTCTACTGTTCAAAGAACAGAGGCAAAAAGAGGTCAAGAAGAGATTTCAGGAATTATCATGTGACCCTTACAGGACATGTGAATCGTTTAAGGGAGATAATTATTTATTATATCCCTACAAGCATTTCACAACAAACTTGTGAGTGTAAATACCTTAAATAAGTTTTTTCAAATAAATTTTTGAAACTGTTTCTTTTTTAGAAAGTAACAGCACAAAATAGAAAAAGGGGGAATTTTTTACTATGCATATTTGGATTATGTTATATTCAAAATGCTTGACAGGTTTTTTTTAAGTGGTAAATATATTTTTACTAGATACCTAAAAAGTGGCAAATGTATTTTATTGCATATCCTAAGATCCAAAGGTATTTTTACTATATATCCTATAAAGTAGCAAATATATTTCTTCCTCATAACCGATAAAATGAAACGCAGTTTCTTCCAGGCAGCGGTCACATCGATACTGCTAAATGGATGCACTACATGGACGCTAACAAAACGGCTGGAGAAGAAACTAGATGGCAATTACACAAGAATGCTGCGTGCAATCCTGAACAAGTCCTGGCAGCAACACCCCACAAGACACCAACTGTACGGCCACCTGCCCCCTATCACGAAAACTATTCAAGTTAGGCGAACCAGACATGCAGGACATTGCTGGAGAAGCAGAGATGAACTCACAAGAGATGTACTCTAATGGATCCCCACACACGGTCGCGCAAAAGCAGGACGACCAGCACGAACGTACATTCAGCAGCTATGTGAGGATACAGGTTGTTGTCCTGAAGACCTACCTAGGGCGATGAACGATAGGGAGGAGTGGCGAGAGAGGGTCAGGGATATCCGTGCTGCCAGCACGATATGATGATGATGATCATCATCATCATGTCATGCTGCCAGCACAGATCTCCCTGATCCTCTCTCGCCACCCGCCTCTATTGTCCATCGCTCGGGGTAGGTCTTCAAGGCTATATTCTGTATTGGTACAGAGCTGTTGTATATAGGTTCTAGCTGGTCTTCCTGCCTTTGCTCGTCCATGTGAAGGGGTCCACAGGAGTATAATGCTTATGAGTTTGTTCCCACTTCTCCAGCAGTATCCTGTATGTCAGGTTCGTCTAGCTTGGATAGTTTTCATGATGGGTGGTAGGTAGCCGTACAGCTGCTGCTTTGTGGGGTACTGCCTCCAGGACTTGTTCAATATTGCTCGCAGCATTCTTGTATAGTTGCTATCAAGTTTTTTCTCTATACATTTAATTAGAGTCCATGTAGTGTATCAATACAACAGTATCGACTCGACTGCTGCTTAAAAAAAACTGTGTTTTATTTTATTGGTCAGGTTTGACTTCCATATGACTGATTAAAGCACATGTATTCCGTCTTGTCTGCATAGACATGGAGACTTATGCCAGCAGCTGCTCATTCCAGACCATGTAGCAGGGTTTCGGCTTGGGCACGTGTACTTGCCAGAAGTGCTGTCATCAGCATAGTCTGTGTCTGTAATTGTTTGTGTGGGCTACCTTCTGCTTCTTTCCTTGGCCAGCTTGAAACCGTTATCTTTCATTTTATCAATAGACATTCTAAGCACATAGTCTAGGCAGATAATAAACAAGTATGGGGCTAATGTATCTCCTGGCAGCACACCTACTACAATGTCAAAGTAGTCTGTGTCTCCATTTGGAGAGCAGACTTTTACTTTCGTGTTTTTATATAGCATCATTATGGCTGCAACGGTTTCTTTTGGTAGGCCAAAAGTGAGAAGTATTTGCTCCATCTTCCCTCTGTGTATGGAGTCAAAGGAGAAGTCAATAAATAATATTGTTGCCTCGTGGTTTTTTGCATATACACCTTCTAGAATTTGATGGATAGTCAAAATTTGGGATGTTGTGGACCAATTTCTCTGAATATTTATTTTTAATTTTTTCATATAAGATTTGTTGATAAGTACTCCTGTCATAGAAATTATGAGTATTTTACGATATAAAGCAACAAAAATTAAAAAGATGAAATAAAACTATATATATATACATATGCATATGCTGAAAAGATAAAAAAAGATTTTGGTCTGGATGAAAATTTATTTACTTTGCCGACACGTGTTTCGACTAAAATTTTGCCTACATACAAGGTATTTTATTCAAAATTATTCTAAATATAAAAATAAGAATAAAATAGTGATAATAGAAAATATATTAAGCATGCAAGCTGAAAAGTCGTCTTCAGGGCAAATGTTTAGGATTTTAGAAAAATCATATATATATATATATATATATATATATATATATGTACGTAGAAAAGGTAAAACGATAAAAAATATGTTTGATGGTTTCAACTTCAATCTATTTTGAATGCAAAAGTGTTTTATCGAAATTATTTTAGTATGAAAAATAATGATGAGAGATAAATTTTGATTCAATCAGAAGTCTTCATCAGGGCTTGTAGATCTTGGTACGTGGAAATACGGATTAATACTGGTTGATATATTCAAATTGTGTCATGTCATGTGATGGAATTTTTTTTGAAAAGTGAATGGCGTTTTGTAATTTGAGAAATGGATCTGTGATGTTTTATTGCTTTGAATGTTTAGAGAAAGGGAAGAGAATTTTTAGTGTGAATTTTGAATTCTTTAAATAAAATTTTCCTATAGATGGTGAAATTTTGAAAAAGCCTTGTCGTTGTTGTATTGTGTTGTAATGTGCTATGGAACATGCTTCAGTTATTCTTCTTTTATTTTTGTCATGAATGGACACAAATATAGCAGAGTTTTAAAACTGGTAATATAACAAACTCTTTAGTTTCTCAAAACATTTTTACTAACCACACTTTTGACTTTCAAAATTCTGCCATGACTGTAATCATAAATATATTTTCAATGTCCCATAGCAATTTTTTAAAATTGCACATTTTAATTTGTCTATAATCATTTGTTTGCACATAGTTAAATGGTTTCAAATATTCCTATCCTATACTGATAATTTATACATTATATCATTTAAAGTAAATTTTCCTATCAAATAATAATCATTTGTTTGTACACTCTTATATGGTTTCAAGTATTTCTATCTAACACCAATAATTTGCAAGGAATGGTTTCAAGTAAGTTATGATACAAATAAATTGAACACAGCTACATGGTTCTGATCACTTCCATCCAACATCAATAATATGCAAGTAATTATATTGAACCCTTTACAATTATATTGAACTCTTTACAATTATTGATATAGATTGATAATATAACTGGTGAAGACATGCATATGAAAAAAGTTATTTTCAATAAAATTCAATTATATTAAAGATGGCTGATTGGTTACTTAGTTTAATGGCATACCAACCTTGTTGGTTATTTAATGCCTATTCATTTTTTGTACATATGATTTGTATGTGAATAATTGGATTAGCAGGTTAGTTATTTTGTTGAATGGCATATCAATCAACTTTTGTGTGTTGTTCAGTGCTAAATATGGTGATTATATATATATATATATTTGTAAGTAAATAGTTTTAATTTTTAGGTTGGTTTGGTTATGTTTTATGGCATATCAATCTTTGTGGGTCATGTAATGGAAAATCCTATTCACACACACACACACATACACACATATATATATGTGTGTGTGTGTGTGTGTTTGTATATATATATATGTGTGTGTGTGTGTATATGTGTGTGTGTGTATGTGTATATATGTATATGTGTGTGTGTATGTGTATATATATATATGTGTGTATGTGTGTGTGTATGCGTATATATATATGTGTGTGTGTATATGTGTGTGTGTGTATATATATATATATGTGTGTGTGTGTGTATATATATATATATATATATGTGTGTGTGTGTGTGTGTGTGTATATATATATATGTGTGTGTGTGTGTGTATATATATATATGTGTGTGTGTGTGTGTATATATATATATATATATGGGGGGGTGATTTGTAAGCAAATAGTTTGTTGGCAATTATTTGTTTGCACACAGTTAAATAGTTTCAAGTATTGCTGTTTAAAACTAATAATTCTATTTAATATTAATCATTTGCTCATACGCAGTTTAAATGGTTTTCAAAGCTTTGTTATCTCAGTCCAATTGACCCTCATTCACAGCTTTCAAGCACCTTTAAAATAAAATAGGATAGAGTCTCTGCTTTAATCAAATGGTGGTTCTCTGAAACTAATGTACAAGTTTACCTACCTCAGAAGCAGTGTCTCATCTATGGAAAATGACATCCAAGCTGTGGTTATGTCAATACTACTATATGGATGCACTACATGGATGTTGACTAAGTGCATAGAGAAAAAGTTTGATGGCAATTGCACAAGAATGCTATGAGCTATATTGAACAAATTCTGGAAGCAATATCCGACAAAACAGCAGTTGTACAGCGGCCACCTACCTTCCATTTTAATAGCCATCCAAATTAGACAAACAAGACATGCAGGACCCTGCTGGAGAAGTAAGGACAAACTCATAAGCAATGTTCTCTCATGGATCACTTCAAATGGATGAGAAAGTATTTGACAACCAACTAGAACTTATCTACAACAGCTCTGTAAAGACAACGGATGTAGTCAAGAAGACCTGCCGGAAGTGATGGACAATAGAGACGAATAGCAAGAGAGAGTCAGGGAAATCTGTGCAAGCAGCATGATATGATGATGATGATTTATTTGTCACAAAAGCAATTTGCTAAATACATTCAGGAAAATCATAGAGGTGCTAGTGCTTCTCATGACCAACCACCTGATTGGATGGAGCCTCTCTGATCACTCGTCAAGCCCAATAAGAGCCAAAGTGGAGTTTTGCAGGTTATGTGACCCCTTCAGTTACCACCACAGACTGCTGAGCCACTAGGATCCCATCCTCAAGCATTATGGGTCGCTACCCACAGCCAACAAGTTGCTTTGTTGGAGGTGGGATGCATTCAGCATATTCTATATCTCCAGCCAATAGAGTGGAGATTTAAATAGATAGAAATTTTCAGATTGAAAGATGTAAATTGAAATAGATCAGCAGATAGAAATTAAGGCATGAGATAGATAGATAGATAGATAGATAGATAGATATAAGCAGACTGGGATAGATAGATAGATAGATGGATAGAAAAAAACAGTCTCAGGTAGATAGAAATAAACAGATTGTGGTAAAGAGATAGATAGATAGATAGATAGATAGATAGAAATTAACAGTTTCAGATAGATAGAAATGAACAGATTGTGGTAAAGAGATAGATAGATAGATAGATAGATAGATATAAGCAGACTGGGATAGATAGATAGATAGATAGAAATTAGTTTCAGATAGACAGAAATGAACAGATTGTGGTAAAGAGATATACAGATACAAACAGATAGATAGATAGATATTGCATTGTGTATATATATATATATATATATATATATATATATATATATATATATATATAGATTAACCAAGTGGAGCAAAGAACACACATATCAATTACTTTTTAATATTTGCAAACAGAAAAGTGGAGAACTTTTAACCACATCTCATATTTGATACCAGCCTTATTTAAAACTTTTGACAGCCGGAATAGTCCAGAAATGACTTGATAAATAAATTTGAAAATCAGTTATTTTCCTTATATTATCGTGGAAAAAGATCATCTGATAAACTTGGTAATCTAGATGTAAGAAAGACAGAATAAATGAATCGATAAAATGACTTGTTTTTATCATTGATTGTATTGCAAAATGGAAAATATTCAAAATCTTAGAAATACAAAATCATTTGATTATTTAGGATTTCAGTTGACTGATTCTCCTGCGTTCTTCAATCAGCAACATGAAAACTAAAGATAAACGTAAATGATGATCTGTACATAAATAATGTTTATTTTTATGACAGGAACTATGCTAGAAATAAAATAATCCTATTTACCCACCCACCCCCACTTTGGCAGGATATGACACAAGGTCAGTTTTTAAGCAGAGTTTAACAGGTTTGAATTCAGAGTTTTCCTTCTCCTAGACTAGTTGCCTCACCAAGGCTGAAGAATTCAGTCTGTCCTACTATTTACCCATAGCTGGAGGGAGAATAATTGGATTCATACCTTTCCCAAGGGTATTAGTGACATGTGAAATGCAATCATTCTTGTCCAGGATTTGAACTCGAGTCGCTGTGTCCATTTCCTACGATGATAACCATTACACCACGGGCACCTCTGCTAGAAATAAAATAACTGACTTACACCACTGACTTCATATGTCTTTGCTTCTTTGTATCTTCTAGGTGTGAACCATTGTAAGACAGGTCAGTTTTATCCTACCAATTGGTCCGTGTGTTATATCAGCCGTGTCCATGGCTATCTCATTCAGTACAAAAGGAAATACAGGATTAGATCAACAGTTAACGTGCTTGCTTGAATAAGTGGTGGTATCAAACTGTCACTACAGTATTATGGAAGGCATCTCTTTTTGTACTTGTATATTCTACCATAGCAGCCATCTTTTTCACCTGCTGTGGTAGGGGTTACAGTTGGTGATGTACGAGTTTCCCTCATACTGTGATTTGTTGCACTGTGACATGCATGAACAGGTCAACTAACTTGATATCAGCAACAGGCAAAATTTTGCCATTGCTATTTCATTTCAAACCACTTGTGGATCATAAGATGAGGGATCATTCGTGGACCGCTTAACTTCAGATTCGGGGTGTATATAAAAAAATATTATAGGGTAAGTAAGAAGTTCTGGCAACACAAGGCACAATCCGGCAGCTCTGGATTCTTTTGCTGAGGTCGTGAAGGTGATGAACCACACCGAACTGTAAGATGCCAAGCTCGCTTGATACTCACAGAATTTGTCTCTATAGTTCAGAGCACGGTCTCAGAATCAACAGTTTTAGGTTTACCTGATTTTGCCTGATTGTAATCTGAGTAAAATTTCTTGAACTATCTGCCTACCCAACTGCATTTTCACCGTTTAGTTTAGTTTGGTTTGGTTTTATGGCATATCAACCATTGTTGGTTATTTAATGCCAAATCCAGTTTATTCATATATATTAGATATATTTGATTTGTGAACATAAGACAACAAAGTTTAATAGTTCCAAGTTAAATAACAATTCAATTAAACATCAAATATTTGTTTACACAGTTAAATGATCAAACAGTTCTATTTCAAACAATTCAATTAAGCATAAGTCAAAGTTAAATGGTTCCAAGTATTGAAATATATCACTAACAAATCAGTTAAATATCTATCATTTGTTTACACAGAGTTAAATGATCAAACTGTTCGATTTCAAACAATTCAATTTAATATAAGTCATTTGTTTGCACTCAGTTTAGATGTCAAACAATTATATTTGATCCATAGATAAGACCCTATCAGGTGCTACCACTCTAGGCCAGAGTGGTGGACCTTGGAGCGATGGTAATGAAGGGATGCTCTGCATTCCCTAAAGCTTCAGCATTACTGGAGCCTCACCATCAGATTGCTTAGTGTCATATCTAGGACACTCGTTGGGAGAGCGGGTCTTACACTTCTGCAGAGAAGTAGTCAGTGTATTCTACAGCTCCAGCTGACTGAGCTTATTTTCACCTTTTGCACAAGAAACGTTTTTGGTTACTTTCATGGCATTATGTCCAAGTTTGAACGAGGAAAGCATACGTTCCCAAATTACATTCCATTGTACATTCATCTGAGCAACTTTCAAATCATTCATGGAGCAAAGTAATGCACAATGTATTAGTGGACCTACTACCAACCACAGTGGGTACCTTCCGCAACTAGAACTCTTTTGGTAACATGATATACACACCAAAAACTAGGATGTACCAAAATATTGCAAAATTTTTGACTCCCCCTTGTACAATTAACATGTAAATCTTACCCTGATTTGAATATCTAACTGAAAGGTAAGCAGACAAATGGCATAGTCTGCTTGAAAAGCATGGTAAAATTAACTTGGAAATACTCATCTTCATCATCATCAGGGAATGTTCGCAACATCAGATATTTTGACACTCCTTTACCATCTGTCCACATTGGCTATTGCACTTGATATATCCTCAAGTGGCGTAATGTTTATCATCGTAGGAAATGGACATAGTGACACGACTTCAAAACCTGGATGAGACTGATTGCATTTCACATAGCACTAATATCTTTGGGAAAGGTATGAATCCAATTATTCTCCCTCCAGCTATGCATAAATAGTAGGGCAGACTAGGTTCTTCAGCCTAGGTGAGGCAACTAGTCTAGGAGAAGGAAAACTTTGAATTCAAACCTGTTAAACTCTGCTTAAAAGATTGACCTTGTGTCATATCCTGCCTGAGTGGAGGGGTCAGTAAATATGGGTATATCCTCAAGATAGCATCTAGTGTCCACACAGAGCTAATAAATGTAAGTTTTTGCTGGTCAGCCAATACTGGTGTGCCCATGTATAGGAGTCCATAGAAGAATGTTGCTTCGGAGTTCATCCTTCCCTGGTAG
>OY757939.1:12280448-12315448 GCA_963585895.1 Sepioteuthis lessoniana
AATTGCCACCTCACCACAAGATGCAGTTTTGAGCCACACTCATAACGCCCTCTTGAGGTGGAGGAGGGGTCTTTGCAGAGGATACAGAGTGTGAATATTTTGAGTTAGCTTGTTTGTACATGTGTGTGTGTGTGTGTGTGTGTGTGTGTGTGTGTGTGTGTGTGTGTGTGTGTGTGTGTGTGAATGGAAAAAACCTTAACTGGAGAGAACAAAAAATAACATTTTTTGACCATTTTTGAACCCACATACTAATAAGTTATATTTTCCAAAAATCAAAAAAAAATATATTTGATCTATAATTTGTTGGGGAGTTTCCATAGTGTAGTGGCTCACTTACTGGATTGTGTCATCATAGTAAGCAAATCAAAACTACAGTCACACTGTTACATTCACTTTTGAAGTAATATCCTTAAAAAAGATAAGTAAATTGACTGACCGTATTGGAGGGTGACCTGAAGGCTCCCTTTTCAATAGCTACTCCACCAAGAGGAGGATACTACTCCTTTCCCTGGATTGGTCCACTTATCTTTGATCCATACCTTATAATGCTAAGTGTTAAGTAAGGAGGCATTAAGTACCATTTTTTGTATCCTTGGTATGATTCGACCAGGGATTGAACCCCGGTCTCCTAGACATTTGGCAAGAAAGCTACGAACCTCTTTTCCCTCCAACTATGGATTAAATAGTACCACAATACTAAGTTTAATCTATATTGGCTAAGTAACCTAAAAGTCTACCAGTAACAAGCACACAATTGAAACAAATTACATATATATATATATATATATATGTGTATGTGTGTGTGTGTGTGTGCACACAATCGAAACGAATTACATATATATATATGTACACACAATTGAAATGAATTATATGTATATATATATATATATATATAATTCATTTCAATTTCAATATATATATATATATATATATATATATCTACACACAATTGAAACGAATTATATATATATATATATGTACATACAATTGAAATGAATTACGTATATATATATATATATATATATATATATATATATATATATATATATATATTAAACATAATAGACATTTTATGACTCCATATTTTCTTCTGGATCCGTTCGAATTCCCGTATTACTTTTATCGTATTCTGGGGGAATTGATTTATGTATTGTCCATAGTTGCATGTATCCCTTGTACTTTCTGCCCGACTTTGGGCCATCATCAGGGGCAGAAAGTACTAGGGATACATACAACTATGGACAATACATAAATCAATTCCCACAGAATACGATAAAAGTAATACGGGAATTCGAACGGATCCAAAAGAAAATATGTAGACATAAAATGTCTATTATGTTTAATGAAATTTGCATTAACGAAGAAATGCTGCCTAAATATATATATATATATATATATATATATATATATATATATATATATATATATATATATATATATATATGGACACACAATTGAAACAAATTATATATATATATATATATGTACACACGAAATGAATTACGTATATATATATATACACAATTGAAATGAATTACATATATATATATATATATATATATATATATGTACACACAATTGAAACGAATTACGTATATATATATGAAAATCAGACCTGACCGATGAACTGAAGCGCAGTTTCTTCCAGGCAGCGGTTGTATCGATACTGCTATATGGATGCACTACATGGACGCTAACCAAACGGCTGGAGAAGAAACTTGACGGCAACTACACAAGAATGTTGAGAGCAACAACACCCCACGAGACGCCAACTGTACGGCCACCTACCTCCCATCACGAAAACTATACAGGTCAGACGAGCCAGACACGCCGAACACTGCTGGAGAAGCAAAGACGAGCTCGTAAGTGACGTACTACTATGGACCCCCGCATATGGCCAAGCAAAAGCAGGACGACCAGCCCGAACTTACATACAGCAACTATGTGAGGACACAGGATGTAACCCAGAAGACCTGCCGGAGGTGATGAACGATAGGGAAAAGTGGCGAGAGATGGTCAAGGATATCCGTGCTGGCGGCACGTCTTGATGATGATGAGGATATGTATATATGTAAACAAAATTGAAACGAATTACATATATATATACATATATGTATAGACACACACACACACACACACACACTTCCAGAGTTTGTTCAATATAGCTTGTACCCTTACTAATTTTTTATAAAAAAATCATTTTCTTCTAAACCAAAATTAAAATTGCATAGATAAGTATGAGTAATATAATTGTTTTGGATTATTATATATTATATTTTTGGGTACCAAGTTTCATACAGTAGATAATAAATAATATCAAATAATATCGTTTTTGACCATATGATAAAATCTTTGTATCTTTGGTTTAGAAGAAAATTAACTTTTTATTAAACAATTGGTCAGGGTGATAATCTTGTGAGGATGCAATAAATAATGATCTCCCTTAGAGAATTGGTAAAGGACCTTTTAGAGTGTTGTATCTATGTACCAAAAAACCCATTCTCAACCTCTTTTTTCTTATGTTCTTTGAACAATAAAGACATAGAATGATAGCATCACATAGCTATATTACACACACACATATTAAGTAAGCCTTTTTTTTTAAATTTTGAACCCTATCATATACTGCTTGTTCAGCACAAATTCAGACCCACAAAATTAAACTGGAAACTGCTTTATTCTCTCAATCTGATGTTTAATGCAAAACTACATCTGTGAACCTGTTGTGTTCTCATTCTAACAGCTGTCCATCATGATACTGATGCTTCTATTTAGGAATAAATGAAGGATTCTGGTTAATTGTTTGTTTCTTGGGTTTTATGACATATCAACCTTTGTAGGTTATTTAACGCCAAATCCATTTTTATGTAAATAGTCTGTTCTATTTAAAACAATTCAGTTTAGCATAAGTACACAGTTTAATTGTCAAAAACATTTCCATTTCAAACTATTCAAGCAGTTATATGTAACAATTCAGTTAAGTGTAAATACAGTTTTAATGTTGAAAAGCAGTTCTATTTGAAATAATTCAATTAAGCATAAGCACGCAGTTTAAATGTAAGTACGGTTTAATTGTCAAAAACATTTCTATTTTAAGCTATTCAGTTTACTCAAACAATTCAGTTAAGCATAAGTACGCCGTTAGTTCTATTTGACCCATAGGTAGGACCCTTATCAGGTGCTACCACTCCAGGCCAGAGTGGACCTGGGAGCGATGGCAATGAAGGGGTACTCCGCATTCCCCAAAGCTCCAGCACTGCTGGAACCTCACCATCAGATTGTTTAGTGTCATATCTAGGACACTCATTGGTGGGGGGTCTTACCCCTCTGCAGAGAAGCAGTTGGTGTATTCTACAGCCCCAGCCGACTGGGCAAGGATTCTGGTTAACTCTTCACAGTTAACATAATGGTAATTTTAGTAAAATGTAGTCGTATGTTTAGAAAGTATCAAGACTGAAAATGTATTAACCAAGACAGAATTAAACAATAATTAAAACTTTAACTTTATTTAAAACAGTCCCTTTCGCATCTAACCTACTTATTCCTATGAGTTTTCCATTGGTTGAAGCAACTCTAAAGATGCTCTTTTGATATACTGTAAACCTGTATCATAATATTTCTTTTAATGTCCTCAACATCCTCCAATGAATTTTCAGTTTAGGAGACAAAAAAGAGTTGTGGAGTGTAGTGCACTTACACGAACCTGTATTTTGCCAAAAGAAAGCGGATCAAAAAGTATCAAGAATTGGCGTTGACTCATCCAAAATTCTTCAAGATGTCTAGATATCATCACTTTATTATAAAAAATTGTTCATTTAAATTTAGAATCTAAAATTTAAAGTTTCAATCTTGATACTTTCGCATTACATCTTGTACATAGTAGTAAGTTGGGCGACTTGTAGTATTGGACAACCCGAAAGCTCCCTTTTCAATAGCTACTACACCAAAGTGTAGGGAAGGGCACTACTCATTTCCATGGATTACTCCACTTACTCTTGATCCATACCTTATAATACTGAGTGTTAAGCAAAGAGGCATCAAGTACCATTTTTTGAGTCTTTCATATGACTCGACCTGAGATTGAACCCCAGTCTCCCAGACTATTGCCAAACACTCTACCCACTATGCCAATATATATATATATATATATATATATATTCATTCAATATATATATATATATATATATATGTTCAATATATATATATATATATATATATATATATATATATATATTCAATATATATATATATTCAATATATATATATATATATATATATATATATATATCCATTCTGTGGGGGAGTATTAGAATGCACTGATTGTATCCCTGACTTGGGGTAAGACACTCTTATATATGTGTGTGTGCGTGTGTATGTATGTGCTTGTGCTCATGGTGTAATGGTTATCATTGTTAGAAATGTGCACATGGTGACCCGAGTTCAAATCCTGAAGGAGGCTGTTTGCATTTCAAATCGTGCAAATACCCTTGGAAAAGGCATGAATGCAATTATTCTACTTCCTGCTATGAGTAAATAGTTGGCTAGGCTGCGCTCTTTAACCTTGGCATGGCAACCAGTCTAAAAGAAGGAAAACTCTGAATTCAAACCTTCAATTCCCCTTGTGCTACATCCTGCTCTTGCAGAGGGATTGATAAATACATATACAGGGTGCGGAAACAAAATATGGAATAATTTTAAAAACATTTTTTAGTCTTATTAGTTCAATGTTTGTAAAAAACATGATAAATCTAAATTTTCATGATTAGTTCTATTATTCAAGCACAATTTCATTAAAATTCAGCCCAATATGAGTGAGCATGAATAGAAATGACAAAGAATCTATGATTTGCTTAACGCCAAAACTAAGCCAAAATAATTTCCAAAATAATTGGAGTTTATTTATGGCCTCCCTCAAACCAAGACCGTAACCCCCTTGATTACGCCATATGGGGTGTTTTGGAAAACAAAACAAATATAACTTCCCATCCAAATATTGGTGAATTAAGACTGCTATTTAGTACTATTAGTATTATTTACCCATAGTTGGAGGGAGAATAAGTGGATTCATACCTTTCCCAAGGGTATTAGTACTATGTGAAATGCAGTCAGTCTCTTCCAGGATTTGAACTCGTGTCGCTGTGTCCATTTCCTACGACGATAACCATTACACCACGGGCACCTTGATAGTCCTTTATTATAATACTAAAATATTCCTAATTTTGCTTCCGCACCTTGTATATATATATATATATATATATATATATATATATATATATATATATATCTAAAGGAATTTAGCTTTGTTTAAATTTATTTTTACATCTTCTCTGATAAAATATGACTACTTTCTGAACACCCAAATGTATATATATATATATATATATATATATTTGGGTGTTCAGAAAGTAGTCATATTATAAAATATGACTACTTTCTGAACACCCAAATATATATATATATATATATATATATTTGGGTGTTCAGAAATTTATTTTTACATTTAAATTTATTTTTACATCTTCTCTGATAAAATATGACTACTTTCTGAACACCCAAATATATATATGTATATATATATATATGTGTGTGTTATATTTTGACCCCTCGACCCGGCCCCAAAAATACTATTCCAAGGTAATACACCGGAAGGAAGTGACACATTCCAACAGCCAGTAATCGAAAGAGATCGCGTGGGCGGATTAAGGCTTATGATATGGGAAAAGGTGAAGGTCCCATTCTGCCATTACAGTCATGCACCGGAAGAGAGTAACCTCTGAACTGCATGACAGTTATTTCCGCTTGATGACGATTAAACATTCGATTTCAAAGATCCAGTAGGCGATCGTGTGGGCGTTGAGTTATTATTTAACTCAGTTGAGTTTGGGTCCCAGAGCAGTTGCCAGTCGAATTCCAGACAGTAGAGACCAGATGTGGTAGGGAAGGCCACACCCGACCAAGGGGGCACTCGGAAAACCCCTGATGCAGTTGCCAGCAGACTCCCAGAGGGTTAGAGATGAGATGTGGTAGGGAAGGCCACACCCGACTGAAGGGGCCCTCGGAAAGCCCCGATGGAGTAGACCCCAACATCTAAGAGAACAAGAAAGACACAACGTGACCGTCATAACAGTGGGGCCAAAATATGATGTTTATGTTCGGTCTCCAGCATCCTCTCACATGCTAACCTTTCAAACCCTTGCAATAAAGCGAGAGATAAATATGTTCTAAAGAAGTCTTCTTGTGTCTTCCTTCCTGCATCCTAATTCTTCTTGCGTCTTCCTTCTTTCATGCGTCTTAATTATGGTGTCGTTGTGATGCTGAATGAACGTGTAAATAACCATATAACATATGTATATATTTGGGTGTTCAGAAAGTAGTCATATTTTATCAGAGAAGATGTAAAAATAAATTTAAACAAAGTTAAATTCCTTTAAATATTATCATAAATAAAGATCAATTTTATTTTTTATGACCATAACCCAACAAACTCAAGAAATATCTTCCTTAGCTTCAAGCATACCAATAAAGTTATTCTTCCTCTCCAACATTTTATCTTCAACATTCTCATTTAATTTGATGTGCCCAAAGGAAGGTCGTGACTTGAAAGTCAATGACTTCAAAGTTTATAGTCAAACAGGCATCTTTTAAACTGAACTTCACCGCACTTAAGAGATTAGGAGGAGAGTGGAGTACATGGAGGAAACGCAATGGCCATTGTGCTTCCTTTGTAGTTTAAAGGCTTGTGAAAATAAAATTAAAGAATCAGATATTTGCAAGGTGGAGGAAAAAGAACTGATAAACATGTAAGGAAATAGGCACCTCATCATGGGGTAATGTTTAACGAGCTAATCTAACTGACCCTTATTACTGAGTAGGGCTTTCCAAACTGTTTTATTCCTCTTTTATGGAAGTAAATAAGTACTACCAATAATCTTTATAAACCTATTTTTTCTTCTTTATCAATCTAGAACAGTCATAAACAAACTGGTACTTGTGGGCTGCAGGTGATCTGCAATGCTTTCTAAATAGCTTGATTAATTTCAAATCTTTTGTTTCAGAAACGAGTAACCAAACCTAATTATAATTTTTTTCTCTGGAGAAAAGATTTTTCTTTAATGTTTTTTTTTCGAATATTCAAATGAATAAATTAAAAACGAATCTTTTATTATATATTTTTATATTAACATTAACTTTCATTTTAAAAGTAACAAATGAAATTATTTAATTGTTAGATTGTTAAATACACAACTGTATTTTAAAGAAAATAGTTTTTATAAAATTTTGATTCACAGATTATGAAAATATTCAATTTTTTTTTGATAAATTCAATAATATTCATATTGAACACATTATTTTTCAAGTAATCATTTTTTTCTTTTAAATATTTCATAATGTATCATGGCAGCAGCATGTGTTAATCGCATTGATATTAGTGATAATACTATAGCAAGACCATGATTTTGTTATTGAAAAGACCTTTTTACCTAAGAGAAAAAATATCAATTTTATTAGTGATAATACTATAGCAAGATTTCAATATTTTATAGAAAAGATCATCTTGCTAAAGAAAAAAAACATCAATTTTATTAGTAATAATACTATAGCAAGACTTTGATTTTGTTATAGAAAAGACCTTTTTACCAAAGAGAAAAAAATCAACTTTTATTTATTTCTAAAAAAGATACTCATGAGTATGGTCTTCTGTAGTGAAAATGGTTGAGAGAACTTCAATGGAATTATTTTAATAGTGTGGCCTGTCTGATGACGAGCTATGTCTCCTCATGTGGCTCATGTAATGATAAACCATGTTTCTTCATGTGGCCCACCAGATGATGAACCCTGTCTCCTCATGCGGCCCACCAGATGATGAACCCTGTCTCCTCATGTAGCCCACCAGATGATGAACCATGCCTCCTCATGTGGCCCACCTGATGATGAACCATGCCCCCTCATGTGGGCCACCAGATGATGAACCATGTCTCCTCATGCGGCCCACCTGATGATGAACCCTGTCTCCTCATGTGGCCCACCTTATGATGAACCCTGTCTCCTCATGCGGCCCACCAGATGATGAACCATGTCTCCTCATGCGGCCCACCAGATGATGAACCATGTCTCCTTATGCGGCCCACCAGATGATGAACCCTGTCTCTTCATGTGGCCTATCTGATGATGAACCCTGTCTCCTCATGTGGCTCACCTGATGATGAACCCTGTCTCCTCATGTGGCCCACCTGATGATGAACCCTGTCTCCTCATATGGCCCACCTGATGATGAACCCTGTCTCCTCATGCGGCCCACCTGATGATGAACCCTGTCTCCTCATGTGGCCCACCTGATGATGAACCCTGTCTCCTCATGCGGCCCACCTGATGATGAACCCTGTCTCCTCATGTGGCCCACCTGATGATGAACCCTGTCTCCTCATGCGGCCCACCTGATGATGAACCCTGTCTCCTCATGTGGCCCACCTGATGATGAACCCTGTCTCCTCATGCGGCCCACCTGATGATGAACCCTGTCTCCTCATGTGGCCCACCTGATGATGAACCCTGTCTCCTCATGCGGCCCACCTGATGATGAACCCTGTCTCCTCATGCGGCCCACCTGATGATGAACCCTGTCTCCTCATGTGGCCCACCTGATGATGAACCCTGTCTCCTCATGCGGCCCACCTGATGATGAACCCTGTCTCCTCATGTGGCCCACCTGATGATGAACCCTGTCTCCTCATGTGGCCCACCTGATGATGAACCCTGTCTCCTCATGCGGCCCACCTGATGATGAACCCTGTCTCCTCATGTGGCCCACCTGATGATGAACCCTGTCTCCTCATGCGGCCCACCTGATGATGAACCCTGTCTCCTCATGTGGCCCACCTGATGATGAACCCAGTCTCCTCATGCGGCCCACCTGATGATGAACCCTGTCTCCTCATGTGGCCCACCTGATGATGAACCCTGTCTCCTCATGTGGCCCACCTGATGATGAACCCTGTCTCCTCATGTGGCCCACCTGATGATGAACCCTGTCTCCTCATGCGGCCCACCTGATGATGAACCCTGTCTCCTCATGTGGCCCACCTGATGATGAACCCTGTCTCCTCATGTGGCCCACCTGATGATGAACCCTGTCTCCTCATGTGGCCCACCTGATGATGAACCCTGTCTCCTCATGCGGCCCACCTGATGATGAACCCTGTCTCCTCATGCGGCCCACCTGATGATGAACCCTGTCTCCTCATGTGGCCCACCTGATGATGAACCCTGTCTCCTCATGCGGCCCACCTGATGATGAACCCTGTCTCCTCATGTGGCCCACCTGATGATGAACCCTGTCTCCTCATGCGGCCCACCTTATGATGAACCCTGTCTCCTCATGTGGCCCACCTGATGATGAACCCTGTCTCCTCATGCGGCCCACCTGATGATGAACCCTGTCTCCTCATGTGGCCCACCTGATGATGAACCCTGTCTCCTCATGCGGCCCACCTGATGATGAACCCTGTCTCCTCATGTGGCCCACCTGATGATGAACCCTGTCTCCTCATGCGGCCCACCTGATGATGAACCCTGTCTCCTCATGCGGCCCACCTGATGATGAACCCTGTCTCCTCATGTGGCCCACCTGATGATGAACCCTGTCTCCTCATGTGGCCCACCTGATGATGAACAATATCTCATGCATCCTACTTCCTGAAAAAAAGTTGCTCTTGCCTGATCTATGTATGTTCACACTATGTTTATATTACGATATTCAAAAAGTAATTTACATTTTACTGGAAAAGATATAAAAACAAATCTAAGTTAAATTTTTAAAATATTATCATCGAAAATGCAATTAAACCTAATTTTTAACAACTGCAGCTCAATGGGAAGGTAAACTTTTGATTCCATATTTTTAGAAATCTGGGAATTCCCCTCCCACCCCCACCGAAAATTTAAAAGACCATTTTCAATTTCTTTGTTTCTGAATGTTCTTTCACTTATAAAAGTAATGTGATTATATTTTTGATAATGATATTTCAATAAATTTAATATATATTTGTTTTTATATCCTCTCAGGTAAAATGTAATTACTTTTCAAATGACTTAATACATATATATATATATATATCATCATCATCATGTGCGGCTAGCATGGATATCCCTGACCCTCTCTCTCCACGTCTCCCTATCATTCATAGCCTTTGGCAGGTCTTCAGGGTTACATCCCGTATCATCACATAGCTGCTGTATGAATGTTCAAGCTGGTCGTCCTGCTTTTGATTGGCCATATGCGGGGGTCCACAGGAGCACATCACTTACGATCTTGTCTTTGCTTCTCCAGCAGTGTCCGGCATGTCTGGTTCGTCTAGCTTGTATAGTTTTCGTGATAGGTGGTAGGTGGCCGTACAGTTGGCGCCGTGTGGGGTGTTGCTGCCAGGACCTGTTCAATATTGCTCGCAACATTCTTGTATAATTGCCGTCGAGCTTCTTCTCCAACCTCTTAGTCAGCATCCAAGTAGTGCATCCATACAGCAGTATCGACACGACCGCCGCCTGGAAGAAACTGCTTTTCATTTTATCGGTCAGGTTTGATTTCCATATGATCGAAAGCCTATCGATTGCTGTCCATGCCTTCGTTAGCCGTGTGTTGATGTCTTTATATATATATATATATATGTGTGTGTGTGTGTGTGTGTGTGTGTGTGTGTGTGTGTGTGAGTGTATGTGTATGTGTGTGTGTGGAGATGAAAAAAAAAACAGGTCCTCAGAAGATGATTTATTTATAGAAATATTTGTCAACGTTAAACATTGTTTTTTAGATATTCATCAGGGTGTGTAAGTCATTAAATAAAATGTAAAAAATGAGAAACAAAACATTATCGATGGAAATAGAATATTTTAAAACTTTCTCAACTTTTTCGTTTCATTTGATAAATTAGACACCTTGAGGAAGCTCTAAAAACTGAAATGTTTAACATTGGCAAATATTTCTATAAATAAAATTCATCCACTGAAGACCTGGTGTTTTTCATCTTCATACAGTGAGATTTATTACCAGTTTTTCCCAGATATCAATATAAGATATAATCAAAAAATATCAAGATCGAATACTGACAATTTTTAAAATTTTCAATTTGAATGAACAACTTATAAAATGAAGTGATGATATCTAGATGTTTATACTAATGTCTAGATATCTAGAAGTTTGGATAAGTCAGTGTCAATACTTTTGATCAGTATTTTTTTTAGCAAAACACAGATTTGCACAAGTGCAGTGACTCCCATTCTCACCAGATCTAGTCCTGTCCAACATTTTCTTGTTTCTGAAAATGACTCGCTGAACATCAAAGTTTAGCAATGCTGAACCACTTTGAAACTCCTGGTATTATAAATAGCTCATGCCCTTGTACCAGACTTTGCAAAGCATAGTAATTAAATAAATAAAGAAAAAAAGAGTGGTTAGTAACACAAGATATGAAAGGAGAACAAAGTTGGGTGAGGAAAGAGGAGGAGGAAAGTGAGGGGTGGATTTGAAAGGGAGCAAGGAAGAGTTAGTAATGACATTATGAATAAAAAAGGCAATTTCGGATCGTGTCTCAAAAGTGTTTAAAATCTTCATAGCTTTTTTTGCTTGTTACAATATGTGACAAAATGTTTATTTTTTTCTCGTTCCTTGGCATAAAGTGTTATTTCCTTATTGCTTATGTTTAAAGTTAATAAAAAAAACTTATTTTTCTCTTCAAACTTTTGCTTTTGTAATCTTGATAATGATATTTTCAAATTTGGCCATTTTCCAGAACATCTAACGTAGATTCATTGCTCAGTTGCTGATAGAGAAATTTCTAAAACTTACTGTTCATTTTTGCTTATTTTTCTATAACTTTTCTATGAATACATGAAAATTTTGATGCGAATACGTTGTTTTGTTACCAAAAATGTGTCAATTTTTTGTTACAAAAATGTGTAGATTTGCTTGTTTTTATGTCGGAAATAGATTACTCTCTAAATTTGATTATCCAGGACGTTAAAGCAAAAGTTGAAAGAAGTAATGGACATTTTTTTTTTATACTTTTACAACATAATCAATTAAGAAATAACACATACAATCCAGAAATAAAATTTGTATCTGATAGTTTTGCTATTTTTTTTTTTTTTTTTTGAGATTGTTCTCTGCTTTATATGTCATAAAATTAGGGACATTGTTAGTCAAATTTATTTTTGGAGTTGTCTGAGCAACCTAAACATAACAAAAAGGCAAAAAATGTGTTTTATATGTCATAAAATCTGTTGAATTTTGATGAATAACTGGAGTGACTTATCGATAGAGTATATAAAAAATTTATGAACTAGAAATTAAAAATCAGCCTATATGCAATATCAGTTATCATACAAGTATATTGCGTATATGAAGAAGCAAGGCAGTTTATATGCATGGTTGGGTCTAATTTAGTGATTTATTGATAAGAGATCCTGTGGCTTCTAATGATAATTGCTTGGTTGCAGGATATGGTGCAGATTCATGATTCAGACTAAGTAGATGTTATTTTTCCGAATCTCTAAAGCACATGAACCAAAGATAGTGTTTCGTAAAGGATGGAACCTTAAAAATAAAATGGCAGAATTTACATACATTTAAATTTCATGCTAGAATTATACTACAATTTCAGAAAAATAGATATGATTTCTTAATCTAATAACTTGGCCAATTTTCATTCAATTGTTCTCAAATTTTAACTGCATTCAATTTTTTTAAGTTTTGGAAAAGAAAAGGTGTTTAAACATTAAATAAGAATTTTCAGTTGTTTTTACAGATGCTGTTAAAATTTTAGATCATTTGAATGAGAATTGACCAAGTTATTAGATTACAAAATGATACCGATTTTTCTGAAACACCCTTTATATTGTGTAAGTCTGTGAACAAAAGAAATTTATTTCCTTTGTCAGAGCAGAGTTATCTCCCCTTCTATTTTCACTAAATTCTGTAACATCCAGGAATGCCCATTACCAAATCAGGCTTTGTTTTATCTTCATTCAGTCATTTTCCAACTTTTCTTTCGTTTTTTATATTTAAATCAGTTATGTCTGATTACTGACTGAAAAAGATGACCCCATTTTGTCTGTGCTGCCCACAGAATATCCAAGATGCCCTGAAGATATCAAATGTCATAGAATGCTTTTATGATAAAAATATGAAAGGTCACTAGAGTTTCAATATGAACATAGTTTATCGACTCACCATTGACAAGCAATATTTAGTTAACATCCATTAAGCCTCTACTAGATTAATTATCAATGAACTATTCAGCCATGTTGGTTTAATGTTTTAGACATTATGGTCTTTAGCTTTCTTTGTTGTGCATAATTTGAAGATAAGTCATTATCATTAATCTGAGGACATAGATGTGGGGCACTCAGTGAACTTTTGACAGTAGAAATGGTAGATTTGGAGGGGGGTAACTTTTTACTAATTACGAGATTTTATTAATAAACAAAAAAGTCTGGATTGAGTTTCCAGAAATTTCAGTAGTTTGAAAAGTAATACCATATATACCTAAACCCTCTGCTTGGGTAGGATATGACACAAGGTCAATTTTTAAGTGGAGTTTAACAGGTTTGAATTCAGAGTTTTCCTTCTCCTAGACTAGTTGCCTCACCAAGGCTGAAGAACCTAATCTGCCCTACTATTTACCCATAGCTGGAGGGAGAATTATTGGATTCATACCTTTCCCAAGGATATTAGTGCTATGTGAAATGCAATCAATCTCATCCAGGATTTGAACTCGTGTCGCCGTGTCCATTCCCTACGACGATAACCATTACACAACGAGCACCTCCTGTTTGAAAAGTAATACCTACTATTGATACTTATTCAACTTTGTAAGACACAAGGCTACAAGAGCAGAGACATGCATGGTGTAACTGTTATTGTTGTAGAAAATGGATTCAGCGACACATGTTCAAATCCTGGATAAGGCTGTTTGCATTTCATTTTGTGCTAATGCCCTTAGTAAAGGTAGTAATTCATCTGTTCTTCCTCCAGCTATGGGAAAGTAGTAGGGCAGACAGGATTTTTTAACCTTGGTTGGGCAAACAGTTTTACTTTGTTTAAAATTTGACCTTGTGTCACATCCTGCTTGTAGTGGAAGGGTTAGATAAATACATACGAGTGTAGTAGCTGTGGCAGTGGGAGCTTGAAAGGTTTTTTTAGACTTCTTTGGAAAATTTTAATGCATAGGATGAATCTTTGTCAGTTTGATCAATGAATTAATCATGAAATGGGAAAGTTGAAAATGTTATGAACCATTTCAAGATGAGGCTAGCCAAACAGGCATTTATTTACAACTGAATTTCATAACTGAATCGACCTGAGCAACATGGTGGCTTCCATGTCAGATCAACATGCTTCAAATTATCGATTTATTTTATGATATTCATTAGATGTTTGATTTTCAGTACCCTGACCACCAGGCATAGATTTAAGGATTCCCAGGAGACCTTGCAGGTCATTCTTTGATGATGTGTTAGAAGTGGGCCGGGAATTGATGGATTCTGGTCTTATGATAACTCAGATTTTGACAGCGCTGGAAGTAGAATTATAAATTATCAAAGATGCACCGTCAGTAAGATTTGAACTCACTTTTACTTTGATTTGGTTAACCCTTTTATAAACAAATATTTTTCAGAGAATTTACCAAATATCTTCAAATATGTCAATTAATCATATGTAAAAAAATAAACAATTGCCCAGTCAGCTAGGGCTGCAGAATACACTGACTGCACCTCTGCAGAGAGGTTAGACCCCCCCCCTAATGAGTGTCCTGGATATGACACTAAACAATCTGATGGTGAGGTTCCAGCAGTGCTGGAGCTTTGGGGAATGCGGAGTACCCCTTCATTGCCATCGCTCCCAGGTCCACTCTGTCCCGGAGTGGTAGCACCTGATAGGGGCCTATCTATGGGTTAAATAGAACTAACAGCATACTTATGCTAAAATGAATTGAGTAAACTAAATTGCTTGAAATAGAAATGTTTTTGACAATTAAACCGTATTTACACTTAAACTGCGTGCTTATGCTTAACTGAATTATTTCAAATAGAACTGTTTTTGACATTAAAACTGTATTTACACTTAACTGAATTATTACATATAACTGCTTAAATAGTTTGAAATGGAAATGTTTTTGACAATTAAACTGTGTACTTATGCTGAACTGAATTGTTTGAAATAGAACTTTTTATTTGGATAAAAATGGATTTGGCATTAAATAACCTACAAAGGTTGATATGCCATAAAACCAAACAAACCAAACCAAACCAAAAATAAACAAAACATGATAATTTGATCCGCAATTGTGTGTCATAGTACAATAGCATGAAAACAATAAAGCATTCATTTTTAATAATGATATTTTGCAAAACAACCTTTAGACAATCCTATACCACAGTGGGGCTTCTGAGCAATGTTTCTATCCATTAACAGTGAATTGATCAATAAGCAGCCAATAGGAAAATGCCTTACATTGAGCTATGCAAAAAACGTCTGTGCTCTTCTTTGCCATCATAAATTGACAACCCAATTCAATTGTAAATATAGTAATAAAAAAAAAGAATTGAAAAAATGAAAAAAATATGAATCAATAAA
The DNA here is from genome assembly GCA_963585895.1 of Sepioteuthis lessoniana. Taxonomy (NCBI): domain Eukaryota; kingdom Metazoa; phylum Mollusca; class Cephalopoda; order Myopsida; family Loliginidae; genus Sepioteuthis; species Sepioteuthis lessoniana. The sequence goes on from OY757939.1 coordinate 12,296,077, forward strand.
AATAATAGTAGAAAATGCTTTATCTAAAAATAATTGAGGTTACTAATATGAATGATTTATAAAATAATAGTAATATTTGAATTTAGAACCAAAGAACAGAATTTTGAAGGCTGATTTTCTAGGCAAATTTTTCCTTCTTGGAAGATGATTATTTGGCCTTGTACCATACTCTTCCAAACCTCTTCCTATCTTTTTTGTGTCATACTAAGTATAATATATATTAAACTGAACAGACTTTCCCCAACTGGAATTTTGACAATACAATCTTCCTACCCTCCTTCTGGCCTAGTACCATACAAAGCTAAGTTAGATACATATTAAGACCTTTGGACTCAGTCCATTTGGAATTTTAAAACAACATATTCTTCCCAGCTGCTTCCTTTGACGTGGTTAGTATAATGATTTCCATTGTAGGAAATAGTATTGGTGGCCAAAGTTAAAATCTTGAATGAGGTAGTTTGTGTTTCACTTTGTACTAATGATCTTAAAAAAGGCATGAATTCATCTATTCCTCTTGCTCAGTTATGGGTTAATAGTAGGGTAGACTGAGTTCTTTAGAATTGGTTGGGTGACCAGTCTAGGTGAAAGAAAGCTCTGAATTTAAATGAGCTCACATCCTGTTCATAGTGGGGGGGGATTGGATAAATACATAGCCCCTTTTGGTTTTGTGTCCAACTAAGCTGTTTAATGAATATTAAGACAGACAGGCCCTCCCCATTTGGATGATTGGTAAAACATAATCTTACACCACTCTTTTGGCGTAGTGTCAAACTAAACTAAACTTGATATTAAGACAGGCAGGCCTTCTCCGTTTGGAAGATTGATATTTACACCTAATAAAATTCTTCAATTTCAAATAGAAAACATAAGAAAATTCAAAAAATCTGTTAGTGGAACATTTACTGAATTTATCAGGTGGAAATTTTAGATAAATTTATGGCACTAACAACTTTTGTGTTACTAACATGAAAATAAAATTCTAAAATAAATGAATCATTGATTGATATAAAAAGACAGTTTAGTATCTGAAGGCAAAAGGAAAGATAAAATAATTCAGAATATACAAGGTGTGATCAAAAAATATTACGACTGAAACAATAAATACATTACTTTTAAATTTTTTATGAAGATGTATGCACAGATGGGAAACTTATATAATAAAATGTTGATGTTGTTACACTTTAAAATCAAATCTCATTACAATTCATCAACTCTTCATTGCAGTCAAAAAATAAAATGGCCTGTAGGTCATTTGAGGTCATTGATTGACTGGTGAACAGACTGGTGAGCGATCATATAGCAAAGAATTAAGCTTTATTTTTTTGCCAATCCAATGCACCACGAAAGAAGTTTTGCCTATTTAAAAAAGATTTAACTCCTGTCTTGATACTTTTTTTTTCAGAAAATGTTTTTTTTCTTCCAAAAAACAGAATTATCCTAGTTGATCACTCTTCATGTTTTTCTGATCTAACTTAGTGTGACTTTTTCTTCTTTTCTAAACTGAAAATTTATCTCAAAAGGAAAAGATTTGAGGCTGTGGAGGGTATTAAAAGAAATAGGATGACACAGCTTCACACCTTATCAAAAGAGAAGTTTCACAGGTGCTTTGACCCATAGAGAACACACTGGAATATGTTGAATGCCATGTTTTTCTGATCTTAGTGTGACTTTTTCTTCTTTTCTAAACTGAAAATTTATCTCAAGAGGAAAAGATTTGAGGCTGTGGAGGGTATTAAAAGAAATAGGATGGCACAGCTTCACACCTTATCAAAAGAGAAGTTTCAGTGGTGCTTTGACCCATAAAAAACTCACTGGAATATGTTGAATGCCAAGGAGAATATTTGAAGAAAATTAATGTTTCATTCATCGTTCTTTTCTGTCTTGTCATATACAACTTCAGTCTTGAAACTTTGTGAACATACCTTGCCTAATGGTACCCATGTCCCATAATGGATGTCACATTTAGTATAAGAAATGCATATAGAAATGTACTAACTAACAAAATAGTTTTATTCAGTGTTCATTTCTGTCTTGATATATATACTGCTTCAGTCTCAATACTTTTTGAACACACCTAATATATGATTTGTACAACCATCATCACTTATCCAATCACCTGCTTTGGTTATCAGGGTGGGGCTACTCATGTAGCATGTCTTGGGCATGAATAGCCTGGTGGAAGCCATTCCTCTTCTAGATCTTTAATTGGATTGAATTCAGAGTTTTCCTTCTCCTAGACCGGTTACCATACTAAAGTTGATGAGTCAAGTCTACCCTACTATTTACCCATAGCTGGTGGGAGAATAGTTGGATCATAACTTTCTATAGGATATTAGCACTATGTGAAATGCAAACAACCTTGTTTATAATTTGATTGGTTTGGTTTCTTTGTTTAATGGCATATCAACTTTTGCAGGTTATTTAATGCCAAAGACATTCTCCTTGAAGAACAGTAGTGGTACTATTTAACCCATAGCTGGGAGGATAAGGGGGTTCATACCTTTCCCAAGGGTATTTGCTCGAAAGTGAACATAATAGCGCGACTGGAGTACGAACTCGCATACTACGATTCCGCAGTCCATCGCTTTAACCATTACACCACGAGGACACCCCCAATGAATCATTTGAGAGATGATATATTATATAACACTATAGCACAACTAGAGTACAAACTCGCTTACTACGATTCCGCAGTCCATCAATTTAACCATTACACCACGAGGACACGCCCAAGAAGAACAGTAGTGATGCTATTTAACCCATAGCTGGGAGGATAAGGGGGTTCATACCTTTCCCAAGGGTATTTGCCTGAAAGTGAATGTAATAGCGCGACTGGAGTACGAATTCGTATACTATGATTCAGCAGTCCATTGCTTTAACCATTAAACCACAAGGATACCCCCCCCCCTCATAATTTGAACTTGGAGAGTTCATGATGATAATCATTTTGCCACAAGCCATAAGAGAAGGCAATTATGTTCAGAAATAATGTCTCTCTTTTTAGCTATCATTTGCAGTTGCATAAGAGAAAGTTTATTCTCATGAAAAACACTGTTTATGTATGATGGAGTGAAAAGAATATTTGTGTTGTAATCTTGATAATTTTCATTTTACAGTAAATTAGAATCTCATTCGTTTGGCCTGATGCATATATAGTATTTAGCCTAAGATAAAGCCATCTGTTATGTCTTTCTGATAAACAAATGTTTTGCAGAAAAAGGAGTTTTATTTTCATTTTTTTTTTCTTTCTGGACCAGAAAAAAGAAAAACAGAAAATTAATTCTTGTCTCTAATTAAAATTTTTTTGTAATATTTTTTTTTGTATGTAATAAAGCTTTATTGAAATACAACACAACTGTGGTCTGTCAGGGTAGAGCTTTTTGAAATATATATAGGTGGTTGATCCAGAGAGAGATCACTATGGTTGACTTCACCACAATGTACATGAGAGATGTATTCAAAAACTATCAAAACTGGTTTTATAATTTTCTTTCAAATTGGAACCAACACATCTAGATATCTAGACATCATCCTTTTATTATGTAATTTACACAGCTGTTCACGTATCTTCAATTTTTGTTGCGCGTCATATTTTCTCATAGGAGAAAATGCTGAATGATACAAAAATTAGATTTTGATGTAAACTGAATAAAACTTGTTAAAAACAAAGAACTCAGACTATAACACTCTCACATCAACCAATATGGCCGTTTGTTTACTTCCGGTCCTCGAATAACATATTCTCTTCTTAAAAGTATCAGGGGAGATAACTTGCATGCCTTAACAAAACTGGTTGTAAAACATTTGAAATGCTGCTGGTGGCGCTCATATCCTCTCCCATAACCTATTAGGTTGTCAGGGGGCTGTGCCTAGTTTGTGCCATCTTCTATAGTAACATCTGTTACTTGATGGTGCCTTTCTCCTCTTGATTAACTTATTACGTTTTCAGGGTGCCATAGCTAGTAATCGCTCTTCATGCTATCTTCCATAGTAACATGTGTTACTTGGTAGTGCCTTTCTCATTTCTATTAACTTATTAGGTTGTCCAGGTGCCATGCCTAGTAAAAGTAAACGACCTTAGTTGAGGGTGACTCAAAGGCCCTCTCTTCAATAGCTACTACACCAAAGTGTAGGGAAGGGTGCAACTCCATTCCCTGCATTGCTTCACTTTACCCTTGATCCTTACTTTCTAATGCTGAGTGTAAAGCAAGGAGGTATCAAGTGCCATTTTTTGAGTCTTTGGTATGACTTGACTTGGGATTGAACCCCAGTCTCTTGGATCATTGGTGAACACTTGCCCTATCTAGTAATCTAATTTAAAATTTAATATCATCTTTCAGAATGATGAGAGTTATTTGTTGGTGCCTATCTTTTCTCCTGGCATTATGTGACAGATTGTACTGGGTACATGGTATCAGTAGCAGAAAAAGTCTCTGACAATGATTTTGCAGCTGGTTTGAATTCAGAGCTTTAATTTGTGTGGCTTTCAAATTACATGTGAAATGAAGCAATATACAACGTGCCAGCACACCAACTACCACAATACTACCAGTCACAATAGGTATCTTCTATGACTTGAACTGCTTCATTGACATGATATACACATCATAAATGAGGTGCCCGTGGTGTAATGGTTATCGTCGTAGGAAATGGACACGGTGATATGAGTTCAAATCTTGGACAAGACTGATTGCATTTCACATAGCACTAATACCCTTGGGAAAGATATGAATCCAATTATTCTCCCTCCAGGTATGGGTAAGTAGTAGGGCAGACTGGTTTCTTCAGCCTAGGTGAGGCAACTAGTCTAGGAGAAGGAAAACTCTGAATTCAAACCTGTTAAACTCCGCTTAAAAATTGACCTTGTGACATATCCTGCCTGAGCGGAGGGGTTGGGTAAATATAATGAATGAGCATGTAACAAAATATTGCAAAACTTTTGACTCACATTATTATTTTTAAATTGCAAAGAAGCACAAAGAAACATTCAAGTCTCTTATGAGTATATTATCTGTGGTTTTGTAGGTTTTCATCTTTTATATCCAACGTGGGTGTATTACAACTACAAACATACAACTAGAAATAAGTCATAGCCAAAACAATAAAAAACAAAACAAAACAAAATTTAGAGAGTTACCCCCCTTTTTTTCTTTTTTTTTTTTTTGTTATTCAATTAATTCTATAGTAATGGCAGCCATGCTTATGAAATATTTTGATTCAAGCTTAAAACAGTTTGTTACAGGCATCCGCCATTGCTATTATTTGTTCAAACAGCCATTTGCAAAAAAGTGTAAACATTAGGTTTCTGATGATTTTGTTTTAAGAAGTTTGTTTATATTTCTCTGGTGGAAAAAGCTCAATGAGGTCAGTTCCTATGATACAATACAAATGATATGTACTTCTGCACATTTTTTTAATTAATTCTGTGCATAGACTTTCCTATCACATTTTTCAGCTTTTCTCAATATAGTGAATGTTTAGTCACGGATCAAATTGCAACTTTTAACCTAGTTTACTCCAGGCAATTAACACACCATCATTTCTTAGTCTTCCTATCTTTGCTTCTTTAAGAATATTTGAAAGCAATGGATAGATTTTCAGCGAATTGGAATTAATCTGAAAATTGCCATTACATTCATAAGTCATATCTTGTTAGATGGAATACCTCTTTATTGTCTTTACTCCTTGCTCTACTCTGACTTGGAGTGGTAGTCCCTCATAGAGTTCCATATATAGGTCAAATAGATGGAGGTGCCCGTGGTGTATTGGTTATTGTCATAGGAAATGGACACGGAGACACGAGTTCAAATCCTGGACGAGACTGATTGCACTTCACATAGCACTAATACCCTTGAGAAAGGTATGAATCCAATTATTCTCCCTCCAGCTATGGGTAAATAGTAGGGCAGACTAGGTTCTTCAGCCTTGGTGAGGCAACTAGTCTAGGAGAAGGAAAACTCTGAATTCAAACCTGTTAAACTGCGCTTTAAAAAAATTGACCTTGTGTCATATCATGCCCGAGCGGAGGGGTTGGTAAATAGGAATATAGGTCAAATAGATCTGTTTAAAAATTATTTGTATTCGATAGAAGCACTTAATATCATATAACAATAAATTATTTATATTAAGAGTAGATACTTGATGCTATAGTTGTTTACTGAGGATTATTATTAGTTTTACATATAATGTCTGCCACAGAGAGACTGTTTTCTAATATCACAACTGTTCAGTGTGGCTAGACATGTGAGGTGCTTCAAGCTGGAATTGAAACCTGGCTGATTTTACGTCAGTTGGGTAATTTATCTCTAATCTATCATCATCTCAGCATAAGCAAACAGATTTTTTAGGTATATATTCACATACGCTTATTGGCTGCCAAAGTACTCAATATATATAAGTGGTGCATTCAATAAGTTTCCAGACTTTTTTCGTACGGGCATTTAAAATTGTTGTAGACTCTTGAAAATTCAGTATGTTATTGCTATACATCTTATGAGATGACTGACCAATTTTTATGATTTCAGCACCAAATGAACAGCTACACCAGGAATTAGAATACACCCTACTAAAGCCTGATTGTCACAGCTGGTAAATTTCAAAAATGTAATCTGGATGGGAGGACACTTTAGAAAAACAATATGCACTAAACTTCTGTTTTAAACTAGGAAAAAATGCCACAGAAACGTATGGAATGCTTCAGACTGCTTTTGGAGCATTTTGCATGAATTGAGCATCAGTTTTTGAGTGGCATAAGAGATTCAAAGAAGGCAAGGAGTCTGTGAGGGATGCTGAGAGGTGTGGGAGGAGTAAGGAAGTCAGAACACCAGAGTTGATTGGCCAAAGGGTTGGGGTTAGGGTTAGGGTTACCATGTTGAGGTTTTAAGGGAGTTCAGGAAGAGATTCCTTGGGGAGAGGCCAGCACTCTTCAAATCGGATCAGTGGTATTTCCACCAGGACAATGCACCAGTCCACAACTCGATCCTTGTCACAGACTATTTGACCAAGATGGCCATCAAGACAGTTCCTCACCCTCCCTATAGTCCAGACCTTGCTCCCTTTGACTTTTGGTTATTCCCTAAGTTCAGAGGCTGTTGTTATGAAACAATTGAGGAGATGAAAGAGGCTGTGATGAAGGTCATTGACACACTCACACAAGAGGACTTCCATGGGGCCTTCCAGGAGTTGTTGGAATGGTACAACAAGTGCATTGCAGCCGGAAGAGATTACTTTGAAGGGGACTAGAATTTCATGTGTGTACTATCAATAAAAGTTCCCATATGGAAAAAAGTCTGGAAACTTATTGTATGCACCTCGTACATATATATATATATATATATATATATATATATATATATATATATATATTTAAAGATGGTTGTTGCAGGTCCAAAGAAAGAATAAGGATATATGTTGAAATAGGAAGGCCCACAAAGAGATTTGTATTTTTGAATTTATTTATTTTGTTCTTACATATGTGTTATATATATGTATGTTTCCAGCTTGTTGCTTTTGTCAGAGAACATGTGTGGCACAAGGCCTTTTTAATGGCGTACTCAATGAGACTTGAACTCACTCTTGTTTCCAGTATGACTGACCATTGTCTAGTCAGACTGGTTTATATAAGGGTCATATATATATATATATATATATATATATATATATATATATATATATATATATGAATTTAAATACATGCTAAAACAACACAGCAAGTTTTGTTTTGATTTCTTTGTTTAATGGTATATCAATCTTTGTGGGTTATTTAATGCCACAGCCATCCTTGTAGAAAAATAGTAGAAAATTAATGTTTCATTTATTGTTAATTTCTCCCTTGATAGATACAGCCCCAGTCTCAATACTTTCTGGACACATTTTGTATACATCATTTTGGGACATCTATTTGGAATTTTTTCCTTTTTCAAAGTTTCTTTAATTTCTTTAAATTTTCACCCTTACCCATTCTACACATTCCAAAATTTTTCCTCTAATTCTTTTTTCATTGTTTTACTTTACCCACATTTTACCCTTGTGCTTTTTATCAACTTCTTCCTGTTATTTTTTCATTCTTCATCTTCGTTTTTCTCTTTCTTCATTGCGCTTCTTTTAATGTTTTCTTTTTTCATCATTGTTTTCAGTCCGTTTTCTCTTTTCTCTTTCATTTTTTCTTTTTGTTCATTTTTTCTTTATTGTTTCCATTTTATTTTTATTTCTTTTTTCTTCAAATATTCTCATTCTTTTGTTCTTTTCTATTTTTTGATCAATTTCTTCTTCTTCTTCTTCTTCTTCTTCTTCTTCTTCTTCTTCTTCTCACAGGTTCTCTTAAATGAATAATAACAATTTTATCTCCTCCTTCTCCTCTTTCAATTACCTCCTTCTTTCTCCAATTTCTTTCCTCTGTAGATTCCTTCTCCTGTCATCTGTATTCATCCATCTCTCTTTCTCTCTTTCTCCAAGAATGTCTCTAAGATCCTGTAGCTAAGAGAAGCCTTTCAGTATCAAATGATGGCCAAGTTTTCTCCCCACATCTCAACCATCCACCTGCAAGACACCCTACCCACCATGCTGCTGCTGCTGCAGCAGCTGCTGCTGCTCGCAAATGAGGTCAGCATCATCACACAGTGCAGATTAGGAGGAATCTTTCAAGTGCTCTCTGTAAATATTTGCAATGTTGGGCAAAACGTCTTTCTCTGGCTGAACTGGATATTCAAGCTATGAGGTTTCAGTTTTGTTGCTTGGCACTTCTTCAAAGATGGATCCACCATTTTTTCCATTTGATCTTAAACTTCGTCTTTCAGGCATTTGTGTATGCAAAAGATGATGAAGAAAACAATCTTTAAAAAAATAAACACATTCTAGTGTGGCCATATTTGTTTAACAAAAATGTGAGCTATTTTTGATTGGTCAATGTCGAGGTTGACTAGGAGGGTAACAGTTTTGTTGCTACTGCTTTGGTAAGTAAGGTAGATTGATTGATTGATTACCCAGTTTGCTGGGGCTGTAGAATGCACAGACTGCATCTCTGCAGAGGGGTAAGACTCCTGCAATGAGTGTCCTGGATATGACCCTGAACAATCTGATGGTGAGGCTTCAGTAATACTGCAGAGGGGAATGTGGAGTACACCTTCATTACTATTACTCCCAGGTCCACTCTAGCCCAGAGTGGTAGCACCTAATAGGGTCCTATCCATGGGTCAAATAGGACTAAACTGTGTGCTTATGCTAAACTGAATTGTTTGAAATAGAACTGTTTATATGTATAAAAATAGATTTGGCATTATTAACCTACAATAGTTGATGTGCCAAACCAAACCAAACCAAACTTGATTGATTGATTGATTGATTTTAATGGCATGTGAGCCTATCTAGGGTTATCTAGCAGTTAGGGAATTGCATTCATTGTATGTGCACATTAACAATTTTAGTATGGTTGTTTTTAAGAGGGTTTTTTTTGGGGCACAATCCTATCAAATATGAATAATTTTACACTAGATCTATTTGACCTATTGATGGGGCTCTAACCAGTCTTACCATTCTGGTCAGGGTGGACCTGAAAATAATGGCAATGAAGCAATACTCCACACTCCACAGATCTCCAGAATTGGAGCGTCACCATCAAATGAAGTTTAGTGTCATACCCAGAGCTTTTTTTTAGTGGGGAAGGGAATCTTACCTTTCTGCATAGGATACAGTCAGCGTATTCTAAGCCCCACCAACTGGGTGACCAGGTAAGGTAGTAATGAGTGAGTGATTCATTCAAGTTCTTGCTCACCCACTTTCTTTTGTGTTGAACTTTGTGGCATGCAAGTGATGAGACATTCTGTTGAGATAGCTGGCAATAACAAAGAATACAAGGAAAACAGGTTCGTGCTTTTCTCAACAGAAATTTGAACTCAAATTCCTGCTTCCATTTTCTGTTCAATTTTAGCATTAATTACTTTCTTGAATAAAAATATTGATTAACAATATCACACAATAATAATCATAATTTATTTATACATTAATAAAATTCTCTTTATATTCGTGCATATAAAACCATAACCCTGTAAAAAAACAGTGCATTAACAAGATTTTTATTTGGGAAATAACTTGAAATGCAGTAAATTAAAGAATAAAGTAATTTCCAGTCCAATCTACACCTGAATTTTGGAGAATTATCATTAACACTAAATTATATTTGTAATCATCCAAATTCTCAATATAATGGAGATAACTATGAAAAGCTATTTAAAATCCTTCATTGCTTCCTAAATAGAAGCAATATATCATCAGGGACAATTGTTAACTATGAATGCTAATTAGAACCCTTTACTCCTTTTTAAAAGAAACATCAATAACATCAGCAAGTTTCTTCAGATCTCCTAGACTCTTCTCAGTATTCTGGCCAATCTTAACAAGACTGTTGCTTGGAAGGTCTCTGATCATACTCTGATTTCCAACTCTTCCAGCCCTCTTACCAAATCTTTGGGGATTGTTCCAAATGCACTAATTATAATTAATATCACTGCCACCTTCATATTTCATAGCATTTTTAGTTCCAAGTACTTGTCTCACTTTTTGTTTTTTTGGTTTTTCACTTTGTGGTTAGCTGGAATGGCAATATGCACAGTTCAACAGGTTCTTTTTTTCTTGTTAATTATCACTCGGTCTGGTCTTCTGGATGGAATTAGGTGATCTGTTTGTATCTCAAAATCCGAGAAAATTTTGTGTTTCATTCTCCAGGACAAATTCTGGTAGTGTGCATATTCCATTTAGTAGTATAGTCAAATTTCACTTTCTTGCACAATTCCAAATGGATCACCTTTCCTACCCAGTCATGTCTAGTCTTATACTCTTTTGCACTAGTTTGCTGCATTTGCTTATTATGTTATCAATCATTTTGTTTCTATCACCACATAACCAACACTAGCGATTCTGTTGTGCCTTATTTATTTTTGCTTTAACATAGTTGTTCTTTATCGTGTTATTTTGTGCTGCTGTTGAAAGAGATTCAGTTTCTCTCTTAAAGTTTCTCTTTCTTAGCTAAATATCCAGGTCTTCTCTGGTGAGATTTTGTCTGTTTGTTGCTTGAAATATCCATACAGGTGTTTTTTTCCTCATTTCTGTTCTTAGTTATTGCTGTTCTATTGAACTTTATGTTGTTAGTGCTGTTTCTAGTTCACTGGTTCGGTTTCGGTGTTGAATGGCATATCAATCTTTGTAGGTTATTTAATGCCAAAGCCATTCTCCTAGAAGAACAGTAGTGGTACTATTTAACCCATAGCTGGGAGGATAAGGGTGTTCATACCTTTCCCAAGGGTATTTGCCTGAAAGTGAACGTAATAGTGTGACTGGAGTACGAACTCGCTTACTACGATTTCACAGTCCATCGCTTTAACCATTACACCACGAGGACCCCCCCCATTTCTAGTCACTGTAATTATTATTTCTTTGCTGTTTTTAATGTGGTTTAAGTCCTTGTATTGATGCATTTACACTATTTTCTATGCTGGTGAGTCCTCTTCCTCCTTTCTGTGATACATATTGTCTATATTATTTCTCAGATGTGAGGCCTTGTGCATTGTCGTTAGCTTTCTTGTCTATTTGTTTAAGTTCATCTCTCATACATTTCAAAAATAGTCCCAAATATCTTACAAGGAGGACAGTCCAAGTATTTATCACTTTGATGAGATTCCTGCTGTAGAGCTTAGTTTCAAGGATCTTTCTCATTCATCCGAGATACTCTTTTGTTATTTTTTCTTTCATCTCCACTTCTTTGATGGAGTCCAATATTCCCAAGGGATCCAGCTTCAATTGGTATCACTGTCACTTTCATGTTCCACAGTTTTTTCATTTCTCTGGTAGATCCAGGTATTTGTCTCAGCTCAGGCAGCAGGGGCTGTGGAATACACCAACTACTTCTCTGCAGAGGAGTAAGACCCCCTCAATGAGTGTCCTGGATAAGACACTAAACAATCTTATGATGAGGCTCCAGTAATGTTGGAGATTTGAGGAATGTGCTTTACCCTTTCATTGCCATTGCTCCCAAGTCCACTCAGGCCTGGAGTGGTGGCACCTGATAGGGTCCAACCTATGAATCAAATAGAACTGTTTGACATCTAAACTGAGTGCAAACGAATGACTTATGTTAAATTGAATTGTTTGAAATAGAGCTGTTTGATCATTTAACTGAGTGTAAACAAATGACTGATGTTTAATTGAATTGTTAGTGATACAAAGCAATACTTGGAACCATTTAACTTCATTGACAATACCAAATGCAATTGTTTGAAATAGAACTGTTTGATCATTTAACTGAGTGTAAACAAATGATTGATGTTTAATTGAATTGTTAGTGATACATAGCAATACTTGGAACTATTCAACTTTGTTGATTTATGTTTACAAATCATATATATCTAATATATGAAGAAAAATTGACAACAAATAATCCAAAAAGAAAGTGGGGATTTATAGAGAAACAAAGTCAGTTGACTCTATAGCGTTTCGGTTCTGCTGAACCATCATCAGGACTGAGGGGTATTATTAGTGATGTTAAGTGTAGATGGATGAATAAAAAGTGTAGAAGTGTAAAAATATATAAATATATATATTTTTACACTTTTTATAAAAATAGTTACTTAAAGCCATAAAATTATTACAATAAGATAGGAATACTTGAAAACATATAATTGTGTGCAAATTATTTGTATCAAATAGGAATACTTGATACCATATACCTGTGCAAAAAAAACTTTTAAGAAGAAACTACACAAAAACTGTAAATTAAAATGCTCAATAAATGCAATTCCTTAACCTCTAGGCATAAAATAACCCAAAATGGATTGACATGCCATTAGAATCAGTGAATCAATCAATCAAAACAGAAATGAACAATGAATGAAATGTTAATTTTTCTTCAAACTTGTGTCTTTAACACTCTTCTCTCTTATTCCAGTGAGATTTCATTTGGTTGAGGCACCTCTGAAACTTTTTTGATAGGTTGTCAAGTATACCATCAATTTGCTTTTAATGTAACTATAGACTCTGTTTCGTCATATAGAACTAGGTTTGTTGAGTATTGAGAATGCCACACTTACTCAATCTTGTGTTTCACCCCAAACTGTCTATCAGAATTATTGAGACTGCTTGTTCAGAAGTATTGAGAATTGCCATTGATTAGAAAAACGGAAAGATTCATTTTAGATATTTTTAAAATATATTTTACTTGTAAGTTTTTCCTGAAGTCTTATGTGACAGCAAGTCTCCTCAGGTCTCCAGAGGGGGTGTCCTCATGGCGTAATGGTTAAAGCAATGGACTACGGAATCGTAGTAAGCTAGTTCGTACTCCAGTCGCACTATTACATTCACTTTCAGGCAAATACCCTTGGGAAAGGTATGAACCCCCTTATCCTCCCAGCTATGTGTTAAATAGTACCACTACAGTTCTTCTAGGAGAATGGCTTTGGCATTGAATAACCTACAAAGGTTGATATGCCATTAAACAAAGAAACCATACCAGTCAGGTCTCCAGAACTCTTCTAAGAATTCTACTTGATTTTAACAGTGCTGTTGTCTAGATTGCCTTAATTCTTACTCTTATCTCCAGTTCTCCCTGTCTCTTTTCCAAGCCTTTGGGGCTGTTCCAAGTGCTCCAACTACAATTAGTATCACTGTCATCTTCATGTTCCACAGCTTTTTCAGGTCTCTGGCAAGGTCCAGGTATATGTTTATCTTTTTTCTTTCTTTCATTTTCATTTTATGGTCTGCTGGAACAGCAAAATCCACTCAGTGACAATTTCTTTTCTTCTTATAAATCAATACTAGATCAGAGGTGCCCGTGGTGTAATGGTTATCATTGCAGGTAAAGGACATGGCGACACGAGTTCAAATCCTGGACGAGACTGATTGCATTTCACATAGCACTAATACCCTTGGGAAAGGTATGAATCCAATTATTCTCCCTTCAGCTATGGGTAAATAGTAGGGCAGACTGAGTTCTTCAGCCTTGGTGAGGCAACTAGTCTAGGAGAAGGAAAACTCTGAATTCAAACCTGTTAAACTCCGCTTAAAAATTGACCTGGTGTCATATCCTGCCCGAGCGGAGGGGTTGGGTAAATATGATAAATCAATACTATATCTGTTCTTCTGGCCGGGATTGGATGATCCAGTTGTGTCTGAAAATCCCAGATAATTTTATGCATCTCATTTTCTAGAATAGATCCTGGTTTGTCAGTTTGGCCAAATTTTGATGTCTTGCATGGTTCCCAGTGGATCTCCTTTCCTACCCAGTCATGCCTAGTCTTGTATTTCTTTTATGTCAGTTTGCTGCATTCCCTTATGTGATTAACTTTTTTTTTATTTCTGTCAGAACATAATCTACACTTGCTATACTTCTATATATAATCAGTTTTTTCATAGACCTAATTGGTTCTTATGGCATTATTCTATGATGCTTTTAAAACAGATCTAGTTTCTCTTTTCAGGTTTCCTCTTCTTAGCCCTGTTCAGGTCATCTCATGTGCAATTTCATTACTTTGTTACTTGAAGTATGCATACAGTTGTTTTTCTTCCCATTTTTGTTTTCTAGATATTTTTGTTGTTTTCCTGTTTATCCTTAAGTTATTTCTATTAATGTCACTGTTATTAGCTGTTGTAATTAGTTTTTCTTTGCTCTTTTTTGTATATTCCTCTAGTTCCTGAATTGTTCCATCTATGCAATCCTCTATGCTAGTGAGTCCTCGTCTTCCTTCTTTTCTTGACACATAGAGTCTGTCTATGTAATCTATCGTGTGTAAGGCCTTGTGCATCATTATCATCAATTTCCTTGTTTTTTGTCCAACCTGTCAGAGTTCTTTCCATTTTAAGAAGGGTCCAGAATATCTTACATGGGGGATTTTTCTGCAGCAGAGTTTGATTTCGAGAAGTTTTCTTATTCTTCTGACTTTTTCTTTTATCTCTTTTTGTTTGATGGTGTCTGTTTCTAATATTCCCAGTTATTGGTAATTTTCATTTTCTCCAAGTGTTCAGATTCTTTCCTGACTCGGCAGTTCTATTACTTCCATTATTTCTCCTTTGCTTTTTTTTCCCGTAAGCATGTCTCATGTTGTCAATTCCCAATTCCATTCTTCTATCTTGGCTGTTAAGAATCTCCTGCTGTCTTGTAGTTGAATACTTGTAATTTACTATGCATTGTTGCTTAGATGTGGCACAAGGCAGTATGAATGGAGTACCCAGTGAAACTCAAACTCATTTGTGAAATTTTGTTAGTCTAGCTTGCTAACCATTACACCACCTGAGGTGTCCTTTGTAGTGGAGTACTTATTGCAGTATCTACTTAATTATTAAAACATTGCCCAGTCGGCTGGGGCTGTAGAATACACCGACTGCTTCTCTGCAGAGGGGTAAGACCCCCCCTAACGAGTGTCCTAGATATAACACTAAACAATCTGATGGTGAGGTCCCAGCAATGCTGGAGCTTTGGGGAATGCGGAGTACCCCTTCATTGCCATCGCTCCCAGGTCCACTCTGGCCCGGAGTGGTAGCACCTGATAAGGGTCCTATCTATCGGTTAGATAGAACTAAACCGTGCTTCTTTCACTATACTGATTTTTGCATTTAAACTGCGTATTTTTGCTAAACTGAATTGTACCAACTAAAAATGGATTTGGCATTAAATAACCTACAAAGGTTGATATGCCATAAAACCCAACAAACCAACCAACCTTAATTATTGAAACAGTAACCACAAACAGAAAATGTATCAAATTATCTATTTTTTAAAAATCCGTCACACCAACCCTGAATTAATACAAATTAAAGCTTAAAGTCTTAAAGTAAAATTTATTGCTATTGTCGACATTCGAATTAGATGAAAGGGATGACAAGAGACATCAAGACATAATGATTTTTTTTTTTCAGTTTCAGGGTGGCAAGTCTCTTATTTGGGTTAAGGAACCCCTCTTAAACTAGTAGACAAATTCACTTACCTAGGAAGCAGCGTCAAATCAACCGAAAAGGACATCGAAACAAGGTTAACGAAAGCATGGACAGCTATCAATAGGCTATTGATTATATGGAAATCAGACCTATCCGATAAAATGAAACGCAGTTTCTTCCAGGCAGTGGTCACATCGATACTGCTATATGGCTGCACTACATGGACGCCAACAAAACGGCTGGAGAAGAAGCTAGACGGCAATTACACAAGAATGCTACGTGCAATCTTGAACAAAGCCTGGTGGCAACACCCCACAAGACACCAACTGTACGGCCACCTGCCCCCTATCACGAAAACTATTCAAGTTAGACGAACCAAACATGCAGGACACTGCTGGAGAAGCAGGGACGAACTCATAAGAGATGTACTCTTATGGACCCCCACACATGGCCGTGCAAAAGCAGGACGACCAGCACGAACATACATTCAGCAGCTATGTGAGGATACGGGATGTTGTCCTGAAGACCTACCTAGGGCGATGAACGATAGGGAGGAGTGGCGAGAGAGGATCAGGGATATCTGTGCTACCAGCACAACGTGATGATGATGATGACTATTGCAACACCTTCTCTCTGAGGTAAGTGATAGAGAAGACAAGCTGAGGATTGTAAACTGGCCAAGAACTAGTTACTTCCAGACAGATTATGCATAAAGAAGGCTATGAAAAGTGACAACAAGCACAATAATAGATTGGTATGGTTTGGTTGGTTTTTATGGCATATCAACCATTGTAGGTTATTTAACGCCAAATCCATTTTTATGAAAATAATCTGTTCTATTGAAAACAGTTCAGTTTAGCATAAGTACACAGTTTAATTGTCAAAAACATTTCCATTTCAAACTATTCAAGCAGTTATATGTAACACTTCAGTTAAGTGTAAATATAGTTTTAATGTCGAAAAATAGTTCTATTTGAAATAATTCAGTTAAGTATAAGCACGCAGTTTAAATGTAAGTACGTTTTAATTGTCAAAAACATTTCTATTTCAAGCTATTCAGTTTACTCAAACAATTCAATTTAGCATAAGTATGCTGTTAGCTCTATTTAACCCATAGATAGGACCCTTATCAGGTGCTACCACTCCGGGCCTGAGTGGACCTGGGAGCGATGGCAATGAAGGGGTACTCCGCATTCCCCAAAGCTCCAGCATTGCTGGAACCTCACCATGAGATTGTTTAGTGTCATATACAGGACACTCATAAGGGGGGGGGTCTTACCCCTCTGCAGAGGTGCAGTCGGTGTATTCTACAGCCCCAGCAGACTGGGCAACAATAATAGAATATTTCTTTCAATTTGACTGGGGCTGTAGAATACACTGTTTACATTTCTGTAGAGGGGTAAGATCTCCTCAATGAGTGTCCTGGATATGACACTAAACAATCTGATGGTGAGGATCCAGTAATGCTGGAGCTTTAGTGAATGCAGAGTACCCCTTCATTGCCATTGCTCCCAGGTCCACTCTAGCCCTGAGTGGTAGCATCTTATTGGGTCCTATTTACAGGTCAAATAGAACTGTTTGACATCTAAACTGAGTGCAAACTAATGACTTATGCTAAATTGAATTGTTTGAAATAGAACTGTTTGATTATTTAACTGTGTGTGAAGAAATGACTGATGTTTAATTGAATTATTAGTTATACATAGCAATACTTGGAAACATTTAACTTTGACTCATGCTAAATTGAATTGTTTGAAATAGAACTGTTGGATCATTTAACTATTTGTATCTAAAAATCTGTTTACAAATCGTATATTTAATAAATATATATACAGAAGATTTGGCATTGAATAACCAACAATCATTGATATGCCATAAAACCCAACCAAACTAAATCATATATATTTAATATATATGTATAAAGAGGATTTGGCATTAAATAACCCACAATGGTTGATATGCCATTAAACCCAACAAAACCAAATTATATATATTTAATATATATGTATAAAGAGGATTTGTCATTAAATAACCCACAATGGTTGATATGCCATAAAAGCCAACCAAACCAAATCATATATATTTGATATATATGTATAAAGAGGATTTGGCATTAAATAACCTATAATGGTTGATATGCCATAAAACCAAAGCAAACCATTTTTTCAATTAAAGGATCATGTAAACTCATTTCTGAAAGATTAACAATATTCATCCAATAACATATAGATGTTTGTAAATGCTAATGTTCCCTTTAGAAGGCAAAATTTTAAAGTATTACCACGTAATCCACTATACAACATGACATGTAACATCTGTAATCATATCTTCCTTTCAAAAGCTGGTTTTGTAAATTACAAGCAAGCAAACAAATGTAAACAAAATCAAGCTGCATACAACAACCTCCCTCCAAGCATCTAGACCTGAAAAGAATGTCTGCCCAATATGTAGCAAGGTGTGAAAGTCATCTAACCGTTTGACTATACACATGGCAGTGCATAAGAATGTACTCCTCATTAAAGCTCACAATCAGTTGTTTAAATGTCACATGTGAGAACAGCTCTGCAAGACAGTGACTGGCCTGTTAAGCCACCTGCATGCACATGGGAGAGCAACAGAGAATTCTTAAGTACAGAGATCACCATCTTCTGATAAGAAGTAGTCATAATCATAAATAAATATATCATGGCTGACAGCTTGCACTTGGGCAATACTACTTCTTTGTTATGAGATATAAGATAAAAAGTGCAGATATAAGTGGTTATGGACACTTAGTTGATATTTAAGCCAAGAAAAAACTTTTAAAATCATTGTTGTAAATTGAGCAAGTCAGGATAAAGATTCTGTTAATACATCTGTTCGTTCATATGACATTTTAGATATCCAGGTTTATTGCAAGCTTTATTGCATTCAAGACATTGTGAAGGACACACACTGATAGACTCATGCACACACACACACACACACACGCACACGCACACACACACACACACACACACACACACACACACATATATATATACTAGTAAAAGTGTGGCTGAAATAGATTTTCTAATGGATTCATTTTTAGGTTTATACAGAAGAGAAAAAAATGTATATATCAATATATACTGCCACCATGACTGAAATAAAAACACTTCAAATTCCTATGAGCCATATCAGGATGATTTATTATTCCCCTTACCACACAACTTAAATAACCTGTCTTCAGGTTCTTACAATTATGTTTAAGTCACTTAAGTTCCCACCAATACACAACTTAAATAACCCATCTTCAGGTTCTTACAATCATGTCACTTAAGTTCCCACCAATACACAACTTAAATAACCCATCTTCAGGTTCTTACAATCATGTCACTTAAGTTCCCACCAATACACAACTTAAATAATCCATCTTCAGGTTCCTACAATCTATATCTAAGCCAATTAAGTTACCACTAACACAGAACTTAAATGA
>OY757939.1:12320448-12372924 GCA_963585895.1 Sepioteuthis lessoniana
AGAACAAGGTCAAACACATTACTGAACAGCCTTAGGGACTCCAACTCTTGGTTTTGCCATTCCACCATGGAAACTTATCCCATCATGTTGGTAGAGAGTTTTCAATTAAGAGTTTTTTTTTTCCTTCTTCTAGACTAGTTTCCTTACCAAAGCTACAGTTCTCAGTCTACACTACTATTTACCCAGAGTTGCCGAGTGAAGAGATGGATTTGTGCCTTTCCCAAGGGTATTGACATGCAATGAAATGCAGTCTTATTCAGAATTTGAACCTGGCTTGCCAAGTTTATTTTCTATGATAATAACTATTACACCACCTGCGCCTCTATATAAATTTATGTAATTATATATAAAAGAAATTATGCAAGTATAACAATAACATGTTTAAAACAATTAGAATTTTTAAAATGCTATCAACTTATGAACATTATCTGTATATTATAATACAGGGTGTCTACAAAAGAAATAGTTTCAAAATAAAACTAGTTAGGATATTGACTCTCACAGTGTACAGTTTTGTTGAGAAAAACTTGAAGTGTATCATTAAAGCTTTCTATTCTCAGTCAGGCTACAAAAACTATAGCTGTTAAGAAGGCATTTGCTTAAATTAAGCAAAACAAATACTCTTATTGCCATGGAACAACATTTTAGAATGCATTTAAGAAATCACTGTTGACTAGACAATCCATCTATGATTGGTATTAGAAAATTGAAACAAATGTTTGTGCTAGTTAGCCCTATGCAGTCCACAAAAATCCAAAATAATAGCAAGTCAGACATTATCAATTGCACAATAGACTGTTTTGAAAATTTTGCAGAATTTTGCAAAGTCTAAGTTACCAGAACAAAACTGCACATTGTGATTTCTGTATAGAAATCCTGGAACATTGTGAACATGAAAGAGGATTTATGGAGTGTTCAATTTTCAGTGAGGAGTTAGTTGTAAATTGCATTAATAAACTTAAGTGTCTCTCTACAAAACTGTGTATTATATATCTTATGTAGTTTTTTTTTTTTTCCAATAAATTTTGAACTATCAATCTTTTTGTTGATATCCTATATAAAATGTTAACAAATATATCCAAGATAAAAAAAACTAGTTTTAATAAGAAACTTTTATTGAACATAGATCTAAGCAGAGATTATCAGTAATACAAAACTGTTTATTATATTATCTTATGTAGTTTTTAAAATGAATTTTTCAACTTTTAATTTTTTGTTGATTTCCTGTATAAAATGTTGATAAATACAAGGGTCATTCAATAAATAAAGGGAATTTTTGGAAATGGCAAAATAAATTTTTTTTTCAGTATTTTTTTCCAACAATATAAACTCTGTAATTTTTAGAATTGGTTTATAGGAAAAATTATTTTAATCTCCCAGGTTGAGTAATACCAAAGACTCAAAAAATAATACTTGATGCCGCTTTTCTTAACACTCAGCATTATAAGGTACAGATCAAGAGTAAAGTGGGTCAATCCTAGGAAAGGAGTAGCACCTTCCCCGACACCTTGGTGTAGTAGCTATCGAAAAGGGAGCCTTCGGGTCACCCTTGATTACAATCGCCAACTTTACTTACTAAAATGATACAGTCTAGCAAGTTAGTCACTTTGCAATGAGGACTCCCACTTGAGTTTTAGATATTGCAAATTCAAAAGTTATTTAAATATCTGTTTGTGATTATTGTTATTATTATTTTACTCTTTATGGGTTTTTCACACCAGTTTTAATCAGTGGTTTTTCACTGAAGACTGAGTGACAACAAGTCTAAGTGCCAGAAAGTTTTATACTCTTTTTAAGTATTCTTGCTGATTTTAGTTGTGTTGTGGTCAGTCAGGGTTGTCTCAATTCTTCCTCTTACATCCAATTACTCTAGTCTCCTTTCCAAAAACTTGGGAACTATTTCAAGGGCACCAACTACAATTGGTATCAGCTGTTTCAGCCCTCTGGCAAGATCCAAGTATTTGTCTATCTTTTCACTTAGTTTTATTTGCAATTATTATTATTATTACTATTATTATTTGTAACTTCTAGAGAGCTTTTCACACCAGCATTAGCTGATGGTTTTTCACTGGAGTTTGAGTGACAGTAAGTCTCCTGAAGTCTCCAGGACTCTTCTCAGTATTCTGACTGATCTTAATAATGATGTACACTGGGTGGTCTCAATTTGTCCTCATATTTCCAAGTCTTCCAGTCCATTTACCAATATTTTGGAGATTGTTCCAAGCATAGAATTTACAATTGGCATCACTGTCACATTCATGTTCCATAGTTTTGTTAGTTCTCTAGTAAGGTCATGGTTATAACTATTACTGTAAGATATATGTAAAGATTTTTTTTATTGTACAGTAATATTGGTTTGGTTTATTTGCTTAATGGCACAGCAACTCCTTATGGGTTATTTAAGGCTGAAACTTGATTAATTTCTAAGTGTTTAATTATAATCGTAACTATTTTTTCAATGTTCTATTGCATTTTTTTTTCATTTATCTATAATCATTTGTTTGCACACAGTTAAATGATATCAAGTACTTCTATCAATAATTAATAATTCCTGCAGAATTAGATAGTTTCATGTAAGTATTTCTATTTTATCTATAATCATTTGTTTGCACACAGTTATATGGTTTCTAAGATTGGTTGGTTGGTTTATTGGGTTTTATGGCATATCAACCTTTGTAGGTTATTTAACGCCAAACCCATTTTTATGTAAATAATGTTCTTTTTAAAACAATTCAGTTTAGCATAAGTACACAGTTTAATGGTCAAAAACATTTCTATTTCAAACTATTCAAGCAGTTATATGTAACAATTCAGTTAAGTGTAAATACAGTTTTAATGTTGAAAACAGTTCTATTTCAAATTATTCAGTCAAGCATAAGCCACAGTTTAAATGTAAATACCGTTTAATTGTCAAAACATTTCTATTTCAAGCAATTCAGTTTACTCAAACAATTCATTTTAGTATAAGTATGCTGTTAGTTCTATTTAACCCATAGATAGGGCCCTATCAGGTGCTACCACTCCGGGCCTGAGTGGACCTGGGAGCGATGGCAATGAAGAGGTGCTTCACATTCCCCAAAGCTCCAGCATTGCTGAAACCTCACCATCAGATTGTTTATTGTCATATACAGGACACTCATAAGGGGGGGGGGTCTTACCCCTCTGCAGAGAAGCAGTTGGTGCATTCTACAGCCCCAGCCAACTGGGCAAGGTTTCTAAGAATTAATAACATTAACCCTTAATAAACAATTTTAACAGCAGTCCCTAACCTGTTGCCTACAAGCCATATATGACCCTTCACCAAACTTTCAAAATTCTACCCTTGCCTTTTGATGTTGACTATGAAGAATCACCATTACAATTATAGATAAAACTCATTGATCTTCTGTGTTCAGCAGATTTGAATTCCAAGAATCTAAATTGCCATTTCTTGATTTCTACTAGAACTGCATACTTTCATCTTGATGATTTGGCATTGCATACAACTGTGATCAGTTGTGCTTCAAAAGGAAACATGTCAAGAGTATGCTGCATAGGCAACTGTCAAGTCACCATTTGTCTAATGTACTCCTTTTATCAACCACTTCCGCTGATATTACATATTTTTGTGATTTCAAACAATATCAGAAGTCTCATTAATATATTTTGGTTGTTACTTGTGAATTTAGCTTCTTTTTCTATCATTTTAAGATCACAGCTCTAAACACTTCTGAGGTAATTTTTGTGACACACTGGCTGAAATTTTGGGTACCTCTGAATTAAAGGTTTATTTATTGATCCTTGAATTTAGCTTCTTTTTCTGTCATTTTAAGATCACAGCTCTAAACACTTCTGAGGTAATTTTTGTGACACTCTGGCTGAAATTTTGGGTACCTCTGAATTAAATATTTATTCATTGATCCTTGAATTTAGCTGCTTTTTCTGTCATTTTAAGACTCTCCTGAGTTAAGTTTTGTGGGTCTGAGCTGAAAAAGTTGGGGGCCCCTAAATTAAAGCTTCATTTTTCACAGTTATATGGTATCAGGTATTCCTAATACTGATAATTTTCAAACAGATCTATTTGACCCATAGATGAGACACTAACAAGTATTCGAGAGTGGACCAGGGAGTAATGGCAAAAAGTAGTGACTTTATACTCAATAGATCTCCAGAACTTGAGCTTCACCATCAGATGCAGTTAGTTGTTATTCTTAGGATCCTTTTTTAATTTTTTGTTTGAAAAATGGGGGTTTGTTTGCGTGTGTGCCTAAGCTTGTTATTGAATGTTAGTATGCTTGTGTATGTGTTGTTGCACACGCATACATATGTACATATGTTTGTTTATGTACTGAAATGCCTCTTTATATATTTACACATATCTCTGCTGTCTGTTGGTGGGAAGGAGTGGGACAAATGAAGAGAGTGTGAGAAGAGAAGAGTGAGTGAGGGAGGAAGAAATGGATTGTTGCAATCAGAATTTCTTTTTCTTTCTAACTTTATGGTAGCTAAAGGTATATCTTGATTTGAATATGAAATGTCTGTTTGGTGGGGAATTTTGTTGAGTGATTATGATGATTAAAATTAAAATCATCATCATGTTACCTTTTTAGTTTTAGGTACCTTTTGCAATAATAAAAAATATATAAATGATAACAATTTGGCTGACCAAATAAAACCAAATGCTGCAGATAAACATCCATACTATTATATATATATAAAAACTAATATATATTTATTCATTTTATATATATATATATATATATATATATATATATATATATATAATGAATACATATATATATATATATATATATATATATATATATATATATAATGAATAAATATATACATATATATATATATATATATATATATAATGAATAAATATATACATATATATATATATATATATATATATATATTCATTATATATATATATATTATTAAATATACATAAAAACTAATATATATTTATTCATTATATATATATATGTATATATATAGATATATATATAATGAATAAATATATATTAGTTTTTATATATATTTAATAGTATGGATATTTATCTGCGACAGTTGATATATATATATATATATATATATATATATATATATATATATATAACTGGCTCATTTTTCAAGAGGGTAGAGTGTTTGCCAATGGTCTGGTAGACCTGGGTTCAATTCCAGATCGCATCATACCAAAGACTTTAAAAATGGTACTTGATACCTCCTTGCTTAACACTCAGCAATATAAGGTACGTATCGAGGGTAAAGTGGAGCAATCTAGGGAAAAGAGTAGTGCCCTCCCCTACACCTTGGTGTAGTAGCTATTGAAAAGGGAGCCTTCTGGTCACCCTTGACTACGGTCGCCAACTTTGCTATATATATATATATATATATATATATATCAGTCTATAGCATTGCCGATGAAGTATACATCAAACAATTTTTTTATAGAAAGTTAATTTTCTTCTAAGCTAGAAATATCAGGATTTTATTATTTCCAGAACAATATCGTACAATCAAAAAAATATATAATTAGGTATTATTTATTTTCAAACTCTACAGTATTGAAAAACTCTAAGTTACTAAACAGAGTTGAAATGCTGTAACTAAAAATAAAACTGCATGAATATGTGGGTTTCACCAAATTTTGGATTGTTTCATGTTCATAGTTTTAATGACAGAATTTCAGTTATATAATCTTAGTACCTTTGGTCAAGAAGAAAATTAACTTTTTATAAAGAATTATTTGGTTGGTTGATTGATTGATTGGTTTTAACTGCATGTCAATTTGTCTTGGTTTGGTTTCTTTGTTTTAATGGCATATCAACCTTTGTAGGTTATTTAATGCCAAATCTATTCTCCTAGAAGAACAGTAATGGTACTATTTAACCCATAGCTGAGGGGATAAGGGGGTTCATACCTTTCCCAAGGGTATTTGCCCGAAAGTGAACGTAATAGCACGACTGGAGTATGAACTCGCGTACTACGATTCCACAGTCCATCACTTTAACCATTACACCACGAGGACACCCCCAGTTTGTCTTGGGTTATTTTATATATAGAGGTTAGGGAATTTCCTTCATTGTATATTCATATTTACATTCTTTGTGTAGTCGTTTAAGAATACATTTTTTGCACATATTCCTATTCAGTATGAATAATATTTAATCAGATCTTTTTGACCCATAGATAAGACCCCACCACTTCAGGGCAGAGTGGATCTGGAAGTAATGGCAATGAAGAGATACTTTATACTCCCCAGATCTCCAGAAATGAATCTTACAATCAGATACAGTTTAGCATCATACCCAGGGCATCCCTTTTGTTGGAGGAGGGGGGGTCTTACCCCTCTTAAGGGGATACAGTCAGTATATTGTAAGCCCCATCAACATGGCTAAGGAGTGTTTTGGCTGTACTTATTTATGGGTAATATTGTGTCTGTATAATTTATAAATATAGATATATATACATGCATATACATACAAAGGTAACTCTCTCTCTCTCTCTCTCTCTCTCTCTCTCTATATATATATATATATATATATATATATATATGTGTGTGTGTGTGTGTGTGTGTGTGTGTGTGTGTGTGTGTGTGTTGTTATTTATATAAATAGTATGTATTCCTATTCTTACATCACTGGAGACACTAAAAGGTAATTATAAACATTCAGTTTACTGGTTCAATTCAACTGGAATCACATTTCCAGCTCAGTTTACCAATTCTTAAAGAACATTGGTTGGTTCTCCCTTCCTCCACCATCTTTCTACACATATTCATACAACACCCATAGTAATTGATACCAATTTATATAATCCTGTCTGCAGCTTAGCTTTGTTATTACCTGTGTGCATGTGTGCGTGAATACACATTACTGTTGGGGTCCATTCCCAAACTTTCCAAAGGGACTTAAGACTATGGTTCAGCCTTCCAGTCATCAAGGTCTGGGTTCATCTCAGCATTCTGGGAAGAGGTAGGTCCGTTTTGGTACTTGAATATCTTTTCTTGTATTTTTATCAAAGATTTCTGTCAACTCTTTAATTATTTATTCGCTGATAAAAAGAAAACAAATACTTTTTATGTATTAATTATAAGAAGGATATCAGTGATAATTATCGCTGATATCCTTCAACAAAATTTTGATAGTAGCCTCAAATGTTATTTAGCAAAAACTTCTTTTGAACTCTTTGTCTTGCAATGAATACGAAAATTAATGGTGAAAGTCTGCTAATTTTTGTATCTATGGCAGTATTAAGAGTTCTAAAGAAAAATTTTTGCTAAATAACATTTAAGGCTTCTGACAAAATTTTTTTGAAGGATATTGGTTAAAATTGCCAAAATTTGTTGGCTCCATTTTCTCACAGAAGAATATCCTGGGTATTGTATTAAACTACATCCACTTATGACATTCCAGTTCTAGATCTATGGGGAGGGTCAAATCCCTGCTTTTTGCCATTAGTCCCTGCTCTAACCCATACTATATCTATTAGGGTTCTATCTATGAGTCAAATACATCTGTTTGAGGTTATCTTTAAAATGATTGGTTGGTTGGTTGGGTTTTATGGCATATCAACCTTTGTAGGTCATCTAATGCCAAATCCATTTTTATGCAAATAATCAGTTCTATTTCAAACAATTCAGTTAAGTATAAGTACACAGTGTAATTGTCAAAAACGTTTCTGTTTCTAGCTATTCAGTTTAGTCAAACAGTTCTAATTCAGCTAGTTCAGTTTAGTATAAGTACAGATTTTGTTAACACATAGTTAAATGTCAAAAACAGTTCTATATTAAACAATACAGTTTAGTGTAAGTAGAGATTCAATGTTAAAACAGTTCCATTTCAAACAATTCATTTTAGCATAAGCACACAGTTTAAATGTAAGTACGGTTTAATTGTCAAAAACATTTCTATTACAAGCTATTCAATTTAGTCAAACAATTCAGTTTAGCATAAGTATGCTGTTAGTTCTATTTAACTCATAGATAGGGCTCTACCAGGTGCTACTACTCCGGGCCAGAGTTGACCTGGGAGCAATGGCAATGAAGAGGTGCTCCGCATTCCCCAAAGCTCCAGCATCACTGGAACCTTACCATGAGATTGTTTAGTGTCATATCCTGGACACTCATTGGAGGGGATTCTTACCCCTCTGCTGAGAAGCAGTCAGTGTATTCTACTGGGCAATCTTTAAAATGATTTTGATTTTAGCAGGAGGTGCTTATGATGTAATGGTTATCAACATAGAAAATGGACATGGTAACCTGGGTTCAAATCCTGAACAAGTTTTTTTGCATTCCACAGCCCCAATACTCTTGGGAAAAGTATAAATCCGATTATTCTCCCCCCCACCCCAACTATGGCGAGGACAGACTGAGTGTTTTAACCGTGGTGTTGCAACAAGTCTTGTAGAAGGAAAACTCTGAATTCAAATCAGTTTTACTCTGCTCAAAAACATTGACCTCGTGTCAAATTTTGTTCTTGAGGAGTGGTTTAGTAAATATTTTAATACATTTGCTTTTAAAATATTGATATTAAAACTATACATAAAGTGTTTATTTGTTTACAATAATTGTGAAGATGCATCACATTGTAGTGTTATATAATACATCATCTGTCAAATGATTCATTGGGGGTGTCCTCGTGGTGTAATGGTTAAAGCGAGGGACAGTGGAATCGTAGTACACGAGTTCATACTCCAGTTGTGCTATTACGTTCAATTTTGGGCAAATACCCTTGGGAAAGGTGAGTACCCCCTTATCCTCCCAGCTATGGATTAAATAGTACCACTACTGTTCTTCTAGGAGAATGGCTTTGGCATTAAATAACCTACAAAGGTTGATATGCCATTAAACAAGAAACCAAACCAAACCAAATGATTCATTGATACATTGAACCCTGTAAAATATTGTACAAGATTTATATAATTCAGAACTTTCAGTATTTCTAAGATAAAGCTAAAAATGGTATTTAAAATCAGATTGGTAAAAAAGAAAAGTTTAAATTCATGTATTGATGAATAGGACTGTTATAGAATTGTTGGAGTTGAAAATAATTAAGACTAAAATAATGATTGATAAAGGTGAACACAGATGGATATTAAAAATTGTATATATATATATATATATATATATATTTATATATATATATATATATATCATTAAAGTTATTCTCTAACTTTAAATATTCTAAACTAATAAAAAAAATAGCCTGAATTATTAACATTATTTGTTGGTAATTTTGATCTGATTATGGTGATTAGTTTGATATGTATAAAAAATGAACTCACACACACACACACACACACACACACACACACACACACACATATTTATGTACAAGGGTTGTTCAAAACATTCTAAGCCTCTGCCAGATTTTAGATTTGTTGTACATCTCTCACTTTCGTATGGGCCTGAAATGTATAGAAATTAAGACAGAAATCTGAATTTGTTTTTCTAGTTTTATAAAAAATGGTAGTACGTTGCCATAACAAAAAGGTTCATCAATGGCTCTTCTTTCTGGCTGAAGCTAGGAACTTTTTGACCAAACCTTGTAATCAGAGACTATGATTGTTAAACTGACTTCAACATAGGATTGACATGACATAAAACAAAACTATTAGTCAGTCAATTTAAGAGAAACATTCTAATAAAGCAATCTATTACAGAACTCAAACCCTACTTAAGGTCTTTAAGCAATGAAAAATAATAAGCTTTATCCCGATATGCTTATGCTAAACTGAATTATTTGAAATAGAACTGTTTTTGACATCTAAACTGTATTTACACTAAAATTAATTGTTTAAAATAGAACTGTTTTGATATTTAACTGTGTGTAAGCAAAATCTGTACTGCTTGACTAAACTGAATAGCTCGAAATAGAAATGTTTTCACAATTAAACTCTACTTACATTTAAACTGAGTGCTTATGCTAAACTGAATTATTTGAAATTGAACTGTTTTTGACATTGAAACTGTACTTTCACTAAACTGAATTGTTATATATAACTGCTTGAATAGTTGGAAATAGAAATGTTTTTGATAATTAAATTGTGTACTCATGCTAAACTGAATTGTTATAGATAGAACTGATTATTATATTATATAAAGGTTGATATACCATAAAACCCACCAAACCAAACCCGATATGTTGGCTCAATTCTTGGTCAGAAGGGAACATATATATATATATATATATATATATATATATATATATATATATATGTATATGTATATGCAAGAAATCCATGCAAGCAAAGCAACTTGATGATATATATATATATATATATATATATATCCGTGCAAGCAAAGCAATTTGATGATATATATATATATATATATATATATATATATATATATATATATATATATATATATAATCAAATTGCTTTGCTTGCACGGATTTCCCTGACTCTCTCTCTCTCTCTCTCTCTCTCTCTCTCTATCATTCATCACCTCCTGGCAGGTTTTGCAAACTACATCTTGTGTCTGCTCCCAGGTCCATTCTGGCCTGGAGTGGTAGCACTTGATAGGGCCCTATCTATGGGTTAAATAGAACTTACAGCATACTTATGCTTTGAGTAAACTGAATAGCTTGAAATAGAAATGTTTTTGACAATCAAACCATACTTACATTTAAACTGCGTGCTTATGCTTAACTGAATTATTTGAAATAGAACTGTTTTTCGACATTAAAACTGTATTTACACTTACAACAAACCAAACCATCCTGTGTCTGCACAGAGCTGTTGTAGGTATGTTCTTGCTGGTTGGCCAACACTGGCATGTCCATGTGAAGGGGTCTATCAGCAGTATCCTGCATGTTTTGTTCATCTTACTTGGATGGTTTTAGAGATGGGAGACAAGTGACCGTACAGCTGATGTTTTGTGGGGTGTTGCTTCCAGGATTTGATCAATATAGCTTGTAGCATTCTAATGCAGTTCCTGTCTAGCCTTTTCTTAGTGTGTTTTGTCAGCATTCATGTTGTGCATCTATACACTAATACTGACACCACTTCTGCTTGGAAGAAATCCTATTTTATTCTTTCGGCTAGATCAGACCTCCATATGATTGATAGCCTAATGATAGCAGTCCACACCTTTGGTATGTGCATATATATATATATATATATATATATATATATATATATATATGTATATATGTATGTATGTATGTATGTATAAGTAAAGTTGGTGACTGCAGTCGAGGTTGACCCGAAGGCTCCTTTTCAATAGTTACTACACCAAAGTATAGGGGAGGGCAATTCCATTCCCTGGATTGCTCCACTTTACCCTTGATCTGTACCTCATAATGCTGAGTGTTAAGCAAGGCGGCATCAAATACCATTTTTTGAGTCTTTGGTATGACTCGACCTGGGATTGGACCCCAGTCTCCCGGACTATTGGCGAACACTCTACTCATTAGGCCAATAGCCCAGTTATATATATATATATATATATATAGGTGTGTGTGTGTGTGTGTGTGTGTGTGTGTGTATGTGTGTGTGTGTTTACTTGCCTTCTCATGACAGTGTCATGACTATTAATTTTATCTATTTTTATGAAAATTATCTGATGAAATTTTGTATATGATAATCGTAATTTTTAATGAAAAATGCATGAAACTAATAGTCATGCACCTATTCTGAATTGTTTATAATAATTGACTCTGCTTTATCTAAGAATAACAAGATGTATGCATATATTAGTCAAAATTAATAATAATAAGTATCTCAGGGTATTTTATATAAATTGATAGGGATAGAGTTTCTCTTTATCTCCAAACAAGTAGACAACCAGAGAAAAGCTGCCTCTGGGAATCAAAAACATGATGAATGATGAAAACATTGTCATAGAAACAAGAGACATAATTGTTCTATCATCTGTCAGTTATGAAATCAAGAAATACCTTTAAGCTTTACACATCAAATGCCTGTAATTTTTATGTAAGAATTTTTCTCTCAGTATAAATTTTATATTTTTCATTACATTGAAGTTTCAATAGAAAATTCAATATCCAATACCTTATCCAAATTTTAACTTATTCTAAAATCCTTTATACCAGTTCAATTAAGTGTATCTTTACAAAACTGATACATACTACAGTATCAGTCATAAATAAGTACATCTCGAACAATATTTCATAAAAATTTAATTTTCTTCTAGAGCAAAAATAGCAGGATTTTATTATTTCTTGTGAAACATTTCATAATGAAAATGGATATGTCACTATATATTAAACAGTCCAATCAGATGGGGGCAGTAGAATACACTGACTGCATCTTGGCAGAAGGGTAAGACACCCCCCCTACTACCAACAAGTGTCCTGGATATGACATTAAACCATCTGATGGAAAGCTCCAGCCTTGGAAATTTGGGTAATGCGGAGAACCCCTTCATTGCTTATGCTCCCAGGTCCACTCTGACTCAGAGTGATTGCACCTGATAAGTCAAATATGAGTCAAATAGAGCTGTTTGACATTTAAGCCAAGTGCAAACAAATGACTTATGCTAAATTGAATTGTTAGAAATAGAACTGTTTTATCATTTAACTATATGTAAACAAATGATGTTTGTTTCTTTGTTTGGGTTTTATGGCATATCAACCTTTTTAGGTTATTCAATGCCGAATCCATTTTTATACAAATAAACAGGTCTATTTCAAATGGTACAGTTTAGCATAAATACACAGTTTATCTGTTCAAAACATTTCTATTTCAAGCTATTCAGTTTAGTCAAACAGTTCTATTTCAAACAATTCAGTTTCATGTAAGTACACTTTCAATGTCAAAAATAGTTCTATTTCAAACTATTCAGTTTAGCATACAAAAACAGTTCCATTTCAAACAATTCAGTTTAGCGTCAGTTTAAATGTCAAAACAGTTCTATCTTACTGACAAAAAAATTTCAAACAATTTGTTGAGTATAAGTATAGTTTTTGTTTACAAACAGTTAAGTGTCAAAACAGTTCTATTTCAAACAATTCAGTTTAGCATAAGTACACATTTTAGTTCTATTTGACCCATAGATAAGACTATTAGGTGCTACTACTCCAGGTCAGAGTGGACCTGGAAGTGATGGCAATGAAGGGGTACTTAGCATTCCCCAAAGCTCCAGCTTTACTTGAACCTCACCATCAGATTCTTTAATGTCGTACAAGGACACTCATTTGGTGAGTCTGTAGAGAAGAGAAAAATCCCGTATTTTGTTTTGGCGCACAATTTAATTCAACACTGAATTTCACCCAATCAGGATGACATATCCTATTCAGCCTGGACCTTCATTTCCGGCTAGCAAAATGGGTGAGCGGCCAAACACACTCTCTTCAGCTTGAGATGGCGACCAGAACAGACGTGTCTCTGTTCGTCCCTGCTTAGCGATGCTTTTTAGCTAAACAAGCCACCCAGTGGGGACATCTCACTGTGGCTTTAACACTAGCAGCAGCAACATGGACTCTTAACGAGGGAACCATCTAATTTATGGATTCTTTACGAGGAATCCCAGTTGAACATAAATTAGAAACATTCAGCATGCCTTCCACAAGCACCACTTATTGTCACCACAAAAATTTACTATGTCGATCCGAGCGCCACTTTGCTCTCGACACACAAAACTACACGGTGACCTTGAATACTTCCCTCACACGTCCAACGACACGCTGCCATCTCAACATCCCGCTAAGCTATCGCGTCTCCAAAACCAACAAGCCTAACCACCACGAGACTTGCAGCACCAAGAACAAACCAAATATTCAAAGCTGCAAATAAAGAACTTTCGTTGTTGTGTGTTGTTTGTAATTCATTTGTGTGCCTAAAAACAATAGTGTAATTCCTCAACCATCGCTATAAGTCTTACTCCTCAGCAGAGAAGACGTCAGTATATTCTACAGCCCCAACCAACTGGGCAAGTAAACAAAAGACTGTTTAATTGAATTGTTAGAAATAAATAGCAATACTTTGAACCATTAACTGTGTGTAAACATGAGAAGTGTAGAATAGAATTATTAAGGTTAAATAACAGTACTTGAAACTCTTTAATTGTGAGCCTTAATTGAATAATTGGTATTACATAACAATACTTGGAATCATTTGATTGTGAGCAGATGAATGAATAGTATTAAATAGAATTATTAATGCTAAATAGTAATACTTGTAGCCACTTCACTGTGTCCAAACAAATTGGCATTAAATAACCTGCAAATTAATATTGGACAGAATTATTTGTGTTGAATAGCAATAATTGAAACCATTTAACAGTGTAGAAATAATAGGAATACTAATGTGCAAACAAACTCATTTAAAAATAAAATTACCTACAAAGTGTTTGTACAAATAAAAGACTGATGTTAAATTGTGACTGTTATATAGCAATACTTGGAACCATTTAATGATGTGCAAAAGAAAGAGCTCAGGCTCATTTAAAGATCTTATCTACAAAATGTGTTTATAAATCATATATATATATATTTGATATATATGTATAAAGAGGATTTGGCATTAAATAACCCACAATGGTTGATATGCCATAAAACCCAACCAAACCAAATCATATATATTTGATATATATGTATAAAGAGGATTTGGAATTAAAAAACCTACAATGGTTGATATGCCATTAAACCAAACCCAACCAAATCATACATATTTAATATATATGTATAAAGAGGATTTGGCATTAAATAACCTACAATGGTTGATATGCCATAAAACCCAACCAAAACAAATCATATATCTTTAATATATATGTATAAAGAGGATTTGGCATTAAATAACCTACAATGGTTGATATGCCACAAAACCCAACCAAACCAAATCATATATATTTAATATATATGTATAAAGAGGATTTGGCATTAAATAACCTACAATGGTTGATATGCCACAAAACCCAACCAAACCAAATCATATATATTTAATATATATGTATAAAGAGGATTTGGCATTAAATAACCTACAATGGTTGATTTGCCATAAAACCCAACCAAACCAAATCATATATATCAAATATATATGTATAAAGAGGATTTGGCATTAAATAACCTACAATGGTTGATATGCCATAAAACCCAACCAAACCAAATCATATATATTTAATCTATATGTATAAAGAGGATTTGGCATTAAATAACCTACAATGGTTGATATGCCATTAAACCAAACCATCTATGTATTAGAATCCTTCAATAAATAAGGCATATTTTGCCTCTGGAGTTACCAATTGGAAGCACTGTTTACAGTTGCCCTTTTTCTCAAGGAAATCAAGAGTGATGGATCCTTTCATGTCCCAGAACACTATCATCATGACCTTTCATGTCCCAGAACACTATCATCATAACCTTTCATCTCCCAGAACACTATCATCATAACCTTTCATGTCCCAGAACACTATCATCATAACCTTTCGTGTCCCAGAACACTATCATCATAACCGTTCGTGTCCCAGAACACTATCATCATGACCTTTCATGTCCCAGAACACTATCATCATAACCTTTCGTGTCCCAGAACACTATCATCATAACTTTTCATGTCCCAGAACACTATCATCATAACCTTTCATGTCCCAGAACACTATCATCATAACCTTTCGTGTCCCAGAACACTATCATCATAACTTTTCATGTCCCAGAACACTATCATCATAACTTTTCATGTCCCAGAACACTATCATCATAACCTTTCGTGTCCCAGAACACTATCATCATAACTTTTCATGTCCCAGAACACTATCATCATAACCTTTCATCTCCCAGAACACTATCATCATAACCTTTCATGTCCCAGAACACTATCATCATAACTTTTCATGTCCCAGAACACTATCATCATAACTTTTCATGTCCCAGAACACTATCATCATAACCTTTCATCTCCCAGAACACTATCATCATGACCTTTCATGTCCCAGAACACTATCATCATGACCTTTCATGTCCCAGAACACTATCATCATAACCTTTCGTGTCCCAGAACACTATCATCATAACCTTTCATGTCCCAGAACACTATCATCATAACCTTTCGTGTCCCAGAACACTATCATCATAACCTTTCGTGTCCCAGAACACTATCATCATAACCTTTCATGTCCCAGAACACTATCATCATAACCTTTCGTGTCCCAGAACACTATCATCATAACCTTTCATGTCCCAGAACACTATCATCATAACTTTTCATGTCCCAGAACACTATCATCATAACTTTTCATGTCCCAGAACACTATCATCATAACTTTTCATGTCCCAGAACACTATCATCATAACTTTTCATGTCCCAGAACACTATCATCATAACCTTTCGTGTCCCAGAACACTATCATCATAACTTTTCATGTCCCAGAACACTATCATCATAACTTTTCATGTCCCAGAACACTATCATCATAACTTTTCATGTCCCAGAACACTATCATCATAACTTTTCATGTCCCAGAACACTATCATCATAACCTTTCGTGTCCCAGAACACTATCATCATAACTTTTCATGTCCCAGAACACTATCATCATAACCTTTCATGTCCCAGAACACTATCATCATAACTTTTCATGTCCCAGAACACTATCATCATAACCTTTCATGTCCCAGAACACTATCATCATAACTTTTCATGTCCCAGAACACTATCATCATAACTTTTCATGTCCCAGAACACTATCATGATAACCTTTCATGTCCCAGAACACTATCATCATAACCTTTCGTGTCCCAGAACACTATCATCATAACTTTTCATGTCCCAGAACACTATCATCATAACCTTTCATGTCCCAGAACACTATCATCATAACTTTTCATGTCCCAGAACACTATCATCATAACCTTTCATGTCCCAGAACACTATCATCATAACTTTTCATGTTCCAGAACACTATCATCATAACCTTTCATGTCCCAGAACACTATCATCATAACTTTTCGTGTCCCAGAACACTATCATCATAACCTTTCATGTCCCAGAACACTATCATCATAACTTTTCATGTTCCAGAACACTATCATCATAACCTTTCATGTCCCAGAACACTATCATCATAACTTTTCGTGTCCCAGAACACTATCATCATAACCTTTCATGTACCAGAACACTATCATCATAACTTTTCATGTCCCAGAACACTATCATCATAACCTTTCATGTCCCAGAACACTATCATCATAACTTTTCATGTCCCAGAACACTATCATCATAACTTTTCATGTCCCAGAACACTATCATCATAACCTTTCATGTCCCAGAACACTATCATCATAACTTTTCATGTCCCAGAACACTATCATCATAACCTTTCATGTCCCAGAACACTATCATCATAACTTTTCATGTCCCAGAACACTATCATCATAACTTTTCATGTCCCAGAACACTATCATCATAACCTTTCATGTCCCAGAACACTATCATCATAACCTTTCGTGTCCCAGAACACTATCATCATAACTTTTCATGTCCCAGAACACTATCATCGTAACCTTTCATGTCCCAGAACACTACCATCATAACTTTTCATGTCCCAGAACACTATCATCATAACTTTTCATGTCCCAGAACACTATCATCATAACCTTTCGTGTCCCAGAACACTATCATCATAACCTTTCATGTCCCAGAACACTATCATCATAACCTTTCATGTCCCAGAACACTATCATCATAACTTTTCATGTCCCAGAACACTATCATCATAACCTTTTGTGTCCCAGAACACTATCATCATAACTTTTCATGTCCCAGAACACTATCATCATAACTTTTCATGTCCCAGAACACTATCATCATAACCTTTCGTGTCCCAGAACACTATCATCATAACTTTTCATGTCCCAGAACACTATCATCATAACTTTTCATGTCCCAGAACACTATCATCGTAACCTTTCATGTCCCAGAACACTATCATCATAACTTTTCATGTCCCAGAACACTATCATCATAACTTTTCATGTCCCAGAACACTATCATCATAACCTTTCGTGTCCCAGAACACTATCATCATAACCTTTCATGTCCCAGAACACTATCATCATAACCTTTCATGTCCCAGAACACTATCATCATAACCTTTCATGTCCCAGAACACTATCATCATAACCTTTCGTGTCCCAGAACACTATCATCATAACTTTTCATGTCCCAGAACACTATCATCATAACTTTTCATGTCCCAGAACACTATCATCATAACCTTTCGTGTCCCAGAACACTATCATCATAACTTTTCATGTCCCAGAACACTATCATCATAACCTTTCATCTCCCAGAACACTATCATCATAACCTTTCATGTCCCAGAACACTATCATCATAACTTTTCATGTCCCAGAACACTATCATCATAACTTTTCATGTCCCAGAACACTATCATCATAACCTTTCATCTCCCAGAACACTATCATCATGACCTTTCATGTCCCAGAACACTATCATCATGACCTTTCATGTCCCAGAACACTATCATCATAACCTTTCGTGTCCCAGAACACTATCATCATAACCTTTCATGTCCCAGAACACTATCATCATAACCTTTCGTGTCCCAGAACACTATCATCATAACCTTTCGTGTCCCAGAACACTATCATCATAACCTTTCATGTCCCAGAACACTATCATCATAACCTTTCGTGTCCCAGAACACTATCATCATAACCTTTCATGTCCCAGAACACTATCATCATAACTTTTCATGTCCCAGAACACTATCATCATAACTTTTCATGTCCCAGAACACTATCATCATAACTTTTCATGTCCCAGAACACTATCATCATAACCTTTCGTGTCCCAGAACACTATCATCATAACTTTTCATGTCCCAGAACACTATCATCATAACTTTTCTTGTCCCAGAACACTATCATCATAACTTTTCATGTCCCAGAACACTATCATCATAACTTTTCATGTCCCAGAACACTATCATCATAACCTTTCGTGTCCCAGAACACTATCATCATAACTTTTCATGTCCCAGAACACTATCATCATAACCTTTCATGTCCCAGAACACTATCATCATAACTTTTCATGTCCCAGAACACTATCATCATAACCTTTCATGTCCCAGAACACTATCATCATAACTTTTCATGTCCCAGAACACTATCATCATAACTTTTCATGTCCCAGAACACTATCATCATAACCTTTCATGTCCCAGAACACTATCATCATAACCTTTCGTGTCCCAGAACACTATCATCATAACTTTTCATGTCCCAGAACACTATCATCATAACCTTTCATGTCCCAGAACACTATCATCATAACTTTTCATGTCCCAGAACACTATCATCATAACCTTTCATGTCCCAGAACACTATCATCATAACTTTTCATGTTCCAGAACACTATCATCATAACCTTTCATGTCCCAGAACACTATCATCATAACTTTTCGTGTCCCAGAACACTATCATCATAACCTTTCATGTCCCAGAACACTATCATCATAACTTTTCATGTTCCAGAACACTATCATCATAACCTTTCATGTCCCAGAACACTATCATCATAACTTTTCGTGTCCCAGAACACTATCATCATAACCTTTCATGTCCCAGAACACTATCATCATAACTTTTCATGTCCCAGAACACTATCATCATAACCTTTCATGTCCCAGAACACTATCATCATAACTTTTCATGTCCCAGAACACTATCATCATAACCTTTCATGTCCCAGAACACTATCATCATAACTTTTCATGTCCCAGAACACTATCATCATAACCTTTCATGTCCCAGAACACTATCATCATAACTTTTCATGTCCCAGAACACTATCATCATAACCTTTCGTGTCCCAGAACACTATCATCATAACTTTTCATGTCCCAGAACACTATCATCATAACCTTTCATGTCCCAGAACACTATCATCATAACTTTTCATGTCCCAGAACACTATCATCATAACCTTTCATGTCCCAGAACACTATCATCATAACTTTTCATGTTCCAGAACACTATCATCATAACCTTTCATGTCCCAGAACACTATCATCATAACTTTTCGTGTCCCAGAACACTATCATCATAACCTTTCATGTCCCAGAACACTATCATCATAACTTTTCATGTTCCAGAACACTATCATCATAACCTTTCATGTCCCAGAACACTATCATCATAACTTTTCGTGTCCCAGAACACTATCATCATAACCTTTCATGTCCCAGAACACTATCATCATAACTTTTCATGTCCCAGAACACTATCATCATAACTTTTCATGTCCCAGAACACTATCATCATAACCTTTCATGTCCCAGAACACTATCATCATAACCTTTCGTGTCCCAGAACACTATCATCATAACCTTTCATGTCCCAGAACACTATCATCATAACTTTTCATGTCCCAGAACACTATCATCATAACTTTTCATGTCCCAGAACACTATCATCATAACTTTTCATGTCCCAGAACACTATCATCATAACTTTTCATGTCCCAGAACACTATCATCATAACCTTTCGTGTCCCAGAACACTATCATCATAACCTTTCATGTCCCAGAACACTATCATCATAACTTTTCATGTCCCAGAACACTATCATCATAACTTTTCATGTCCCAGAACACTATCATCATAACTTTTCATGTCCCAGAACACTATCATCATAACTTTTCATGTCCCAGAACACTATCATCATAACTTTTCATGTCCCAGAACACTATCATCATAACTTTTCATGTCCCAGAACACTATCATCATAACCTTTCATGTCCCAGAACACTATCATCATAACCTTTCGTGTCCCAGAACACTATCATCATAACCTTTCATGTCCCAGAACACTATCATCATAACTTTTCATGTCCCAGAACACTATCATCATAACTTTTCATGTCCCAGAACACTATCATCATAACTTTTCATGTCCCAGAACACTATCATCATAACTTTTCATGTCCCAGAACACTATCATCATAACCTTTCGTGTCCCAGAACACTATCATCATAACCTTTCATGTCCCAGAACACTATCATCATAACTTTTCATGTCCCAGAACACTATCATCATAACTTTTCATGTCCCAGAACACTATCATCATAACTTTTCATGTCCCAGAACACTATCATCATAACTTTTCATGTCCCAGAACACTATCATCATAACTTTTCATGTCCCAGAACACTATCATCATAACCTTTCGTGTCCCAGAACACTATCATCATAACTTTTCATGTCCCAGAACACTATCATCATAACCTTTCATGTCCCAGAACACTATCATCATAACCTTTCATGTCCCAGAACACTATCATCATGCCCTTTTTTACTAGCTATTGCACCTGTAACTTTTTCTTTACTAGTGTGTCTGTGTGTTTCCACTTGGACTGTTTTTTAAACTCAACCTTATTGTGGCAAACCGATGTTTAGCTCATTTGTATATACCACATATTCTTCTGAAAATGTCACATGGTTTGTACTTCTCAGCCACCAAAAATTTTATGACAAACCTCTGTTCAAGCCAGGAGCATGCTGTTTGATTGGCCACAATTTTGAATCGCCTCAAAAAAAATTTTTTTATGAGATTAGAATAATTTTTTCTATAAACCAATTCCAAACAATCCTGAGTTTACATTTATGGGATAGAATTCTGAAACAAAAATTATCTTGCAATTTTGATAAAAATTTTCCCTATTTACAGAATGATCCTTTTATATATATATATATATATATATATATATATATATATATATATGAGTATGTTTGATTAAATAAGACTGACACTTTGTTCTGCCAATTCTATCTTTGATCCATTCAAGTCTTTCTATGAGTCATTTGACTTTTGGATTGAATGAATTTAGGAAGGTGCCATATGTTTCCCAAGTACTTTCTGCCCCAACTGGAGCCATCTTTGGGGGAAGTGAATAATGAAATGATAAACAGTGATAACTCATATATATTTATATAAAGAGTAGGAGGATCTAATATATAATAATGTGTCCTCTACTGACTCTAACAATGAAATAAAAACTCCAAATTGAATGCAACTAACCCCGTCATCTATAATACTCTCTCTCTCTCTCTCTCTGACTCTCTCTCTCTCTCATTCTCTCCCTCTTGACTAGTTACCTCAGTATGGTCAATGTAGTGTGGCCATTTTAAATGTACACAAGGAGAATGCTCCTCTAATAAAGTAATTACCTACATTGGCCTGACACAGATAACTCTGTCATTTAACACTTCACCTTTACCGTGCCCCTTTACATGTGCCCCACCTCTAAATACAGAAAAATTCAAACTTAAAACACTTCCATATTTCTCAAAGAAAGAACAGAAATTCCAAATTCTCAAAGCTCTATATTTAAAGATTAAAAATTCTTCCTTAAACAAGATCAACTTTGAATATAGCAGCAACATTCAATAATACTCATAGCACAATTTCTGTCAATTCTTCCTCTTACCTCAAGTAAAATTCTTTTTTTCCTTAGATTCTCCTCTTGCTTGTATTAGATCAACCTTCTCTTTATATAAATGCATATGACTTGTCATTGTGTTTGTCATTTCATTATGGTTCTAAATGAGGTTCCTGTTGAGATTGAAAGTATTTGAGAAACATGTGGCACCTTCCTAAATTCATCCAATCCAAAAGTTAAACAACTTATAGACTTGAATGGATGAAAGATAGAATAGGCAGACTTGAAGTGTCTGTCCTATTTGAAAAAATGCAAATCTCTTAGTGGACCTATTCATTCTGAAATATTTACTTTTTTCTCTCTTTGGACCAACAACAAAAAGAAGAAAATTTTTTTTACATATATATATATCTTTATAGATTTGAATAGTGTAGACTCAAAGTCAATGTTACTTGGTGACTGCCATTTTCTTGCCTCTGCAATTATCAGACTAAGAGTGTTCCTTTAAATACTATTGGGAGGGGAATTATAGGTTTGTTTTGGTTGGGTTAGATTTTATGGTGCATCAACCATTGTTGGTTATTTAATACCAAATCCTCTTTATATATATTATATATGATTTGTAAACATATAGTTTGTTGATAACATTTTTAAATGTACTAGAACTCATTTGTTTGCATACAGTTAAAAGTTTATACATATAATTTTTAATACATATAATACATATATATATATATATATATATATATATATATATAACACGTTTGTAGGTGATCTCATTTTTCAATAAGTTAATTTATTTGCACACTACTATTATGATAGTTTGTACACAGTTAAATGGTTTCAAATATTCTAAAGAGTTTCAAGTATTGCTAATCAATACTAATAATT
This sequence comes from Sepioteuthis lessoniana, assembly GCA_963585895.1. Classification (NCBI taxonomy): domain Eukaryota; kingdom Metazoa; phylum Mollusca; class Cephalopoda; order Myopsida; family Loliginidae; genus Sepioteuthis; species Sepioteuthis lessoniana. Next base: position 12,343,701 of record OY757939.1, read on the forward strand.
CTATTCAACATTACTCATTTGTTAGCTCACAGTTAAATTGTTTCAAGTATTGCTATGTATCACTCATAATTCAATAAAGCATCAGTTATAGATAGGACCTTATCAGGTGCTTTTCTTGTTTCCTCAAAAAGGAAGACATATAAAAATTAAGGTGGTGTACAAACTCTTTATAGAGGAGTTCGAAAGTCATCTCAATTTGACCCAAAACAACAACACCCTGTTCTCATTCTTTTTATGAACAATAGACAGGGAATGGTTAAAGGAACGGCGCCCCCGGCTTTTTAGCTGGGCCGTCTGGCATTCGTGCCGGATGGGTGCTCGAAACCAAGAGCAGACTCGGGGCCGAATAGGCCCCCAGCTTCGGCTGGGCAACCTTCGGGTGGGCGAGCTGCACTTTTGTCCCCTTTGTACGGCACTAGACCAAGCGTCTAGTTTAAGCCGTAAACTGGCATACGTGCCCGGACCCACATTTGGGTTCGTGAAACTGCTTGCCTCATCAGGCTCACATTGCACTAAGTGAGCCGATGAGCAGCACAGACAAGCAGGGTTTGAGTCTCGGCTCCTTCCCGACCTTCCCCTCCCCTTTATCCCCACTTTAATCGGCCTTCGGGCTTTTGACCTTGTGTCAAGTCGTGTCTGGTGGGAGGCAGCAACAAATACATGGTTAAAGGAACGGACATGGAAAGTTTGTAGATTCCCTCAATCTTTATAAAGCTACTCCAATAAGGAAACAAGAAAAATTGGAAAAAAATTCTGAATTGTTACCATGCAAAATTTCTGCTTATATATATATATATATATATATATATATATTGTCATCCACAGACAGACTATTTCATTGTATCACAACTCTTCAGTGTGGCTAGACACGTAGGACGCTTGAAGCTGGGATCAAAACCCACTCAACTTTACGTTAGCCTTAGTATCAGACCACTCAGCCAACAAGCATACCATGTTGGCTTAGGAATCATAAGGTATTATGTAGCAACAGCAGCAGCAGCATTCGTTTATTTACTTTTTCAACCTTACCTGATACCAGAGTGCTCAATTCGTTCAAAGAGCTTTGCATTATGTGAGCGGCTGCCCAAAATTCCTTTGCCAGAGTGCTCAACGCCCATGGGGGAGCGTATATATTATCATCCACAAACAGACTGTTTCGTTGTATCATAACTTTTCAGTGTAGCTAGAAACGTAGGACACTTGAAGCTGGGATTGAAACCCACCCAACTTTACGTTAGACTTAGTATCAGACCGCTCGGCCAACAAGTGTACCAAATGCCTGCAGAGTCAGAAAAAATTTACCTAGGTTTCACCTAAACAGATTATCAGGACATTTCTGAATATATATATATATATATATATATATATATATATATGTGTGTGTGTGTGTGTGTGTGTGTGTGTGTATAGCACATAATAATTCAGATTTGTTTGGAAAGTGCAAGATGAAAAATGGCCAAATATAGAGTTAAAGTTAGTTGTGAATTGTGTCTTGAAAAGCTGTGTGTTTTATAATTCCCAGACATTAGCAAAGAGCTAAATAAAAAAAATCAGAACTAATGTCAATGGGCAGACACCAAAATAATTATCTACCATGCTACTTGACCCTTGATTAATCAATTTATTAATTTTTTCTCTTCTTTAATTGGTAGGCCTTTAGCCAAAGTACAAGTCTCATTCAAAAAGTTCTAAGCCTCATCTACAAAGAAAACTCTAAACTGCTTCTGATGGTGAGAAATTAGTTCTGTGTGCCTCCTCTGGGGAATGTGGAGTGCCCCTTCATTGCTATTACTCTTAAGTGCACTCTGACCTGTTGTGGTCCCATCTATGGGTCAAATAGATCTTTGAAAATTATAAGTATTCAATTAGAATACTTGAAATCATATAATTGTGTATAAATTATTGGTTTTGGATAAGAACGCTTGAAGTCTTTACAAAAAATGTGTATATAAAGAATATAAACTATGTATGTGATTCCTTAACCTCTAAGCATAAAATACTCACAGATGTGTTGACATGCCTTTAAAACCAATTAATTAATCAATCAATTTGAATAATCCCAGATAGGTTGACATGCCTTTAAAACCAATCAATTAATCAATTAATTTAAATAATCCCAGATAGGTTGACATGTCTTTAAATCAATTAATCAATCAATCAATTTAAATAATCCCAGATAGGTTGACATGTCTTTAAAACCAATTAATCAATCAATTTAAATAATCCCAGATAGGTTGACATGCCTTTAAAACCAGTCAGTTAATCAATCAAATAATCCCAGATAGGTTGACATGTCTTTAAAACCAATTAATTAATCAATCAATTTAAATAATCCCAGATAGGTTGACATGTCTTTAAAACATATCAATTAATCAATCAATTTAAATACCAATAATTGAAGTCTTCCTTATTATTTTCTACATGGTAATTTTTGTTTACATCACATAAAACTTTTAGTTATGTCTTCTGACCAATTGTGAGAATTTTAATATTTTTGGTTTTATTCCAACTTTGTTTTAGTTTTTGAATGGTAGAGCACTGTTTTCGATATCTATCTGTAAACACAGGAAGTTTATAACTACCCTCCATTCCTACTGTCCCATCGTATATATTTTCTAGGTGTGGGCTCTTCCTGTGGTATAATGGTAAGCAAGCTGGATTAGCAGACTATTGTTGGTGAGTTTGATTCTCATTTGGTGCCCCATACTATTGGCCTTGTTCCACAGCTAAATAATGGTTCAGTTTTTCATTATTTTTTTTATCCAATACTATATACATATATTGAGGAGGCAAGCTTAGAATCATGGTTATCATCAAAGGAAATGGAATTGCAAACAAAAGTCCAATTCTGGATGATGCTGTTCTGCATTTCACTTCATGCTAATGACCTTCAGAAAGGCCAGAATACATCTGTTCTTTCCCCAACTATCAATAAATAATAGGGCAGGCTAGTTTCTTTAACTTTGTTAAGGCCAACAGTCGAGAAGGAAAACTTTGAATTCAAACCTGCTTTACTTTGCTTTTAAAAAAATTCACTGTGTCACATCTTGCTTGTGATGGAGAGGTTGGGTAAATACATATATGATGACTGCTATCTGAGATTTGAGGATAGTCATCACATGATATTATTTTTAAAAAGAATAATCAATGGTGCTATTGAAGGATGTGGCTTTTTAAGTAAGATATATATATATATATAAGATATATATATATATATATATATAGGTACATAAACAAATTAAGACAGTTTTCCGTACTTAGCATCATGATTTGAAGTTCTGACACAATACAGTTTTGAGACTCTCATTTCTTCAGTTTGGCCTTGTGTCAGACAAAGCGCCCTCCATCTTGATTCATAATTATTTCTTTTCCTTCTCTCCTTCACCTGTTGCTTGTTATTAACCTATTTTCCAGTTTCTCTGACACTCCCTACTCTCTCTTTATTTGCATTCATCCTCATTTCTCTCTCTTTCTTCCCCCCTCTTTTTGCATCTCTCTCCTTAACATTATCTCTCTTGCCCCCCACCTCTCTTACTTTATATATTTATTGAAAGCACTGATTGACTTATTTTGTGCTTCTAATAAACTATAATAATATTTTTCTATGTACAATGTGCTCAGGAGGAGACAAACATGGCAGGACTAACAGGTGCATATATATATATATATATATATATATATATATGTATATATATATATATATGTGTGTGCGTGTGTGTGTGCGTGTGTGTGTGTGTGTGTGTGTGTGTGTGTGTGTGTGTGTGTGTGTGTGTGTGCATGTGTGTTTTCTGAACCAAAGATACCAAGATAAATATATATATATATATATATATATATATAGAGAGAGAGAGAGAGAGAGAGAGAGAGAAAGTGAGAGAGAGAGAGAGATGTGAGGGTGGATGTGGGTTTGTTTTCTTCAATATTTTGATATTGCATCATATCTTATGATCTTAATGCTCCATCAACTCACTAATAATGATAACGAAAGTAAGACATCCTCTGGATATCAAAAACGCCTTTGTACTTATTCTTCCCAATAACACAAGAAACTGAACCAATTGGATTTCTCCTTTCTCTCTCTCTCTCTCTCTCTCTCTCTCTCTCTCTCTATATATATATATATATATATATATATATATATATATATATATATCTTGCCTACTTTTAAAGCTATCAGCAAGAATAAATTCTGTATAAGCTGTCAAATTAAATCCCCCCAGGTGCATCTAATCAAATAATTGTACATTTCTATTGATCTTTTTCTTCTTTACTGACCTAAAAATAATCAACAGAAAAATATTACAAACCAACATTTATAGAATAGACAAAATGAAAAGAATCATTATATGATAATTGGATGAAGATTTATTGTTTTTCTCTCTTTCTCTACCTCTCTCTATCTCCATATATATATATATATATATATATACATTAATATATACATATATATATATATATATACATACACACACTCACACACTCACACACACACACACACACACACACACACACACACACACACACACACACACACACACATATATATATATATATATCATTATTATTGTTATTAATATAAATGTTTTAAGCAAGATGTAGTGCAAATTGAGTAAGAAAAGTTTAGTTTGAAAATATACTTATCATATAATAATATATACTTATTTTATAATAATATACACTTACTATATAATTATATATACTTACTATATAATAATATATACTTAATTTATAATAATATACACTTACTATATAATAATATACACTTACTATATAATAATATATACTTATTATATAATAATATATACTTATTATATAATAATATATACTTATTATATAATAATATATACTTACTATATAATTATATATACTTACTATATAATTATATATACTTACTATATAATAATATATACTTACTATATAATTATATATCATCATCATCATCATGTCGCGCCGCCAGTGCGGATATCCCTGACCCTCTCTTGCCACTTCTCCCTATCATTCATCGCCTCCGGCAGGTCTTCAGGGTTACATCCTGTGTCCTCACATAGTTGCTGTATGTAAGTTCGTGCTGGTCGTCCTACTTTTGCACATCCATATGTGGGGGTCCACAGGAGTACATCGCTTATGAGCTCGTCCTTGCTTCTCCAGCAGTGTCCCGCGTGTCTGGTTCGTCTGACTTGTATAGTTTTCGTGATGGGGGCCAAGTGTCCGTATAGTTGGAGTCTCGTGGGGTGTTGTCGCCAGGACTTGTTTAATACTGCTCTCAACATTCTTGTGTAATTTCCGTCTAGAATATATACTTACTATATATAATTTTGTATAGAAGTAGTATCATCCATAAATAAGTATACCTCTATCAAGTTTCATAAAAAGCTAATTTTTTTAGAACCAAATATACCAAGATTTTATTATTTCTGATGGAACATGATACAGTCAAAATGGATATTATTTGGAATTATTTATTAACCAAACTCTACAATTTTTAAACTATGTAACAAAGAAAAAGATCAAGTTTAGTTAGAAAATATACTTTCTATAGATAGATAGATAGATATGAGCATAATGAGAGAGATATGAACAAACTGGAATAGATAGATAGATAGATAGATAGATAGATAGATTCACGGTGATAAGTACAATATCAACATGTATGCATATGTATGTATGTATGGATGGATGGATGAATGGATTTAATATATATAAATATATTTAGATAGATAGGTATAAATACAATGAGATAGATAGATAGATAGATAGAAATGAGATAGATAGATAGATAGATAGATAGATAGATAGATAGAAGCAGACTACGAGATAGATATGAGCAGAATTGGATAGATAGATAGATAGATAGATAGATAGATCTGAATATGCTTAGAAGTATAAAAATACAAAAAGAAATAAAGGTTCTTACTCTAAAGAAATATAAATAGAAGTGCATTTATTTTATATTTGTATTTTTGGTTACAGAGTTGGGTCATCTCCATGGCATAGTGGCTAACATGCTGGACTGTGACATCATAATAAACAAGTTGTAAAATCTTAGTCTTCACTTTCAGACTTATGCCCCTTGGGAAAGATATGAACCCCTTTATCACCCCAGCTAATGGTTAAATAGGATTATTACTGGTCCTCTACAAGGATGGCTTTGGCATTAGATAACTCTTGAGGTTGATATGCCATTAAAGACTAAGAAAGAAAAGACAGTGAAACAGTTTCAAATCTGTGGGGAAAATTTTTTATAAACTATAATTATTGGATGAAGACTTCTATTTGTTCATGCTTCTCTCTCTCTCTCTCTCTATATATATATATATATATATTTACCCAACCCCTCCGCATGGGCAGGATATGACACAAGGTCAATTTTTTAAGTGGAGTTTAACAGGTTTGAATTCAGAGTTTTCCTTCTCCTAGACTAGTTACCTCACCAAGGCTGAAGAACCCAGTCTGTCCTACTATTTACCCAATGCTGGAGGGAGAATAATTGGATTCATACCTTTCCCAAGGGTATTAATGCTATGTGAAATGCAATCAGTCTCATGCAGGATTTGAACTCGTGTCGCTGTGTCCATTTCCTACGACGATAACTGTTACAACACAGGCACCTCTATATATATATATATATATATATATATATATATATATATATATATATAAGTGTGTGTGTCTCTCTCTCTATATATAGACACTATTATAACTAGAATTGAATACTAAAAGTGTTTTTAATTCATAAAATCAATACATGGAAATGCACAGCAAATATAAATATTTTTCATGTATAAAATAGGATAATAATAAAACAGGTGAAAACACACAACTTAGAGTTTCACATTATCGATCCTCGGGTGAGCTAGTATTCAACACACACACACACACACACACACATCATGTTGGTTATAAATAGATGCACTTCTATAAAAAGTTGATTTACCAATTTTTTCTAAACAAATGATACAAGGATTTCATTATACATACATACACACACACATATTATATATATATATATATATAAATAATATGTGTGTATGTATACTGTGTATGCGTACATATATGTATACACATATATAAATAAATAATAATAAAGAATATGATAAAGCAGCCACCAGAAAGGTGGTTGCTTAATTAATAAAACTTTCTGGTGGTTGCTTTATTAATAAAATGTCATTTGAGCCAACCCTCTTTAGTCAGAATTATCCTCTCTGTCTTTCTATCTCTCTCTCTCTCTCTCTCTCTACATATATATATATACATTTTGAAAAATGTATATTTAAGCTGCAAGTTATTATTCGAGCAAGTTTTGTTCAAGACGATGGAACACTGTTTATTATTTTTATTTTGTTTTTTCAAGACTCCTTGTTATTTTTCTAGTGTCGGTATCTAGATGGTAAAGGAATTGTCCCATATCTTCTGCCCAAGCGCTTTCGATCATACGTTCCAACCGACAACTTCAAAATAAAACGCTACAAATTATCAAAACATTAAAAACTCAAAAGTCAACTTAACACTACCCCTGATGATGATCAGAAGTATGGTTGAAAGCACTTGGGCAGAAGATGTGGGACAATTCCTTTACCATCTAGATCCTGACATTAGAAAAATAACAAGGAGTCTTAAAAAAATGGAATCAAAAATGATAAACAGTGTTCTATCGTCTTTAACAAAACTTCCTAGAATATATATATATATATATAGTGTGTGTATGTGTGCATATGTTTGTGCATTTATATATATATATGCACACATGCATACTACATATGTATACACACACACACACACACACACACACACACATATATGTAAGAGTGTGTGTGTATATATATATATATATATATATATTGTCATTCAGAGACAGACTTTCGTTGTACCACAACTCTTCAGTGTAGCTAGACACATTGAATGTTTCAAGCTTGGATTGAATCCCACCTAATTTTATGTAAGGCTGATAACTTACCCTCAGCCATTTCAACGTCCTATGTCAGCTTGGGAATATAATGCATTTTGTATCAACTTTCGTTTGTTTACATTTTATGCTATTGGATACTGGAGAGGTCAATTCATTAAAAGAGCTAAGTGGCAGCCTTTAATTCCTTCACCAGGGAAAACGAGTATTACCTGCTCCCCTACACCTTGGTGTAGTAGCTATTGAAAAGGGAGCCTGCAAGTTGCCCATTACTACAGCTGCCCTCTTTACTTATATATATATATATATATGTATAGTGTGTGTGTGTGTGTGCGTGTGTGTGTGTGTGCATGTGTGCGTGCATGTATATATGAAAGAAATCCTGGTATCTTTTGTTAAGAAAAAATTTTATCGAAGTGTATCTATTTATATTTTTAAATTTTTTTATAGAAGTGTATCTATTTATAACCAGCACTATATATATATATATATAGAGAGAGAGAGAGAGAGAGTAGGGAAGAATAGAGCATAGAGCTATCAATAATATTGCATACTACAAAATCTCTTAATAAGTAGTTCAATAGATATTTTTATTTTTCAGATAACCCTCGGGCAAAGTTAGATAAAAATGTTATCATTAACTGCTATATTACTTTAACTTTACAGTAGGCAGATATGTAACATATTGACCCTTGACCGAGCTGTCAATTAAGAGATGCACCTGTGTAAATAAGCAGAGGAACATTGGAAACAGGTGTATCGAAGATATCGGAATATCACCTTAACCTGTGGACGTGGTTGAATTTGGTGCAGATGCGTATGCCCACAGGAAGCAGGTGGGTCTCAAACAATTATATAACCAGGTGCCACAGACGGCTTGAGTCAGTTGGAGTTCGAGTTGCAGTTCCAGTTGGAGAAAAGTTGCCGGAATGAGAACCAACTCCAGACAGAGGGCTTGGGCCCTCAGGACCCACAGTTGAGCAGCCCAGACAGGATGTGAAAGAAGTGCTGCTATGGTTAGAAGAACTTTGGGTCAATATGTAGCAGTCTGTCCTCGTCCCCAACTCACCTCTCACACATAACCAACATCAACCCTTTTGCAACCCTTTCACAACCCTTTCAAGAATAAAGTATGAGAGGTATATTTTTCTAAAGAAGCGTGTTCGTTCATTGAAGTCATCATTATGTTTGAGTATGTTTCCATGTATAGTTGTACATGTAATGTATTATGTGGCTATACAACAGATAGGTAGATAGATATGGATTGGTGGTATTGTGTAGTATTATAAAAAATATTATCATAATATCCATAAAAAATATTACTAATCCTTTTGAACTACACAAGAATGCCTTGAGCTATATTGAAGAAATCCTGGAAGCAATATCCCATAAAACAACAGTAGTATGGTCACTGACCTCCTATTTATAAAACCATCCAAATAAGATGAACAAGACATGCAGGACATTGCTGGAGAAGCAAGGATGAATTCATAAGTGGCATTCACCTATGGACCTCTTCACGTGGACGTACCAGTGTTGGCTGACCAACAAGAACATACCTACAACGGCTCTATACGGACATGAGATTTTGTCAATAAGACCTGCCGAAAGCAATGAATGATAGAGACAAATAGCAAAAGAGAGTTAGGGAAATCCATGCTAGCTGCACAACATCATGATGATGAGGATGATCCTTTTCTATAGATTTTATAGAATAAACAGTTCTTAATTATTTTAGGAAAGCCACAGCCATAAAGCATATGATGAACAATAATTTAATTGAAAAAAAAAATTTTTTTAATAAGAAAAAAGAATCCTTATATATAAAATATCCATTTGCGTACCACATTTCCAAGTGGAAAGATCTGAAAACAAACTTTGAAATTTTAGCCTGTATCTTCATGGGTGAATCTTACTCTGCTTATCGGCTATTAGCTAATTATAGCAAAACATATCTTCAGTACTAAACAGTAATTGGAGCTTCTGTATAGGAGTCTAGAATCAATCATATCATTTACTAAGATGAGTCAAAAGTTTTGAAATATTTTGGTCATGTGAGACACAATTTAACAATCCCAGATGCTTTTGCTGAGGACATAAAGGTGATGAACTACAGTGGACTGTGAGGTATCGATTTCACCCGTTACTGTTCAAGTGCTACTCACTCATTTTACCTCCGTGATTTAGAGCACAGCCTAGGAATCCATAGTTTTAGGCCAACCTGGCTTTGCCTGATTTTTAAGGTTCTTGCAATTGAAGCAAACTTTCTTGAACCAACAGCTTACGGTGTTCCACTGCATTTTCACTTTTTGCACAACAAATAATTTGGGGTGTCTCCACCATATTATGGCCCAGTTCCCAAATTAGAGTACATTGTACTTTCATCTGTGTAGCTTTCACACATGGAGTGAAGCAATGTATATGTTAGCACACCAACTACTACAATAATACTAATGACAATTATTGGTTCAACGACCTGAACTGCTTTGTTCACATGTGGCATATATTGCCACAAACTAGTACATATCAAAATACTGTATAATTTTTAACTCACCCAAATAGTACTATCTATAAAGTAATGATAATCTGAAAAATTAGTGGGTAGAGTGTTTGCTAATTGTCTAGGAGACCTGGGTTCAATCCCAGTTTGAAAAAAATGGTACTTGATACTTTCTTGCTTAACATTGAGCATTATAAGGTACGTATCAAGGGTCAAGTGGAGCAATCCAGGGAAAGGAGTAGCGCCCTCCCTTACATCTCAGTGTAGTAGGTATTGAAAAGGGAGCCTTCTGGTCGCCCTCGACTATGGTCGTCAACTTTTCTCACTAATATTAGTAATGTAGAGTCAATTAATCACTTATTAGTAATATCATTATTAGTAGTGCTAACTAAACTTTGAGGTATTGATCCATAAGCCAGATTCACTCTACTTTTTAGGGTCCTGGATATAACAATGATGGTGGGGCTTCAGTTCTGAAGCTCTACAGAGTATGGATTCACTCCTTCATTATCATTACTCCCAGGTTCACTTTGACCTGGAATCATTGTACCTGGTAGGGTCACATGTACATGTCAAATAAATCTGTTTGAAAATTATTAATATTTAAAAGAAAAAAATTGATTCTTTATAACTTTATACAACTTATTTGTATCAAGAACAGTTACTTGATGCTATAATTGTTTACTAAGGATTACAATTATTAGTTACTTAAAACCATATCATATATACCAACCCCTCTGCTCAGGCAGGATATGACACAATGTCAATTTTTTAAGCGGAGTTTAACAGGTTTGAATTCAGGGTTTTCCTTCTCCTAGATTAGTTGCCTCACCAAGGCTGAAGAAGCCAGTCTGCCCTACTATTTACCCATAGCTGGAGGGAGAATAATTGGATTCATACCTTTTCCAAGGGTATTAGTGCTATGTGAAATGCAATCAGTCTCATCCAGGATTTGAACTCGTGTCGCCGTGTCCATTTCCTACGACGATAAACATTACACCATGGGCACCTCCTTACTTAAAACAATATAAGTAAGTAAAGTTATCGACTGTTGTCAAGGGCGACCAGATGGCATCCTTTTCAAAAGCTACTACACCAAGGTGTAGGGGAGGGCGCTACTCCTTTCCCTGGATTGCTCAACTTTACTCTTGATATGTACCTTATAATGCTGAGTGTTAAGCAAGGAGGTATCAAGTACCATTTTTAAAGTCTTCGGTATGACGCGACATGGGATTGAACCCAGATCTCCCGGACCATTGGCCAACATATAGTTTCTTGAAATACTTGAAACCATATAACTGTATGTAAAGAAATGATCATTAAATATGAAATGTTACTTGAAACCATATAATTGTATAAATTATTAGTTGTATGTTTTCAGGTGTTCCTGCCTAATGCTATGTGCAGATTATCTGTATTTGATGGAAATACTTGAAGTGTATAACCAAACCGGCTCATTGGTCTAGTGGGTAGAGTGTTCGCCTATGGTCCGGGAAACAGAGTTCAATCCTAGGTCGAGTCATACCAAAGACTTTAAAAATGGTACTTGATACCTCCTTGCTTAACACTCAGCAAAATAAGAACGTATCAAGGGTAAAATGAAGCAACCCAGAGAAAGGAGTAGCACCCTCCCCTACACAAACAAATAAAAAATGTTCTCTTAAAAAGAAATGAAATATTGAAAATATAGTTATGATGACAATCAAATATTTACAAATGAGTCAAATTTTAGGATTAAGTAACCCATTAGGTGTTGATATGCCTTTAAATAACCCATGCTCCAATCTCCAAGTTACCACAATCAAATTCTCCAATTGGGTATGTTATTTTTTGAAGTCTGGTGACCATTTCACAATATCACATCGACTGAAAGTGATGTCAACATGGGCGTAGTTAAAGCATGGACTGCTGTTAACAGGTTTACAATAATATGACTAGAACATCGTTATTATACCAATCAAGATGAGGACACTAATGCAAGTAAATTATTGTATAATGAAAAAGAAAAAAAGACTAATCAAAAACTGATTGTAAAAATACTTCAATTGCATTTTTGAAACAATTTCAAAAACTTATGAATATTTTGTTTTGTTTTTCAGTTTTTTTTTTTTTTTACAATACTTCATATATGTTTTTGTTTTTGTCTTGAATTAAATGTTTCAGGATGAAGAACATCCTGAAATATTTAATTTAGACACAATATACACAATTTACATCTTCAACTTAAGTAGCTGTATCTACAGGAAACCCCTTTATATTATTTGAAGGATTCTTTTCTAAATTCTATTAACTTTGAGCAACAACTTATTAGAAATCTCCACCAGGAAAATGAGAGAGCCAAGAAGGGATAAGCTAACCGTTTTTGTCCTTTTTTTAATAGTCTTCTCTACACAGGAGTGCTGAGGGGTAACACTTTCACTAAGTTGAGTGCAGAAATACTACATTCTAATACTAAGTGGGAGTGACAATCAAAAATAAATAGGGGGTGTCCTCGTGGTGTAATGGTTAAAGCGATGGACTGCGGAATCGTAGTACGCGAGTTCGTACTCCAGTCGCGCTATTACGTTCACTTTCGGACAAATACCCTTGGGAAAGGTATGAGCCCCCTTATCCTCCCAGCTTCGGGTTAAATAGTACCACTACTGTTCTTCTAGGAGAATAGCTTTGGCATTAAATAACCTAAAAAGAGTTGATATGCCATTAAACAAAGAAACTAAACCAAACCAAAAATAAATAATCCCACCATGTTTTATAATAACTAGGCTTATATACACACATATATATAAGATTTTATTATTTCAAGTGGAACTTAAAAATTTTTTAATCATAATTATGTTGGTATGTATAATTTTCTTTCATACAGCATCTGATGATGGTCATCACAACCTGAAATAAATTTATAATGACACCAAAGAAATGAATTTTTTCTTTTTTTTTCCATATAAATAGAAAGTATATATATATATATATATAGCATTTGCAATACTTTAAATCATACAACTGTGAAAATTATTCGCATTACATAGAAATCATCATCATCATCATCATATCACGCCATCTGCATGGATATCCCTGACCCTTTCTCGCCATCCCTCCCTATCGTCCATTGCTTCTGGCAGGTCCTCAGGGCTACATCCCATATTCCCACAGAGATGCTGTGTGTAGATTTGAGATTGTCATCCTGCCTTTGCTCGTCCATGTGAAGGGGTCCACTGGAGTACATCACTTATGAGCTCATCCCTACTTCTCCAGCAGTGTCCTGCATGTCTGGTTCATCTAATTTTGATAGTTTTCATGACGGCTGGTAGGTGGCTGTACACCTGCTGCTTTGTGGGGTGCTGCCTCCAGGACTTGTTCAATATTGCTTGCAGCATTCTTGTGTAGTTACCGTCAAGCTTTTTCTCCAGCTGTTTAGTTAGCGTCCATGTAGTGCATCCATATGGCAGTATCAACACGACCGCTGCTTGGAAGAAACTGTGCTTCATTTTATCGGTCAGGTCTGACTTCCATATGACCAATAGCTTATTGATAACTGTCCATGCCTTTGCTAGTCGCATGTCGGTGTCTGTCTCGGTTGATGAGACACTGCTTCCTTGGTAGATGAACATTTGAACTAGTTTCAGAGAGCTACCATTTAGTGTGGAGATGTTGCCTGTTTGATTAAAGCTCATGTATTCCATCTTGTGTGCATTGACATGGAGGCCGATGCCTGCAGCAGCTCATTCCAGACTATGTAGCAGGGTTTCGGCTTGGGCAAGTGCATTTGCCAGAAGCGCTATATTGTCGGTGTCAGTAATTGTTTTTGCGGGGTACCTTCTGCTTCTTTCTTTTGTTAGCTTGAAACCATTTTCTTTGATTTTATTGATAGAAATACTTGATATCATATATGTGTTTGGTTGGGTTTTATGGCATATCAACCATTACAGGTTATTTAAAGCCAAATCCTGTTTATAGATATATATCAAATACATGATTTATAAACATATTTTGTTGATAACATTTCCAAACAAGCTTGAGCTCCTTTTTTGCATACAGTTAAACAGTTCAAGTATAGCTATGTATCACTAATAATTCAATTAAACATCCTTCATTTGTTTATACACAGTTAAATGATCAAACAGTTCTATTTCTAACAATTCAGTTTAGCATAAGTCATTTGTTTACACACAGTTAAACGTCAAACAGTTCTATTTGAGTCGTAGATTGGACCCTATCAGGTGCTACCACTCTGGGTCTGAGTGGACATGGGAGTAATGACAATGAAGGGGTACTTTGATTCCCCAAATCTTCAAGACTGGAGCCTCACCATCAGATTGTTTTGTATCATATCCAGGAGACTTGTTTGTGAGGGTCTTACCCATCTCCATGTTATATATTGACCCTCGACTGAGCCGTCAATCAAGAGATGCACCTGTGTAAATAAGTGGAAGAACAGTGGAAGCAGGTGGGCGTTAGAAAATAAATATAACCGGGTGCCCGGATGGTTTGAGTCAGTTGGTGACAGGATGCCGAAGTGAGAACCAGCTCCAGACTGAGGGCTTTACAGCCCTCAGTGACCCACGATTGAGCAACCCAAGCCAAGATGAGGAAGAAGGGCTGCTATGGTTGAGAGAAGAACTTGGGGTCAGTATGGCAGTCCGTCCTTGTCTCCAACTCATCTCTCACACCCAACAAACATCACCCTTTTGAAAATAAAGTGTGAGAGATTTATATTTTTATAAAGGAGTGTATTCGTTCGTTATTGAAGTCGTCATTACTGGTTAATGATGTTTTCGCATGTTAGTGTATATTTGTAAATGTACATGCGCAGTTGTATTGTGGCTATACAACATGCAGAGATGCAGTTGGGGTATTCAACAGCCCCAGCTAACTGGGCTACATATAAGTGTGTTAAAAAAATTTTTAAGAAACATCTACACAAAACAATGTAAATATGAACATACAATGAATGCAATTCCTTAACCTGTAGGCATAAAATAAACCTTGATCAGTTGACATGCTTTTAAAATCAATCAGTTTTATGACTTGATTTGCTATCCACATTCACTAAAAAAAACAAAAAAAAACAACTTTTGAGCTTATTTTATTCCTCTCTGCTTGACACTTGTTATGTCACAAGGGTCAGTTAAAAAGTTCATAGACTCACCAAGATACTCTCATAGAATGTAACCAAATGAGATTTATTTTTCAACGTAGTTTCCTTTCTTCTATCATTGGTTGGTTGTTTTGTTTTATGGCATATCAACCTTTGTAGGTTATTTAACACCAAATCCATTTTTATGCAAATAGTCAGTTCTATTTCAAGCAATTTTGTTTAGCATGAATATACAGTTTCTCAAAAACATTCCTATTTCAAGCTATTCAGTTTAGTCAATACTAATTTAGCTTATTCAGTTTAGTATAAGAATAGATTTTGTTTACACATGGTTAAATGTCAAAACTGTTCTATATTAAACAATTCAGTTTAGTGTAAGTAGAGTTTCAATGTCAAAAACAGTTCCATTTCAAACAATTCAGTTTAGCATAAGTATACAGTTTAATTGTCAAAAACTTTTCTATTTAAGCTATTCAGTTTAGTCAAACATTTCTAATTCAAACAGTTCAGTTTAGTTCTATTTAACCCATAAATAGGGCCCTATCAGGTGCTACCACCCCTAGCCAAAGTAGACATGGGAGCAATGGCAATGAAGGGGTGCTCTGCATTTCCCAAAGCTCCAGCATCACTGGAGCCTTACCATCAGATCATTTAATGTCATATCCAGGACACTCATTAGAGGGGTCTTACCCCTCTGCAGAGAAGCAGTCGGTGTATTTTACAGCCCTAGCCGACTGGGCAATCTTCCATCATTGTTGCAATGGATCTCATTGGTCAAAAAAATCATCAACAGTAGATATAATATCATCTGAACTTTTTAGTCTATCTTCATGATTTGTGTCCATTCCTACCTCTACTAATGCTGGTCCTGATAATCAGTGTATAACTGAGAATGTGATTACTTATGTATAATACTTTATATTGAAACTAAGGGGGCACCTTTGGTGGTGTAACGGTTAGCAAGCTTGACTAGCAAACCTACATGAGTGAGTTCTAGTCTCATTGGGTGCCCCATTCATTCGGCCTTGTGCCACATTGAAGCAAAGATCTTCATAAATTACTATATTGAAACTAAGGACTTCCTAGTCAGCCTCACGTATCCTGCCAATTAAATTCACCAAGAAGCATCTGTTTCCACTTTCCTAAATGCGTCACTCAGCGTATCACGGATGTTTGACAAAACTTGAAGACATTCCCTGAACTTTCCCAGTTTTGATCTGTTTACTCCAATTATAGGATGTGAAGTAATTGGAATTTTCAGCAAGATTATCTGAACTGTACATTCAGTCATTGGCCTTATAGATAACAAGCTTGTCAGGAAAACCATTGCTAGAGTGTGTAATCCTTACTGAATACTACTTTACTTGACTACAATAGTCAACAAAGTAAATATAGCAGGACTTCATTATCTACTGTAGATATAGTCCAAGAGCCTTAGGATCTTGTAACTTATCTAGGCCATATCTATGAAATCTGTGGATATATGTATCTCTTAACTCCCCTGCATAAGCAGGATGTGACATAAGGTCAGTTTTTAAACAGAGTTTCACAGGTTTGAACTCAGTGTTTTCCTTCTCTCAGATTGGTTGCCATACAAAGGTTAAAGAGCTCAGTCTGCTCTACTATCTATCCATAGTTAAGAATAAGAATAGTAAGAATAAATGGATTCATATCTTTCCCTGTGGATATAAAAGATATGTCCAAAAATTTTAATTGGGAAACTGAAACCCTATTCTAAAAATGCAATTACTGCATCACTACTCTTGTGCATTAGTAGATATCTTGTATGATGTGATGGTTAAGGAGCTAGGCTAGTAGACCATTGTTAGTCTGATTCCCAGTCGGTGCCTCATATTTCTGGTCTTATGCCAAACTAAGCTAAACTTATTAAATCATTATTCTGGTGATTTGGTGCCATTATCAATAAAATATCCCTTGTTAAAGTCTATTTTACTATACACTGTAAGCTCATCTGATGACAGACGAAATTCCACCCACTCCACTAAGAATTATGACTGAAAAATGAAAACAAAGTTATTGAAATTGTTGTGGCCAAGTGGGAGGTTCAAATGATGACACGACACAGAAATAAGTAATAAGAAATATAATGAAGGTAAATAATACATATACAAACGATAGCTGGGAGAAAACCCCTCCCAAGCTTAACAATCAGGAATATTACTGCTCTTGGTAATGACTCACTAAGACAGAACCGAGACTGAGTTCGAGACTGCAACTGCACAGAAAAGGGCTCATTTGGTATATGTTACATGAGGACGAGTCCATCTATGGGGGACACCCCAACAGAAATGAACAATTTATTCATATGATGAAGTGAAATCCAAATTACCTTGTCCAGGGTTTGAACTTGGGTTGCCAATTTTATTTACAATAATAATCATTACGCTAAGTTGGTCTGTTGCCATTTCTTATCTTGCATGTCGGTTACCGTTTATTCTTTTCTTTTGTCAAGGATTCTTAGATATTTAGAGTTTTGGGGAAATGGTTAATTTCTCTAACACTATAAATTATTTGGCAACACAAATGAATAACGAAACTTCTTTTAAACAACACAACAAAGAAAGGTTTATTATCGTAGCAGGTGTAAAGGAGTGAGAGTAAGAAAGTGTCTCTTTTGGCGTCGCTGGTCAGTTTGTTGGTCTTTGGTTTGTAGGAAGCGTGTGTGAAGATAGCAACAGCATGTTCTTCAGCGATGGGGTTCAAAGTGGAATCAGTAGCAGTCATGTGAGAGAGGTCTGTTTGTGCTACTGGCTCATGGCTCTCTGCTGTCGACACACTACCCAAAAAGGAACTAGAAAAAATAGTTCTTGAGAGGAAGAAGGAATCAATGCGCTCTGCCTGGATTGGTCAATTAGTGGCCGAATCGCTTAGCGTGGACATTGATTCGCGAAAGGAAATAGATCTGTGGCTGCTACAAATATATTGGTTTGGTTTGGTTTCTTTCTTAAATGGCATATCAACCTTTGTAGGTTATTTAATGCCAAAGCCATCCTTGTAGAAAAACAGTAGTGATACTATTTAACCCCTACCTGGAGGGGGGATAAGGGAGTCCATACTTTTCTCAAGGGCATTAGTCTAAAAGTGAATGTAATAGGGCAATTGGAGTTTGAACTCACTTACTTTGTGGCTGCAGTCAAGCACTTCAGCAACTACGTCATGGAGATTCCCCTCTAAATATATTGGTGTGCCTTTTTCTTTTATGCAATTAATAGAACCCAACCCTTTAATTCCATAAAATTAATTTGCCCAGTCGGCTGGGGCTGTAGAATACACCGACTGCTTCTCTGCAGAGGGGTAAGACCCCCCACAACGAGTGTCCTGGATATGACAAAAACAATCTGATGGTGAAGTTCCAGCAATGCTGGAGCTTTGGGGAATGTGGAGTACCCCTTCATTGCCATCGCTCCCAGGTCCATTCTGGCCTGGAGTGGTAGCACCTGATAGGGCCCTATCTATGGGTTAAATAGAACTAACAGCATACTTATGCTAAAATGAATTGAGTAAACTGAATAGCTTTAAATAGAAATGTTTTTGACAATTAAACCGTACTTACACTTAAACTGCGTGCTTATGCTTAACTGAATTATTTCAAATAGAACTGTTTTTGACATTAAAACTGTATTTATACTTAACTGAATTATTACATATAACTGCTTGAATAGTTTGAAATGGAAATATTTTTGACAATTAAACTGTGTACTTATGCTAAACGGAATTGTTTTAAATAGAACAGATTATTTACATAAAAATGGATTTGGCGTTAAATAACCTACAAAGGTTGATATGCCATAAAACCAACAAACCAAACCAAACCATAAAATTAATTAATTTGAAATGATTCTAGAGTACTTATACCTAGTTTATTTACCAAGCCTAACTCTGATACTATAATATCATTTATGCACATATCATTATATACATTGCCAATTTCATCTAATAATAGATTTAATGAAGATGATAGCAAATAATTAGCTATAATTGCAGCAAATATCAGTGTGTTTTTTTGTCTGAATATTATAGCAATGAAAATAGTTTAATATTTTGATAAAGTAAATTATTGAAGAAAAATCAAAAGCAGTGCAACCCATAATGAATCTAAATCAGAAATATTTTTGATGGTATATAAGACTCTACCTTATCTATCTTTTCATGAAAATGGGTCAGAAAATAAAAATTAAGCTATTTGATAAGTTAATTTTTACCCTGTCACAATCATCATCATCATCATGTCATGCCACCAGCACGGATATCCCTGACCCTCTCTCGCCACTTCTCCCTATCATTCATCGCCTCTGGCAGGTCTTCAGGGTTACATCCTGTGTCCTCACATAGCTGCTCTATGTAAGTTCGAGCTGGTCGTCCTGCTTTTGCTTGGCCATATGTAGGGGTCCATAGGAGTACATCACTTATGAGCTCGTCCTTGCTTCTCCAGTAGTGTCCTGCGTGTCTGGTTCGTCTATCACAATCAACTACCAGTATTTGTATCTTTCCTAACTCTATAATGCTATAATATCAAATGTATGTATTTACCCAACCCCTCCACAATGAGCAAGTGTGATATAAGATCAATCTTTAAGTGGAGTACAGCTGGTTCGAATTCAGAGTTTTCTTCTTTCTAGACCTGTTGCCTTATCCAGGCTAAAGAACCCTGTCTACTCTACTATTTACCCATAACTGATGGGGTGAGAGGTAAGAGATGGATTCATGCCTCTCATTAGTGCCAAGAGAAATGCAAACAACCTCAGCCAGGATTTGAACTCTGGTCACTGATTCCATTTCCTACAACACTAACCGTGACACTAAGCTTGCCTCTTGTAATAAAAGTAAAGTTGGCAACCATAGTCGAGGGTGACCCAAAAGCTCTTTTTTCAATAGCTACTACACCGAGGTGTAGAGGAGGGCACTACTCCTTTCCCTGAATCGTTCCACTTTACCCTCGATATGTACCTTATATTGCTGAGTGTTAAGCAAGGAGGTATCAAGTACCATTTTTAAAGTCTTTGGTATGACGCGACCTGGGATTGAACCTAGGTCTCCCGGACCTCTTGTAATATCAAATATAAATAAGGAGGTTTTATACATCATTCAATTTTGGTGACTATTTGGTTTCTTTGTTTATTGGCATATCAATCTTCATGGGTTATTTAATGCCAAAGCAATCCTAGTAGAAGAACAATTATGGAGCTATTTAACCTACGGCTGGGGGGACAGAGAGACTCATACCTTTCCCAAAGCTATTAGTCAAAAGATGAACATAATAGCTAGACTGCAGTTTGAACTCACAACAATGTTGCAGTCCAGTGAGTTAGCCACTACGCCACAAGGACTCTGCTTTTAAGCTTTTCACATTGTTTGCTTTCTTAAATGGCATATCAACCTTTGTAGGTTATTTAATGCCAAAGCCATTCTTGTAGAAGAACAGCAGTGAAACTATTTAACCCATAGCTGGGAGGATAAGAGGGTTCATGCCTTTCCCAAGGGTATCTAGTCCGAACGTGAAAATTATAGCGTGACTGGTGTTCAAACTATAATTCCGCAATCCAGTGCTTTAGCCAGTACTTCATGAGTAGAGTTCATGCCTTTCCCAAGGGTATAAATCCAAAAGTGAACAAAATTACATGACTGAAGTTTGAACTCACTTATGTTGAGGCCACAGTTTAGCCATTACACCATAGAGACCCCACTTTTAACGTTTTTGATTTGTAAATTATTTTATAATCTGTGATTTTTTGTTATTATTTTTACTCTTTGTGAGTTTTTTCATTGGCAGTGAAAACAAGTCTGAGTGACAACATTAAATTTTAGTGACTATTTTGTTTTATTTTCTATTTAGCTGTATTTTAACTTTTTATTTGTTATTTAATGCCAAAACCTTAATTCAAGTTAAACAATAAGCTCGAAATATTGTTGTAATAGTTATAAAGTAGAAATGCTGTTCATAAATATAATAACTGGAGGTGCCCGTGGTGTAATGGTTATCGTCGTAGAAAATGGACACGGCAACACGAGTTCAAATCCTGGACGAGACTGATTGCATTTCACATAGCACTAATATCCTTGGAAAAGGTATGAATCCAATTATTATCCCTCCAGCTATGGATAGATAGTACAACAGACTGAGTTCTTCAGCCTTCGAGAGGCAACTAGTCTAGGAGAAGGAATACTCTTAATTCAAATCTGTTAAACTCCGCTTAAAAATTGACCTTGTGTCATATCCTGCCCGAGCGGAGGGGTTGGTAAATATGATAAATATAATAACTATATTTCTACTTTATAATGCTATAGTTAAGTAGAAATGTAGTTAGTAAATTTATTGGTAGGTTTTATAAATATTAATTCTTTTTTCAATTTTGTTAATTTGATTATTGAATATATACTTCTATATTTTCTATGTAATCATTTGTCAACAATTATACTGGGTGATTTCCTTTTTAAATTTGAACCTGTCTCTCTGAAATTTCCAACAATCCATTTTTCCCGTTAAGAACTCTTTTATGTCAGCCTAATTCAAAATGCTTCCAAAATAACGGCTGCATTGAAATGAGAGTGATCATTTTTTCGATAATTTTCAAACAAACACGTTATTGGCATAATGGCATGGCTGCTGCTACTGCAACTCAAAAATTTACCATCCAAACTGTGATTACAACTGAAATGTTATGGCTACTGCTCAAAGACATACCTCTCACCCATTCACAGTTTCTAGAACCTGCTAAGTGACAATTTTAAATCCAGACCATTCTGTACCCTGACTGGTGGATCTTTGGATATGCAGACTGCACACTCCGCAGAGAGGTAAGACCCCTCCCCCCAGATAAGAAGATGGATGTCTTGTGTATGACACTAAAATGCATGCAATGAAGAGGCTTCGGTTCTGAAAATAAAAGGAGTGTAGAGTACTCTCTCATTGTTATTACTCCCAAGTCCATGGTGACCCGGAATAGTACTTCCTATTAGGCTCCCATCTATGGATCAAATAGATGTGTTTAAAAATAAATGTATTAGGCTTCCTTCTATGGATCAAATAGATGTATTTAAAAATAGATGTATTAGGTTCCAATCTATGGATCAAATAGAAGTGTTTAAAAATAGATGTATTAGGTTCTAATCTATTGATCAAATAGAAGTGTTTAAAAATAGATGTATTAGGTTCCAATCTATGGATCAAATAGAAGTGTTTAAAAATAGATGTATTAGGTTCCAATCTATGGATCAAATAGAAGTGTTTAAAAATAGATGTATTAGGTTCCAATCTATTGATCAAATAGATGTGTTTAAAAATAATTCATATTTGATAGGACCATGTATTAAAAAAACCTTAAGAAACATCTACACAAAAAATGTAGATATGAACCTGTAATAAATGTGATTCCTTAACTTCTCAACATAAAATAATCCTAGACAGGTTGATATTAATCAATCAGATCATTTTGCCAGATAGATACTGCATACTATTTGTCTGTTTAGTGGTATTTCAACTCATTGTTGGTTATTTAATGCCAAAATTAGTTTAATTACTACATTTATAAAGAATAAATGTTGTTAGCATATTTATAAGTAAGTTTGTAGATTAATTTTTTTTTTGTTTTCAAGAAATAGGTTTGATTGTTGAATTTATATTTTTATATTTTCTAATATAAGTTTAATCCTACTTCCCTCAAGAATAACAGAATGACATTTTTTCCTCAAACATTTCCCTCATACTCACATATTTTAGTTAATAGAAATGAGATCATGGCTTTCAATAAGAAATAAAAACATTGATTTTAATCAAGTTTCATGATTCGTCTAAATTAGATGGTTTCAAATATATCTCCCAGATTTTACATACATCATTGAAGTATCTGATTACTCAGATGACATAGACTATTGTACTGAGCTTAAACTAAAAAAACAAACCAACCAACAAATTGATATTAAATGTAGATGTTTATGAGTGTTATATACTATATGATTTATTAGAAAGGATGGTCTCATCACTCTGAACAAAAATATCCTTGTCTAAAATATCAATTGACCTACTTGTGTGTGTTTTACAGTAACAGACCTCAATTCATTCATAAATAAATGCCTTAGCTTCTGAAATATACAATGAGATTAAGTTACAGCTGTGATAGATAGGGTTTGTATTTCAGCTGTGATATTTACACCTGATGGGAATTGGGCAACTGTGCAACAGTGCACACACACACACACACACACACACACACACACAAATACCGAGAGAATTCATTTCGTAACAGATATTATCATAAGAAATGGGGGTTCAAAACCTACATGTGGCTGTTTGTATTTCACTTTGCACTAATGACTTTAGGAAAGATCTGAATTCATTTCTTTTCCACCTCCAACTATGGGCAAATGATGGGGCAGACTGGGATCTTTAGCCTTCGTATGGCAACTAGTCTATGAAAAGGTAAACTCTGAATTTATGCCAGCTATACTCCTCTTTAAAAAATTGACTTTGTATAACATACTGTCCATGGTGTTAGAGTTGGGTTATTAAGCACATAAAAATACCAACATATATATACAAAAGCATTACATATCTACAACTTGGGCAGCAAGTGTAACGGTTGGCGAGCTAGACTAGCAAACAGTTAGTTGAGAGTTCAAATCTCACTTGATGCCCTATACATCAGGCTTTCTGATACAACTAAGCAAAGCTTAGTAAATAACTATATATATGTGAGGGGGGTACACATTCATATATATATCTATATGTATTAGGTTGTTTGAAAAATACTGTCCAATTTTAGAATAAAATTTTATTTGTAAATTAATGAATTTAAACAATACTTTAATCAGTCAAAATATGATCCCAGAACATCAATTCATTTCTGACATCAGTTAAAATTATTTATGCCTGTACAATAAAAATCTAAAGGTTTTGATTCCCAAACAAATAAATGATGTTAAATTGTTACTGTTATATAACAATACTTGAAACCATTTAACTGTGTGCTAAAAATGATCTCAGGTTCATTAAAAATGTTATCGATAAAATGTGTTTACAAATCATATTCAATCAATATATATGTACCAACAGTATATTTGGCATTGAATAACCTACAATGATTGATATGGCATAAGACCTAAATAACCTAACCTTCTCTCTCTCTCTCTCTCTCTCTCTCTCTCTCTAAATATATATATATGTATTAGATTGTTCAGAAAATAATGTCTAATTTTAGAATCTTTTATTCATAAATTAATGAATTTAAACAATATGTTAATCTGTCAAAATATGATCCCTGAACATCTATGCATTACTGACATCAATTAACAAAATTATTTATGCCTGTACAATAAAACTCTAAAGGTTTTGATACCAAAAAATCTTTAAATGCAGTTTCTACGTCTCCTTTGGAACGGAATGTTTTTTGGTATAAAAATGTGTCTAGGTGCTTGAAAAAAATGGTAGTCGATGGGTGAGGGATCTGGAGAATATGGTGGATGGAGCAAAGTCTCGTATCCCAAGTCAGTGAACTTCTGCAGTGTCATCATGGCAACATGTGGTCAAACATTGTCACCTTGGCAACATGTGGCCGAGCATTGTCATGAAGCAAACTTATGACCAAACTTGAAAAGTAAACGCATCACTCCTTTTTTTCATATTCATGATTAGGGGCAGATAACGTTTAAAATCAAATTCTGAAAGAAGTGATTGAAAATTAACAAAGAGAAAAACTTAAACATCAAGAATTTTTTATACAACTATCATTAAAAGAATTTGTTAGAACAGAGTTTAAACAGTTTATACTAAAATTTGACTGTATTTTCTGTAGAATCTAATACATGTAGATAGACATATATAAAAGTAAGTAAGTAAAGTTGGCGACCATAGTCGAGGACAACCAGAAGGCTCCTTTTGGAGGTGCCCGTGGTGTAGTCATTGTCGTCGTAGGAAATGGACACGGCGACACGAGTTCAAATCCTGGACGAGACTGATTGCATTTCACATAGCACTAATACCCTTGGGAAAGGTATGAATCCAATTATTCTCCCTCCAGCTATGGGTAAATAGTAGGGCAGATTAGGTTCTTCAGCCTTGGTGAGGCAACTAGTCTAGGAGAAGGAAAACTCTGAATTCAAACCTGTTAAACTCCGCTTAAAAATTGACCTGGTGTCATATCCTGCCTGAGTGGAGGAGTTGGTAAATAGTACCAGAAGGCTCCCTTTTCAATAGATACTACACTGAGGTATTGGGGAGGGTGCTACTCCTTTTCCTGGATTGCTCCACTTTACCCTTGATACATACCTTATATTAGTGAGTGTTAAGCAAGGAGGTATCAAGTACCATTTTTAAAGTCTTTGGTATGACACAACCTGGGATTGAACCCAGGTCTCCCAGACACTCTGCCCACTAGACCAATAGGGTGTTTAAAAAAGGATGTAGCTGTGTATTTTTGTTGTTGTTCTTTTTTACAACTTGTATTTAAATTGTTTAAAAAACACAAATTACCAAAAAGATGTAAATTACACATAACTCTTAAACTTTACAAGTAATGTTAAAAGTGATTTCCTTTAATTTGAATGCAGGTTCATGCCTGTTTCATAATATCTCCAGCCACCTTTTGTTATGCTTGTTTACTTATATTTGACTAGGCACATAGGGATGTACCACTTAGTGCAATCACAGCTAATTATTTAAACATCATATAAGTGAATAGATCCTTCAATGTGTATGCAGATGACTCAACTGGCCAAAGATTGGCCTGTTGAGTCATCTGCATACACATTGCCAAGCAATGGAGAAATCTTAAATGGGAACATGGCTATTTTCTGACAAGGCATCATCATCATCTATGCATACTATTGCTCATAAGTAAATACATGGGTGGAGTCTCCTTGGTGTTGTGGCTAATGTGCTAAACTGCAACACCGTAGTTAACAAGTTCAAACCCTAGTCTCACTATTACGTATAAATTTATTTTTCTACTTTTATAAGAAGTAGTAGTATGTAGCCATGACAAAAATGTTCAGGTCAAGCTCTTTTTTCTCGGTGAGGCTAAGAACCTTTTGAACTACCCATGCATATATGTTGGTTGGTTATCTTTTATTGCATATCAACCCTTTTGGGTTATTTAATGCCAAATCCTGTTTATACATATATATTAGATATACATAATTTGTAAACAAATAGTTTCTTGGTAAGAATTTTTTGAGGAGCTAGAGTTTATTTGTTTGCACATAGTTAAATGGTTTCAAGTATATAAAATTCTTAAGTATTTCTATTTGACCCATAGATGGAACCCTAACAGTTATTACCAATCTGGGTAAAAGTGGACCTGGGAGTAATGGCAATGAAGAGGTATTCTACATTTCCCAAAGTGCCAGGACTAGTGCCTCACCATCAGATTGCTTAGTGTCATATCCAAGGCACTTGTTGGGAGAGGTCTTACTCTTCTGCAGATATGCAGTTGGTGTATTCTACAGCCCCAGCTGACTGCGCTGCTTTGTGTGTACATGTGTGTGTGTGTGTGTGTGTGTGAGTGTGTGTGTGTGTGTATGTGTATAAACTTAATAAGAATTTTTAGTCATATATATAGATTATCATGATCTATATCTAAAACAAACCATCTATATAAGACAAATGTTGTTTATAAATTGAACACATACAGACATAACTGGACATTGGCATGATGGTTAGAGTGTTCACCAATGACCTGGGTGACCTGGGTTGAATCCCTGGCTGAGTCATACCAAAGACTCAAAAAATGGTACTTGATGCTACCTTGCTTAACACTTAGCATTATTAGGTATGGATCAAGGGTAAAGTAGAGCAATCCAGGGAAAGGAGTAGTACCCTCCCCTACACCTTGGTGTAGTAGCTATCGAAAAGGGAGCCTTCGGGTCACCCAAGACTGCGGTTGTCAACTTTACTTACTTGCTATACATACCTACCAATTTTTATCAAAAATTAATTTTTCTCCAAACCAATGACACCATAATATTATTATTTCTAGTGAAACAGTATAAA
This sequence comes from Sepioteuthis lessoniana, assembly GCA_963585895.1. Taxonomy (NCBI): domain Eukaryota; kingdom Metazoa; phylum Mollusca; class Cephalopoda; order Myopsida; family Loliginidae; genus Sepioteuthis; species Sepioteuthis lessoniana. The sequence goes on from OY757939.1 coordinate 12,371,203, forward strand.
AAATGGATATTATTAGGTATTACATGGTGCATTCAATAAGTTTCCAGACTTTTTTGTACAGGCATTTAAAATTGTTGTAGACTCTTGAAAATTCAGTATGTTATTGTTATACATCTTATGAGATGACTGACCAATTTTTATGATTTCAGGTTCAAATGAACAGCTACAGCAGCAATTGGAATACACCCTACTAAAGCCTGATTGTCACAGTCGGTGAATTTCAAAAATGCAATCTGGACTTTAGAAGAACAATATGCAATAAAATTCTGTTTTAAACTTGGAAAAAATGCAATGCGATGAAAGCTGGATCTACTGCTATGACCCAGAGACCAAGAGACAGAGTTCCCAGCGGAAGCATGCTGGCTCTCCCAGACCTAAGAAGGCCAAACAGAGCAAATCCACCCACAAACTTTTGATGATCCCTTTTTTTTTTGACAGCACTAGCATGATCTACATGCACTGGGTTCCCACTGGACAGACAGTCAACAAGGAATACTATGTTGAGGTTTTAAGGGAGTTCAGGAAGAGATTCCGTCGGAAGAGGCCAGCACTCTTCAAATCAGGTCAGTGGCATTTCCACCAGGACAATACACCAGTCCACAACTCCATCCTTGTCACAAACTATTTGACCAAGATGGGCATCAACACAGTTCCTCACCCTCCCTATAGTCGAGACCTTGCTCGTTGTGACTTTTGGTTATTCTCTAAGCTCAGAGGCAGTCGTTATGAGACAATTAAGGAGATGAAAGAGGCTGTGACAAAGGTCATTGACATGCTCACACAAAGGACTTCCATGGGGCCTTCCAGAAGTTGTTGGAACGGTACAACAAGTGCATTGCACCTGGAGGAGATCACTTTGAAGGGGACTAGAGTTTCATGTGTGTACTACCAAAGTGCCCATACGAAAAAAAAGTCTAGAAACTTATTTAATGATCCTTGTATATCTTACCAAGCTCTATAGCATTGAAAATCTATAACCGAAAGTAAAATGGCTATTCCTCTAATTAAATTAAATCTAATTAAATCTAATTAAAATTGTATAACAAATGAGAATGTAAGGACTTTTGAACTGCAATTTATTCCTATTTTAGTTAAAGGGTTTCAGTGCTGTAGAATTTGTTGATAATATCAATTTTGATTGTAGGGGGGGGCGTCCTCATGGTGTAATGGTTAAAGCGATGGACAGTGGAATCGTAGAAAGAGAGTTTGTACTCCAGTCGCACTATTACGTTCACTTTCGGGCAAATACCCTCGGGAAAGGTATGAACCCCCTTATCCTCCCAGCTATGGGTTAAATAGTACCACTACTGTTCTTCTAGGAGAATAGCATTGGCATTAAATAACCTACAAAGGTTGATATGCCATTAAACAAAGAAACCAAACCAAACCAATTTTGATTGTGTAATATTCCACTAAGATAATAAAATCTTGGTAAATTTGGTTGAGAAGAAAATTAACTGTGTGTATATGTGTGTGTGTATTTGTGTGTGTGAGCCCATTCAAAATAATTTATTGAAGTATCGTAGTTCCATCACCAGCTACCAAGACAAAACTGTCTTGTTATTTGTATGTCACAAGGATTAATAGAGAGTGAGTGGTCACTTGAGTAGGTCAGACATTTGCAACTACTTTACCTTAGAAGTAGATGTAACAATATTAAGATTACTGCACCTGTTGTCAGATTTTATGGGAGACACTTATAATCTTTTTGTAGGTGAGAGT
>OY757939.1:12373124-12375624 GCA_963585895.1 Sepioteuthis lessoniana
TACGAATTTTTAAATTATTCGATAGAAGATATTTAAAAACATTCTGCCATGTTCGCTGACATGTGGATAGGCTTAATATCAAATTGGCTTTACAGTAGAGTAAGCGTGCCTTTACATTTAAAACGCATAGTTTAAGCATTATTTTACAAACAAAATACAGCATAACATTTTGTAAAATTCTGCATTTTAAATTGGAATTAAAGACATACTGACCAATATTGACATATTTCTTCCACTTGGCTCCTGAGTTCAAATACGTCTTCTTCGTTGGGACTTTTATTTACTACTGATATTTTAGGTAGCTTTGGGGGCGGTCTAGTGGGGTGAAGGGGACAATTCGTTTTTGTTGGTTTTTTTTTTTTTTTTTGGTTTTTTTTTCTTTTTCCTTTTCTGAGGGGGGGGGGCTGTAGTAGCATTCTAGGCTTTTTCTTCTAAACTACTGTTAGGGCTTTCTTTACGAATTTTTAAATTATTCGATAGAAGATATTTAAAAACATTCTGCCATGTTCGCTGACATGTGGATAGGCTTAATATCAAATTGGCTTTACAGTAGAGTAAGCGTGCCTTTACATTAAAACGCATAGTTTAAGCATTATTTTACAAACAAAATACAGCATAACATTTTGTAAAATTCTGCATTTTAAATTGGAATTAAAGACATACTGACCAATATTGACATATTTCTTCCACTTGGCTCCTGAGTTCAAATACGTCTTCTTCGTTGGGACTTTTATTTACTACTGATATTTTAGGTAGCTTTGGGGGCGGTCTAGTGGGGTGAAGGGGACAATTCGTTTTTGTTGGTTTTTTTTTTTTTTTGGTTTTTTTTTCTTTTTCCTTTTCTGAGGGGGGGGGGCTGTAGTAGCATTCTAGGCTTTTTCTTCTAAACTACTGTTAGGGCTTTCTTTACGAATTTTTAAATTATTCGATAGAAGATATTTAAAAACATTCTGCCATGTTCGCTGACATGTGGATAGGCTTAATATCAAATTGGCTTTACAGTAGAGTAAGCGTGCCTTTACATTTAAAACGCATAGTTTAAGCATTATTTTACAAACAAAATACAGCATAACATTTTGTAAAATTCTGCATTTTAAATTGGAATTAAAGACATACTGACCAATATTGACATATTTCTTCCACTTGGCTCCTGAGTTCAAATACGTCTTCTTCGTTGGGACTTTTATTTACTACTGATATTTTAGGTAGCTTTGGGGGCGGTCTAGTGGGGTGAAGGGGACAATTCGTTTTTGTTGGTTTTTTTTTTTTTTTGGTTTTTTTTTCTTTTTCCTTTTCTGAGGGGGGGGGGGCTGTAGTAGCATTCTAGGCTTTTTCTTCTAAACTACTGTTAGGGCTTTCTTTACGAATTTTTAAATTATTCGATAGAAGATATTTAAAAACATTCTGCCATGTTCGCTGACATGTGGATAGGCTTAATATCAAATTGGCTTTACAGTAGAGTAAGCGTGCCTTTACATTTAAAACGCATAGTTTAAGCATTATTTTACAAACAAAATACAGCATAACATTTTGTAAAATTCAGCATTTTAAATTGGAATTAAAGACATACTGACCAATATTGACATATTTCTTCCACTTGGCTCCTGAGTTCAAATACGTCTTCTTCGTTGGGACTTTTATTTACTACTGATATTTTAGGTAGCTTTGGGGGCGGTCTAGTGGGGTGAAGGGGACAATTCGTTTTTGTTGGTTTTTTTTTTTTTTTTTGGTTTTTTTTTCTTTTTCCTTTTCTGAGGGGGGGGGGGCTGTAGTAGCATTCTAGGCTTTTTCTTCTAAACTACTGTTAGGGCTTTCTTTACGAATTTTTAAATTATTCGATAGAAGATATTTAAAAACATTCTGCCATGTTCGCTGACATGTGGATAGGCTTAATATCAAATTGGCTTTACAGTAGAGTAAGCGTGCCTTTACATTTAAAACGCATAGTTTAAGCATTATTTTACAAACAAAATACAGCATAACATTTTGTAAAATTCTGCATTTTAAATTGGAATTAAAGACATACTGACCAATATTGACATATTTCTTCCACTTGGCTCCTGAGTTCAAATACGTCTTCTTCGTTGGGACTTTTATTTACTACTGATATTTTAGGTAGCTTTGGGGGCGGTCTAGTGGGGTGAAGGGGACAATTCGTTTTTGTTGGTTTTTTTTTTTTTTTTTTTGGTTTTTTTTTCTTTTTCCTTTTCTGAGGGGGGGGGGGGCTGTAGTAGCATTCTAGGCTTTTTCTTCTAAACTACTGTTAGGGCTTTCTTTACGAATTTTTAAATTATTCGATAGAAGATATTTAAAAACATTCTGCCATGTTCGCTGACATGTGGATAGGCTTAATATCAAATTGGCTTTACAGTAGAGTAAGCGTGCCTTTACATTTAAAACGCATAGTTTAAGCATTATTTTACAAACAAAATACAGCATAATCAGACCTAACCGATAAAATGAAACGCAGTTTCTTCCAGGCTGCGGTCACATCGATACT
>OY757939.1:12380624-12455624 GCA_963585895.1 Sepioteuthis lessoniana
CCTTAGTCGAGACGGACCAGAAGGCTCCCTTTTCAATAGCTACTACACCGAGGTGTTGGGGAGGGCGCTACTCCTTTCCCTGAATTGCTCCACTTTGCCCTTGATACGTACCTTATATTGCTGACTGTTAAGCAAGGAGGTATCAAGTACCATTTTTAAAGTCTTTGGTATGACACGACCTGGTATTGAACCCAGGTCTCCTGGACAATAGGCGAACACTATCTACTAGGCCAATGAGCCGGACTATATTAAAATCTTCGTTTACTTATATTTTGAGGGCAACTTTTTTTTTCTTCTATTCAAAAAACTAGTGTTAATTTACAAAGCTTTTTGCTTAGATGTAGCACAAGGCCGCATGAATGGGGCACCCAATGAGAATCGAACTCACTCGTGTAGGTTTGCTATCGACTCCTCTAAATAGACAAGTAATGTGTATACGAACACACACATAAAGAATTAACACAATAAACTCTGTGCACACACGTGTGTGTGTGTGTGTGTGTGTAACCTGTTTAACCCAGTAACCTATAAAACATCAATTTTGAAGATTCTTATCCAAGTCTCCTTCGAACGACCCTTTTTCGTTCTCTGCTTCTTCTCACACTATCATTAATGTACTTGTAAAATCTACAATATCCAACATAATTTGTTTTTTGACTGCAGAAAGTTCTATCAGGTGCAGGTATTAGTAAACCCCCCCCCCGATCCAGACCCCAAACTTTGACAACGTTACTGTTTTTTCTTGATATTGTTGAAGTGCCCTTTCATTGCCATTACTCCCAGGTCCACTCGGACTTGGAGCAGTCGTACTAGTTAGGGTCCTATCTATATGTTAAATAGATCTGTTTAAAAATTATTTGGATTCCATTGGAATACTTGATGTTATGTAACTAAATTATTTATATTAAGAATATTTACATAAAGCTGTAATTGTTTTGTAAGGGTTATTGCTAGTTATTTAAAACCATATAACTGCATGCAAACAAATGACTATTATTAAATGGATATAACTACTTGAAACCATAAAATTATTAGTATTAGATAGGAATACTTGATATCACATAATTGTGTGCAAAAAAACTCTAAAGAAACTACATAAGGAATATAGATATAAATGTACAATTGTTGTATTTTGACCTTTGACCCGGCCCAAAACGCCATTCAAGGTGATGCACCGGAAGGAAGTGACACATTCCAATGGCAGTTAGGAGAGGAAATCACGTGGGCGGAAATTGGCTAACAAAATGGCACAAGCTAAAAAATCCCATGATACTCTCATAGACTGACGCACCGGAAGAGAGTGACCTCTGAACTGCATGACAGTTATTTCCGCTTGATGACGATTAAACATGCGATTTCAAAGATCGAGTGGGCGATCGAGTGGGCGTTGAACTATTATATAACTCAGTCAAGACAGAAGTCAAGACAGTTGCAGTTAGAGTTGGAGACGGAGTTATAGACGAGTTGTGGTAAGGAAAGCCACACCAGGCCGAAGGGGCTTGGGGCCCTGATGAGTTGGGGTCCAGAGAAGATGCTGATAAGATGCAGTAAAGAAAGCCATCATCCAGCAGAGAGGTGGGCCTCCAGTTGATTGGTTTAGTTTGTTTGGTTTTATGGCATATCAACCTTTGTAGGTTATTTAACGCCAAATCCATAAATAATCTGTTCTATTGAAAACAGTTCAGTTTAGTATAAGTACACACTTTAATTGTCAAAAACATTTCCATTTCAAACTATTCAAGCAGTTATATGTGACAATTCAGTTAAGTGTAAATACAGTTTTAATGTCGAAAAACAGTTCTATTAGAAATAATTCAGTTAAGCATAAGCACGCAGTTTAAGTGTAAGTACGGTTTAATTGTCAAAAACATTTCTATTTCAAGCTATTCACTTTACTCAATTCATTTTAGCATAAGTATGCTGTTAGTTCTATTTAACCCATAGATAGGGCCCTATCAGGTGCTATCACTCCGGGCCAGAGTGGACCTGGGAGCGATGGCAATGAAGAGGTACTCCGCATTCCCCAAAGCTCCAGCACTGCTGGAACCTCACCATCAGATTGTTTAGTGTCATATCCAGGACACTCGTTGTGGGGGGTCTTACCCCTCTGCAGAGGTGCAGTCAGTGTATTCTACAGCCCCAGCTGACTGGGCAATACACAGATTTAAATGTCAGACAATTTTATTTCAGATAATTCAGTTCAGCATAAGTACACAGTTTAGATGTCAAAAACAGTTCTATTTCGAGCTGTTCAGTTCAGCACTAGTACGCAGTTCCAATGTCAAAACAGTTCTATTTTAAACAATTCAGTTTAGCATCAATACGCAGTTTAAATGCAAAAATCAGTATCGTGAAAGAAGCACAGTTTTGTTCTATTTAACTCATAGATAGGACCCTTATCAGGTGCTACCACTCCGGGCCAGAGTGGACCTGGGAGCAATGGCAATGAAGGGGTACTCCGCATTCCCCAAAGCTCCAACATTGCTGGAACCTCACCATCAGATTGTTTAGTGTCATATCCAGGACACTCGTTGAGGGGGTCTTACCCTTCTGCAGAGAAGCAGTCGGTGTATTCTACAGCCCCAGCCAACTGGGCAAGCCTCCGGTTGAGCATCCGGAGAACGAGAAAGACACAACGTTGACGGCCATAAGAGTGGGGGTCAAAATACTGCAGTTTATGTTCGGTCTCAACTCCCTCTCACACAAAAACCTCGAGTAACCCTTTTCGAACCCTTGCAATAAAGTGAGAGATAAATATTTTGTTAAAGAAGTCTTCCTGTGTCTTTATTATTGTGTCATTATGATGCTGTAGATGACAATATAACACAATGAATGTGATTCCCTAACCTCAAGGCATAAAATAACCCTATCTATATTAATTTCACATAATGCTAATACTCTTTGGAAAGGAATGAATCCAGTTATTCTCTTTTATGGGTAAGTAATAGAGCAGACTAAGATCTAACCTTGATATGGTAACCAGTCTAGGAGAAGGAAAAATTGACCTAGTGTTATATTTTGCTCATGCGGAGGAGTTGGGTAAATATATATATATTGATTTTAAAAAATCTGAATATCTGACCTAGATGTGGGGCAATGGTTAGCCAGATCATTAGAAGTGAGTATGATACTTACTGTGTGGCTCATAATTGTGGCTTTGTGCTAAAAGCTTAGGCTTAAAAGGTTTTATAACAAATCCCATCCTTTTGAAGACCACCTGTGTATCTGATCAAAATTGCCCTTGAATATTCCCACAAACAATTCCACTAGTATATATCATGGGAAATAAATGCAATGATTGGTTGGTTGGTTGGTTGGTTGGTTGGTTTTATGGTGTATCAACTCTTTTCGAGTCATTTAACGCCGAATTAAATTACAAACAATTCAATTTAGTATAAGTATAGTTTTTGTTTACAAACAGTTTAATGTCAAAACAGTTCTATTTCAAACAATTCAGTTTAGCATAAGTACACAGTTTAGTTCTATTTGACCCATAGATAGGACCCTATAAGGTGTTACCACTTCAGGCCTGAGTGGACCTGGGAGCCATGGCATTCTTCATAGCTCAAGCATTACTGGGACCTCACCATCAGTGGTTTAGTGTCATATCCAGGACACTAGTCTTACCCCTCTACAAAGAAGCAATCAGTGTATTCCACAGCTCCAGCCGACTGGGCAATAAATGCAATATTTCCGAAGAAAAGTTACAACCACACTTAAAAAATATCTAGAGTGTATGTGTTGTTCAAACAAAAATAATTCATTCAAATTAATATGTTCAGAAACTACCAACATATAAAAGTAAAGTTGTCTCCCTTTAGTCAAGGGCAACCAGAAGGCTCCCTTTTCAATAGCTACTACACTGAGGTGTAGGGGAGGGTGCTACTCCTATCCCTGGATTGCTCCACTTTACCCTTTATACATACCGTATATTGCTGAGTGTTAAGCAAGGAGGTATCAAGTACCATTTTTAAAGTCTTTGGTATGACTCGACCTGGGATTGAACCTTGGTCTCTCGGACCATTGGCAAATACTCTACGCATGAGAATTAAGTTTGTTTGAATTTCATTGGCCTAGTAGGTAGAGTGTTCGCTAATGGCTCAGGAGATCAGGGTTCAATCCCAGGTAGAGTCATATCAAAGACTCAAAAAATGGTACTTGATGCTGCCTTGCTTAACCCCCAATATTATAAGGTACGGATCAAGGGTAAAGTGAAGCAATCTAAAGAAAGGAGTAGCGCCTTCCCCGACACTTCAGTGTGGTAGCTAATGAAAAGGGAACTTTCTGGTCACTCTCAACTAGTCCCAACTTTATATATATATATATATATATATATATAGTGTGTGCGTGTGTGTGTATATATATATATATATATATATCCACCCACACACACAGTATCACCTACAAGTACACACCTAAGAATTTTTTATCAAAGCTTATTTCTTCTATACCAGGATTTTATCATTTCTAGTGGAATGTTATACAATGAAAAATGGATATTATTAGATATCAATTATTACCAAACTCTACAGTATTGAAATTGTCACAAAAAATATGAAAATGTATTTATCCAACCTTTCCTCCAAAGGCAGAATGACAAAAGGTTAATTTTTCAAGCAGTATAAAACTGACTTAATTCAGTTTTCCTTCTCCTAGACTGGTTGTCTAACCAAGACTAAAGAACTCTCAGTTCTTCTATAGTTGGTGAGAAGGATTGATGCCTTTTCCAAAAGCATTAGCACAAAGTGAAATGCAACTATAATGCAAAAATAGGTACAGTCCTATAGATTTTTGCAGTTTTATTTTTGTTCACAGAGGCATTGCAATCTTACTTTTGCAATAGATATTAACCTGATAATATCCATTTTGACTATATAATGATAAATAAGAAAATCCTGGTTTAGAAAAAATTCACCTTTTCATAATGATCTGGGTGTATTCATTGAAGTATGATACACTATATATATATATATATTATATATATATACCGAGAGAGAGAGAGAGAGAGAGAGAGAGAGAGAGAGAGTAATATGAAAATCCTGGTTTAGAAAAAAATCAACTTTTCATAATGATTATATATATATATATATATAGTATATATATATATATATATATATATATATATATAGAGAGAGAGAGAGAGAGAGAGAGAGAGAGAGAGAGAGAGAAATAAGAAAATCCTGGTTTAGAAAAAATTCAACTTTTCATAATGATCTGGGGTGTATTCATTGAAGTATGATACAATATATATATATATATATATATATATATATATATGTGTGTGTGTGTGTGTGTGTGTGTGTATGTGTGTGTGTTTTCTTACTACCTCATGTCAGTTTCATGGGTATAAGTTTTATGTATTTGGAAAAAATACAATCTTTCAAAAAACAGGCATAAAGATTGTATTTTTTACAAATATATTTGACTGACATGAGAAAACAATTTATTTACTTTTGGTTTTATCCTGCCAGTATTTGAAGACTTCTCTGATTTACGAAAAAAACATCTTTGTAACAATTTGTTCTCTAGGCACACATTAAATATAATTATATTCTTATTTTAATTATAGAACCATTAATTACAATTATAATCTTTGAAATTATCTATATAAGGTCCGAGAATCACAGTCTATTTCTAAAAGAATATTGCTAATATTTAATCTATATCCATTTACCAGTGGAATGGTCAGTGTGCAAAGCCAGTCGAATATTTCTAATGGGCTCAATTCTCATTGTATGCTCCTTACATCTGGCCTTGTGCCACAACAAAGCAAAACTTAGTAAATGAAAATATCTATTTACTTTAAACATATATTCCTGATCTCGTAACTTACTGTTCTCATAAAACTTAAATATTATAATGAATTGATTCAGAAACCACTTTCAAACATTTCTATAAAGTCACTTCAAATCTCCGAGAAGATAATCACAAACTTATATATATATATATATATATATATATATGGAAGTAAATAATAGAAAAGAATTTGACAATGTGGAGAATAATTGAAAAGCAAAGTAATACAAAGTGAAGAATTTAATGCAAAAGAAAGTTGACCCTATGATGTTTCGGTTTTAATAAACCATCATCAGAACTTAAAAAAGATGATATTGAGTGTCATTAGATCACCAATGGATGTTTATTAAAATACAACACAAAGCAAGAAATTACATATACAGAGAAAGGAGGCATACTGTTAAATCAATAAATCAACATTCATATTTTTTAAAATATCATATTACTGTGCAAGGCAATGATGTAAAACAAATGGAACCATCAAGAGATAAAAAAAATACGGATTAAAAAGAGGAAGAAAAAAAAAAAGGACAGAAGAATGAGAAGAAGAAAGAGAGAAAAGAAAAGAAAGGGAAAGAAAGATAAAAGATGGAAAAGAGAGAAGAAAAAAGAAAAGTGTGAGAGAAAGAAAGGAAAGAGAAAAGAGAAGAGGAGGGCAGGAAAGAAAAAGAATGGAGGGATAGAAATATATATATAACGAATTCTAAAACTAATTTGCAGAAGGCTCAATTTGTTGTTCTGGTGTATTCTGGATAAGGGAACACATCACATGGTATAATGGTTAACAAGCTAAATTAGTAGGCCGTTATCGATGAGTTCGATTCTCACCCTGTACCCCACACTTATGGCCTTGTGTTACAACTAAACTAAGCTTGATATATAATTATTATGATTAAAATTTAATGTGTTTTAAATCCTTAAAATCTTTATAAGAAAAAAAGCCTTCTTATTTCAGTTGCTTTTTTAGCAAGGGAAAAGATGAAGGATTAAATAGAAACCTTCCATACATGTTTTAAAAAAATATTTTTGTGACACTTTGCTTAAGTTTTATTATACAAAAAAAAAATATATATATATATATAATTCAAAATGTATATTAAAAAAATTCAATGGAAGATTTCTTAAATAAAGAAAAGAATTGATACCCAAAGATTTGTCTATCTGAGACACATTAAAAGTATCAAAGCACACAAGTTGATTGATTTTAACGGCATGTCAACCAATCACAGGTTATTTTATGCCTAGGGGTTAGGGAATCACATTCAATGTACATTCACATTGACATATTTTTGTGTAATTGTTTCGTAAGATTTTTTTTTTTTTTTTTGCACACGGCCCTACTCTATACAAATAATTTTTAAACAGATCTATTTGACCTCAGAATGGGACCCTCGGACGCTCTCAGGAACCTATGTATGGCACTAGACCTTGTTATCTAGTTCAAGCCATAACCAGGCATACGTGCCCGGACCCACATTTGGGTTCGTGAAACTGCTTGCCTCATCAGGCTCACGTTGCACCAAGTGAGCAGCATAGACCAGCAGGGTTCGAGTCTTGACTCGTTCCCGACCTTCCCTCCCCCTTGTCCCCACGTGTCAAGTCCTGTCTGGTGGGAGGCAGCGACAAATAGTCCTCAGAATAGGACCCTAACAGGTACTACCACTCCGGGGTTAGAGTAGATCTGGGAGTAATGGCAATGAAAAGGTCCGTCACACTTCCCAGATGTCAAGAACTGGAGCCTCACTCTCAGATGCAATTTATCATATCGAGGATACCTCTTTTTTTTGGGGGGGGGGTGCCTGTCTGCAGAGGATTCAGTTAGCATACTCTAAGCCTCCCGATAAAATGGTCTGAACTAGACATTTGAAAATAATGTTGATGTTTCATCTAAGGAAATTCTAAAATATTATATCTCTGTTTAAATGTGTATTTGTTTAATTATATGTTATTCTCTAAGTATCATGAAATTTATTTTAGTAAAAAAAAAAAAGTTGTAACAAATTCAAATTGATCAAAGATTTATTTTTCTTCCTTATTTAAATGATTATCATTTTAATTGAAATTGAAGGTCTTTTATAATTATTATCAGAAATTTGGGCAATTTTATTGAATGGTAAAATACCTACATTAGTTACAGATATTTAAAATATCTGAAACAATTTTCTTTTTAAACAGAGATGTCAAGCAAGTATCTCTAAGAATCAACATTAAATAGAGATGGGGGGTAACTTCATGCAAAGTTAATAAAAAACACCTTAAAATATGAACACCACAGCTGTAACTTGTACTGCATATTGACAAAGAGAATTTAGCTACTGTGAGTGGGCGTACTTAAGTTTTTTTTTTCAAATAAGGATTTTAAAAAAAAGATGAAGAAACAGAAGCAATAAGATTTGAAACCCAAAACCATGAGCCCTTGACTAAGAAGTTATGTGAATATTTAGGGGAAGGAGAGAAGGGATCATTTCATTCCATAATGAGCAAAATTAATATTACCATTGAATCAAATTAAATATCTTTCATACTTTACAGATATTTCACTACCAATTACACTCCCACAAGATGAGAAGTTTTTCGTTTTCGTTTTTTTTCTTTAGTGTAAAACCTAGCTAGATAAATTGAATGTTTAAAAAAAGTCTGATTTTAAATACAAGTAAATAGTTTTTAATTTTTGTGGTCAAAACCTGTTAAAAATTGTCTCTGTATTTTGTTACTTTTTTAAAAAGTTTTATCGCGAACAAGAATTTAAAAAAAAAGATAAACATCATATGTAAAGAAGTAATTATATATTGCTAACAATTTATAATCTATTTTGGTGAATAAAAGGATTTCAAGAACAATAAATTAAAACCAAGTTTTATCGGTTTTTAATGTTTCATATTGCAACATAAAAAGCGAAAAATTTCATTGTTTGACACTGGATAACTCAAGTATTTAAAAAGGTTTCGCAGTTAAAATAAAATATTTATTTTATTTTATTTAGGTAAATACATAAGGGAACAAACAGTTTGTTTTTTTAATGAAGATAACTTTATTTTCTAGAGGTTTTATATTCTTTAAAATGTAAAATCCACCATATGTTCTGCAGATGATGTGAATAAGCATTGAAATATTAACAAATTATTCAATATTCTAAATTGAATACAGGTTAACTACAAATTTATTTTTGAGAATATGTATCTTTTAAGAAAAAACAAATATTGAAAAATAAAATACAAAAAGAACCGTAAGAATTGGAAAATTTCATCTTTGTCAAAATCTTTAAATCCTAACTTTTCATGAGAAAAAAATGATTCCAAGATTTATATTTAAAAAAAATTTTCACTTCAAAATAGTTTTTAACATTCTTGATTCATTTGTGGCAAATTAGATTTTTATAAAACACGGCTATGTTTGTAGTTAAAATTGGAAAAAAAATATTTGGTATAACAATTTTTAAATTTAAAACTTTTCAGAAATATTAACCTCTTTCAAAAGTGAATATGTAAATTAAACTTTGTTTAATAAAGTGGCTCCAATGCCATCATTAAATTTCAATAAAACATCTCCAAAACCATAAAACTCAGACATAAATTAATAAATTATCTAAAAAAGAGTGAAAGTACTTTCGATTACATTTTTAAAATTTAATTTAATTTTTTGAAATAAATAAAAAATGCCACATTTTACCTCCATAAGTTAAGTTCACAATTTTTTAGCTGGTCTCTCTAACTTCTAAAAAAAGTTATACTTATATTATATATTCATTCATTTTTTTATTTGTTTTTATATTTTTATTATTCATAAAACTTTTCAACTTTAATTATAAAAAGTTTAAATTAGCAGAATTGAATTAATATATAGAGAGATTATTTTCACTCATTAAAAAATACCTGGTTATATATACCAATGTGACTTTTAATTAAAAAATTGTACTTAATTTAAGAAAAAAGGAATATACACTGGAAAAATATGTGGGATTTTCTATCAAGAATTTAGTCATAAATTAAAAATGATTTGAATAATTCAAAAAAATTTCAGTCTACAAAAACATTTTCAATTTAAAGCAAGTTTACTACATTCAGAGATATCCTTTTTTAAATCATTTAACACAGAAATATTACTTTCTTCATACCTAGGGTGAAGATCAGTTTTTAAAAAAACAATAATGAAAGTAAATAGGGATTTTTTAAAGTTTTTAAACAATACAGTGATATCAGTATTTTAAAATTAACGTTAAATAACGATGATTTCAGAAAAATGACTTTTTGTAAAATAATGACTTAATTTGAATTTGGTGGAATTTTTTTTTATTCATAACGAAAGCTGATTAAATTTAAGATTTTTAAACAAGAATTTAATAGAATCGAATAAATTAAGATAGTTTTCTATATATACATATTACATTTTATTGATTTTTTGCACTTTTTAACCGAATCAAATAAATTAATTTAAATTGAAGACTGACAAAGAAAGAAGCAATAATAAAAGATAAAAACTTGATTTTAATTTTAAAAAATAAAGTTAAAATAAAGCAAGTTGTTCGTTGTACCAAGTCAGGGAAAAGAAACACACTATACAGGAATTCAATTCATATTCCATCCGAAAATATTCGGCAAATTTCTTACTTTAATACCTAAAAAGGGGGTCAACGTGGGATAACGAAATACATGGGCCCTTTTCTTTTTTAAAAAAAATAAAATAACACAACTAATTCAGAGAAAGAAAGAAAAAAATAAAAGTTGTTACTTTTATTTTATATTTAAAAAGTAAAATCCTTTTTAACGGTGCAAATGCAGGTCAAATCAAGTTAAATCTTTAAACAACACAAAAGCTGGAAATTACATTTAAAATAAAACATTTCAAAAAGTCAAAAAAATTTCTTTGTGTGAGTCTATATTTCTAGAAAAGACAAATGTACTGTATTTTTTAAGACAAAATCATCTCTCATCACACATGGATTTTCGAGTGGCATTATATATATATATATATATATATATATATATATATATATATATATATATATATATATATATATATATATATATATTAAATACTAATGTCATATGCATAGTCACACATGAGCATAACTGCCTGTGACCATGTTTAACTTAAAGGACGTGATGTCTTTTTTTCTTTTTCTTTGTTTTCTGTTTTGTTTTGTTTGTTTGTTTTTTTGTACTGTCCTGAATACTGGTTGATTTAATTAGCAGTTTAAAATAAATAAATTGTAAGAATGTGAATAAATGCCGATGGTCTCGTAGTAGAGAACTGTGTTTTTTTATTTCCATTCATTAAAAAGTCATTCATTGATATGATCATAACATCGTGTGTGTGTGTGTGTGTGTGTGTGTGTGTGTGTGTGTGTGTGTGTGTGTGTATGTGTGTGTGTGCGTGTTTGTGGGTATGTGTATGTGTCTGTGTGTGTGTGTCTGTGTCTGTGTGTGCGTGTCTGTGTGCGTGTAAAAATGCCAGAAAGTGTAAGTTGGGAAATTTTAAATAAAGCAAACCAAGCCTATTTTTATTTATATATTTATCTATCACTTGTGGAAAAAACATTATTTATGGAAAAAACAACATGTGGACATTATTTTTTTTTGTCTTGATCATTTTAAATTTTTAAAAAAATATAGACGAAAGAATAAAAAAAAAGTTGGTCGTGAAGCACATTTTAATGTTACACTGCTAACTGAACTTGCACTATTTTCACTATTTAGAGACTTAAATCTTTTTGTTTTTAATTTTCTGTTAATAGTACACATAACCCTAGGAGTGAAAGAAAAACTAAATAGTTTTCAAAAGAATAAAGATATTAAAACTATTTGAAAAGAAGATAAGAATGATAAAATCGTTTTAACTTCAATTTCAAAGTTTAAAGTGTTTCTTTTTCAACTGGTTTGACAAAACACATCAAGATGGATTTGTCATATCGGAAAAAATTATATATATATATATATATATATATATATATATATATATATATATATATATATATATATATGTCTAATTTTAATGTGGAAGGAAGAATGACCTATCTATGGTTGGCCATTTATGTCATTCTCTGGGAGGGGGATGTGAGTTTATAAGAGGGAGTTGAAGATCCCCCAATTTTGAAGTTTTATCTAGTCTTAATTTTGAAGCAACTTAAAGATGATTTCTAATTTTCTGTTCAGTGTTCGACAATTAAACATTATTCCAACATCACACAACCAACCACTGAGGACAACATGTCTCTTCTCTGTCACTCAACGTACTCTACTATAACTACTACTACTACTACCACTGCTTTTTTTGAGACAAGGCACTTTGAAAAACAGATAGGATGTTGAAAAAAAAATAAAATAAAAAAATTTCCATTTAAAAACTTTCCAAAATTTCTACCATCTTTTCCTCCTTGCTTTAGCCGATCTAAAGACCTAAGTTATACGATTGAAAAGTGTATATTTTAAGAGAAAAACAGAAAATAAAACAGTTGTGATCAACAAGGCAAAAGGCGACAATGTGGCCTCAAAGCAAACACATCGTGTTCGTAAAAAGAAGTAAATGGATAATTTGCTTTCCTTAAAGACAATAGCAAAAAGAAAATGAAGAGGAAAATATAAAATAAATATATCGAGATGAACTTACATAAAGCATGGAGTTTCATGTATGATGCGAGTAAATAGGAAAAAACGAAAAACCGAAAGAAGTAAACATGTAAAAAAAACTTTCTTGAAGTTTTCTCGCTCTCTCTCTCTCTCTCTCTCTCTCTCTCGCTCTCTCTCTCTCTCTCTTTCTTTCTCTCTCTCTCTTTCTCTTTAGTTCTCTCGACTTTTTCTTTGTCCTAAACAAACCTCACTTATTGCAAGAATAGCCTGAAAGCCTGTCGCTAAGTCACATGGTTATGACCCTCTGGTATAGATCACTGACCCCAGATTTTATTATTTATTTCAGAATCCATTAAGAACGATCTACAAAATGTGCACACACAAACTTTACAAAAAAAAAAAAAAAGAAAAAAGAAAGAAAGAAAAAAACCACTGACTCGAAAAAGGTGTTTAAAGAAAAAAAAAAGCTATGAATGGAAATTTGGAAAAAAGTTGGAAAAAAGCCATCGATTTGGAAAATATAAAAAAAAGTTATGGACCCTTACCTCGATAATCTATTGTAGATATCATCAGAGGCCTACTGACCAATTTTCAACTTGATAATGTTTTTAGGTGTATTTCTTTTTGTTTTGTTTTTTGGTTTTGTTTTTTTTTTTGCTTTGCTTTGTTTTTGCTTTTTGTTTTGTTTAGTTTTTTTTTGGTTTTGTTTTTTTAGAAACCGCAACTTTTCCGAAAGAACGACCTGCTTACTATTTTAGTTAAGTTAACCTGCTTGGCTGTGATTGGTCAAATTTCCAAAAAGTCTACACACATCAGTGATCAGCTGGTACAAAACAAAAAAAGTTTTATCTTCAACTTGGGGTTAAACAACAAAAAAAGAGAAAGAGAGAGAAAGAAAGAGAGAGAGAAAGAGAGAAAGTAATATACTTGTGCAATACAATAAAAAATACATGATAGATTTTTTCTTTATTTCTTTTTTTTTACACACTTGTTAGACAGTAGAAAACCAGTTTTCATTTTTTTACCTAAATACAAAATGCCGAAAACTTTTACACATACCTAATATTTTTTTAATTTCAAATATTCAACTTTTAATTCTTTTTAATTCATATTTTTTGGTAATTTTTATTGCATTGTTTTTTTTTGGGGGGGGGGTATAATTATTAGCTTGTTTCAATTATACAAAAATTTAGATATCGTTAAAATTAACATCAAAATATTAAATAAAATAAGATAAAATAAAGGTTCTTTCAGTTAATTGAAATATACCGAAACATTCAAAACGCTAACCCAATTATTATTATTATTATTATTATTATTATTATTATTATTATTATTATCACTCCTTGAGAGTTTTTCACATCAGCGTTAACTGATGGTCTTCCACTGGAGTGACAGCAAGTCTCCTCAAGTCTCCAGGACTCTTCTAAGTATTGTGGCCGATCTCAATATTGCTGTAATTTGGATGGTCTCCACTCGTCCTGTTATTTCCAAGTCTTCCAGTTCTTGTACCAATCCTTCGGTGACTGTACCAAGAGCACCAATTACAATTGGTATAACCGTCACTTTCATGTTCCACAGTTTTCAATTCCCTAGATTGTCAAGGTATTTATCCTTCTTTTCACTTTCTTTCAATTTTTCTCTGTGGTCCACTAGAACAGCAAAGTCCCCAATTCTGCAAGTTTTCTTTTATTATTATTATTATTATTATTATTATTATTATTATTATTATTATTATTATTATTATAAGATCTGGTCGTCTGGCCGAGAGTAGGTGTGTCCATTTGTATCTCAAAATCCCAGAGAAGTTTGTGCATCTCACTCCTTGTAGGTTTCTCACACCAACTCTAACTGATGGTTTTCCCCTGGAGTTTGAGTGATAAGTCTCTACATGTCTCTAGGCCTTTTCTAAATATCCAAGCCGATTTTAGTAGCACTGTGGTCTGGATGGTTTCAATTTATTATTATTATTATTATTATTATTATTATTATTATTATTATATTACTCCTTGTTTTTCTCTCTAGTGTTTCCTGAAGTCTCAATGAGAGCAAATCTCCTCAAGACTCCAGAACTCAGTATTCTGGCTAATCTTGACAATGTTGTAGTTTGGATGGTCTCTGCTTGTCCCCCGATTTCCAACTCTTCCACCTTCTTTACCAAACCTTACAATCGGTATCACCGTCACCTTCATGTTCCACATCTTTCTTAGTTCTTCGACAAGATCTAAGTATTTGTCTCTTTTTTCATTTTCTTTGATTTTCACTCTATGGTCTGGTGGAACAGCCAAATTCACTAATCAGAAGGTTCTTTTTTTGTTGTTGTTTTTGACTATCACTCGGTCTGTTCGTCTGGCTGAGATTAGGTGATTTGTTTGAATCTCAAAATCCCAGAGAATTTTGTACATCTCACTCTCCAGGATGGATTCTGGTTTGTACCAATACCATCTGGTAGTATGGTCAAATTTCAATTTCTTGCACAATTCTCAGTGAATTACTTTCCCTACTCAGTCATATCTAGTCTTATACCTTTTTTTTTGCACAAATTTGCTGCGTTCACTTATTAAGACAATGGGCTGGTTTGTTCATATCATCATCATCATCATCATGTCGTGCCGCTAGCATGGATATCTCTGACCCTCTCTCGCCACTTCTCCCTATCGTTCATCACCTC
The DNA here is from genome assembly GCA_963585895.1 of Sepioteuthis lessoniana. NCBI lineage: Eukaryota > Metazoa > Mollusca > Cephalopoda > Myopsida > Loliginidae > Sepioteuthis > Sepioteuthis lessoniana. The sequence continues at coordinate 12,395,658 of OY757939.1, forward strand.
TGGCAGGTCTTCAGGGCTACATCCTGTATCCTCACATAGCTGCTGTATGTATGTTCGAGCTGGTCATCCTGTTTTTGCTCGGCCATATGTGGGGGTCCATAGGAGTACATCCCTTATGAGCTCACCCCTGCTTCTCCAGCAGTGTCCTGCATGTTTGTACATATACCATTTGGTAATTGGTTAAATTTCTATTTTTCGAACTATCCAGTGAATCACATTTCCCACTGAGTCGTTCCTAGTCTTGCACTCAGCACTAATTTGCTGCATTCACTTATTATGTGATTAATCGTTTCGTCTCTATCACGATACAACCTACACTTTCTATTCAGTTACATCTTTTTTATTTTTGCTTTAAAATAGTTGGTCCTTATGGCATTGTTTTAAGTTGCTATTATTATTATTATTATTATTATTATTATTCACTCATTAGAGCTTTTCAGTGCTAGCCGATGGTTTTTCACTGGAGTCTGAGTGACAGCAAGTCTCCTTAAGTCTCCAGGACTCTTCTTACTATTCTGGCCGTTCTCAACAATGCTGTCGTTTGGATGGTCTCCACTCGTCTGCCAACTTCCAAGTCCTCTTGTCCCTTTAGCAATCCTTTAGTTACTGTTTCAAATGCACCAATTACAATTGGTATAATTGTCACCTGCATGTTCCACAGTTTTTTCAATTCCCTAGCAAGGTCGAGGTACTTATCCTTCTTTTCACATTCTTTCAGTTTTATTTTGTGGTCAGCTGGGACAGCAAAGTCGACTATTTTGCAAGTTCTCTTTTTTTTGTTGATTATTATTAAATCTTGTTTCTGGCCGGGATTAGGTGATCCGTTTTGTATGTTAAAGTCCCATAGGAGTTTATGCATGGCATTTTCTAGGACAGGTGCTGGGTTGTGCATATACCATTTGTGAGTATGGTCGAATTTAAGTTTCTTACACATTTCCCAATGAATCACCTGGCCGACCCAGTCGTGTCTCGCCTTATACTCCCTCTGTGCTCATTTGCTGCATTATTATTATTATTATTATTATTATTATTATCTCTTTACTAATTTTACCCCGGTCATAACTGGTTGCTTTTCACTTAAGTTTAAGTGACAGTAAGTCTCTTCAGGTTTCCAGGACTCTACTAAGTATTCTAGCTGACCTCAACAGTGCTGTGGTCTGGATAATCATGATAATTCCTCTGATCTCCAAATCCCCCCATTCTCTTTTCCTGACCTTTAGAGACTATTCCAAGGGTTCAACTACAATTCGTATCAACACCATCTTCATGTTTCACAGTTTTTTTCAGCTCTCTGGCAAGATCCAAGTATTTCTCTATCTTTTCACTTTCTGTCATTTTCATTCTATGATTGCTAGAACAGCAAAATCCATCTTGCCCAGTCGGCTGGGGCTGTAGAATACACCAACTACACCTCTGCAGAGGGGGTAAACCCCCCCCCCGAAAACGAGTGTCCTAGATATGACACTAAACAATCTGATGGTGAGGTTCCAGTGATGCTGTGGCTTTGGCGAATATGGAGTACCCCTTCATTGCCATTGCTCCCAGGTCCACTCTGGCTCAGTGTGGTAGCACCAGATAGGGCCCTATCTATGGGTTAAATAGAACTAATGGCATACTTATGCTAAACTGAACTGTTTGACTAAACTGAATAGCTTGAAATAGAAATGTTTTTGACAATTAAACCGTACTTACATTTAAACTGCGTGCTTATGCTAAACTGAAACCATACTTACATTTAAATTTCATGCTTATGCTAAACTGAATTATTTGAAATAGAACTGTTTTTTGACATTGAAACTGTATTTACACTAAACTGAATTGTTTAACATAAAACTGCTTTGACATTTAACTGTGTGTAAATAAAATCTGTACATATACTAAACTGAATTGGCTGAATTAGAACTGCTTGACTAAACTGAATAGCTTGAAATAGAAATGTTTTTGACAATTAAACTGTACTTACATTTAAACTGCATACTTATGCTAAACTGAATTGTTTGAAATGGAACTGTTATTTGACATTGAAACTGTACTTACACTAATCTGAATTTTTATCTATAGAACTGTTTTGACATTTTACTGTGTAAACAAAATCTGTACTTATGCTAAACTGAATTAGCTGAATTAGAACTGTTTGAATAAACTGAATAATTTGAAATAGAAATGTTTTTTACAATTAAACTGTGTACTCATGCTAAACTGAATTGTTTGAAAGAGAACTGATTATTTACATAAAAATGGATTTGGTTTTAAATAACCTACAAAGGTTGATATACCATAAAAATCCAACCAACCAACCAACCAACCAACCGAATCCATCAGTTGACAAGTTTTCATTTTTGTTCTAGTCTTCTAGCCAGGATTCGGTGATTTGTTCATATCTCTAAGTCCCATAGAATTTTATGCATGTCATTTTTTACAACTGATTCTCTTTTTTTTTCATTATATGATATATGAAGATGTTTCTTTTTAAAAGATTTGGGGTTTGAGATCATCAATAAATGAAGATGATATCATATATGTTTCATAATAGTTGTTACATTTTGTCCGTGAAATTTATACACAAATGTAACCATGATTATGTTTGTTGTTATATAGTCAAATCACATCATATATTTGCAAAGTTTAGCTTAGTCTGACACAAGGTCACAAATATGGTGGCCCATAATAAGGTTCAAATTATCAAACAATATGTTCATGCTGATACCTATTGTGTAATGAATGATAATACAATCGTTAATTAAAGTTTTTGCTTAAATGCCAGCCTTTGGCAGCCTTTAAGTTTACGTCATGATTATTTACAAACAATGATCCTCAATAAGCTTTATTATTATTAAAGTATGGTCACTGATATGCTTCTATTGTGATACAGTAAAGTGCAGGCAGACCAAGGATTCTTTCCTGCTTATTCCTATTATTTTCATAATAAGAAAAAGGGAAATTACTCTGTAATGAGCAGTTGTCTGCTTAGAAATAGATTTTTTATTATTTACACTTTAGTATCCCAAAAAGCAAAAAAGGATGCTCTGAATATTTGCACATCTCCAATATTTCACTAAAAAATAATATATATCCATATTTTTTTCACATAATTTCTTTTTTTGTTTAATTTTGAATCATCAAGGGAAGCAAGATGTAAAATGAATATGACAGTTTAAATTATTGTTAGGTTATCATTTTGCTTTTTTGTTTTGTTTTTGTTTTTTTGTTTGTTTGTTTGTTTGTTTGTTTTTTTGTTTGTTTTCTTTGCTTTATTTATTTCACTGATTTATTTATTCTTAAATCAATGAACCCCACAGTTTTTTCTTCTTGTTTTTTTTTAAATGTATTTTCCATTATTTGCATGCAATATTGTCATTATTATAATCTTTATTATGATTTTTACATGTTTCATTCACAAAATTAAAATTATTATTCATAAAACATTTCCACCCTTCTTAAATATTTCACATCTCTTTGAATTGGGTATTTATACTATAATTTTTATTTGAAACATTAAAAAATTGTACCTAAGAAACTAGACAGCAATTACACAAGAATGTTGTGAGCAATATTGAACAAGTCCTGGCAGCAACACCCCACAAGGCACCAACTATACGGCCACCTGCCTCCCATCACGAAAACTATCCAAGTTAGATGAACCAGACATGCAGGACACTGCTGGAGAAGCAAGGACGAGCTCATAAGTGATGTACTCCTATGGACCCCCACATATGGCCAAGCAAAAGCAGGATGACCAGCTCGAACATACATACAGCAGCTATGTGAGGATACGGGATGTAGCCCTGAAGACCTGCCAGAGGCGATGAACGATAGGGAGAAGTGGTGAGAGAGGGTCAGGGATATCCGTGCTAGCGGCACGACATGATGATGATGACTAATTCATAGCCAATGTTGATTACATTATATAACACAAGTTTTTTTCCTAGATATTATATATAATCTTTTAATTGTTTATCTAGTAAAAATACAAAAAATAGTTATTATTCTCTTCAAATTTTTTTTTTCTACTCTGGATAACACTACGTAATACAATTTTTTTCTCCTGGATATTATGCGTTGTTTCTTAACTGCTTACATTTTAAAAGTATAGAAAATGACCATTATTACCTTCAAACTTTACTTTTACACCCTAGATAATAAAATTTAGAAATCAATATATTTCCTATCTAAAAACAAGCAAATTTGCACATTTTTATTTACACAAGGTCTGAATAAAACAATATATGAATGAAAACTTAATTGTATATATACTAAAATTATAAAATAATAAACAAACATTTTTAGTAAGTTCTACAAAATTCAATTTGCTACTTAGCTCTGATTCAACCTGGAATATTCTAGAAAATAGATAAATTTGTAATTTTCATTAGCCAGGTTACAAAAGCAAGGCTTCAAATAAAAAATAGATCTTTTCTATTTACTTTAGGTATAAGCAATTGGAAATAAGATTTTCTGCCTAAAAAAAAAACAGAAAGTAAAAAAAAAAATTTTTTGTGTAGTAATTGCATCTTCTGAAAAAATAAAACAAAATCAATGACAGAAGTATCACACAGCAATATGGCAGTTTAAAAATGACTGAGAAAAGCAAGGTTTGAAATGAAAATTTTAAATGAAATGAAAATTTTAAATGAAATGAAAATTTTAAAAAAAGGTTGGGCAATTTTAAATGAAATGAAAAGTTTAAAAAAAGGTAGGGCAACCCACATAGAAGAAAAACAAAATCTAAATATCTAAATTCAAAACCAGACGATAGAATTCCAATGAAAATCCAACATTGTATTCAACCTCTTTCTGGTAATTCCTACTGCAACCATTATGGTAAGTTGTAAAGCATCTTTGTCTTCATTTTGACAACATGGGAATCATTAAAAGAGGAAAACAGCATCATGGAAAACTTTTGATGTTTTTTTCAAGTTTGTCCAGGCCTGAACTGAGATCCAAATGCTGATGCATTTCAAGGCTGATGATTCTTATAATATTTGCTGTGTGAGTTGAATTTATACATACAGGGTGGAACAATAAAATTGTCGTCCTGAAGAAAACAACACTACAGCTTTATTTTAAAACTTTTATTGAAAAAATCAATTCAGGTAACTTGATTATGTAGTAGAGCTGACATCTATTCAATGTAGCGGCCTTCAGCCTCAATCACCGCCTCGATATGGATCCAGGGAGCATGCCTTTTCCACAAGCGCCGGCAGGAGCTTGGCGAATACTTGGCGGATGGCAGTGATCAGGCTGGCTTTGGTATGGTTGGAGGTCATGTTGGTTATGTTCTCAACGTATGACCAAACGAAGTAGTCCAGCGGGTTCAGGTCGGGGGAGGAGGGGGGGCCAGAGAGAGAAGGGTACAAAGTCGTAGCACTCCTTCTGAAGCCAAGCCTGGGTTTCTTTGGACTTGTGGGCAGGCACCGAGTCCTGCTGCCACACCCAGGGTCTGCCACCGGCCACCTAATTGCACCAGGAGATCACTACACTCTTCAGCACATCCAGGTACATTTTGGAGTTGACTTTCAAGCCAACTTCGAAGATGTGAGGTGGCATGATGTGGCCCTCACTTGAAACCACACCAAAGACCATAACCATAAATGGAAATGGAATCATATTGTCTTTTCTAGGGCGACAATTTTATCGTTCCACCCTGTATATGTTTTTCCTACATTTGCAGAAAACCATCAAGTGTCAGATTGTTAGGTAACAGTAGGTCATCTCAATGCAACAGCACTATCTATTGTACTCCTTATTTCTTACTAGTCAAATTATTAGTAACAAAGAAAGGGTTCTTCCAAATTATTTCTTCCTGGTCAAATAATTAGGAGCAGAGAAAATGTTATTCCAAATTATTTCTTACTGGTCAAATTATTAGGAACTGAGAAAGTGTTATTGTAAATTATTTCTCACTGGGTAAGAAATTAAAAACAGAGAAAGTATTATCCCAAATTATTTCATACTGGTCAAGTAATTAGGAACAGAGTAAGTGTTATTCCAAATTTTTTCTTACTGGCCAAGAAATTAAGAACTGACCAAGTGTTATTCCACATTATTTCTTACTGCTCAAGTAATTAGGAACAGAGTAAATAATATTCCAAATTATCCCTAACACATCAAATAATTAAGGAGAAAGCAAGTGTTATTCCAAATTATTTCTTACTGATCAAACAATTAAGAATAAAGGAAGCGTTATTTTAAATCATTTCTCACTGGTCAAATCATTAAAAACAGGGCAAATTTTATCTCAAATTATTTCTTACTGGTTAAATAAGACAGAAAGCAAGTGTTATTCCAAATTATTTCATACAAGTCAAGTAATTAGTAACAGAGCAAGTATCATCCTAAATTATTTCTTACTGGTCAAGTAATTAAGGACAGAGCAATTGTTATTTCAAATTATTTCTTAGTAGCCAAATAATTAAGAACAGAGCAAGTGTTATTCCAAATTAGTTCATCATGGTCAAGTAATTAGGGACAGAGCAAGTGTTATTCTAAATTATTTCTTATTGGTCAAATGATTAGGAACTGAACAAGTGTCATCCAAATTATTTCTAACTGGTCAAAAACTTTGGAACTGAACAAGTGTTATTCCAAATTATTCCTCACTGGTCAAATAATTAGGAACGGTGTAAGCGTTATTCCAAATTATTTCTTACTGGTCATGTATTTAGGAACTGACCAAGTGTCATTCCAAATTATTTCTTACTTGTCAAATAATTAGGAACAGAGTAAATATTCTTCTGAATTATTTATTACTGGTCAAGTAATTAAGAATGGAGCAATTATTATTCTTATTATTTATTACTGGTCAAGTAATTAGGAACAGAGTAAATGTTCTTCTAAATTTTTTCTTACTTGTCAAAAAACTTGGAACAGAGTAAGTGTTATTCTAGATTTTTTCTCACTGGTCATATAATTAGGAACAGAGCAAGTGTTATTCAAAATTATTTCTTAATGGTCAAGGAATTAAGAATAGAGCCTGTGTTATTCCAAGTTATTTATTTCTTGTCAAATAATTAGCACCGAGCAAATGTTATTCCAAAATTGTTTTTTACTGTTTAAATAATTAGGAACAGAGTAACTGTTATCTCAAATTATTTCCTACTGTGAGAATTAATTTTTATTTATTGCGGACTTTTCCCCCTCATCTTGGTAGTTTTTGTGTTGTTTCTTCTTTCACTACGTTTCGGCCAAATTTCACCTCTGGCCTTCTTCAGGTGATTTACCGCGACCTCGGATAGGAATGCTGAGTCTTGTAACTGTATCCCCAGTAATTACTGCCTTCCATAGTTGTTGTCTATCGCACCACGTTTTTGACCAAGTAAACCTCTGGCCAGCTTGGGTAGGATTTGAAACCACTATCTTCTGACAATGCTCACCTGGAACCGAAGAGACTCAACGCCTCTATCCGCTGCGCCACGGGCCCCGAAGGGCGATCAAGGATGGATTTTTTGGTCTTATAAATCCTTATCTGGTCTTCCAGAGTCAGGTCTGTACCAAATTTTTTGTACTTGTCTTTAATTGGAATCATTTTGAGATGAGGCTTTTAATCTGAGAATTAATTTTTATTTATTGCGGACTTTTCCCCCTCATCTTGGTAGTTTTTGTGTTGTTTCTTCTTTCACTACGTTTCGGCCAAATTTCACCTCTGGCCTTCTTCAGGTGATTTACCGCGACCTCGGATAGGAATGCTGAGTCTTGTAACCGTATCCCCAGTAATTACTGCCTTCCATAGTATTTCCTACTGATTAAGAAATTAAGAACAGACCAAGCGTTGTTCCAAATTATTTTTCCTTGTCAAATAATAAGAAGCAGAGCTATTCCACATTATTTCTTACTGATCAAGTAATTAGGAACAAAGTAAATAATATTCAAAATTATTCCTTACAGAGCAAATAACTAGTGACAAAGCAATTGTTATTCCAATTTATTTCTTATTGGTCAAGCAATTAAGAATAAAGCAATTTTATTCTTAAATATTTCTTATTGGTCAAGCAATTAGGAACAGAGCAAGTGTTATTCCAAATTATTTCTTAATGGTCAAGTAATTGGGGACAGAGCAAGTGTTATTCCAGATTATTTCTTAATGGTCAAACTATTAGGAACAGAGCAAGTGTTATTCCAAATTATTTCTTACTGGTCAAGTGATTGGGGACAGAGCAAGTATTATTCCAAATTATTTCTTACTGGTCAAGTGATTGGGGACAGAGCGAGTATTATTCCAAATTATTTCTTACTGGTCAAACTATTTGGAACAGAGCAAGTGTTATTCCAAATTATTTCTTGCTGGTCAGCTAATTAGGAACAGAGCAAGTGTTATTCCAAATTATTTCTTACTGGTCAAGTTTTTAATTGGGGACAGAGCAAGTGTTATCCCAAATTATTTCTTACTGGTCAAACTATTCGGAACAGAGCAAGTGTTATTCCAAATTATTTCTTAATGGTTAAGTAATTGGGGACAGAGCAAGTGTTATTCCAAATTCTTTCTTGCTGGTCAAGTAATTGGGGACAGAGCAAGTGTAATTTCAAATTCTTTCTTAATGGTCAAGTAATTGGGGACTGAGCAAGTGTTATTCCAGATTATTTCTTAATGGTCAAGTCGGTACGATTCGACCTGGGATTGAAGTAACTACCGTAAACTTAAAATGGAAACATTAAAATGAATGCAAAAATGAAAGTGCAGAAAAGCCCAACAGAAAAAGGTTAGTTGCAAGATGTTGGCGTACAATTCTTACTGAGGCTGAACGTGAAGAAAATTACATTATTGTTGTGGTCTTCAGATAAGACCGGTGGAAGAACAACTCAAACAACGGGTGATAGGTGAACGTTATTGTATTAGCAGAAAAAGGAAGTCATACAAAGGAAGTACTAGCCATTCTCGGCTTGTCAAATGTCTCGTAAGAAACGAGAAGTTGTCTTCTTTATTTCCTGTAAAAATGCAGGAAGGCACAAGGCCTTAAGTTTTGTGGGGAAGGGGAAGGGTGCGGTCTTGCAATAACTAAGTTTTAACTAGTGGGACCTAGCTAGCCACATTCGCCGACCCATTCAACAATACAATATATAGTCATTCATCCGTCGCCATGCGCGCTGCTGTCACCAAAATACCACATTTGCTCGATGAAGAAAGAACCTACTTAAAATCCCGAGAGTGATGCATGATTTTATTTACAAATTGTGGTTTTTACAAATGAATTCATATGATGGGGATGGGAGAAAAAACCCCGAAATATGTACAGCAACAAAGGAAAAAATCCCCCGTTTGGTTGCCCTCCCATCCCCCCGTCTATAAAATTGGAGGCCGACTGTTTTCCGGGGCGAAAAGAACCGAAAACAAGCCGGACCTACCCTAGGTGGGGCAGGGATCCTAATCTACAGGGGTCAAAGGAAATAAGGGGTCGGGCGCGGTATGGGTTGATTCAAGCAGGTAATATGATTTTTTATACATATGAATGTTCAAGATCTTCAGTAAAAGCGGGCTGGGATATGGGTTAAGGTACAAAAATAATGGGGATGGGGAAGATCTTGAGAACTAATGACTAGGTGACGGGGACAATGACTGACAACATACTGCTAACTAGGTTGCAAGGGAAAAAAGCTTTGCCTACTTACCGGGGGTGGGGTCCCGAAGGACCCGTACCGTAGACGCCATGAGCGGGCAGAGGAGGGAAGGATGACTCCAACGTTGCCCCCTTTCTTACGACCAGGCTCGCTGCATTCACCCACCTTCTGCTGAATGTTATGCGATCCAAGCGTTTTCTATCGCATCTGATTTTGACCCTAAGCGAATGCCTAAAGTACAATACCAGATCACGATGAGAAAAGTTTGCATCGTCATACAATCCCTTCTTTCGCGTAGTCCAAATCACCATTCGAGCTACAGCCAGGATCGCGAGAAACACCACACGCTTCTCACCCTGAAACGGAGGAAGAACGTTGTCCACGACGTAACCAACGTCGAGCAGCACGAGCTGCTTGGGTTCGATGCGAGCCGTCCACTCCCCGACGTGATCCCAAAACGGGCGAACTCGCTCGCAGTAGTAGAAGGCGTGCTCAGCCGTTTCTTCCAAGCCACTGCTGCAGCGAGGGCAATCAGGCATGTCTGCCAGGCCCGCTTTGTAGTTCAAGCCGAAAAGGGGTAACGCATTTCGTGCAAGTCGCCAGGTGAGCGAGAACTCGGAGTTGTTCAAGAAGCTCGATCCTGGCGCCCAATTCCAGTGAGAGCGGATCTCCTCCGCCGTCCAGCCTCGCCGCTCGCTAAGAGGATCAGAAGCGGAACCCACCACTAATTCCCGATATAGCTCTTTCCGAGGCCGTGAAAGGTCACTGGACCCAAGAAGGTTACGAAGGGCCTTTCGGCACTCGCGGACAAACAGTGCTTCGCCCAAAGGCTTACGTCGACCTTCAGCCTTTGGGTCTGACTGGAGGCGAGGAAAAGTCCCACTCGCCTTTCGTCTCCACACTGCGTCCCCCGTCAAGGACCGGCCCAGGTATGCAAGTCTTTCAGCAAGCCAGTGGCTCTCCAGATCAGGCATACCCAGACCCCCGTTGCGTGTACGTTGGATACAGACCTGCCTACGGACCATCGGCCTTGCACCTCCCCAGAGCAATCTGGAGAGGGATTGTTGCAGTGCCAACCGACGTGCCTTAGGCAGAGGAAGTACAGCCAATCGGTAAAGGATCAGAGGGAAGACGTACGTGGCGCACGCCTCCGCCCTGCCCTTTAAGGACAACCTCCTTGAAAGCCAGATTCCCACCTGAGCATTCACCTTGGTTTGTACTTCCGACCAATTTCGCTCCAGTTGGAGGTCGGGCCCGAACCACACCCCGAGGATGCGGATGGGTCCGTCACTCCAGCGGAAGGGCCCTGGAAGAGTATTGCTACCCCTCCAAGCACCAAGCCGCAAACCTTCGCTTTTGTCAAAATTGACCTTGGCTCCTGCGATCCGCTCGTACTCGACAACCGCCTCTTTCACAGCCTTTATATCCAGACGGCGGGACACAAAGACTGTGACGTCATCAGCGAACGCGGAAACCCTTGCAGCAAGGCTGCTAACAAAAGGTATACCGCGCAAGGACGGACTTGTCCCCTCATCCCTAAGCCTGCGCAGGAGGGGCTCCAACGCGAGGACATAGAGAAGAGGAGACAACGGGCAGCCCTGCCGGACCGACCGCTCGACCGCGAATACCTCCGAACGCCTTCCGTTCACCTGCACCACTGCCTGAGGGTTATGGTACATCATACTAATCCATCTGCGGAACTCCGGTTTGAATCCGGCAGTCTCCAAAACAGACGCCAAGAACCGATGGTCGACCCTATCGAAGGCCTTGGACTGATCTAAACTGATCAGCGCGGCTTCTGTGTCGTCTTCTATCCCCTCTAGGACCTCGCGAATCAAGTGCAGGTTGTCCTGGATCGATCTTCCCTTCACAGCAAAGGTCTGTTCAGGGCCGATCAGATCACTGATGACAAGCTGTAAACGATTAGCTAAGACCCGGGCCAAAATCTTTAACTCTGTGTTAAGCAGAGTTATGGGCCTGTAGTCGTCTAGCCCCTCCCAAACATGCCTGCCACCTTTCTTCAGCAATGTGATCACGCCCTTGGTAACGCTACCAGGGATGGCTCCCTGGGCGAACCAATGGTTGAACACATCCGTCAGAATAGGCACAAACATGTGCGACATCCTCAAGTACACTTCGTAGGGCAAACCATCTAGTCCCGGCGACTTGTTCAGGCCGACCTGCTTCAACGCATCACGGACTTCGCATTCAGTAACCAAACCCTCGCAGCTAGCCGCTTCAGCCACCCCAAGGCGGGGGAAGTCGGCAAGATAGCTACGAAACTCCCGGATCGGGAGATCAGGGCAGCGGGCAAAGCGATCCCGAAAGTGCGCCCAAAAGGCATCACGCATCTCACGACCTGATCGCAGCAGTCGCCCGTCCGCGGTCTTGATAGACGCGATGTACCGATCGGGGAACCTTCGCACTTCTTCTTCACGCGCAGTCGCGTTTGTTTTCACAGCTTCGTTGAGAGCTCTATTTAGCCTAGATCTAACTACGAATCCCTTGTAGCGCTCGCTACTCTCACGCTCAAGGTCCCTCCTAGCCAGCTCTACACCTAGGGAGTCCCCCCCAGCCACCGCCCGGGAAAGTCTATCTTCTATAGACTTCGCCTCCTTGGTCTTATCTAGGCTGAGCTGTTGACCGTATTTGGTGGCGAAGTCTCTAATCCTATATTTCAAAGAAACCCACCACCTATTCCCGGTAACCGCCCCCACTAACGCCCGCTGAATTAGGGATTCCAGCCGGTCCCGGAAGTCCCGTATCTCCAGTAAGGAGGTATTGAACTTCCAGTAGCCGGCTAGACTAGGCCTATCGGCTAACCGCAGACTGACCCTAACAAGCTTATGGTCAGTCCACGCTATCAGGTGGAACGTGGGACAACTAACGAAATCAGTGTCAGCTCGTCTAACTAACACTCTGTCCAAGTAGGAACCTACTTTGGCAGAGGGCGAGCTATCTAGCCACGTCCACATCTCCCGCCCTGGGTGATCAAGACGAAACCTGTCGACGAGACCGTGACGAGTCACGAAGCCGACAAGGCTGCTATCACACCTTCCCGCACGCCTAGCTCCCCGCCCGACCTTATCTATCTTGGGATCAAGGATCGCATTCCAATCACCCATTAAGACTAGCCGCTTCGTATCGTCCAGGAACGGCGCCAACCGACGAAAAAAGGAAACCCTCTCCGCAGCGATATTGGACGCATAAACCGCAACCAGACGAAACTTGAAACTTTTCACGGCAACATCGGCCACAACCAGCCGGCCCCCGTCACCTGCAAAAACAACGTCAACATCAGCATCAAGGCTGCGTCCAACTAGCAGAGAGACCCCAGCGCTGATGCGGCTGCCGTATGCTGAGAAAACGTTAAAGTCGCTTTCCAGCACCCGACAGTCGGCATCGCAAGTGAAGTGGGTCTCCTGCACTGCAGCAACATCCACTCCGAGGTTCTTGAGTTCACCAAGCAAGCGCGCACACTTGCTTGAATCCCTCAGTCCCCTCACATTCAAACTGGCAACGTTTAAAGACATCAATCTCACTTACCTTACTCAGTGTCGACTACGGGCCGGAAATCCTTCGGGGTGAGGATGCCGACAGCCTGACGCAGAGAACCGGTACCGAGTTCAGTTGTCACCCGGTTGTCTCTGGTGATTCCGCCGACATCTATGGGGAACCGCAGCTTTAGGGACCTGTAAAGGGACGGGTGAACCAAAATTGGGACCCTTCCCGAACAAAAAGGAATACATTTTTTCAATGAGGAGTGCTCCAACTCCGCCAGCTTTATGCCCGTATCAGTCTGACAGACCGTACTCAAGAACTTCCATACGCCCTTGGTACGGTCGCCAGCTGACCGGACAAAAGTGGTCACCATGGCTGCACTCCTAAAATTGACAGGATTAGAAACATTCAGGTTTTGTATTTTTTCAAGGCTCAGCAGCGGCTTTAGTGCCTTTCGCAGCTGGAAGTCGCCAACTGCTTCCAGCTCTACTGAGCACAAAGCCGCTGCCTGCTGTATTTGGGTGATTGTTAGTTCTTTTTCGCCCTCCTGCCGATTTGCTTTTTTTTTACTGGCAGGAGGGTCTTGTTTTCGTTTTGATGGGAACAGTTCTTGAGAGGATATGCTAGTGGGGCTGAGTGAGGGAAGAGATGGAGTTCTGGTTAAGTTTAGGGGCTGGGACCGGTCTGCTGATTGTGACCTTGGGAGTGGGATTTGGTAGGGTCTGTGGTATTTCTTTAGGCACTGTTCTTGTTGGGGTGAGAGGGTGAACATTTGATATGGTGGTTGTGTGGGTTGTAGGATTTGAGGGGGTGGAAAGGGTGGTGGAGGTAGAGGTGGAGGAGTTGGTTGCTTTTGTGGTTGAGAGGAGGGACCTGCCTTGGGTTGTTCAGGGCATATTTTTTTTGCGGTCCCCTCCCCGCTGTCCCTTCTCCTCTTCAAATTAAAGTTGGTCTCCATCTCTTCCGGGGCGTTTGGTTTATTTTTCTTTTTTTGTTTTTTCGGAGATGTCTTTGTTGCTGCAGATGGTGCCGATGTTACTGGTGCGGGCGTTGCTGGAGTCTCTGTTGCTGGTGTGGCTGGTTTCGGAGTTATCGGTGGTTCTGATGTTGGTGTTGCTTCTGCTGCTACTACTGCTGCTGTTTGGGCCTTTTTTTGAGGAGGGGATGAGGTTTTTTCCCCCTGCTTAGGGGATCCCCTCCTCTTTCTGGCCACCTCCGTCCAGCCCTCTTGATTGCTTGGTTTGAGCTGGGCTGGACCCGGGCTCTTGGCCTCCGCTTCTTTTCTGACTGTGTTGGTGATGGTGGCTGCTGCGTCCCCTGTTGTTGTCGTTGTTGTTGTTGTTGTCGACGTAGTTTTTCCTTTGTTTTCAGGGCGCTGGGGGCAAAACTTGGCGATGTGGCCAATTTGCTTACACCCCCAGCACCTGGGGCGTCTTCCCTCCACCAACACAATCATCTGCCGATCCCCGCAGATTACTGTTTCAGGGATGGCTTTAAAACCATCCCTGGTCAGGCACAGCCGGAAGGCATAGTCCCCGTAGGCTGTCCCGGCCGGGGATCTGAGGAGGTTGAACTCCTCAACCTGGCCAAAGGCACTTAAGTATGCTGCCAGGACCTCCCCAGTAATAATGGCCGGGACATTGCAGATCGTCACGCGGAGCCTACGGGTGCCCTGATATTCCGGCTGTAGCCTGAAGTTCTTTGTAATTATGTCTCTTTCTGCTGCCTTCGCCGCTTGTTGCTCTGTGGGAAACAGGACATCCCATGTTGCGAAACTTTTTCTACAGAAGTACTGGCATGGGATGCCTGACTTCCTTAGCAGCTCTTCGAAAGAATCCTTATTGAGCCCCACCAGCCTTTTTGTTTTAAGGTCGGAAACGACCAGCGAGAGGACTCTTGGTATTATCTTGTCGGCTATTTCCGGGATGGGCAAAATCTCGTTTCCGTTAAAGTACTTGGCGTACTTGCCCACCCGGTCCTTCTCATAGTCAGCCGGTCCCCTCTGCTGGCCTTTCCAGGCTGTGGGGCTTTTTTGAGCCGGCTGTATTGGGCTGTCTTGGCTATCTTTTATTTCTTGGGATTCGGCGGGGATCGGCAACGAAGGCCAATTTGCCCCTATCAGGCTTTGTGTCTTTGTTGACTTATTTGGAGTTGTTGCCCCCTCCATGGCTGCGAAAAAATAATAGCAGCCAGGAGGGTATGGTTAAACCTCCAACTGTAGCTTAGTATGGAGGGGGGGCTCTACAGTTTCAACTGAAAGAATGTCAAAAATAAAACAAGTGGAATGACACCACGCAAGTTAAAAGACAGGTAGAACCCCTGACAATCAAAAAATAAATGTTAAGGCAACAAAATAAAATCCGACTTATAACAACAAACAAAAAAGTCGGATAACAAAAAAATAAAACAAGTCAGTCGTCAAAACAAAGAGTTCTCGGTAAGACTTGAAAAAAATTAAAGTTCAAACAAAGTCACAAAAAAAAACAAAGTCTTACCGAGATAACAATTTTTTCAACAAGTAATCCAACAAGTAATCCAATAAAGTAACAACGCAAATCAACACTTTTCGTAAGAATAATAGAGAAGGTGTCTTCTCCCAGTGAGCTAAGCCCGGCAAATATATTTAGGTTGGACGAATCCATCTTTGGGGTATGGTAGGATATGTCCCCATAACAATTAGGAAAAATACAAAGTAAAACAGCTATTATCAGGTGATAAATGACTACTTATCTAAAGAGAATGTAAACATCACTCTGATTAGGAGGTGCCCGTGGTGTAATGGCTATTGTTGTAGGAAATGGACACGGCGACACGAGTTCAAATCCTGAACGAGACTGATTGCATTTCACATAGCACTAATATCCTTGGGAAAGGTATGAATCCAATTATTCTCCCTCCAGCTATGGGTAAATAGTAGGGAAGACTAGGTTCTTCAGCCTTGGTGAGGCAACTAGTCTAGGTGAAGGAAAACTCTGAATTCAAACCTGCTAAACTCCACTTAAAAATTGACTTTGTGTCATATCCTGCCTGAGCGGAGGGGTTGGTAAATATGGTAAACATCACTTTGATGATGAGGTTCCAAATCTGGAATCCCAAACTGTTTGAATTTACTCTTTTGTTACCATTACTCCTAGGAACACTATGACTAATTGGTAGAGTCTCATCTATGGTTAAGATCTCTTTAAGATAATGTTTAAAATAATTTTGAGCTACACTGGCTCTTAAACTTTAACTCTGTAGCAGAGTATAAATCATTTACTTGTTTAAAATGATTGTGAACTTTATAATTATATCAATTCTTAAAACATTGATATTGCAACTGCAGCTTTTTTTGTTCTCTTTTTAAAAGGACTTATCCATGATTTGTAGTTGGCCTAATGAGTAGAGTGTTTGCCAATGATCTGGGAGACTGAGTTTCAATCCTAGGTTGAGTCATACCAAAGACTCTAAAAATGGTACTTGATGCACCTCGGTGTTGTAGCTATTGAAAAGGGAGCCTTCGAGCCGCCCTCGACTAAGGTCGCCAACTTTACTTATATGCTTATATCTAATAAGTAAGTAAAGTTGGTGACCTTAGTTGAGGATGAGCCAAAGGATCCCTTCTCAACAGCTACTTCACCGAGGCATAGGGGAGGTTGCTACTCCTTTCCCTAGATTGCTGCACTTTACCCTTGATCTTTACCTTATAACACTGAGTGTTAAGTGGGGCAGAATCAAGTACCATTTTTTGAGTCTTTGGTGTGACTCGACCTAGAATTGAACCCCAGTCTCCCGGACCATTGGCGAACACTCTACTCATTAGGCCAATGGCCCGGTATTATATTTAATAGTATAACAATAAGAATGTTATTTGACACATCATTCCTATATATATATATATATATGTGTGTGTGTGTGTGTGACTAAAGAATGTAAACTAAGTTGTTAAGAATAACTGAATTAGCTGAAGTAGAATTGCTTGACTAAACTGAATAGCTCGAAATAGAAATGTTTTTTTACAATTAATCTGTACTTGCATTTAAACTGTGTGCTTTTGCTAAACTGAATTGTTTTGAATTGAACTATTTTTGACATTGAAACTGTACTTACACTAAACTGAATTGTTATATATAACTGCTTGAATAAACTGAATAGTTTGAAATAGAAATGTTTTTGACAATCAAACTGTGTACTCATGCTAAACTGAATTATTTTAAATAGAACTGATTATTTACATAAAAATGGATTTGGCGTTAAATAACCTACAAAGATTGATATGCCATAAAACCCAACAGACCAGAATTTTTAGTGGGCAATATCGAATAGCAACAAAGTAGCACTGATTACATTTTATGCTGAATCATCAGTAATTTGTTACTGAATAGTATATTTTCCTTAAAGATAATGTCTACTAAATAAATAAAAAACTAACAAAATATATTTGTCAATCAATTTTTTTTTTCATACATCACCATCCATAAGCTAGAATATACAGGAAGCATAAGGGTTTTTAAGCGTAATCCATGGCAGTTGAAATTAAGCTTATTGACCATCAACCCTCAAAACAGTAAGCTTAGATTTACTACAAATAAGACTGACTACTAAATAACAGTATATAAAAGAAAACATTTCCTACCAAGTACTGAGTAATTTTTATAAAGAATAAACATTCCAATTTCCATAACATTCGCTACAAAAGTTATCAAGACCTTCAAGACTTGATCAGCAGAAAATATTGCTTGAATATTGTATTATGTACAAAAGATTAATATCTAATCAGTAAGTATAAGTGAAAAAAATCATTTAAAGCTTAGGTAGTAAAATGTTTCATCTTGGTTTGAGTTGATGTGATCAGTAAAAAAATAAATTCTTTAGAAATGAAATTTTTAATACTACACATTATTCTTTCCATCAGATTTTATTTCTAATCTCTCCCAATATAATTAAATTTAGTATAATAAATCGGATGTAATTAATTCGAATATAATAACATGATAACATGGACATTGGCATAATGGTTAGAGTGTTCGCCAGTGGCTCGGGAGACCTGGGTTCAATCCCAGGTCGAGTCATACCAAAGACTCAAAAAATGGTACTTGATGCTACCTTGCTTAACACTCAGTATTGTAAGGATCAAGGGTAAAGTGGAGCAATCCAGGGAAAGGAGTAGTGCCCTCCCCTACACCTTGGTGTAGTAGCTATTGAAAAGGGAGCCTTCGGGTCACCCTCGACTATGGCCGCCAACTTTACTTTTACTTATAATATATTATAGTATAATAAAATAGTATATAACAATAATATGATGTTATAAGAAGTACTTGTAGTGAGTGAAGTGGCTAATGTGCTGAACTGCAACAAATGGTAAGCAGGTTCAAACTCCAGTTACAGTATTATGTTCACTTTCACACCAATATTCTCAGGAAGGGAATGAACTCCCATATCCTCTCAGCTATGGGTTAAATAGTACCTCTACTGTCCTTCTACAAGGATGGCTTTAGTATTAAATAACCCACAAAGGTTGATATACCATTAAACAAAGAAACCAAACCAAAAGTATAAAAGTATATAATGATATATAATTGTATCATCATCATCATCATGTCGTGCCGCTAGCACGGATATCCCTGACCCTCTCTCGCCACTTCTCCCTATCATTCATCACTTCTGGCATGTCTTTAGGGCAAAATCCCATATCCTCACATAGCTGCTGTATGTATATTCGAGCTGGTCATCCTGCTTTTGCACAGCCATATGCAGGGGTCCATAGGAGTACATCACTTATGAGCTCGTCCCTGCTTCTCCACAGTGTCCTGCATGTCTGGTTCGTCTAACTTGGATAGTTTTCGTGAATGGGAGGCAGGTAGCCATATAGTTGGTGCCTTATGGGGTGTTATCATGGTATATTGTATAGTATATTATATCATGTATTCCAGGGAAGGAGTCACACCCTCCCCTACACTTCAGTGTTGTAGCTATTGAAAAGGGTGCCTTCGGGTTACCCTCAACTAAGGTCACCAACAATATCATATATTATATAGTATTATATATCCTACCGGGCCATTGGCCCAACAGTCCAGGAAACCGGGGTTCAATCCCAGGTCAAGTCATACCAAAGACTCAAAAAATGGTACTTGATGCCGCCATGCTTAACACTCAGCATTATAATGTAAGGATCAAGGGTATAGTGGAGCATTCCAGGAAATGGAGTAACCCTCAACTAAAGTCACCAACTTTACTATATTATATAGTATTATTATAGTATATTATATCATACATTGGCATAATGGTTAGCATGTTTGCCAATAGCCTGAGAGATCAGAGTTCAATCCCAGGACAAGTCCTACCAAAGACTCAAAAAATGATACTTGATGCCTCCTTGCTTAACACTTTGCAATTACGCAGTTTTAATATCAAAACTGTTCTATTTCAAGTAATTCAGTTTAGCATAAGTACGCAGTTTAGTTCTATTTGACCCATAGATAGGACCCTATCAAGTGCTACCACTCCAGACCAGAGTAAACCTGGAAGTGATGGCAATAAAAAGGTGCTCTGCATTCCCCAAAGCTCCAGCATTTCTGGAACCTCACCATCAGATTGTTTAGTATCATATCCAGGACACTCGTTGGTAGAGGAGGGTACCCCTCTGCAGAGGTGCAGTCAGTGTATTCTACATCCTCATCTGACTGAGCAGGACTGCCTTGGTTACATGTGCAACAAACTAGTGCATACCAAAATATTGCAAAAGTTTTGACTCAACATAGTATCATAGCATTATAATATCATAGTATAACAGTATAATAGTATGTAATGATATACTATAGGATAATAAGATATGATGATATCATCATCATCTTGTCATGCCATCAGCACAGATACCCCTGACCCTCTCTCGCCACCCCTTCCTATCGTTCATCGCTTCCAGTAGGTCTCCAGAGCTACAACCCGTATCCTCACAGAGCTGCTCTATGTAGGTTCGAACTGGCCTCTCTGCTTTTGCACAGCCATGTGAAGGGGTCCATAGGAGTACATCACTCATGAGCTCATCCATACTTCTCCAGCAGTGTCCTGCATGTCTGGTTCATCTAACTTGGATAGTTTTCATGATAGGTGGTAGGTGGCTGTAGAGCTGCTGCTTTTTGGGGTGTTGCCTCCAGGATGTGTTCAATATTGCTCGCAACATTCTTGTGTAGTTGCTGTCAAGCTTTTTCTCCAGCCATTTAGTTAGCGTCCATGTAGTGCATCCATATGGCAGTATCAACACAATTGCTGCTTGGAAGAAACTGCGTTTTATTTTATCGGTCAGGTCTGACTTCTGTATGACCGATAGCCTATTGATAACTGTCCATGATGATACTACGATATGATAGTATTGTAGTAGGATATTTAGTATATAATTAGTTCTAATATGATAATATCTCTATAATAGTATTTATATAATAGTATCTGTATAATAATATCTAGTGTAAGAGCATCTGAAGAAGTTATAAAAGTGATATATTTTATATAAATAAAATATTATTATTGCTATTCTTATTATTGTCGTTATTATGTTTTTACAGTCATATTTCTAAATTGTCAAATATTATCTATAATCTTTATCATATAGATATAAATATTGATATATAAAAGGGTTCTTCAAAAAATTCTAAGCCACACCCAGAAAGAAGAGTGTAACTGAACATTTTCATTGTTGTTACACACGACCACTTATAAAACTAGAAAAACTAATTCAGATTTCTGAGTTGATTTCTGTTCAGGTGAGGCCCTAACAAAGGTGATAGGTGTGCAACAAATGTAAAATCTAGGTGAGGCTTAGAATTTTTTCATTGACCCTCTTATATATGTATAATATATATATATATATATATATATATATATATATATATACATAAACTCAAAACATTTGAAGCACTATTTTTAAAAATTTAGAAGATTCAGTCTCAAAAGCAGATAGATAAATATATATATAAAACCTCAAAATATTTAAAGCACTATTTTTTAAAAAATTGAAAATTCATTTTCAACATCACATTGAGATATTTACAAACTTACAGTGGTGAAAATAAGTATAAAACATCTCATTAAATTGTTGATAATTTTCTTATTACAGCACAAATTCCACTGAAAATTTGTGTGTGGTATTTAGATCCAATGGTTATTAGTATATGTTGTGTTCTGGTTAGTGAACACAAGTAGTAGTAATAATAAGACAAACCACGATATGTGAGGAAAATAGTTATATTTACAGGAAGGAGTATTTACAAGAGAGAGACTGTTAGTAATAAGAACATAGGATTAGTAATAGAGTAATGATATACTTGAACAATAGGAACGACTCTTCTGGTCTGACTCGTAGGCTTATTCCCAGACTGATCTCCGCTACTGCCATATATGGCAGATGGAACAGCTTATTATGCTGAAAAGGTAGGTGATACCCAACAGTATACATATTCGATTTTATTACAACAAAAAATGTTATGAACAAAAGTTTGTTTTTGAAGGTGAAAATAATTGTAAGACGGTTTTGAAAATTTGCATATCTGGTTTACTTCAGAATGTCAGAGGAAGAATAAGTGCATGCACTGATTATAAAAAGACTCTTATCAAGATTTTAAACCACATGAGTCCTATTTAAACATTTCATAATTGAATACAGTCACTGAAAAATGCCCAGGAACTCTCCACTTAATGAAAATAAAAAGAGCAAATTTCTGTTTATAAACTGGAAGGAAAATCTATAAGTTTCAATGCAAGAGAACTGTCGAGGACTCGAACAGTTGAGAGAAATTATCTAAAGGACCCTGAATCATATGGCACCAGAAAATGTCCCGGTCATCCACCTGAAATTACAAATGCAGCTAGATGTCGACTTTTTCAAGAAGCTTCTTAAGAACAATCAACCTCAAGAGATCTGCAAAAATCTCAGAATTTTGTCATCACTCCATGAATCACCAAATCTCATATATCGAAACAGGAAGACAACTCCTGCTTTAACTGCTAAACACAAGAAGGTGTGTGTAGATTGAGTTAAAAAAAAAGGAACATGGACAAAGGAGAAATGGGAAACCATGTGTTTTCTAATGAGAAAAGTGTTATTGGCATGATTTAAGAAGGGGAGAAGCAGCTGTTTTTAAAAGAATCATTTGGAGGAGGATCTGTGATGGTTTGGGGAGCTTTTTCTGTGTCTGGAAAGGCTGATTTAGGAGTGATGGAAGGGAAACAAAACTCTGCTCGATATATATCAATGTGCTGGAAAAAGTCTTTTTTCATTTATGAATCGTCTAGACACCAATAATGCCATTTTTCAACAGGACACTGCAACCATACACACTTCTAAGCTCACAAAAGACTGGTTAAAAACAAAAAATATCGAGGTTTCGGACTGGCCCACTAAATCTCCAGATTTAAACCCAATAGAAAATTGTGGGGAATTTTGTCAAGAAAAGTATATAAAAATAAACATCCCTTTGAAGATAGAGAAACTTTAAAATCTTTGCATTAAACAGTATTGGAATGAAATTCTATCTGAAACTCTCAGAAAACTTATTGATTCAATTCAAAACAAGTGTATTGAAATATTACAGTTGAAAGGGAATAAATGTAAATATTGAATTTTGTACAATTTTGCTGTTAAATACAAATTTTCAAAACTGTCTTATACTTATTTCCACCCTCAAAAATGTATTTTTCTTAACTTTCTTAATGACTTTTTTCCGGTGGAAAGTTGTTATAAAATCGGACATGTATACTAATACCATCGGATCTAGTTACCACACACCAATTTTCAGAGGAATTTGTGCAATAATAAGACAATTATTAACAATTTAATGGGGTGTCTGATACTTATTTCCATCACTGTACATATATATATATTTTATAAGTTGTAGTATTTTCCTCCTTGTGATTTTTTCACACCAGCACCTACTGGTGATTTTTCAGGGTCAGCAAGTTTCCTTGGGTCTCCAGAACTCTTCAAAGTATTCTAGCTATTACCAACAGTGCTGTGGTCTGGATGATCTCAATTATTCCTCTGGACTCCAGTTCCCTTTGTCTCTTTTCCAGGCTTTTGGGGACTGCTCCAAGTGCTCCAACTACAATTGTTATCACTGTCACCTTCATGTTCCACAGCTTTTTCAGCTCTCTAGTAAGATCCCAGTATTTGTCTATCTTTTCACTTTCTTTTATTTTCACTTAATGGAATGCAAAATTCTCTATATGAAAAGTTCTTTCCTTTTTGTTAAATGATGCTAGGTCTGGTCTTCTGACTGGAATTGGGTGATGCATTTGTATCACAAAATCACAGAAAATTTGATGTCTCATTTTTTAGGACAGATTTTAGTTTGTGCATATACCATTTGTCAGAATGATCAAATTTCACTCTCTTGCATAATTCTGAGTGAAATACCCTTCCCACCCTGCTATGCCTACTCTTGTACTTCTCTTGTACCTGTTTGCCGCATTCTCTTATCATATGATTAACTGTTTTATCTCAGTCACCATGTAACCTATACTTGCTATTATCGTTATTATTATTATTGTTGTTATTATTATTATTATTGTTATTATTGTTGTAATTATTATTATTATTATCATTATTATTATTATTTCATGTATTTATATGTTCATGCCAGATATCTGGCGGTTATTTAAAACTGAGTGATGACAATTCCCATCTCTAAAGCTCTCTTCATTATTTTGCAGGTGTATCCAAGGCACTCTCAGTCTTCCTGATGTCTCCAATTCTACCAAAGTGTCTGCTGGTATTATTGGTACTGTTCTAAGTGCTTCAGTTATCATAGGCTACACCCTAAATTACATATTTCACAGCTTCCTCCATTCTCAAGCAAGGTCCTGTTATTTTTCATTTCCTTTTGTCTTCACTCTGTGATCTGTAGGCATGGCCATGGTCAACAGACTATTATTTCCTTATAAGAGGCGTACTTAGTATAATGGTTATCGTTGTAGGAAATAGAATTGGTAACCTGAATTCAAATCCTGGATGAGTCTATTTGTATTTCATTTCATGAGACAGGTATGAATCCATTCATTCTCTTCCCAGCTAGGGGTAAATAGTTGGGCAGATTGGGTTTTTTAGCACTGTTTAGGTTTGGTTTGGTTGCTTTGTTTAATGGCATATCAATCTTCAAGGGCTATTTAATGCCAAAGCCATTCTTCTGGAAGAACAGTACATAGTGATGCTATTTAACCCATAGCTGGGAGGATAAAGGGGTTCATACCTTTCCGAAGGGTATTTGCCTGAAAGTGAATGTAATAGTGCGACTGGAGTTTGAACTCACTTACTAAGATTCTGCAGTCCAGTGCTTTAACCATTACACCATGAGGACACCCCCTTAGCACTGTTTAGGCAACCAGTCAAGGAGAAGGAAAACTAAATTCAAACCAACTTTGGACCGCTTAAAAACTGACCTTGTATCACATCCTACTTGTAATGGAGGGGTTCTGTAAATACCATTATTTCATTTTTCACAACTATCAGATCCAGTCTTCTTGCTTGAATGAATGGGAGAATCTGTTAAAATCTCAAAGTTCCAGTATAAGATTTTTACTTATTCCATTTGTTTATGTGGTCAAAGTTATTTGCACACTTCTCTATTCCCTTCCTATTTGGTCATGTTTGTTTTTTTATTCCTATATATCCAGAAACTTACCGTTAATTCAAAGATAATGGAGCACAATATAAATTACAAAGCCACAACAATAGCGGATTTATGGAGAGAGAATGTTTATTCATCCTCCTCTAAAGACAACCATATTTATAATAATGGCAGTCTTACAACTTTTTTGTTCGAAGCCGCCTCACCACCGGGAGAGTGTTCAAGGGGTATTACTCCATTGGATTAACACTTACAATAATTACTTACGATGTGTTCTTCTATGACATATTTTACACAAATTATTATCATTATTATAGACCTTTCATACCATCAGTATCTGATGACCCTTTCTTGAGATAAAGTGACAGCAAGTCTCATGAAATACCTAACACTCTCCTCAGTACACCGATTGTTTTTGTTTATAATGTCTTGATCTGTATTGTTTTAACTCTTTGCTGGATCTCCTCCTCTTCCAATCATTTTCCATGGATCTTTGGATCGTTCAATGGGATCCAGTAAATTTTGATACAACACTCAATAACAGGATCCATTGTCTTAGGCTGATAGAAACCCTTCGTTAATCGGGAGCCCAAATGTAACCTTTTAAACTCATCCACAATTCGTTCTCTCAAAAAAGAGAGGGGGGTATGTGTTCAACTCTTACAACGAGCTTGTCTTTTATTGTTTCTAATCTGCTTTGTTTCCCCATTGCTGTAGATTGACAATTCATCATCATCATCATCATGTCGGGCCGCTAGCACAGATATCCCTGATCCTCTCTCGCCACTTTTCCCTATCATTCATCACCTCAGGCAGGTCTTCAGGGCTACATCCCGTATCCTCACATAGCTGCTGTATGTATGTTCTAGCTGGTCGTCCTGCTTTTGCTCGGCCATATGCGGGTGTCTATAGGAGTACATCACTTATGAGCTCGCCTCTGCTTCTCCAACAGTGTCCTGCATGTCTGGTTCATCTAACTTGGATAGTTTTCGTGATGGGAAGCAGGTGGCCATGCTTTGTGGGGTGTTGCCACCAGGACTTATTCAATATTGCTCTCAACATTCTTGTGTAATTGCCGTCTAGCTTCTTCTCCAGCCGTTTTGAGTGAGTTGCAATTAAAACAAAAGCAAATAAAAAATTGAAATAAAAGAAAATATGGGTCAAAATTAATATCATTAATGACTAACAATGTTTCATCGAAAAACTTAAATAACTAAAGATGCCAAAGTTCTCGAGAAATCTAATGTTTTATATCCTTTACTTACTAAAGAATATACAATTATTAAATTGTATTGATAATACAGTATCAATAATAAGTATGAGAATCAGCTGAAAAGTTCATAGGCTGACCAATATACTCTCCTGGAATATACTCTTCTTCCACTGGTGTTGCAATGGTTGGATCTTATAAGTCAAAAAAGAGGTGCCCGTGGTGTAATGGTTATTGTCGTAGGAAATGGACACGGCGACACAAGTTCAAAACCTGGACGAGACTGATTGCTTTTCACATAGCACTAATACCCTTGGGTAAGGTATGAATCCAATTATTCTCCCCACCCCAGCTATGGGTAAATAGTAGGGCAGACTGGGTTCTTCAGCCTTGGTGAGGCAACTAGTCTAGGAGAAGGAAAACTCTGAATTCAGACCCGTTAAATCCACTTAAAAAAATTGACCATGTGTCATATCCTGCTCGAGTGGTGGGGTTGGTAAATAGGATAAGTCAAAAAGTTGTCAACAGCAGATATGACATCATTATATAAACTTTTCAGCCTCTGAACTTTAAACCCACAGTTGTATATATGTATTTATATATATATATGTAAGTGTTGGATGATAAGTTCATAGGTAGAGCAAGATACTCTTATGGAATGTGACCAAATGAGGTTTGTTTTTCAACATAGTTGCCCTTGTAGTCCACTCATTTCTTTTATCAGTGTTGCAGTGCTTACATCTCATTCATCAAAAAGTCACCAGAGCGAATATGACATCATCATATGAATTTTTTGGCTCATTAATTTTTCAGTCCACCTTCATATGTAACAACCCGAACAATTTCTTAATAAAAACTTTATTTTCTTGTAAGCCAAAGATTTTATTTTATTTTTTCTCATGGAACATGATACAATCATAACAGGTGTTATTAAGTATTATTTATTACCAAACCTCCTGTTGGAGGTGCCCGTGGTGTAATGGTTATCGTCGTAGGAAATGGACACGGCAACACAAGTTCAAACCCTTGACGAGACTGATTACATTTCACATAGCACTAATACCCTTGGGAAAGGTATGAATCCAATTATTCTCCCTCCAGCTATGGGTAAATAGTAGGGCAGACTGGGTTCTTCAGCCTTGGTGAGGTAACTAGTCTAGGAGAAGGAAAACTCTGAATTCAAACCTGCTAAACTCCGTTTAAAAAATTGACCTTGTGTCATATCCTGTCCGAGTGGAGGGGTTGGTAAATAAGATTATTTATTATCAAACTCTACCACATTGAAATTTTTTAACTAAAAATAAAATTGCAACATGTTTGTAATCAAAAATAAAATTGCATAAATATATACCTGCTACAGTGCCTCATTATGGGGTAGCTATAGCAATGGCTGTTTGGTAGCTATGATAGCTGGACATATACCCTGGCAAGTCCAACTTAACGACAAAGGTACTGAACTACCAACCTTTTGAAAGAACTGATTTGCAAACACGAGTATGTGGTCTTTTTCGTTAGAGGTCAAAACTAGCTACACAGGATGGATAATGAAGTCTTGCTCTCCAAACCAGCAGGACACTATCAGAAATGGCTCAAACAATTAATATATATATATATATATATATATATATATATATATCTTTTAACTGTTGTAAAGTTTGGTCATAGATAATACCTAATGATAACTGTTTGAGTGTAAAATGTTCTACTAGAAATAATAAGATCCTGGTATCTTTGGTTGTTCTCTGATTTTATCAATCGATGTTCTTAGCACGTAATCTAGACAGATGATAAAGAGGTATGGAGCTAGCGTGTCTCCTTGTAGTACTCCTGCTACAATGTCGAAGTATTCTGTGTCTCCAAATCAGACCTGACCGATAAAATGAAACGCAGTTTCTTCCAGGCAGCGGTCGTATCAATACTGCTGTATGGATGCACTACGTGGACACTAACTAAACAACTGGAGAAGAAGCTAGACAGCAATTACACAAGAATGCTGCAGGCAATATTGAACAAGTCCTGGTGGCAACACCCCACAAGGCACCAACTATACGGCCACCTGCCTCCCATCATGAAAACTATCCAAGTTAGACAAACCAGACATGCAGGACACTGTTGGAGAAGCAGAGGCGAGCTCATAAGTGATGTACTCCTATGGACCCCTACATATGGCCGGGCAAAAGCAGGACGAGCTGCTCGAATATACATTCAGCAGCTATGTGAGGATACGGGATGTAGCCCTGAAGACCTACCAGAGGCGATGAAAGATAGGGAGAAGTGGTGAGAGAGGGTCAGGGATATCCGTGCTAGCGGCCCGACATGATGATGATGATGATCTTTGGTTTAGAAGAAAATTGAATTTTTATCAAAAAATTATCAGGGGTCTACTTATTTATTAGCCATACTATATAAACAGATAATCTTACACGATATATCAGTTGCCTAGTCTGCCGGGGTTGTAGAATACACTGACTGCTTTTCTGCAGAGGGGTAAGACCCCACCCCTGAGTGTCCTGGATATGACACTAAACAATCTGATGGTGAGGTTCCAGTAATGCTGGAGCTTTGGGGAATGTGGAGTACCTCTTCAATGTGTCCTCGTGGTGTAATGGTTAAAGCGATGAACTGCGGAATCGTAGTACGCGAGTTCGTACTCCAGTCGCTCTATTACGTTCACTTTCGGGCAAATACCCTTGGGAAAGGTATGAACCCCCTTATTCTCCCTCCAGCTATGGGTAAATAGTAGGACGGACTAGGTTCTTCAGCCTTGGTGAGGCAACTAGTCTAGGAGAAGGAAAACTCTGAATTAAAACCTGTTAAACTCCGCTTAAAAATTGACCTTGTGTCATATCCTGCCCGAGCGGAGGGGTTGGTAAATAGTACCTCTTCATTGCCATTACTCCCAGATCCACTCCAGTGTACTTACGTTTTAACTACTACATATTCATATTTTTGGATACAATGTTTCAATGCTGTAGAGTTTGATAATAGATAATACCTAATAATATCTGTTTCAGTTTAAAATGTTCCATTCATCATCATCTTGTCATGCCATCAGCAGGGATATCCCTGACCCTCTCTCGCCACCCCTCCCTATCATTCATCGCTTCTGATAGGTTCCCAGGAATGTTCCATTAGAAATAATAAAATCTTGGTATATTTGGTTTAGAAGAAAATTAACTTTTCATGAAAAAAACTGTTTGATTTGTTTTAATGGCATATCAACCTTCATGGGTTATTTAATGTCAAAGCCATCTTTGTAGAAGGACTGTTACGATACTGTTTAACTTCAACCGATAAAATGAAACGCAGTTTCTTCCAGGCAGCGGTCACATCGATACTGCTATATGGATGCACTACATGGACGCTAACAAAACGGCTGGAGAAGAAACTAGATGGCAATTACACAAGAATGCTGCGTGCAATCCTGAACAAGTCCTGGCAGCAACACCCCACAAGACACCAACTGTACGGCCACCTGCCCCCTATCACGAAATCTATTCAAGTTAGGCGAACCAGACATGCAGGACATTGCTGGAGAAGCAGAGATGAACTCATAAGAGATGTACTCTTATGGATCCCCACACACGGCCGCGCAAAAGCAGGACGACCAGCACGAACGTACATTCAGCAGCTATGTGAGGATACAGGTTGTTGTCCTAAAGACCTACCTAGGGCGATGAACGATAGGGAGGAGTGGCGAGAGAGGGTCAGGGATATCCGTGCTGCCAGCACGATATGATGATGATGATGATACCTTTCCAAAGTGTATTAGTCAGAAATTGAATGTAATAGCATGACTGGAGTTTGAACTTGCTTCCTATGTTGTCACAGTTGAGCATGTTAGCCACAATGCTATGGACACTCCCTTCATAACATCATAGGGACTTGCTTCTCTATGCAACAGGGACCCTTCTCCCTACGAAATATTGTGTACGATTATTTGTATATACTGAATTGGTAATAAATAAGTAGACTCCTAATGATTTTTGATAAAAATTTAATTTCCTTCTAAACCCAAAATAGTAAAGTTGTCTCCCTTTAGTCGAGGGCAACCAGAAGGCTCCCTTTTCAATAGCTACTACACCGAGGTGTAGGGGAGGGTGCTACTCCTTTCCCAGGATTGCTCTATTTTACCCTCGATACGTGCTTTATATTGCTGAGTGTTAAGCAAGGAGGTATCAAGTACCATTTTTAAAGTCTTTGGTCCACTAAGCCAATGAGCTGGTTTACCAGGGTTTTATTATTTCTTTCCTCTTTGTGATACGGTATATGATATCTAGTTTAGCATAAAGTCACTTATTTATGAGTAATATTGTTAAGAATTATTTTTATTTTTGCAAGACTAACTGGTTGTCATTCTATGGCAGTCACATTGGAAATTCTATTTATGTTTTCTTATGCTTCTGTTAGTATTGCTTTTGTTTTTTTAGGGTTTTTTGAGTTCATGCCTTTTATTTCATGGTTTTATATGGTTTACCTATTATCTTGCTTTTAAGAAGAATCCTGTTTATTACTACAACACCCGGAAATCTTTAAAAAAAATTTTTTTTTTAAAGTGTGAGAACAAAGGTAGAATATTTCACACACCTGAGACCCTTTTTTTTTCTTCTCACACCTACACATGGCTTGGCATTCAATATCATTCAACTTTCTTTGTTGTAATAAAACTTACTTGACTCAGTCCTTTCATAGAGAATGATCATGGGAAAGATACGATGGCATCTTTTCTCTCCTACTCCTCCATCTATTGCTGAAATTTTACGGCCGATTGTGATTACATTGTTTTTTTGGCAGAGGGGGGAGGATGGGGAATCATTTAAGAAAGACAACTCTGAATTCACACCCCACTGCCAACACATCATGGCAGAGTAAGGTACATTACTCCCCATGTTTTACAGACTTTTAGGTAAGTTTGTGTCCTTTAGAAGAGTGATAAAACAGCTGCAGCTAATATATATATATATATATATATATATATGTGTGTGTGTGTGTGTGTGTAAATATAAAAAAACAATACTGAGAGGATACATTTTTTATTCATGATAAGTAAGTAGTAAAGTTGGCGACCATCGTCGAGTGCGGCCCACAGGCTCCCTTTTCGATAGCTGCTACACCAAGGTGTAGGGGAGGGTGCTACTCCTTTCCCTGGATTGCTCCACTTTATCCTTGATCCGGACCTTATAATGCTGAGTGTTAAGCAAGGAGGCATCAAGTACCATTTTTAAAGTCTTTGGTATGACTTGACCTGGGATTGAACCCAGGTCTCCTGGGCTCTTGGCGAACACTCTAACCGCTAGGCCAAATATGTTAAAATTTCAGGGTTTTTTGGTTAAACCATCTTCAGGGTAATGTTAGAATGCAATGTTGAAATGCCTCACTTGAAAATTACTTTCAAATGAAAAATGAAACAAAAAAATGAAAAAAATTATCATCATTCAATTCTCACAAGATATTGTTAATATACCTACTCTTATGAATCCATTCACTTTTTTTTGTTCAGCAATTATTTTAGTGTATTCCAGGATACATAATTTTTTTTACAGACATAATCTGCAATTATCATAACCTCATACTTGATTTTTTTTATTATATACTATCTTATTATATGCAATTTACATGTTTCTGCTATGTATGTTTAGATAATATGGTACTATTGGTATATTTTTTGTTGTTAAAGCTGAAGTTATGGTCATACCATCTATTTTTCCAATTCAATTCAGTGACACCAATGTATATCCTTTTATCATTATCATTAACTTTTTCTTTTCTGATGGTAGCCTAATATATCCCATTATCAAACAATTACCCTTTAATGGGTAGCTTTCACTGTTCTTGCAGTTGCATCGGTCATACGAGTTATCTTTTTCATTTAACATCTTTAAATCATGTCTGCAGATGCTTTCCAATATTGTTCATGCAACAATAATTAATTTTTTAAACTGTTTTTGTTAAACAATTTGTTGAGAGTCAGATTTTTCAAAGTTTTTTTTTTAATTATTGGTTTGGTTTGGTTTCTTTGTTTAATGGCATATCAACTCTTTTTAGGTTATTTAATGCCAAAGCCATTCTTCTAGAAGAACAGTAGTGGTACTATTTAACCCATACCTGGGAGGATAAGGGGGTTCATACCTTTCCCAAGGGTATTTGTCCGAAAGTGAACGTAATAGCACGACTGGAGTAGGAACTCGCATACTACAATTCCGCAGTCCATCGCTTTAACCATTACACCACGAGAACACCTCCACTAATTATTGGAAAAACAGGTAAACTATATTATGTTTCTATTTCTTGTTTATTTATTTACTGCTGTTGTTTGGTGCATATCCCCCACTATATTTTAGAATTTTTTTGTATTTTGTTTTAACATTATAGAAAAAATTAAGTTTGTTAGAACTAATTGCTAGCCTGTGTACTTGTGTACTATTGACTTGTGAATATGTTTTGTGATGGTAGATAGAGGATCCGATTTAATGTTTATATATAGGGGGGATTTTTTGTTTTCTATAAGGTTGCCTAGTGCCATTATTTAAAATCAAATGTAACAGCTAGACAATTAATAGTTTTAAATTATATATTACTTCTAAGATTAAGCAATGGTTCTTAAATTTTTATACCATACATCTTAGTTGATGCATCTGGATAGGTCGTCAGTGTTGTTTCCTTTGGGTTCTTAAATATTTTTGTCAATTGCTTTTTGGCATTATCTGTCTTTCTAACATTTTAAAAATATAACAACCCATCATCCTGATATATTCTTTTTTTTTTTGGTATTGCTTTGGTTTTATGGCATACCAACCATTGTAGGTTATTTAAATCCTTTTTATACATATATATTAAATATGATTTTAAAAACTCATTTTGTAGATAAGATTTTTTAAACAAGTCTGAGTTCATTTTTTCACACAGTTAAATGGTTTCACTTATTTTTATCTAATATGAATAATTCTATTTACTATTAATCATTTGTTTGCACACAGTTTAATGTTTTCAAATATCACAATATATAACTTACAATTCAATTAAACATCAGTCAATTGTTTACTCACAGTTAAATGATTTAACAGTTTTATTTCAAACAATTCAGTTTAAATGTCAGGTGCCACCACTCTGAGTCTGAGTAGACCGGGGAGCAAAGGCAATGAAGGAGTTCTCCACATTCCCCAAAGCTTCAGCATTACTGAAGCCTCACCATCAAATTGTTATGTGTCATAATTAGGACACTCGTTGAGGGAGTCTTACCCCTCTGCAGAGATGTAGTCAGTATATTCTTCAGCCCAAGCCGACTGGGCCAGATATATTCTTTACCATATTTACCCAACCCCTCCGCTCGGGCAGGATATGACACAAGGTCAATTTTTTAAGCGGAGTTTAAAAGGTTTGAATCCAGAGTTTTCCTTCTAGACTAGTTGCCTCACCAAGGCTGAAGAACCTAGTCTGCCCTACTATTTACCCATAGCTGGAGGGAGAATAATTGGATTCATACCTTTCCTAAGGGTATTAGTGCAATGTGAAATGCAATCAGTCCAGTATTTGAACTCGTGTCGCCATGTCCAATTCCTGCGACGATAACCATTACACCACGGGCACCTCCACTCGCTAACCATTACACCACGGGCACCTTCACTCGTTAACCATTACACCACGGGCATATATTCTTTACTGAATGTATTAATCATTTTCCACAGTAAAAAAATACTGACTATTTTACAAGTTTCAGCATTGCAAAAACTCCCCATACTAATATCAAACATATTATTAGCAATTTTTAGTTGGGTGTTAATGGGATAAAAAAGACTTTTGACAATGTTTTATTATTTTGATTTCTTTCATCATCAATATTAACAAATTGTAAAAGTGACCGAGGGATAAAATATTTTTATTTCAAACTTAATCAAAACACACTTTATTAGAACCTAATAATATAACCTAATATATATATATATATATATGTATCTCTATAGTCATCCACATATATATATATATATATATATATACAATATATATATAAAATATATACAATATATATATACAATATATATATATATTTATATTCAAGGTTCATACGATAAGTTTCCAGACTTTTTTTCATATGGGCATATAAAATTGTCGTAGACACTTGAAAATTCAGTATGTTATTGCTATACATCTTATGAGATGACTGACGAAATTTTTGTGATTTCAGCTTCAAATGAACAGCTACAGCAGCAATTGAAATACACCCTACTAAAGCCTGATTGCCACAGCTGGTGAATTTCAAAAATGCAATCTGACACTTTAGAAGAATGATATGCAATAAAATCCTGCTTTAAACTTGGAAAAAATGCCACAGAAACGTATGGAGTGCTTCAGACTGCTTTTGGAGCATCTTGCATGAATCGAACATCCGTTTTTGAGTGGTGTAAGAGATTCAAGGAAGGCAGGGAGTCTGTGAGGGATGATGAGAGGTGTGGCAGGAGTAAGGTAGTCAATACACCAGAGTTGATTGGCCAAAGGGTTAGGGTTAGGGTAACTATGTTGAGGTTTTAAGGGAGTTCACAAAGAGATTCCTAAGGAAGAGGCGAGCACTCTTCAAATCGGCTCAGTGGCATTTCCAATAGGGCAATACACCAGTCCACAACTCCGTCCTTGTCACAGACTATTTGCCTAAGATGGGCATCAAAACAGTTCGTCACCCTCCCTATAGTCCAGACCTTGCTCCCTGTGACTTTTGGTTGTTCCCTAAGCTCAGAGGCTGTCGTTATGAGACAATTGAGGAGATGAAAGAGGCTGTGATGAAGGTCATTGACACGCTCACACAAGAAGACTTCCATGGGGCCCTCCAGAAGTTGTTGGAATGGTACAACAAGTGCATTGTAGCCAGAGGAGATTACTTTGAAGGGGACTAGAGTTTCATGTGTGTACTATCAATAAAAGTGCCCATACGAAAAAGTCTGGAAACTTATCGTATGCCTCTCATATATATATATATATATATATATATATATATATTATACCAGTGTTGGTTGTCACTAAATCACTTTGTGGATTTGTGTTGAACTAAGTGCCATATAATATGGAGATTGCTCAATATCTAAGATAGAGTTATTATATAATGATAATAAATAATATATAATAGATTTATATATTTAATGCCATGGAATTTAGTCTGTGACCCCTGAGTTTCATGGAGTTTGCAGACTAAATTCCATTATATATATATATATAATATATATATTATATATTATTTCTTCTTCTTCTTCTTCTTCTTCTTCTTCTTCTATATATATATATATATATATATATTCATAATTTTATTTTGTTATGTAAATGATTAGGGCAATATCAACTTTGATTGGAAAGTTGAGACAATTATTTATCAAACCGGTAACTCATACAGATATACAAAAAAATCTTGTTTACTGTGGGAAAACCCCGTCTCTGGATTCCTTTAATCTTTTTAAAATCATGGTATAAGATTTATATCTTTATCAACACAGGTTACCAATCCTTGTCCCTCATCTTCAAAGAAAAACATCTTATTATATATATATATATATATATATATATATAATGGCCTGGAAGACAAGTGTTCAATCACAGATCAAGTCAAACCAGGGATTCAAAAAATAGTACTTTATGTCGCCTTGCTTAACACTCAGCATTATAAGGTATAGATCAAGTTTAAAGTGGAGCAATTCAGGGACAGGAGTAGTGCTCTCTCCTAGACCTTAGTGTAGTAGCTATTGAAAAGAGAGCCTTAGGGTCACTCTCAACTATGGTTGGCCTACATACTTACTTCATATATACATACATATATATATATAGAGAGAGAGAGAGAGGAAGAGAGATGTTTTATCCGAAGATCATATTTATTTTCCTAATGCATGAAACTTTTAGTCATGAAGTTGTCATAGATAGGTGAAAAAAATTATTTATATCTTGCTCTACTGGTCAGTATTTGAGCACTTTTTTGATTTAAGAAAAACGTTTTTATAACAATTTGGTCATTTACTTTGTATATATATATATATATATATGCGTTAACAAA
Organism: Sepioteuthis lessoniana; assembly: GCA_963585895.1. Lineage (NCBI taxonomy): Eukaryota > Metazoa > Mollusca > Cephalopoda > Myopsida > Loliginidae > Sepioteuthis > Sepioteuthis lessoniana. The sequence continues at coordinate 12,431,542 of OY757939.1, forward strand.
AAGAAAAAAAGTTGATGCACAACAGGAGAAGACAGAAACACATACTCCAAATGATGGAAATGAGAATTTTATCAATGCTTACTTAGAAGCGGCAGCAGAATGCTTACCAACCAAACAAAGAGCTAAACCTAGAGTCCTATGGGAGACATTAGTGGTTAGAAAAAAGCATGCAGAAGTGAAAACTGCCTTCAAATGCAATAGGAAGAACCCAACCAATACCAATGTCCTGAAACTTAAAAAGGCACAAAATGAATTGGCTAACATCTACATAAAAGAACAAACAGAATACATACAAAATCAAATTGATAAAATCGAGACTCAGTTGAAGATAGACAATCTAGGATTGCATGGCAAAGGGTAAATGAAGTAAGGAGAAGGAAGAGCACTGTGAAAGCTAAACTGAAAACTACCAGCCAAGAAGAACAAATACAACTATGGAAACAATATTTCAAGAATTTATTCGGAAAACCTCCAAAAGTTTTGCATGAACCAATCATGAGAATTATTTGTAAATAATAAGACATCAAACTAGGACAGTTTACACAAGAAGAACTCGACTCAGTACTAAGAAAAATTAAAAACAGAAAAGCAGCAGGACTTGATGAAATACTTCCAGAAATATGGAAGACTAGGCAATTCAACAACAAACTGCTCTGACACTGTAATGCCGTATATAATCATAACAAAATAGACAGATGCACAAAGGTATTCAACCTCCCCTTCCCTAAGAAGGGCTATCTCGGATTAGCCAAGAACTATCAAGGTGTAACCCTTATATCCACAGCAGCCAATATATACAATGCTCGACTACGCAACTGCATAGAACCCAAAACTGAGAAGATATTTAGGAAGAACCAAAATGGCTTTCAGAGAAATAGATCCATGATGTCACAAATTTTGACTATTCGTTGAATTCTTGAAGGTGTATGAGCAAAAAACCTACAGGCAACAATATTAGTTGTCGACTTTGCCAAGGCCTTTGATTCCATACACAGGAAAGATGGAGCAAATATTACTTGCCTATGACCTACACAAAGAAACTGTCACAGCCATAATGATGCTATATAGAAACATGAAAGTGAAAGTCCACTCTCTGGATGGAGACATAGACTACTTCGACATTGTAGCAGGTGTACTGCAAGGAGACACATTAGCCCCATACCTGTTTATCATGTCTAGAATGCCTATTGATAAAATGAAAGACAATGGTTTCAAGCTGACAAAGGAAAGAAGCAGAAGATACCCCGCACAAACAATTATGGACGTGGACTATGCTGATGACATTGTGCTTTTGGCAAATACTCCAGCCCAACCCAAAACCCTGCTACATAGTCTGGAATAAGCAGCTGCAGGCATAGGCCTCCATGTCAATGCACACAAAATGGAATACATGTGCTTTAACCAAAGAAGCAACATCTCCACGCTAAATGGTAGTTCTCTGAAACTAATAGACAAATTCACTTACCAAGGAAGCAGTGTTTCATCAACCAAGAATGACCTCAACACATGACTAGCAAAGGCATGGACAGCTATCGATAGGCTATCAGTCATATGGAAGTCAGACCTGACTGATAAAACAAAACGCAGTTTTTTCCATGCAGTGGTTGTGTCAATACTGCTGTATGGATGCACTACATGGATGCTAACTAAACATAGGCAGAAAAAGCTTGACGGCAACTACATAAGAATGCTGCAAGCGATCTTGAACAAGTCCTGGAGGCAACACCCCACAAAACAGCAACTTTACAGTCACTTACCACACATCATGAAAACAAACCAGACATGCGAGACACTGCTGGAGAAGTAGGGATGAACTTATAAGTGACATACTCCTGTGGACCCCTTCACATGGACAAGCAAAGGCAGGATGACCAGCTAGTACCTACATATAATAGCTCTGTGCCGATACGGAATGTAGCCTTGAAGACCTACCGGAAGCGGTGGATGATAGAGAAGAGTAGCAGGAGAGGATCAGGGAGACCCATGCTGATGGCACGACATGACGATGATATATATATATATATATATATTGGGTATTTTGCCAGCAAGTCCTTGTTCACTGAGATTTTGTTACAGAATATTTTTTCCTTATGATCTTCATGTGTAGATGTTCAAGTTTTCTTGTTTCTTTTCATACGTTGTGATCCAGATGGTGGAGAAAATGTCCCATATTTACCCAAGCACTTTCAACCATGTCTCTGGTCATTCTCAGGGAACTATAGTTTTTGGTCATATATATATATATATATATATATGTTATGGTACCTACCTTATGGACTATAATGAACTCTTCCTATTACTCTGAATACCGGGAGAATATTCATCTCGGTGTCAAGTTAACTCCAGCCTAACACTTTGGCCGTCAGACTGACGTCCAACACTCTTTTACCTATGCTGTATTTATACTTTTGTTCAATATACTTGTTTCATGTAATCCCGAGTTCATGTCTTTCTTCCAGACCTTTTACTGGTCCACAACAATATATATGAGACATGTTTCATTGAATACTACAGACAAGAATTGTTTATTCAGTTTTTTTTATTGAGTTTTCTTGGTTTTTTTTGCTGGCAAATATGTATTTACCCAACCCCTCCACAACAGGCAGGCTTCAACCCTGATAACTATTTTACTAAGTACAACTGTTGGCAAGTAAAATGTCACAAATACAGATCAATGCTATGTATAAAGTATCCAAATTTTTGTATGAGTGTCCCTATGATGTTGAGGCTAACATGCTGGGCTGCAACATCATTGTAAGCAAACAAGTTCAAACTCCAGTCACTCTATAACATTCACTTTTGGACTAATGCCCTTGGGAAAGGCATGAACCCCCTTATTCCTCTATGTTAGACTGCAACATCGTAGTGAGTGAGTTCAACCTCCAGTCCTGCTTTTACATTCACTTTCAGACTAATGCCCTTCGGAAAGGCATGAACACTTTATACCCCAAACTATGGTAGCTCAGTCAGTTGGAATTGTTAAATACACCAACTAGATCTCTGCAGAGGGGTAAGACTCCTCTTAACAAGTGTCCTGGATATGACACTAAATAATCTGATGGTGAGGCTCCAGTAATGCTTGAACTTTGAGGAATATGGAATACCCCTTCATTGCAACCACTTCCAGGTTCACTCTGGTCCAGAGTGGTAGCACCTGATAGATTCCTATCTATGGGTCAAATAGAACTGTTTGACATTTAAACTGAATGCAAACAAATGACTTATGCTAAATTGAATTGTTTGAAATAGAATTGTTTGATCCTTTAACTGTGTGTATCTAAAAAATGTGTTTACAAATCATATATTTAATATATATGTAAAAATAGGATTTGGTATTAAATAACCAACTGATTGATATGCCATAAATCCAAACCAAACCAATAGTATCACCACTGTTCTACAAGGATGGTTTTGGCATTAAGTTACCCACAAAGGTTATTAAATGCCATTAAATAAAAAGCAACCAATTTTTTTATGTATTGCCTGTGTACTTTTGACCATCATTTGTCATGTTCAAGAACATAAGTGCTTTTTTGTTATCAAGGAATGTTGTGAATTTCTAAATAATGATGTCATTTGTAAACAGCTGAAATAGTCGTATCAGGTTTAGTTTTTATAGCTTAGATACATTTTTAAAACAATCCTTGTTTACAGTGGCATATATTTATAAAAAGAAAGATATGAATCGCTTACCTAATAAAAATTATTCCTTTACAAAATATTTTAAAACCTTTATTTACTATAATTACTCATGTATAATACTAACTTTTGGCAACAAAATTCTGGAAAAAAAAAACATCTCTTGTGTATAATACACATTGACTTTTTGGAATTAGTAGCAGCCAAATTTATTCTAAATTTAACATTTGTTCAACTTTTTATCCAGTTTGTATTGACTAAAAATAAGAATTCAAATAGTTTATATAACGTTTCGAAGGACAAAATTTACACAATATTATGGGTAAAGGCAAGGACATATTCACACAAAAATGTATCAAACTTTTGGTGAAAATAAGTTCACAATAAAAGAAACAAATTATGAACAAACACGCATTCTAGTGGTTATTTCTCTGTAATAGTTTTATCATTATTATTTGTTTGTTATGCCTTCTTGGGCATCTCCACTTTTTGCTATCTTCTCACATCAACCATAGAAAAGTTATCATTATTTGTTTGTTTTTCTTCCTTGGGCATCTTCACTTTTTGCTATCTTCTCACATCAACCATAGAAAAGTTATCATTATTTGTTTGTTTTTCTTCCTTGGGCTTCTCCACTTTTTGCTGTCTTCTCACATCAACCTTCAATAACAAAAAAGAATCTTTGCACAGAACATATATACTTTTAATACAACATCTATATACAAATCAAATTCGGTTAAGTAATTCATCCGATAGTTCCAAACAATGGCCTCTTAAGTTCTTTTTCTTACTATTTTTTCCAAAATTATCCAATTTAATCTTAAAATTTTCAATACTATTGTTGTTTTGTATAAAACAGAAGTACTTGTGACTCATTAGTTGGTTTAGACCATAGATATAACTTACTTTCAGTTCCATTCTCTTGAAATAGTGACACATGTGGCTGAAAAAAAATGGTAATATTTAGTTCTTGTGTATATGCACCCCAAGCTTTTAGACTTAAAAATCAGGGGAGGGGAAAGGATCATATTATACACAATTAATTATGGTATTTTTTTAATGTATAATTCATTTCTATTGTATCATAAAGCATTTTTAGGAGACTTGGTGAAAGTAATGAACACTTGGAACTTTGAACCAGATATTTACATTTGAAAACATATTTTTCTGATATGTAAAATAGAATTTGCTGTAATTTCTTTACCCCATAAAATGATGTGATATTTTCAAACAAAACATACAGTAAATTAGGGTAAAGACTTTTGTAAGTAACTATGCATAGCTGTCAGAATCAGCTGCAGCTCCTCCTTAAGTTGAAAATTATCCATAGAGAAAAGGCAACGTAATTACTGTAATTATTTGTGTATAACTCATGTATAACATGCACCCCTAACTTTGAACTATGAAATTTATGAAAAACAAATTCTTATATATATAATACATACAAAGTTTTTAGAATTTGTAGCAACTTAATTTGATATGAACTTAGCATTTTTTAAAACTTTTTATTAGTTTGTACTTACTAAAAATAAGAATCTATATTGTTCATATTATGCCTTAAAATACAAAACATACACAGTATTTAGAGAAAATACTTGGACATGTTCACATAAAAATGCAACTAGCTTGTAGCAATAACAAGTTCACATTAGGAGAAACAAAATTATAAACAAACACACATTCCAGTGGATATTTCTCAGTAACCACATAAAACTTAGTTTGGACTATAGATATGGAAGTGCCCGTGGTGTAATGGTTATCGTTGTAGGAAATGGACACGGCGATACGAGTTCAAATCCTGGACGAGACTGATGGCATTTCGCATAGCACTAATACCCTTGGGAAAGGTATGAATCCCATTATTCTCCCTCCAGCTATGGGTAAATAGTAGGGCAGACTGATTTCTTCAGTCTCGGAGTAGGAAAACTCTAAATTCAAACCTGTTAAACTCTGCTTAAAAATTGACCTTGTGTCATATCCTGGCCAAGCAGAGGGGTTGGTAAATATGGTCGTCGAGGGTGACCTGAAGGCTCCCTTTTCAATAGCTACTATGCTACTCTTTTCCCTTGATTAGTCCACTTTACCCTTGATCCATACCTTATAATGCTGAGTGCTGAGCAAGGAGGCATCAAGTACCATTTTTTTGAGTCTTTGGCATGACTCGACCAGGGATTGAACACAGGTCTCTATCACTCTAACCATCATACCATGTTAAACTCAGCTTAAAAATTGACCTTGTGTCATATCCTACTCGAGCGGAGGAGTTGGTAAATGTGTATAGATATAACTTACTTCTGGTCATCTTGTCCCAAATATGGTGAAGCATATGGTTGAAAAAAATGTTAATTATACACTTCTTGTGTATAATATACACCTCTAACTTTGGAGCTGAAAAATCTGGAAAAAATAGTGTGTCTTATACACAAATAATTATAGAAGCCACTGATCATGAGACACAGAGTATCTTTTCATATTTTTGACTGCTGTAATTTTTTAAAGAAATTTTATTCAGTTGAATTCATTTACTTATTATCTTAATTCTTAAATGATACATTAATATAAATAATTTGATTATGCAAATAGAAAATCTTATTGTAATTAAATTGTATAGACCTTTTTAAATTTGTTATATTTTATTTTGAAAATGACCTTTAGAGGTTAATAATTGTAAACACAAATACTCCCAAAATTTCAGTTGACATTTTGGAGGTCATGTAGTGTATTTAGTTTAATCATTAATTAATGTTAATTATCTTAAATTCAAACTGTAAGATCCTAATTTGCATATTTTTTATGCCTTTGGTATATTTTTCAGGACTCAACACTCCTTCTCTGGCATATTCAATAAAACTCTCTAAACAAAATTTCGCTTTCCTCAGCATGTTTTTCAGGACTCAATACTCCTTCTCTGGCATATTCAATAAAACTCTCTAAACAAAATTTCACTTACCTCAACATATTTTTCAGGACTCAATACTCCTCTGGCATATTCAATAAAACTCTCTAAAAGAGAATTAGCTTGTGATTTGAATTACCATAACCAGAAAATCTGGCAAACACTCACGCACAACACATGGAAACACTGGACAGATAGATAGATAGATAGATAGATATAATATATGGAAGCACCTATGGTCTAATGGTTATCATTGTTGTAAATGGACATGCCAACATAAGTTCAAATCCTGGACAAAGCTGATTGCATTTTACATAGTATTAATACCTTTGAGAAAGATATGAATTTAATTATTTTTCCTCCAGCTGTGAGTAAATAGTAGGGCAGACTGAGTTCTTTAGCTTTAGGTAGGCAAAGAAGAAAAAGAAGAAAAACTCTAAATTCAAACCTGTTAAGCTCTACTTAAAAATTGACCTAGTGACATATCCTGCTTATGCTGAGGGGTTGGTAAATATATATATATCCGAAAACTGCTTCAAAATGATCTAGCTATTTAATGTTAACAAGCTTGTCTAAAGCAATGGCATCTTAAGCGTCTTTAAAATATTCCCTCACAAACTTATTCCTCTTGCATCCTTTTCATCGTCAAAACAACATCCTCTTTAATCTCATTCACAGTCTGGAATCTTCCAGCTTTCAAGAGTAATTTTAGCTTTAGAGAAATCCAAAAGTCACAGGGAGCCAATTCTGTCTGATATACAAGGTGCATACGATAAGTTTCCAGACTTTTTCGTATGGGCACTTTTATTGATAGTACACACATGAAACTCTAGACCCCTTCAAAGTAATCTCCTCTGGCTGCAATGCATTTCTTGTACCATTCCAAAAACTTCTGAAAGGCCCCATGGAAGTCCTCTTGTGTGAGCATGTCAGTCACCTTCGTCACAGCCTCTTTCATCTCCTCAATTGTCTCATAACGACAGCCTGTGAACTTAGGAATAAGCAAAAGTCACAGGGAGCAAGGTCTGGACAATAGGGAGGGTGACGAACTGTTTTGATGCCCATCTTGCTCAAATAGTCTGTGACAAGGATGGAGTTGTGGACCGGTGCATTGTCCTCATGGAAATGCCACTGACCTGATTTGAAGAGTGCTGGCCTCTTCCGACGGAATCTCTTCCTGATCTCTCTTAAAACCTCAACATAGTAACCCTAACCTTAACCCTTTGGCCAATCAACTCTCTGTGTATTGACTTCCTTACATGGACAATGTGATGCTTTATTAAAAAATTCTGTTTTGATATACAAGAGCATTGTGAGCCTTTGTCAAAATATCTGTTTGATGTACAAAGGCATTATTGCTAGTAATTCAATTAAACACCAGTCATTTGTTTACACACAGTTACATGATCAAACAGTTCTATTTCATTCAATTCAGTTTAGCATAAGTCATTTGTTTACACTCAGGTTAGATATCAAACAGTTCTATTTGACCCATAGATAGGACCCTATCAGGTGCTACTGCTCCAGGTCAGAATAGAACTCGGAGCAATGGCAATTTAGGCGTACTCCACATTCCCCAAAGCTCTAGCACAACTAGAGCCTCACTATCAGATTATTTAGCGTCATATCCAGGACACTTGTTAGGGGGAGTCTTACCCCTCTGCAGACAATTAGTTTGTGTATTCTACGATTCCAGCCGACTGGGCTGTAAATATTAAGATCAGAGTATAGTATCTGTGCATTTTTTGAAAAATTCTTACCCTGAAAATATGCATATGGATATGCATTGCATTTTATATTCATGGATTCTTTATCTACTCCATTTATCATACTCTTATTTGTACCTATCTACCTACTTATAAGAAAAAGTAAGTTGGCGTCCATAGTCAAGGGCGACCCACAGGCTCCCTTTTCAATAGCTACTACACCAAGGTGTAGGGAAGGGCGCTACATCTTTCCCTGGATTGCATCACTTTACCCTTGATATGTACCTTATGATGCTGAGTGTTAAGCAAAGAGGTATCAAGTACCATTTTTAAAGTCTTTGGTATGACCTGACTTGGAATTGAACCCAGGTCTCCCGGACCGTTGGCGAACACTCTACCCACTAGGCCAATGAGCCGGTATAAACGTAAAAAAAGCATCAATTCAACTTTTTACATTTTACCTACCTATCTACTGATTTATTAATTGTTCTGTTTGAGTAGAAAAACTTACTTGATAACTAGACAACCTGTGAACCCATTGGATTATCAGTGTAACAGTGGCCCATTAAGTTGTTGATGTTCCATTTAGAAATGGGTTGAAGGCTTCTAATTAGCATTTCATCGTTGCTTCTATTATATTAAGAATTTGGCTGATTAAAAAGTGATATTCAGCCTGAATGTAAACCCCACAAAATTATCACTCAGTTACAACTTGGACTGAGAATTGCTTTATTCTCTAAATTAGAGTTTAACTGGTTAATTGGCCTCGGGGTAGAGTGTTCGCCAATGGTCCAGGAGATCTGGGTTTAGTCCCAGGTCATGTCATACCAAAGACTTTAAAAATAGTAGTTGATACCTCCTTGCTTAACACTCAGCAATATAAGGTACGTATCAAGGGTAAAGTGGAGCAATCCAGGGAAAGGAGTAGTGCCCTCCCCTACATCTCAGTGTAGTAGCTATCGAAAAGGGAGCCTTCTGGTCGCACTCGACTACAGTCCCCAATTTTACTTTACTACGATGTGCCATATGCCATTTTTGTAGGTTTATCAGTAAATAAACACACACACATACACACACACACACACACACATATATATATACATATATATATATTGTGGAGGCGGGAGTGTCTTAGATGTCTATGGAGGATACAGTCAGTGTATTCTTAGCCCTATGGAGAGAATAGTAAAAATTTCAACTAAAAAAACAAATCTCTTAACTTCAATGTTGATTAATGTGTTGGATTTAGAATAGGAACCAAGTAAATAAAATCCTGAATTTTAATCAAGCAGAATTCTTAAGGGTAACATATAGGGTTGTCTATCAATTTGGTTCTGTTACAAGTCATTTTTTACATCTCGTTTACATTGGCATAATGGTTAGAGTGTTTGTTTAATGGCCTGGAAGACCTGTGTTCAATTGTATGTCAAGTCATATCAAAGACTCAAAAAATGTTACTTGATGCTACCTTGCTTAACACTCAGCATTATAAGGTAAGGATCAAGGGTAAAGTGGAACAATTCAGGGAAAGGAGTAGCACCCTCCCCTACACCTCGGTGTCGTATCTATCGAAAAAGGAGCCTTAGAGTCACCCTCGACTACGGTCGCCAATTTAACTTTATAGTGGTTTAACTATAACACAAACGAGTTATCTCCCTTAGATTGTGTTCCTTGCTTCAGCATTATAACAACACACGTTACATAAATGTTTTAGAGGAAGACTTCTCAGAATGATCCATATAGACGCCTGGGGTGGGGATGAATAAGAGCATAGGGGTGAATTTGCTAGTTAGCGTTTATAAATATCTTTATAACAAAACAGAAATTGGTTCAGATCTTTTTATTGTTGTTAACGATGAATATAATCATATTTTCATGAAAGAAAACATTTAAAAACAATTATATTTCATACAAGTTTTTTTTTTAATAAAAAATACTGATTTCTAAACTCTCTTTTTTAAAAATTGGTTATGAGAAGTCTTTGGCAAAAAAGATTATTTAATAATAAGGATAAAAATATAGATTTAATTTTAAAAAATAATGAAAAAATAAAATTGAAATACAATGCCTGAAGTGGAATTGGAACTGAATTTAACTATAATTAAGTGAGTTCCGGAGGTGAAGAAAAAAAAATGGGGTGGGGGTTGAAAAATAAAAGCTCCACTGAGAATTAAGTAAGTTTAATATTGACATTCATATCTGTTAATTCTCCTTCTTTGCTGTCAGTCATAACCAATCACAGCTACCTTCACTAATAAAATGGTGGAATCTTCATAGCACAGGGATTAACATGTTGGACTGCAATATTGTAGTGAGTTTAAACTCTGGTTGCACTATTACATTCTGACTAATACCCTTGGGAAAGGTATGAATCTATTTTGGGGTTAAATAGTACCACTACTGTTCTACTACAAGGATGGCTTTAGCATTAATAACCCAAGAGAGTTAATATGCCATTAAACAAAGAAACTAAACCAAACCAATTATAAAAACCCTTGCTTTTTGATAAAGTCAATTTGGAACTTGGTTCATAAATGATTTAACTTAGCTCATGTATGCAAGCTCATTGGCCCTGTTTCTATTTTTGAGTCCTCACTTTTTCGAGGGGGTGTCCTCGTAGTGTAATGGTTAAAGTGGTGGACTGCAGGATCGTAGTACGCGAGTTCGTATTCCAGTCACGCTATTACGTTCACTCTCGGGCAAATACCCTTGGGAAACGTATGAACCCCCTTATCCTCCTAGCTATGGGTTAAATAGTACTACGACTGTTCCTCTAGGAGAATAGCTTTGGCATTAAATAACCTACAAAGGTTGATATGCCATTAAACAAAGAAACCAGAAACCACTTTTTTGACCGATCAAGGATGACAGAGATTTGAGTTCTCCTGAGACATGAGAGGAATTTTTTTTCCACATATCATTTTTTGGATGATCAATTTGTTTTTCTGCCATATTAATTAGTGAGAGAGGGGGTCTGCACCAATAATCATTTTATTTCTAATTATACATATACTTTTAATTTTCATTGTTCATTTTCAGAATAAATGTGATATTATGGTGAAAAGAATCATAGTTGGTGGTTGGGTTTTATGTCATATCAACCCTTATCGGTTATTTAATGCCAAATCCTATATATATATATATATATATATATATATATATATATATATATATATATATATATATATGTTGGGTTAGTAAAATGGTAATTCCTGTGTATGAATTGAGTGAGGGAGAGGCTCTCTTTGATTGGATGTACTAATCACGTGATTAACCGAGAAGTCTTGGCGCAAGAATCCAAAATTCAAAATCCAGTCAGACAGATTCCACCAGACATTAAAAGCTCTCAGAAAGACAACCCTAAGATACCAGATATCTTCCGTGTGCTGGTAAGTCCCTTAAATTCAACTTTATATGCAGGGAGGATTGTATATTGTTATTAATTGTTTCACGTGTTGATTAATAAATCGTTAGAATTAAAAGAAGTATTAATTCATTTATTTCATTCTTTCTTTTTATTCTCTATTTCCCTCTCTTTTTCTTTTCAATATTTCTCTGTTCTTTTCTTTTCTTTTCTTCTATTTTTTATAGGAATGATAGAGATCTTTTCTGATTTATCATGCAACCTAAATAATGATAATTCCAACTCACAGGATGGTCGAGCACTCACCAGATGTTGCTGAGGGCTGAGATTTTTTTCAAAATGAAAAAAATGCATCTCTGTGCATCGGCTCTGTGCATGGTGAAATGTTAATGGAATTTATTATAAAAATAAAATCAAAAGTAATTTTTGATCAATCTATCACCTTTGCGGTAAAAAATAAAGAAAGACTAAAATTGATCTGATTTGAGGACGGGAGAACTATAAAAGACGAGATTCTTTCAATGTCCAGACAGAGAGAAGGCAGAGCCAGACACCAGAACATTGACCACCGATACCTGAAAGCTCTGAGAAAGAAGGCAACATTCAATATCATACAACACTCATCTTAACCTTCCTACTGCAACATTTGATGGAAGCCAAGTGACTCGGCTAGCATTTTCCTTCTCTGTTGACATAAACTCTAGTTGACCATGTAAGTCTGAAACTCACCCCTATCAACACAAATATTGGAACATTTTTATTTCACAACTCTACTACCATTCAACATAGGTTAGAATTCAAAAAATTAATTTATTCCTACCAATATAACTACCAAACATTTTACTCCTCAATTTTACACACATTCTAATACTCCCCAATACAATTATTAGAACATTTTGTTTCTTTGTTAATACAATTGTTAAATTTTTCTCTTGACTTCTTGTCGTTTGATTTACAACTCTTTGTCTTATCCATTCCTTGCAACGATCTGCTTGATATAACATATTGCTTTTTTTTTATTTTTCTATCTTCTTCTCGCTTTCTCTCTCTTCTTCTTTTCTATTTCTCTTTCTTCTTATCCTCTTTTTCCCCTCTCATTTTCTCTTCTATTTCTCTTTTTTCTTTTCCTCTCCCTTCTTTTTCTCTTTTCTTTTCCTCTCTCTTCTTTTTCTCTTTTCTTCTCTTCTCTCTTCTTCTCTTCTTTTTCTTCTGATCCTTTCATTTTCTCTCTTTTCTCCTCTCTTTTTCTCTTCTATCTCTTTCTCTCTTCTCTTTGATTTTACTTTCTCTTCTCTTCTTTTACAATTAAACATTTACAAAAGGATCAAATTTTGGCATTGAATAACCCATAAAGAGTTTGTTTACCAGTTAACAAATAAATCGAGCCAAACCAAACTGAAAATGATGAAGGTTTTAGACAGTGCAAGAATAAAACTACTTAATACTATGACCACAGCTTAGAATATTCCTTTTCATAATAACTAGACATAATCTTACTGCTCTTAATTTAGTAACACACTAGATTTATATACACTTAAAATATGAACCCCCTTATACTGAAAATATGAAATAATTTATCCAGTTATTAATTCAGGACATTTACTTGTTACTTTGCCAAATCCATATCATACCATATATCAAAATAGAAACATTTTGTTGAGATTGCAAGAGTCTGAATGTGGGTTAAAAGTCAAAGGAAAAAACGTTGACAATTTCTGATGTTCAGGAACACAAAGGATAAAATTGTCATCCATTGAGAAACCTGAAAAAATAAAATAGAAAAAGGGTGGTATTCATTGCTTAAGAAGCCAACAAAAAGTAGTTAACAAACAAAAAATGGGATAAATATTTATCCTCGTTTTTACAACAGTTTTACATTTAGGTTTTATTATTATTACGATTAGGTTTTATTGCACATATGATCAGGTTACAATAAGGCATGAGATCTTCAAAGGGAAAACTATGATGTTCCTTTCTTTTACGGTTCCCCAGGAAGAGGATTATTTTGCTTAATAGTGAATCCGGTAATTAACGTTACATTAATTTAAAAAAAAAAACTTTTAAAGGGGAAAAAGAGTTATTTCCCTTGGAGTATGAATTTTTGTCTGTGTATTAATCTTTATTTGTTATGCTTCCTTGAACATCTCCGCTTTTTATCATTTTCTCGCATCAATCTTTAAAAAAAGAAAAAAAAACTTTGCCAAGGACATATACAACATTTTCATACAGATCAAATTCTGTTACGTAATTCATCTGATTGTTTTCAAAAATTCCCAATTAAATTCTTTTTCTTACCATTTTTTCTGAAATCATCCAATTTAATTTGAAATGTTTATGTTATTGCTGTTTTTGATCTGATTAGGTAATTTGTTCCCAAAATATATCACGCTGTTAGTAAAAAGATCTAATTGGTTAGTAGAATTAGTTTTTTAAAATTTGTCTTGATCGGAAGTTTGAGGAGAAATATGGAAAAAATGTCTACCATAATGAAAAATTCCATTAATTTTATTTTGAAAGTTTCAGTTAAATCGCCTCTAATTCTTCTTTCTTGTAAAGTAGTTCATCCTAATTTCTCTTATCCCTCCTTTTAACTATAATCTTTTACTTTTTAAAATTATTTTTGTCATTCTTCTTTACGTAACCTCCAATATCAATATCACACTCCAATTTCCATGTCTTTCCATGAGCCCAGGACTGAGTACAATATTCTACATGGCATAAGGCCAAATAAAAGCAAGAAAATGTAGATAGGAAGATTTTGTTACCCCAGGTCTCCAAATAAGTAGAGTCAAGGAAAAAAAAACTGTCCTCCCTTTGGATATGACGTACCCAATATCGTATGCATTATTTTAGTATTAAATTTAATGGACTTCAGGTGTGTTGTTATAAGCTCTCTTGAAGATCTTATGCCCGTAACTTATGAGTTATGAGTTGTCTTACTTTAACTTGTTGACCGCGTGATGGCCGTGCAAAAGCAGGACGACCAGCACGAACATACATTCAGCAACTATGTAAGGATACGGGATGTTGTCCTGAGGACCTGCCTAAGGCGATGAACGATAGGGAGAAGTGGCGAGAGAGGGTCAGGGATATCCGCACTACCAGCACGACATGATGATGATGATGATGATATATATATATATATATATATATATATATATATATCCCACACCCGTTGACCTTGGGGTGAGCTGACGAATGGTACTCCCATTTTTCTAGGTCGTTAATGTCTTTATTGTTTTACTTGCATTTCTTTATTCTCCCCCTTTTTTCTTCTTTTTTTTTGGTGGGGGTATATACTGTAAACCATATTTGCTGATCTTATCCCCAGAAGAAGCATGTATGTTATCTGAATAGGTGAAGATAATATTCTTTGTTGCAATAAATTTATAATGGTTCTTTAACCATGGTTGAGTTTTCTCCGAGTTACATTATATACATATATATATATATATATATAGATACACACACTGGGTGACCGGAGTTCAATCCCAAGTCGGGTTCATACCAAAGACTTTAAAAATGGTACTTGATACCTCTTTGCTTAACACTCAGTATTATAAGGTAGATATCAAGGGTAAAGTGGAGCAATCCAGGAAAAGGAGTAGCGCCCTCCCCTACACCTCGGTGTAGTAGCTTTTGAAAAGGGTGCCATCTGGTCGCCTTTTACTACAGTTGCCAACTTTATTTACTTACTTACATACATACATATATATATATATATATATATATATATTTACTAAGCTTATTTTAGTCCCAAGTTATTTAAGTCATTAGATGGAGTATTCTCAGAATTAATTGATGACATTTCAGCTATAAACAAAATAGTTGGCAGACTGTTTTCTTAAGCCTTGGTGGGCAACCGGTCTAAGAGAAATATAACTCTGAATTTTAAATCAAGACCTTTAGTCTGCAAGGCAGTCCAATGTTATCTTTAGAATCATTCTGGCCACATCTACAACCTTGTTATTCTCTTGGATAATGTTGGTGATATTTAGAATAGAGATTTGGTTCATAGATGACTGCTAGTCATCCATACAGCCTAACCCAAATCTACATTCAGATCCAGAAATAGATCCATGGGGTCTCCCAAGAGATGCTCTGTCATTGTATTTTTTGTTTGTTTTCTTCATTTGATTATTGGATTTTATCTAACCATTAAAGTAAGTTACATGTATTGAAATAAATAACCATCAATGTGACTTGAACCTCCACTCCATATCTGATAAGCTTATCTAAAATGGGCAATGCTTTAATGATAAGCTTAGTTTAGTCTGATATAGGGTCACAGTTGCACATACTTGAGTGAGTCGACAGTTTTACAATATTTTGGTCATGTGAGGCACAATATGGCTGCTCAGAAGTTAATGAACCGTAGTGGACTATGAGGATTCTGAGCTGAACTGATACTCTTCAAGTGCTACTTGCTGGATTTACCTGTTTGGCTTGGTTTGGTTTAGTTAGATTTTATGGCATATCAGCTATTGTAGGTTATCTAATGCTAAATCCTCTCTATATATATATTAGATATATTAAAGGTTTAACCCCTGAGATTAAATGGTCCATATTAAAAAACTTGAATACTCCAAAATGCTTTGATAGTAGATGTAATCTGTGCCTAGAGGAAAAAATACAGATAATGATATACCCAGACCCTGAAAAATTATTAAATCAGCGATGTGAATTAATAGCTAGATGTAGACATAGGAATAAATTTAAACTATAGACAAATTATCATAGATAATGTTTAAATAAAAAAACATAGGATAAAATTGAGATTTAAGGTGAAATGAATTAAAATAGAATAAAATAAAAAAGATGAGAAGAAACCATGTGATGTGTACGTACTCTTCAATGGAAGGATAACTGAATTAATTGGCATGAAAATAAAATTTTAGATTAAAAAATTTTAATTTTAGATTTTGAATTTAATTTAATATAAGTATTACTGTATCTTTACGTAAAGTTATTAAAGAAAGTTGTATTTATCTAAATTAGTATCATATCTGGAGTTTTTAGTTGAAATTTATTTAGGATTTTAAAAAATAAAAAAAATTAATTTACTATAATTCCAACCGGTAATAAAAACAAAAAAAACAGAAGTGGGCTAAATGAGGAGAAAACTCTTCAACCCTCTTTTACCCTGTCCCACCCTTCTTTCCTGCGTCTATTCTGAATTATTTTATCTATTTGATCCGAAGAAGTCCTGTTATTTTTGGTGTTTTTGATTTATATCAAAACCCATAACAGGATGGAAATAAATTTGTAATCCTAATGTGATTGTTTTTTTCTTTTTTCTTAAAGAAATATATTATATATATATATATATATATATATACATATATATGATTTGTAAACACATTTTGTAAATAACTTTCTTAAATAAGCCTGAGATATTTTTTGCACACAGTTAAATGGTTTCAAGTATTGCTATATAACAGTTCCAATTTAACATCAGTCATTTTTTTGTACACTTAGTTTGTTCTGTTTCACCCACAGATAGGACCCTATCAGGTGCTACCACTCCAGGTTAGAGTGGACCTGGGAGCAATGGCAATGAAGGGATACTCCACATTCCCCAAAGCTCCATCCGATAGTTTTGTCATATTCAGAACACTCT
This sequence comes from Sepioteuthis lessoniana, assembly GCA_963585895.1. Taxonomy (NCBI): domain Eukaryota; kingdom Metazoa; phylum Mollusca; class Cephalopoda; order Myopsida; family Loliginidae; genus Sepioteuthis; species Sepioteuthis lessoniana. The sequence continues at coordinate 12,448,767 of OY757939.1, forward strand.
TTGGGGAAGTACTTACCCCTCTGCAGAGATGCAGTCTGTGTATTCTACAGCCCCAGCCAACCATAAGTTTTTAGGCATCAAGTACCATTTTTTGAGTCTTTGGTATGACTCAACCTGGGATTGAACCCAGGTCTCCTGGGCCATTGGCGAACACTCTAACCATCATGCCAGAAATTATTTGTTTTTAAGAATTGTCACTTGAAACTATAATTATTGACAAAGAATTATTATTAGTGACTTGAAATTGTATAACAATATGCAAGTAATTACTTGAAATCAATATATTTGAAATAGTTATTTGAAATCAATATATTTAAAATTAATAATTATTGAAATCAATATTTTTGAAATAATTACTTGAAATCAGTATATTTGAAATCAACTTTTCTTGAAATCATATAACAATATGCAAACAAATGTCTATTGTCAAAGAGGAATAATTACTTGAAACCATAGAGTTATTAGTATTAGATAGGAATACTTGAAACCTTACAACTGTAAATTATTAGTATTAGATTGGTATAGTTGACGTATTCAATAAGTTTCCAGAATTTTTTTATACAGGCATTTAAAATTGTCGTAGACTCTTAAAAATTCAGTATGTTATTGCTATATATCTTATGAGATGATTGACCAATTCTTATGATTTCAGGTTCAAATGAACAGCTACAGCAGCAATTGGAATACACCCTACTAAAGCCTGATTGTCACAGCTGGTGAATTTCAAAAATGCAATCTGGACGTAAGGACACTTTAGAAGAACGATATGCAATAAAATTCTGTTTTAAACTTGGAAAAAATGACATAGAAACGTATGGAATACTTCAGACTATTTGAGCAAGATGGGCATCAAGACAGTTCCTCAGCCTCCCTATAGTCCAGACCTTGTTCCCTGTGACTTTTGGTTATTTCCTCAGCTCAGAGGCTGTCATTATGAGACAATTGAGGAGATGAAAGAGACTGTGATGAAGGTCATTGACATGCTCACACAAGAGGACTTCCATGGGGCCTTCCAGAAGTTGTTGGAACAGTACAACAAGTGCATTGCAGTCAGAGGAGATTACTTGGAAGGGGACTAAAGTTTCATGTGTGTACTATCAATAAAAGTGCCCATACGAAAAAAGTCTGGAAACTTATTTAATGATCTTGTAAGTAGTTGTAAGTTGGCTGACAGTAGTCATGGGTGACATGAAGGCTCCTTTTTCAATAGCTGCTACACTGAGGTCACTGAGGCTTAGGGGAGGGAGCAACTCATTTTCCTGGATGTTCCACTTCCCCTTGATCCTTACCTTGTAATCTTGAATGCTATGTAAAGAGGAATCAAGTACCATGTTATGACTCGACCTAGGATTGAACTCCAGTCTCCCAGACCATTGGCGAACACTCTAACCATTATGCTAATGGGCTGGTATAAAGTCTACATATAGCTGTGTGCAAAAACTCTAATGAAACAACTGCACACAAAATTTACAAGGAACGCATTTGTTTGGGCATAAAATAACCCTGGACAGCTTGGCATGCCATTAAAATCAACCAACCTATGAATGCAATCCATCGAAACTTTTGTAAACCCTGTTTTATGAAACAAAAATTGATTTTCCAAGTCGGCAAATAAAGTATTGTGTCCTGAAACTGACATACAGGTTAAAAGGTTGGTGTAATGGGGTGTAAGGGACTGGGGATTTACGAGGTAGAAATTGTAAGTTTTAGATAAGATATCTATGGTGACAATCCCAGAGGCAATTTTAAGATTATAATTCCTTTGAGTGGGTCTTCAAGATGCTGGAATACTAATAAAAAAAGTTGTTTCTTGAGTAATGGGGGCAGAAGGGAAATAAAATATTTTGACCTTTACCTTGCTTTTCTTGGGGTACCTTTAAGAGTTCATCTAGTCCAGAGGTCGAACTCACACACACACACAGACACACACACACATACTCACTCACTCACAACGGAGAGGCAAATGGTTATTTCTAACACTTATATTTCATTACTTATTGTAATATAAGTGGAGAGAAGAACGGTTAGAGACTGTGAGGGATTCTTCTAATTAATTCCTAACATGGTTCCTGTCTTTACTGAATGGATTATTTACTTATGGATTATATCTGCTTTTCTCTGGCTTTTGAGATTGTGGTATATGTTTTATTAATGATTTGAGAAAACAGGAGCATAGGTCAACTGAAGTCTTTTCAAATTGAGATATATATATATATATATATATAGAGAGAGAGAGAGAGAGAGTGATAGATAGATAGATAGAGAGAGAAAGATAGACAGATAGATAGATAGATAGATAGAGAGAGAGAAAGAGTGAGAGAGAGAGAGAGTGATAGATAGAGAGAGAGAGAGAGAAAGATATATATATATATAGAGAGAGAGAGAGACAGATAGAGTGAGAGATAGATAGATAGATAAAGAGAGAGAGATAGACAGATAGATAGAGAGTGAGAGAGATAGATAGATAGAGGGTGAGAGATAGAGAGAGTGATATATATATATAGAGAGAGAGAGAGATAGAGAGAAAATGATAGATAGATAGAGAGAGAGAGAGAGAGAGAGAGAGAGAGAGAGAGAGAGAGAGAGATCAACGAAATAAGAAAGTAAAAAGAAAATATTTGAAAGAATTTTTGAAAAAATTTTTTTGATTATTCATTTTATTATTTTTAGAAAAGAAACTAGATAACATCTTACTATATGTTTACTTCAGGTGGATTATTGTCCCTTGTAACTATGACAACAGAATTTCTAATTAATCTATAACATAGTGAGACCAGATTGCCTGGCCAGAATTATAATGATCTGATTTTTATGTATTTACCCAACCCCTCTGCACAAGCAGGATGAGGCACAAGGTCAATTTTTTTAGCGGAGTCTAAGAGGTTTGAATTCAGAGTTTTCCTTCTCCTAGACTGGTTGCTTAAACAAGGCAAAAGAACTCAGTCCACCCTACTATTAACTCATAGCTAGAGGGAGAATAATTGGATTCATACTTTTTATACCAAGGGTATTAGTGCTATGTGAAATGCCAACAGCCTCTTTGAGGATTTGAACTCATGTTGCCGTGTCCATTTCCTATGACGATAACCATTACACCACGGGTACCTCTGAATTTTATATTTGTGTTACCATAACAGTAAAAATGGCACATCATAGCAAGACTTTTGTTCGGCCAATGATGTCAAAACGTTCTTAAAGAATAAAGGATTGGATTGATTGATTGATTTTAATGGCATGTTAACCAGTCTAGGGTTATTCTATGCCTAAAGGTTAGGGAATTGTGCACATTGTATGTTCATATTTACATCTTTTGTGTTGTTGTTACTTAAAATTTTTTTTTTTTTTTGCACATATTTATATGGTATCAATGTTCGCCAATGTTCCGGAAGACAGAGGTTCAATCCCAGGTCGTGTCATACCAAAGACTCAAAAAATGGTACTTGATGCTGCCTTGCTTAACACTCAGCATTATAAGGTACGGATCAACGGTAAAGTGGAGCAATCCAGGTAATGGAGTAGCTCCCTCCCCTACACCTTGGTGTAGTAGCTATTGAAAAGGGAGCCTTCGGGTCCCCCTCGACTAATTTTGCCAACTTTACTTTTATTGCTGTCTGATACTAATGATTTACTTACAGTTGTATGGTTTCAAGTATTCCTCTCTAATACTAATAAGTTTTAAATAGATCCCTTTGACTCATAGATGAGCCCCCAACAGGTACTTCCACTCCTGGTCAGAGTGGACCTGGGAATCATGGCAATAAAGGTGTACTCGTGGAGGTGCCCGTGGTGTAATGTGGAGGTGCCCGTGGTGTAATTGTTATTGTCGTAGGAAATGAACACGGCGACACGAGTTCAAATCCTGGACGAGACTGATTGCATTTCACATAGCACTAATACCCTTGGGAAAGGTATATATCTAATTATTCTCCCTCCAGCTATGGGTAAATAGTAGGACAGACTAGGTTATTCAGCCTTGGTGAGGCAACTAGTCTAGGAGAAGGAAAACTCTGAATTCAAACCTGTTAAACTCTGCTTAAAAATTGACCTTGTGTCATATCCTGCCTGAGCGGAGGGGTTGGTAAATAGGATAAAGGTGTACTCCACACTTCCCAGATCTCCAAAAATGGATCCTTGCCACCAGATGCAATTTAGTATCATACTCAGGACATCCCTTGGGGGAGGGGGCTTACTCCTCTGCAGGGGGTACAGTCAGCATATTCTCAGCCTTACAGATAGAGCAGTAAAATAAATTTCCGATTCAATTCGCAACTTAATAGCACTGGGTCTATGTTCATACTCACTCTGCCCATTATAATTTCTCAAGGAAGACAACTATTACCAGCTAATTGTAGAGTACTTTCCCTTATTGTCAATTATGATAAGTGACATTTAAGTGACTATATATAAAATTGCGTGTTTTATATATTATGAGGTACGAGGATCATTAAATAAGTTTCCAGACTTTTTTCGTATGGGCACTTTTATTGATAGTACACACATGAAACTCTTGTCCCCTTCCAAGTAATCTACTCCGACTGCAATGCACTTGTTGTACTGTTCCAACAACTTCTGGAAGGCCCCATGGAAGTCCTCTTGTGTGAGCATGTCAATGACCTTCATCACAGCCTCTTTCATCTCCTCAATTGTCTCATAATGACAGCCTCTGAGCTGAGGAAATAACCAAAAGTCACAGGGAACAAGGTCTGGACTATAGGGAGGGTGAGGAACTGTCTTGATGCCCATCTTGCTCAAATAGTCTGTGACAAGGATGGAGTTGTGGACTGGTGCATTGTCCTCGTGGAAATGCCACTAAGCCGATTTGAAGACTGCTTGCCTCTTCTGATGGAATCTCTTCCTGATCGCCCTTAAAACCTCAACATAGTAACCCTAAGCCTAACCCTTTGGCCAATCAACTCTGGTGTATTGACTACCTTACTCCTGCCACACCTCTCATCATCCCTCACGGACTCCCTGGCTTCCTTGAATCTCTTATGCCACTCAAAAACTGATGCTCAATTCATGCAAGATGCTCCAAAAGCAGTCTGAAGCATTTCATACGTTTCTATGGCATGCATTTTTTACAAGTTTAAAACAGAATTTTATTGCATATCGTTCTTCTAAAGTGTCAGATTGCATTTTTGAAATATACCAGCTGTGACAATCAGGCTTTAGTAGGGTGTATTCCAATTGCTGCTGTAGCTGTTCATTTGAAGCTGAAATCATAAAAATTAGTCAGTCATCTCATAAGATGTATAGCAATAACATACTGAATTCTCAAGAGTCTATGACAATTTTAAATGCCTCACAAAGAAGATGGTTTTTGGTGTGGTGTTGTTGGGAAATTATGACATTGGGTAACTAGCTTTTTCTTATTATCCTTCATTCACTTGTTGTCTTCTTTTTGTTTGTTGAAGCTGCAAAGGAATTAAATACAGAAAGGAAAGAGACAGAGATATTTTTAAACCCAATTTTTATTTTTACGACTATTTTTTAGTGAGGAACATTTTCCTGAACCAGTAGAAATAACTGTACTCCCTGATCAAGGCATTGGATTTTAGGAATCATTTTAGCAAATTGTGAATCATTGGTATCAAGTATAAGGGATTTAAGGATCTGCCATGTGTGTCTGTGGTCAGTCGGTATGTTCAGCTGACACTGCTACAAGCAGGAGACACAACACACTGCTTGGCAAGAGGCCTTAGCAGACACATGGACAAACAGAGAAGGTTGTCTATCCCAGTCTAGTTAGTAAAAGGCTTCCGAGAAAGAGTTTTTCTTTGGCGCCAGGAAGCCCATCTTTTTCGGCTTGCATGGATAGCACTTCCTGTAGGAGGCCTTCTGGGAAATTATTATTTTTGTGTTTATTTTATTTCATGTTTACTTTTTTTATTTTTATTTCTATTTTTGTATGTTATTGCTTTTTTTATTTCTTATTTAACCACTACGATATAAATAGATTTTCTTTGGTGCGTAATTTAATTTGACCGTTAGAGTCGCTGATCATTATCACCCAATCAGGATGACCTATCCTATTCAGCACGAACCATATTTCCTAGCAGCACCAAAAATTGAAGAAAGCCCGCAAAACTCTCTCCCTCAGAAATCCTTAATGGGAACGGACATCTTGTTGTCTGCTCCTGAATAGCAGTAGCAGCATCCTACACTATGAGGAGAGCCATCTAGTTTATGGACCTCTTGGGTCTACTCTTCTAGACCAAGGGATCCTAGTTAAAAACAAATTAGATGATACGCTCTAACAACTTCCGACTTTCTTTCCTTACTACGAGACTCGCAGCATACCAGCATAAACCCCTTACTTCATGCTGCCATTAAAACCTTGATACAAAACCTAACAACGTCTTCGTTCTACTCCACCACCTTTATTTTCCATCAACATTTAGTGAGGGGATAACAACCAACGTTACCAACAAAATACCAACGTAATACCAACATAACCAACACAAAACCAACTTAAACCAAAAACCTAATAATAAAAAAATATTTATAATGATAATGTCATCCCCATCGATATAGATTGTTACGGTATTACTTCGGCTATCGTTATTGATAAAGTGATGAGAGAAATGGGCAAAGACTTTACTGTAGATGCCTCTACATACTATTGTAAAGTGGAAATGTTGGTGGTGTAGTGGTTATTGTCATAGGAAATGAACTTGGCAAGGTGAGTTCAAATCCTAGATGGGACCATTTGTATTTCACGTCATGTTAATCCTCTTGGGAAGAGCATGAATCCATATTCCATGGTGTAATGGTTATCGTCGTAGGAAATGGACACAGCGACACGAGTTCAAATCCTAGACGAGGCTGATTGCATTTCACATAGCACTAATAACCTTG
>OY757939.1:12463124-12478124 GCA_963585895.1 Sepioteuthis lessoniana
AAGGAAAAATGAACCTAAATGCACACATATTATTTTACCTACCTCCCCTTGAAAAAAAAACACTTTTCTTTTTTACTTTTTAAAAATGAATAAATAATAAATTGATATAATTATGGTCGGAGTCTGTGATAGGGTAATGGTTAATGTGCCAATTTGTTGGCAAGTTCTTTTCGCACTAAGTGTCCCGTGTGCCAAAAATCTGTCAGATTAATGGAAATTTTGACACCAGGAGGTAAAATCCTAGTTTAATCACGCAGAAAAAAACAACAAAAACCAAAAATAACCAAAAATAATAATTGAATTTGGCATACGGCTCCAAAAACCAACGATTCCTTTCTAATGGTAAAAAACTTCAAGAAAATCCAATAAATTAACGACTTGAAAAATAAAAAATAAAAAATAAAAAAATAGTCTTTACTTTAATAAAACTAAAACTACCATTTTTGCACGTAACTGGATTTTGATTTTTTGAGAAAATTCAAGTGATGTTGTCAGTAGTTATTTGCTATTCACCCAAAGCTAAAAATGTGGGGCACAAAAAGATTGATCGAGCAATTGATGGATTGATTTTAACGGCATGTCAATCCATTAAGGTTTATTTAATGCCTCTCTATTATACATTCATATTTACATTTTTTGTGTCGTTTTTTAAAGTTTTTGCACATGATATCAGGTATTCCTATATAATATCTATTTGACCAATAGATGAGACCCTACCAAGTACTACCACTCCAGGTCAGGGTGGACCAGGGAGTAATGGCAGTAAGTGGGTTCTCCACACTCCCTAGAGCTCTAGAACTGGATCATCACCATCATTGTTATTATTATTATTATTATTATTATTATTATTATTATTCTTTTTCGAGTTTTTCACACAAGCGTTAGCAGATGGTTTCTCACTGGAATTTGAGTAGCAACAAGTCTCCCCAATTTTTTAGATGAAGCTTGATGATTTTTATCATTAAGGGTTTTCGGACTATTGTCTTCATCTTTATTGTTATTTCCACTTCATCCTTTATTGAATCCACGGGGGTCGCCTGTTCTGATTTCATTAGCCATAACTGGGTACAAGTGTTAAGTATTCCTGTATTGTTACTTGACTGTAGTCAGGATTGAACCTGCAACCACTAGATGTTTGTCTCCTTAGAAGCTTAGGGAACCAATGACTATAACTGTTATGCCATGTGTCCTGACTGCAGGCGAGTAACAACACAGGAATACTTAACACTTGTACCCGGTTATGGCTAATGGAATCAGAACAGGCAACTCCTGTGGATTCAATAAAGGACGTAGTTCAAAGTTCCGCATAGGTTCCTGAGTTTGACACATATCTGAAGAAGGGCGGAGGACATACCAGCCGAAAGGTTGTAGAAATAACAATAAAGATGAAGACAATAGTCCGAAAGCCTTTAATGATAAAAGTCTCCTCAAGTCTCCAAAATTCTTCTCAGTATTCTGGCCGATTTCAACAATGCTGTAGTTTGGATGGTCTCCACTCGTCCTCCAATTTCCAAATCTTCTAACCCTTTTACTAAGTCTTTAAGGATCATTCCTAGTTGACAAATTACAATTGGTATCGCTGTCACCTTCATGTTCCATCGCTTTTTTAGTTCTCTGGCAATATCTAAGTATTTGTCTTTTTTTCCATTTTCTTTGATTGTCACTCTGTGTTTGGCTGGGACAGCAAAGTTTTGGCAGTTCTCTTTTTTTTGTTAACAATCACTAGATCTGGTCTTCTATCCGAGATTGGGTGATATGTTAGTGTCTCAAAATCCCAGAGAATATTGTGTGTCTCATTCTCCAGGACAGATTCTGGTTTGCGCCTATACCATCTGGCTGTATGGTCAAATTTCAATTTCTTGTACAATTCCCAGTGGATCACCTTTCCCACCCAGTCATGTCTAATCTTGTACTCTTTTTGTGCTCATTTGCTGCATTTGCTTCTCATGTGATTAATCATTTTGTCCCTATCACCACATAACCTACATTTGCTATTTTCTTGCCTCTTATCTATTTTTGCTTAAACATAGTTGGTCCTCATGGCGTTGTTTTGTGCTGCTATTAGAAGAGATTCTGTTTCTCTCTTAAAGTTTTTCTATTATTATCATTATTATTAGTTTTTCACACCAGCATTAGCTAATGGTCTTTCATTGGAGTTTGAATGACAGCAAGTTTCCTCAAGTCTCCAGGACTTTTCTCAGTATTGTAGCCGATCTTAATAATGCAGTAATCTGGATGGTCTCCACTTGTCCTCTGATTTTTAAAATCTTCCAGTGTCTTTACTAAGCCTGTGGGGATTGTTCCAAAAGCATTAATTACAATGAGTACATCTGTCACCTTCATGTTCCATAGTTTTTTAAGTTCTCCAGCAAGGTCTACATACTTATCTCTCTTTTTGCTTTCTTTAATTTTTACTCTGTGGTCTGTCTGTATAGCAAAGTCCACTATTCAGCAGATTCTCATTTTTTGTTGACTATAAATAGGTCTGGTCGTCTGGCTGAGATTATGTCATATTATTATTATCATTATTATTATTATTCAAGTCCAAGCAATAGGAATCCTCTTCAGCTCACCAGGACTCTTCTCAGTATTCTTAGCTGATCTCAGCAGTCCTCTTATCTGGATTCTTCCATGGATCTCCAATTCCTTCAATCTTGTTTCCAGTTCCTTTGGAATTGTTCTAAGGGCTATAGTCCATAGTTTTTTGATTTTTTTTCTAGCAAAGTCCAGTTATCTATTTAGATATTATTATTTTATTCCTTGAGAGTTTTTCACACCAGCTCTAACAAGTGGTTTTTTCCTCAGGTCTCCAAGACTCTTCTTAGTATCCAAGCTGATTTAAAGAGTGCTGTGGTCTGGATGATCTTGATTTTGCCTCTGATCTCCAGTTCCCCCCAATCTCTTTTTTCCAGACCTTTAGAGACCATTCCCAGAACTCAAACTACACTGTCACTTTCATGTCACACAGTTTTTTCAACTCTCTGGCAAAATCCCTGTATTTGTCTATCTTTTCCTTTTCTTTTGTTTTCACTGTATGGTCTACAAGAACAGCAAAATTCACTTGATAACAAATTCTTTTCTTTTTGTTAATTAATTATAGGTTTGGTTTTCTGGTTGGGATCTGATGATCCATTTGAAGCCTCAGAGATTTTAATGCATCCCATTTTCTAGGATACATTCTTGTTTTTGCATATATCATTTGTCAGTATGATCAAATTTTAATTTCTTGCACAGTTCCTAGTAAATCACCTTTCCTACCCAATCATACCTACCCTTTTTTTTGTCTCCAAAAAATTCTTATTTTTTACAGTTTCATTTTTGAAAAAGCAGCATAGTTTTAATTCAAATATGAATTTACCCTCAAAAAATTTAATGATAAAAGAATCTAAAAATTCATGTAATACAATATTCTTTTATTTTAGGAAATTCTTTTTGGTAACATTCGAAATATTTTAAAAAATGTAACACTAAACTAATGAGTGGTTTTAAACATTATAATTATATTTTCTGAAGACTTTTTTTTTTTAGTTTTTAATTACCTGTTGATTTACAGTGATAAAAAAATATATTTGTTTGATTAATTTTCTTTTTTACTCAACTAATTTCTAACAATAAAAAGAAGCTAAGAATTAAAAATGTGTCCTAATCTTTCAGTGGAAAACATTGAATATTAATTCAAATAAAAAGTATTCTTTGATGCTGTAAATAGTTTAATTCTTTAAAAAGCTTTTTTAAGTTACACTTATTAAAAATTAATATATTTTGTTCTAATATGAAAAATATTCATTTAAAAAAATCAGTTTTTGAGTCATCAGTTAACAATGTTTTCGTTTACTTTTTATTTTTATTTTTTCTCTCTGGAAAAGTAAAATCATACGTAACCATGATTTATTGTTTTATACATCCCAAAATAAATTGATACTTAAGGATATTTGGTTTGAATTGGGTTAAGTTTATGCCGGCAAAATAAGGTTTGTTTATTTTTTAGTCTGATTGTGAATTAGGAATAAGTTATTTTCATCCATTTGTTTGATCTGAAGAATTTTTAGACCATTGATTAATATCAATGCTTTTTAACCGGATGGACATAAATAAATTATCATCTTAATATGACCGATTGTTAGTTTTTTGTTTTACATATATATATATATATATATATATATATATATATATATATATATATATATATATATTGAAGAGTGTATATTTAGGCAGCAAGTTGTTATTAAGGCAAGTTTTATTAAAGACGATGGAATACTGTTTGTTTATTATTTTTAATTGTAATTTTTCAAGTCTTCTTGTTATTTTTCTTGTGTTGGAATCTAGGTGGTAAGGGAATTGTCCCATATCTTCTGCCCAAGCCCTTTCGACCATACTTTTAGTTGTCATCAGAATGTGTGATGGATACAAAAGACCATATTTAAGTAAAAAAAACTTTATAAATAGGCTAAGCATGGGTTTCCCACTATGAGCCTGAGTGACAAAGACAGTCCTTGGTGTAGAAACACAGTAACTCTCTACGAATGAAAAAGTTCTAAGTGTAGCTGTTCATAAAGAAAGTCATGCGGATGATATTCTGGGACATGAAAGGATCCGTCATTATTGATTTCCTTGAAAAAAGTGCAACTGTAAACAGAGCTTCCTATTAACAATCCCTTAGGCAAAATTCACCTTATTTATTGAGTGACCTTCATCTATGTATATTTATATATATGTTGAAAAATAAACAGGAGAAAGAATATACTTGATGCGGATGAAAATTTATTTATTTATATATATATCTATTTTTCAACATATTGGTCTGATTCATTTTATTCTCTCTCTCTCTCTCTTTCTCTCTCTCACACACACACACACACACACACACACACACACACACACACACACACACACACACACATATATAAACACAATTATTGCGTATATGTATATAATTATTGCACTTATATATGTGTGTGATCATTTTCATACATATTTATGAATGTATATATTATAGCATATATATATCATTGCATATATATATATATATATATATATATATATATATATATATATATATATATTGTATTTTATACAGATGGATATTTGAAGATGTTTCATGTCAGCAATACTTAAGAAGGTGAGACATTCAGGATTAATATCCACCATTGTTTTTTAAAGATATAAGGATCCTAATTCACCTTCTGTTTACTGCTAGAATATGAACAATGTCTTTATAAAGGAATTAAATATCATCACAAAAAGTTAAATCATTAAGTTAAGTTTTGAATTCCAAGCTCCATTTTTCACCTCAGTCTTTGTGAAAGGTCTTTAAGTACATATAATGCTACTGTAGCAAAAACCCTATCAAAGGCAAAGTTATACTTAAGGGGAAAATTATACTTAAAACACCCAGTAATCAGCCAACATGGCTTTTCTTATATTGATATGGTCTGTGAATAGGTCAAGGGAAATAATCAGTACTCTAATAATTATTTCCCTTCGCCTATCGGCATCATTTTATTTTTAATCTTTTTCTCCTTTAAGTTTTTTGCAGTAGTTTTAACTGGTGGTTTTTCACTGAACTTTGAGTGACAGCAAGTCTCCTCAGATCTCCAGGACTAAGTATTCTAGCCGATCTCAACAGTGTTGTGGTCTGGATTGTCTTGATTCTGCCGGGGGGGGGGGGGTCCTTGTCATCTAATGGTTAAAGTGATGGACTGCGGACTCGTAGTAAGCAAGTTCGAACTTCATTCGCACTATTACGTTCACTTTCGGACAAATACCCTTGGGAAAGGTATGAACCCCCTTATGATCCTAGCTATGGGTTAAATAGTACCACAACTGTTCTTATAGAAGGATGGGCTTGGCATTAAATAACCTACAAAGGTTGATTTGCCATTAAGTAAAGAAATCAAACCAAACCTTGATTCTGCCTCTGATTTCCAGTACACCCAGTCTCATTTCCAGGCTATTGGGGACCATTCCAAGTGCTCTAACTATAATTGGTATCACTGTCATTCATGTTCCACAGTTTTTTTTAGCTCTTTAATAAGATTTAATTATTTGTCTATCTTTTTATTTTATTTTATTTTCACTCTGTTGTCAGTCGGAATGGCAAAATCCACGAGAAAATAAGTTCTTTTCTTCTTAATTAGTACTAGGCTGGTCTACTGACTGGGATTTAATGAACTGTTTGTATTTAAAAGTCCCAGAGAATTTTATGAATCACATTTTCTCTGATAGATTCTGGTTTTTGCATATACCCTTTGAATTTTGATTTTTTTTAAATCGTAATATGAGCTTCGGTAAAAATCACACATAATTGTAGTAATTAATTGTGATATAAGAACTTTAAATTTGTAAGTCCCAAAAATTCTTACTGAACTGCCCAACAGGACATATAGTGAAATGGTTATCATATTTAACCAACCCCTCCGCTCGGGCAGGATATGACACAAGGTCAATTTTAAGCGGAGTTTAACAGGTTTGAATTCAGAGTTTTCCTTCTCCTAGACTAGTTGCCTCACCAAGGCTGAAGAACTTAATCTGCCCTACTATTTACCCATAGCAGGAGGGAGAATAATTGGATTCATACCTTTCCCAAGGGTATTAGTGCTATGTGAAATGCAATCAGTCTCGTCCAGGATTTAAACTCGTATCGTCATGTCCAATTCCTATGACGATAACCATTACACCACGGGTACCTCCAATAGTGAAATGGTTATAGGCAGTGGTCCCTCAGTGACATATCATCTGGAGGTTTCTGATTCAATCCTCACTGTAACAATATAGGTAATACTTAACACTTGTACCCAGTTATAGTAAATGGAATCAGAGCGAGTGAACCTCGTGGATTAGATAAAGGATGTGGTTTGAAGTTGTGTGTAATCTCCCAAATTCAATAAGAAACACTTGAAGAAGGCCTGAGAACACATCAGTCAAAATGTTGTGAATATAACAATGAAGACAATTGCAAAAACCATGAATGATAAAAATTTTAATCTCTTGCACAATTCCCAGTGGATCACCTTTCCCACGCAGTCATGCCTAGTCTTGTATTCCTTTTGTGCCAGTTTGCTGTATTCACTTACATGATTGCTTCATCTCTGTCACCACATAATTTACAATTTCTATTCTTCTTCTGATTATAATTATTATTTCTTGTGAGTTTTTCACACCAGCATTAGCTGAAGGTCTTTCACTGAGGGTCTGAGTGACAGCAAGTCTACTCAGGTCTCCAGGACTCTTCTCAGTATTCTGGCTAATGCTGTACTTTGGATGGTCTCAATTCATCCTCTGATTTCCAACTCTTCAAGCCCCCTTTACCAAGCCCTTAGAGACCATTCCAAACTCTTCAATAACCATATTTACCAACTCCTCCTCTCGGGCAGGATATGACTCAAGATCAATTTTTAAGCGGAGTTTAACAGGTTTGAATTCAGAGTATTCCTTCTCCTAGACTAGTTGCCTCACCAAGGCTGAATAACCCAGTCTGTCCTACTATTTACCCATAGCTGGAGGGAGAATAATTGGATTCATAGCTTTCCCAAGGGTATTAGTGCTATGTGAAATGCAATCAGCCTCGTCCAGGATTTGAACTTGTGTCACCATGTCCATTTCCTACGACAATAACCATTACACCATGGGCAAACTCTTCAATAATAATTAGTATCACATTACTCTTATGTCCCACTGGCAAGGTCCAAGTACTTCTATTTTCTTTGTTTTCTTTGATTTTCATTCAGTGCTCCACTGAGATGGCAAAGTTCATTATATGGTAGGTTCTCTTTTTTTGTTAATTATCACTAAGTCTGGTCTTCAGGCAGAGATTAGGTGATCTGTTTGTATATCAAAATCACAGAGAATATTGTGTATCTCTTTTTCTTGGACAGATTTTTGTTTGTGCACATAATGTTTAGTAGTTTGGTCAAATTTGAATTTCTTTCTCAACTCCAATTGGATCACTTTCTCCTCCCAGTCATATCTAGTCATATAAAAGTAAAAGTAAAGTTGGCAACCGTAGTCGAGGGTGACCCCCAAGTCTCAACGGACGCTTGTGTGAAGTAGGAGCAGTCAGGAGAGGAATTAGAATCGTTCGTCTATGAGGCTTGAACTCTTCAATGTAAGTAGACGATGGCAGAGACAACGCACGCAGAGTGACGGCAGGAAGGAAGGAAGGAGTTATGGAGTTAAGAAGGAATTTTAGTAGCTATTTGTCTGAGTGAAATGTGCAGCGTTACGGTTAAGGCATTGTTGAAAGTGTGAGTGAGATATTGTCACCATAGGTGTAGCGAAAGTCGTGTTTACTGGTAAAAGACAGGAATGTTGTCGTCCATGAATGTGTGGTCCTGGTCGTTTGGGGAGAGAAGTGTGAATGTCTCCAGAAAATGTTGCCTAGGGATGAAGTAGCTGGATGTCTGAGTAGAATTATGCATCTCGGTAGACATAGCTAGGGTTAGAGGCGAAAATGATGGTGTTCCTGTGTGTGGCGGATTAAATTCCTCTAATTCATATTCAACTGGGAACCCTTGGTCTATGCGAATAGACACAAGAGGTCCATAAATTTGATGGCTTTCCTCATAGTGTCATGATGCTGCTGCTAAAAGGAGAGTGGACAGTAATTATGTCTGTCCAGTTCGAAGGCTTTTAAGGAAGAGAGTGTTTGGCAGCTTTTCCTCAATTTGGTGCTACCCGGAAAAATGGTCTGGGCTGAATAGGATAAGGCATCCTGATTGGGTGAAAATATGTGTCAACCCTAACGGTCAAATTAATTAATGTGCCAAACAAAAATACAAAGTTCTTTCTGCTACATCATTTTTCTTTCCTAGTTATTTTTATTCTGTTTATCTTTGTTATTAGTGCTGTTTTTTCTTCTTCTTCTCTTTCTTATGTAATTCCTTGTGAGTTTTTTACACCAGTATTAGCTAGTGGGCTTTCACTCCAGTCTAAGGTACAACAAGTCTCCTTAGATCTCCAGGACTCTTCTCAGTATTCTATCTAATCTTAGTAATGCTATAATCTGGATGGTCTTGATCCTCCCACTAATTTCCAGTTCCTCAAGCCCTTTCTCCTGGCTTCTAGAGACCGTCTCAAGAGCACCAAATACAACTGGTATTACCTTGACCCTCAAGTTCCACAGTTTTTTCAGTTCTCTAGTAAGGTCCAAGTATTTATCAATCTTTTCACTTTCTTTTATTTTCACACTGGGGTCTACTAAAACAGTAAAATCCTCTTGGTCTGGTGTTCTTGTCAAGATTAGGTGATCCATCTGTATCTCAAAATTTCACAGAATTTTATGGGTCTCATTTTCTAGGACAGATTCTGGTTTGTGCATATGCCATTTGGTAGAATTGTCCAATTTTAATCTCTTGCACAATTCCCAATGAATCACCTTTCCAACCCAATCATGCCAAGTCTTGTACTCCTTTTGTGCTAGTTGGCTGCATATGCTCATTATGTAATTAACTGCCTAATCTTTTTCTCCTCATAGTCTACACTTGCTATTCTTATCATTAAGAGTTTTCAGACTATTATCTTCATCTTTATTGCTATTTCCACAAGGTTTCGGCTGATATGTCCTCCGGCCTTCTTCAGGTGTTTGTCGAACTCGGGAACCTTCACGGAACTTCGAACTATGTCCTTTATTGAAACCACAGGGGTCGCCTGTTCTGATTCCGTCAGCCATAACTGGGTACAAGTGTTAAGTATTCCTGTATTGTTACTCGCCTGTAGTCAGGATTGAACCTGCAACCTCCAGATGATTGACTCCTTAGAAGCTTATGGAACCAACGCCTTTAACCGTTATGCCATGTGTCCAGCAGGCGAGTAACAATACAGGAATACTAAACACTTGTACCCGGTTATGGCTAACAGAATCAGAACAGGCAACCCCCGTGGTTTCAATAATGGATGTAGTTTGAAGTTCCGTGAAGGTTCCTGAGTTCGACAAACACCTGAAGAAGGCCAGAGGACATATCAGCCAAAACGTTGTGGAAATAACAATAAAGATGAAGACAATAGTCCGAAAACCCTTAATGATAAAAATCAATGAGCTTCGTCTCAGAAATTTAGACAACAAACACCTGAAGAAGGCCGGAGGACATATCGGCCGAAACGTTGTGGAAATAACAATAAAGATGAAGACAATAGTCTGAAAACCCTTAATGATAAAAATCAACAAGCTTCATCTCAGAAATTTAGACAACAAACCCCTGAAGAAGGCCGGAGGACATATCAGCCGAAACATTGTGGAAATAACAATAAAGATGAAGACAATAGTCTGAAAACCCTTAATGATAAAAATCAACAAGCTTCGTCTCAGAAATTTAGACAACTTGCTATTCTGTTGCATATAATCAATTATCACTTTTATATAATTGGTTCATCTTATTATTATTTATTATTCTTTATGGCGCATAAATGAGCACATCCCAGGCGTTGTTTTAATAAGTTAATTTTCTTTTAAACCAAAGATACCACCGCTAGTTTATTAGTTCTAGAGGAACATTATACAATCAGAACAGATATTATTAGTTTATTTATTACCAAACTCTACTGATTTATTATCATCATTATTATTAAAAACAAACCTTATATGATTTTGGGGTGGAAAGTTTGACAAGGAGTAATTACCAAGAACATTTTTTTTTCATCTCTACCAAGTTACTTTGCTAAAATGGTAATATTGCAACTCAAATTTTTCCTTCTACTTTTGCCTTGAAATGAACCACAGGAGAAATCAAGTGATTCTATAATTAGCTGAGATGTTGCATCAAAACACAGGAAACAGAAATAGGAGGAACAGAAGATGATATCGTAATGGGAAAACAAAGGAAGTTGCAGTTAAAAATAATTCATTTTGAAGAACACATTTTCCCATTTTATTGTGAGGTCTACCCTTCCCTTAGTTCAAATATGCATTTAGAAGTTAAGGGAGGTATTTGCATACCAAGAAATTTGTTTCATTTCCTACCCTAATATCTGTAGGGAGTTTCATTAATTCTTCAACATTTAGGGTTCTGTTTTTCTGTAAAAAGAAGCTGTAAACTGATACAGGATATCAAGCCTTTAATCGAGATCAGTGTTTCTCAACTGATGTTTCCCCAGAACCCTAGAATTCCACAAGAGGTTGCTAGGGTTTCCACAAGATTGTTCAAAGAGATAGTTATTAATAATGGTATATAATTTTTTTTATGCAGGGGTTCCCTGACACATGAAAGTTATTTCAAGAGTTCCACAAGGGTAAAAAAAAGTTAAGAAATGATGAGCTAGATTAACGGAAAGAAACATCTGTCTCGTATGTAATTTGGAAGAATGAAACTGCTGGAAGAAATGAACTTTCTGGAAGAGGAGATATATCATTATTATCATTATTATTATTGTTATTATGGAAGTTTTTCACACCAGTATTAGCTGATGGTTTTTCACTGGAGTTTGAGTGACAGCAAGTCTCCTCAAGTCTCCAGGACACGTCTCAGTATTCTGGCCGTTCTCAGCAATGCTGTCGTTTGGATAGTCTCCACCTGTCCGCTAACCTCCAAGTCCTCCTGGCCCTTTAATAATCCTTTAGTTACTGTGCCTAACGCACCAATTACAATTGGCACAATCGTTACTTTCATGTTCCACAGTTTTTTCAATTCTCTAGCAAGGTCGAGGTACTTATCCTTCTTTTCACTTTCCTTCAGATTTATTCTGTGGTCCGCCGGGACAGCAAAGTCAACAATTTTGCAGATTCTCTTTCTTTTGTTGATTATTATGAGGTCTGGTCTTCTGGCCGGGATTAGGTGATCTGTTTGTATGTCAAAGTCCCATAGGAGTTTATGTTTAAAGTCCCATAAGAGTTTATGTTTTATTATTATTATTATTATTATTATTATTTATCTATCTATTTATTTCATTTTTCCTCACTTCTTAAGATTGCTTTCTTTGTTTAATGGCATATCAACCTCTGTAGGTTATTTAATGCCAAAGCTATTTTCCTAGAAGAACAGTAGTGGTACTATTTAACCCATAGGTGGGAGGAGAGGGGGGGTTCATACCTTTCCCAAGGGTATTTGCCCGAAAGTGAACGTAATAGCGCGACTGGAGTACGAACTCGCATATTACGATCCCGCAGTCCATCGCTTTAACCCTTACACCACGAGGACACCCCCCCTTACTTCTTAAGAGTATTTCACACCAGTTTAACTGAAGTCTGAATAACAGCAAGTCTCCAAGATATTTCAAAGTATTCTACCTGATTTTAGCGCTGCTGTGGTCTAGATAGCCTCAATTCAGTTTAATGTCATATCAGGACACTCTTTCTTTTGGTGGTAGTGGTGGTGGGGGGCAGTAGATCTTACCTCTGACAGAAGATACAGTCAGCTTATTCAAAACTTTGTTATAAGGTCAAGTGAGTGATATTTATTAAATCAATCTTAAAGACTATTAAAGTAATGTACTGAGCTCAATCTTTGCTGAATACCAGATATAATAGGTTTAGCTATATGGCTTTAAGATATTTAGTTGAGTCTACACTCACCAAAGATCAATATTTGCATTAGTATAGCTGTGATATACTAACATTAAACACAACAGAAGAAGAGACAAGATCAACGCATTTGTATACACAAGAACATTTAATATTTTATATACATAAAATTAAAATATAAAAATAAAATCGCATATATATATATATATATATATATATGCTAATGGTATTAAGAAGGAAGAATACACAAACATGTCCCAGCAGCTATAAATATATATATATATATATATATATATATATATGCTAATGGTATTAAGAAGGAAGAATACACAAACATGTCCCAGCAGCTATAAATATACAAATATTGTTCCATGAACAAGCAGTTTGTAAAAGGGATACAAAAATGGAAAAAAATTTTCTTGATGAAGAAAAAGTAGTTGTTGGCGACCATAGTCGAGGGCAACCAGAAGGCTCCCTTTTCAATAGTTACTACACCAAGGTGTAGGGGGGTGCTACTCCTTTCCCTGGATTGCTCCACTTTACCCTTGATACATACCTTATATGGCTGAGTATTAAGCAAGGAAGTATCAAGTACCATTTTTAAAGTCTTTGGTATGACGCGACCTGGGATTGAACCCTGGTCTTCCGGTCCATTGGTGAACACTTTACCCATCTACCCATTAGGCCAATGTACAGCATTGAATCTTTGTGACCAAAAATAAAATTATATATATGGCTGCGATTTTATTTATATATATTTATATATATATATATATATATATATATATATATAATGGATGTACTTATTTTTGGACTACACATATTCACATTTTAGGATATATCTTTATTTATTTATTCAATTATTTAATTTCTAATCTCATTTGATAAAAATTCCCTGATAATTTTACCAAAAAGGAAAAAAAAGATGTCCGTTTTGCATATACAAAAAAGATTAAATAGTCTAATGTTGCAGATATTAAATCATTGTAACAAAAGCTATTTTTATACCTTTTGATTCCTGAAATAAAAATAGTATTAGCCCTTGAATGATTAGATAATTTACACTTTAATTAATATTTAAGGACACTGAGAGGATTAAGGTTCAAAACCTTCTTAATCTCCTTATAAAATCCTTTTATCTAATGATAAATCTCTTTCTTAGATAACCTCTGATTTCCATTATGTCTGTGTGTATGAGGCTGTCTAATATTTTGTGCTGTGTGAAAATTTCTCAACAAAAAAAACGTGAAAAATTACTTCAACGATTGAGAATCAATGTCATTTATCAATGGTACCTTAATAAAAAGCATGTAACTTTACAATTTAATCCAATAAAAAGACAACATCCACCGATGATCGAATGTCAAATGGGAAAACTAACAGTGTATCAAAAGTTTGACTCTTGACGTTATTTCATGCACACATTTAAAAATAATAACTCCACATTATTATTATTACTATACTCCTATTAAATTTTTCACACCAGTTTTAACTGGTGGTTTGCACTGAAGTCTGAGTGACATCAAGTCTCTTCAGTTCTCCAAGATCCTTCTAAATATTTCTAGCGAATTTAAACAATGCTGTGGTCTGAATGGTCTCCATTTTTCCTTTAATCTCCAATTCCCCTTGTCTCTTAAAATCTCCAAGACCCTTCTAAGTATTCTAGCTCATTTAAACATTGCTATGGTCTAAATGGTCTCCATTCTTCCTTTAATCTCCAGTTTGCCCATTCTTTTTTCCAGGCCGTTGGGGACTGTTTCAAGGGATCCAACTGCAATTGGTATCACTGTCACCTTCATGTTCCATGGCTTTTTCAACT
Organism: Sepioteuthis lessoniana; assembly: GCA_963585895.1. NCBI lineage: Eukaryota > Metazoa > Mollusca > Cephalopoda > Myopsida > Loliginidae > Sepioteuthis > Sepioteuthis lessoniana. The sequence goes on from OY757939.1 coordinate 12,477,395, forward strand.
CTCTGGCAAGTCAAGGTATTTATTTAGAATAAAGTTGGTTGGAAATTAGAGCTCTCTTTCTCCTAGACTGGTTACATTACCAATGCCAAAAACCTAGTCTGCCATACTATTTACCCAAATCTTGGAGCTGGGGGAGAAGAATTCATGCTTTTCCAAGGGTATTAGCACAAAGTAAAATCTAAACAGGATCATCTAGGATTTGATCTTGAGTCACCAATTCCATTTCCAACAATGATTACCATTGCACTAATCAGATGGTCCATATATATATATATGTATATATATACATACATATATATATATATGTGAGTGTGTGTGTGTGTGTGTGTATTTATATATATACATATATACATGTGAATATATATATATATATATATATATATATTTGCTAATCTATTTTCTATCATGATTAGCAAATATATATATATATATATATATTCACATGTATATATGTATATATATAAATACACACACAAACACACACACACTCACATATATATATATGTGTATGTATATATATACATATATATATATGGACCATCTGATTAGTGCAATGGTAATCATTGTTGGAAATGGAATTGGTGACTCTAGCATGCCTCAATACAAACTACCAAAAAAGAGAGGGCAAACTATGGACATACACGTACGCAAACAATACTAAAGCTCAGATAGACTACGTCCTTATAAACAAGAAATGGAAAAATAGTGCACTGAATTGCGAGGCATACTC
>OY757939.1:12483124-12618124 GCA_963585895.1 Sepioteuthis lessoniana
GAAAAGGGAGCCTTAAAGTCGCCCTTGACTTCAGTTGGCCAACTTATATATATATATATATATATATATTTGTGTGAATGTGTGTGCTTAGCAGTTGAAGTAATTACACATTTTATTTTTTGTGTGGATTTAAACTCAGGTGTAAAAACCAGGATTTCAAATGCTGATTTTTAAGATAGGCACTATTTGAAAGACTGGTGCAATACAATCTTCTTATGACCCGTTTCTTGCCCAGCACTTCATATATAAGATGAAACACAGCAAGGCAAATTCTTTCATAACTATGTGTGTGTGTGTGTGTGTGTGTGTGTGTGTGTGTGTGTGTGTGTGTGTGTGTGTGTTTTGGGGGTTGGAAGTTTCATTCTTTTTCTTTTTCTGACTCAAAAGAAATGCCACAAGTCAAAAGCTAAAGACAAATAGGAATGAGATTTTTTCTCTCTCAGAATCAAGGAAAGTAGAAGAGGCCAAGAGTTATCAAAGGAAAAAAAAAAAAGAGGAAAAAAATCTGAAAGAAAGAAAAGAAAGTAAAAAGAGAGAAGGAAAGGAAAAAGTGAAAAGAGAGAACAAAAGAAAAAGAAAGAAAAGAAAAAAGAAAATATGAGAAAAAAGAGTAAAAACAAAAGAAAGAAAGAAAAAAGAAAGAAAGACGTGTAAAGGGGAAAAGAAAAAGAAAAAAGGAATAAAAAAGAGAGAAAGACAAAAAGACGAAAAGAAAAGAATAAGAGAAAAAGACAAAAAGATGAAAAAGAGAGAGAGAGAAAATAAAGAAAAGATAGTTAAAGTATATACCTGCATATATATGAATATTTACACAGATTTACACATACACACACACATATATATATATATATATATATATATATATATATATATATATATATATATATATGTCCATGTGAATGGCCTTGAATGATAGATATTTACATTTGAGTGTTTTATGATATATATATATATATATATATCATAATTATGATTTACCTCTAAAAATGGTCAAAATCAGTAAAATGTGCTCTATTCACAAAACTGCTAGGTATTACTATATATGTTTTGGTTAGGTTTTTTGGCATATTAACCCTTGTAAATTATTTAGTGCCAAATCCTCTTTATACATTATATATTAAATATCTGATTTGTAAACATATTTGGTCAATAACATTTTTAGATGAGCCTAAGCTCATTTTCTTTTGACCACAGTTAAATGATTTCAAGAATTTTTTTTATCTAACATGAATAATTCTATTTACTATTAATCATTTATTTGCACAGATTTAAATGGATATACATATGATTTGTAAGTGAAATATTTTTAGGTAATTTCATTTTTAAATGAGTTAGAACTAATTTGCTTGCATGCTAGTGTTGCTATTGTTTCAACAAAGTTAGATGGTTTCAATTATTGCAATTTAAAACTTATGATTCTATTCAATATGAATCATTTGTTTGCACTTATAGGACTTACACTCCTATAATTTAAAATGGACATTATCCCACTTGTTCCCGTAACAAAGATGGCAGACGCACATAAACGATAAGTCTCGGGAACCCATTGACCAGGAGAACCACGTGGTTCGTGCCTAAACTATGTCTGCACTTCAATTTCGTCCCGAGTTTTTGGAGCCTACTCCATGACAAGAATTCTCTATAAATACTTCTTCCAACACTCTTTCTCTTTTTAACATTTTCACGTACAGGGGCCAACACAGTGTCTCCAGTGTGATTTCTAGAGAGAACACTATCACTCTCTCATTTCAACTAACAGCAGTATCCCAGCACAAAAATGTGTACACCCTGCAAACATTCTCTGACTTGTTACATCTTTTCGGTGAGATTTTTTCCAGCTTCAAAAACAACAGAAATTTCGTCAAACCACCGAAAAAAGAAACAAATAAACAACATGGGAGAAGACACGTTCCTTCTAATATACACTCTTAAGATACTATAGAAAATACTTAGTCAACACGCATAGGATACTTTTGTTATTTAGTTCCTTTTTGAATTTTTAGGGTTAATTACACACACACACAAACACACACATAGGAATATACGTCGAACAATATTAGAACACTAATGTTTTGAAAAGTTTAATTGCATGTATTGTTGAGATATAAATTTGAATTTGTTTGTACCGCTTTGTCTTGAATGTTCTTTTTCCGCGCCGTTTCACATCTTTCATATCATAACACATCATGTGCCTTTTTCAAAATATAAACACAAACTTACCACTAAACAAATGTAAACCATACTACTACAAATTGAGGTACCAAAAATATCCACTAACCAAACATGTCCCCCAGCACACTCAGTCAAATGGTTCCAATTATTGCAATGTATTACAAATAATTCAATTAAAAATCAGTCATTTGTTTACACAGCTAAATGATCAAACAATTATCTTTCTAATAATTTAATTTAACATAAGTCATTTGTTTGCTCACAGTTTAAATACCAAACAGTTCTATTTGAGCCATAGATAGGACCCTATGAGATGCTATCACACTGGGCTAGTGTGGACCAGAGAGTGATAGCAATGAAGGAGTACTCCAAACTCCACAATGCTCTGAATAGAGCCTCACCATCAAATGGTTTTGAGTTATACCCAGGACACTTGTTGGGAAGGGGTGGCCTTATTCCTCTGCAGAGATGCAGTGGATGAATTCTACAGCCTCAGCCAACTGGGTTAGAACAATATTTTAATTTTAAGATAAACAAGAAAAATCAAGACCACTCACTATAGTTTCAGGCACTTGATCTGTAGATGAGCTGATAACCTACACATTTTATTCTATAATTGAAATATTGTATATATATATATATATATATATATATATATATATATAAAGTAAAATATATATATTTTGGTTAAAAACAAGAAAATTAGAAATTGTATTCCATGATAACTTTATTTCCCTTATAAGCAGAATAAATTTATCATGGAATACAATTTCTAATTTTCTTGTTTTTAACCAAAATATATATATATATATATATATATATATATACACACACATATATATGTATATATTATTTATATATATATATATATATATATATACACACACATATATATGTATATATTATTTATATATATATATATATATATATATATATATATATATATATATATATATATATATATATACACACATATATATATGTATATATTATTTAATTTTTATACCTATTCTATTCTAACAGTGTGAAAAAAAAACCCAGATGATACAATCTGCAAATAAAAATATTACACAAACTGATATCTGGGAAAAAATTTTTTTATGTAATTTTTATACCTGTTCTAAATATTCTAAATATATATATATATATGTGTGTGTGTGTGTGTGTGTATATTATTTAATTTTTATACCTATTTTATAATTCTGACAGTGTGAAAAAAAACTAGATGATACAATTTACAAATAAAAAATATTAGACAAACTGATATTTGGGAAAGAAAATCCATAAAAGAGAAAAGACCAAAAACATTCATACTGTTTAAAAATAATTAACTTATTGCGTATGCCTAGTCAAAAGAAAAAACACTGACAAAATATTTTTAGCTAAAACATAAGAGTATTCAATATACTATATATATATATATATATATATATATATATATGTGTGTGTGTGTGTGTGTGTGTGGATGGTGATATATATATATATATATATATGTATAATATTAATAATTCAGTTTGCTATATAGATAAATAAAAAGTGCTTAAATCAGTGATAGAGCTGGTGAAGATCAAATTCAGAATAATGTAGACACAGGGTCAGTGCCTATTGGTGACTGTCAGTTTCTTATTAGACTCACATAGGTGAGAAACTGACTGTCACCAAGTGCCATTGACTCCTAACTTAAATCAATCTATCAATCTATTTTACAGTCTGTCTGTCTGTCTGTATTTTAATAAGTTCACTGTCTGATGATGAAAAAGACATTTATGTTACACAAGAAATATTTATTTTTCTATTTAATCTCCTTGCTTGTCAATGTACTTACCGTATTTGATGGCATACAAGGCGGACTTTTTTTACTAAAAATATTCTTAAAATTCCCCTGCGTCTTATATGCCATTTTGTTGAGGTATCATCCCTATTTTAGATACACAATGGACTCTTCCAATAATGATATAATATTTGAGTGTAATCCACTCATGGAGTCGGTAGCAAAAGCTACACTGGCAACATTGTATTATTTATTTACTGTAGTATATAATCATTATTCTTCTCTCTAAGTACGTGCTTGTCTTATTTATGCCTTTTTCCGAGGGCATAACACATATGTAGGTTTAAAATTTGTGATAGTTGGCCGAAATTAGCTACCTGGCAACTCCTATTAGATTAGACTTTAGAGTAACTTTCATATACCTGTTGTCATGATTTAAAAGGCTATAACGCAGATTAAAAGTGTTATCATTGATAATATTCATTATATTAATTCCATCATGTTTAATATTAGTATTTTATTTTTTTATTGATTTTCCCAGCTGAAATTGGGGTGCATCTTATACACGTGGGTCTTATATGCCATCAAATACAGTAATTCATTGATAGATATCAATCAAATAGTTTTAACATTATCCAATGAGAATTTTAGATCAAAATTTTGCTAAAAACTATGTATCAGGCTACAGACTAACTGATCCACTCATACACATATATAATTAAGCACACAGAAAACATTCTCTTGGGAAATAATCTCCGATGACATTAAACAAGATTTATGACTTGTTTTTTGTTTCATCTTTTGTTTAACGAGAACTGGAAATGTTATATTTGGACTCAGATTCTTTCTTTTTTTCTTTTTTTTTTTTTCGTTAACAATGTGACCTTTTTCTTCTATTCTCTCATTAATAAACATTGTATTAATTTGTTTTTTCTTTCCAAAAATATAAATATCTTTCAATGTAAATTTCCTTCGTATCTGTCTACATATTCAAAAGACATGTTAGGGATTTTAATGAAAGGCATGTAACTGAAAAACTCATCACATACGAGTGAATAAAACATTGATATTAAAAATTTGATAAAGAATTATTATTATTATTATTATTTTACTGCTCATGAGTTTTCCACACCAACATTGGCTGGTGGTCTTTCACAGGAGTCTAAGTGACAGCAAATCTCTTTAGGTCTGCAGGACTCCTCTCAGTATTCGGGTTATTCTCAACAATGCTGAAGTCTGGATGATCTCAAAATTTCCTCTGATTTCTTGTTCTTTCAGTCCCTTTTCCAAACCTTTGGGGACTGTTCCAAGTGCACCAACTGCAATTGGTATCACTGTCACCCTCATGATCCACAGCATTTTTAACTCTCTAGCAAGGTTCAAGTATTTTTCAATCATTTTGTGTTTTCTTTTATTTTCACTCTGTCATCTGCCAAAATACCAAAATCCACTTGATGGCAAGTTCTCTTTTTTGTTGTTGTTGGTAATTTCTACAAGGGCTAGTCTTCTGGCTGAAATTTGGTGATCTGTTTGTTTCTCAAAATCCTATAAAATTTTATGTCTCATTTTCTTAGGCAGATTCTAGTTCATGCATATACCATTTGGTAGTACGATCAAAATTCCATTTCTTGCCCGATTCCTGGTGAATCACCTTTCCCACCCAGTCGTGCCTAGCCTAGTTCTCCTTTTTTGCCAGTTTACTGCATTCATTGACTATGTGATTAATTGTTTCATCTTTTCTCCACAGAATTTATGCTTGCTATTCAGTTGTAACCAGCTCATTCCCAGGTCATGTCATACCAAAGACTTTAAAAATGGTACTAAGTACCTCCTTGCTTAACACTCTGCAATATAAGGTATGTATCAAGGGTAAAGTGGAGCAATCCAAGGAAAGGAGTAGCGCCCTCCCCTACACCTCAGTGTAGTAGCTATTGACAAGGGGGCCTTCTGGTTGCCCTCGACTATGATCACCAACTTTAACAGGGAAAGGAGTAGTGCCCTCCCCTACATCTCGGTGTAGTAGCTATTGAAAAGGGAGCCTTCTAGTCGCCCTCGGCTACGGTTGCCAACTTTACTTACTTTACTTATTCAGTTGTATCTTACTGATTTTTACTTTAACACGATTGGTCCTTATGGAATTGTTTTGTGCTGCTATTAGAAAAGATTCAGTTTCTCGTTTAAAGTTGCCCTTTCTTAGCCAGGTCCATGACTTCTTGTGTGTGATCTCACTAGTTTGTCCCTAATAATCCATGCAGTTGTTTTTCTTCCCTTTCCTGTTTCCTCTTTTTTTATTGTTTTTTGTGTGTATTACTAATTCTGTTATTGGCTGCTGTAATTAATCTTTCTTTGCTCTTTTTAATGTAGTTCTTAAGTCCCTGTGTTGAGGCATCTCTGCAATTTTCCATGTCATTTAGACCTCCTCCTCTTTCTTTTAGTTTGTCTCATATAGTTTGTCTATGTCATCTCTTGGATGTAAAGCTTTGTGCCTAGTCATCTATTTCCTTTTTCTTATGTCCATTTTTCTGAGTTCCTCCTTTATCCATTTTTAGAATGGCCCCAAGAATCTTAGAAGCGGGATTGCCCAGGTGTTTATCCCTTTGATGAAATTTCTGCTACAGAACTAGGTTTCAAGAAGCTTTCTCGTTCTTCTGCAATACTCTTTTCTTATTTTTTCCTTCATCACTACTTGTTTGATGGTGTCTTCTTCCAATATTCTCAAGTACTTGTAATTTTCCTTTTCTCCAAGCATTTTAATACTTTTCTGATTTGCTAGTTCTATTCCATCCACTACTTCTTTTTTCCCACTTTTCATAATAAACATGGTATATTTTTTAATGCCAAATTCCATTCCTATATCCTGGCTGTATATTCTTGTTATTTGTATCAGTCTCCATTTTTTTTTCATTTGTATATCATTTATATACATAAGGTGTTTAATCTTTATATCATCCATATACATAAGGTATTATTATTATTATTATTATTATCTATTTATTTATTTGTTATGCCACATTAGGCATCTCTACCTTTTAATATGTTTTTTGCGTAAACTTTTATGAGCTTCTCTGTGGAATCCTTTTTATTTAATCCATATATTAATATCATAAAAGTTGTATAGTCTAAACTGCACATTTTAGAAGGTCTACAAAGACACTGTGGTCAATCAGTCACTGAAAGAGACTGATTCCTTCTTTTTACCACAGAAAGTTTAAATTTTGGCAGAAGTGGAATTATCAGATATTTTTATTTTATTTATTTTGTTTTTGTATTTTATAACTAGTTTTATTTTTGATTTAAATCCTATTTACCCAACCCCTCCACTCAGGCAGGATATGACACAAGGTCAATTTTTAAGTAGAGTTTGACAGGTTTGAATTCAGAGTTTTCCTTCTCCTAGACTAGTTGCCTCACCAAGGCTGAAGAACCTAGTCTGCCCTACTATTTACCCATAGCTGGAGGGAGGATAACTGGATTCAAGCTTTTCCCAAGGGTATTAGTACTATGTGAAATGCAATCAGTCTCGTCCAGGATTTGAACTCGTGTCGCCATGTCCATTTCCTATGACACTAACCATTACACCACGGGCACTTTACATAACAATAATACATCTGTTCCATGTATATACAATAAATGAACTGGAAAAAGTTTTGGAAGATTGTAGAAATTCCTACGACGATAACCATTACATCATGAGCACCCTTTTCACTTAAATCTTATTGAATGATTAATCTCCACAAAGTCACATGTATAAAATAAGAAAAGTTATGAGGTAAGAAACATATCTAAGGATATTCAGATTTGCTGTGCAGAGTTTGTGTATTAGAATTGTGAATAACATAACAGTTATCACCAGGAAATAAACAAAATAAACCAAGTTGAAATCGTGGATGAGGTTGCTTGCATTTCACTTTGCGCTAATACCCTTGAGAAAGGTATGTCTTCTTCTCCTCTGGACTCCTCCACATAGACACACTTGAATGTCAAACAGTTCTATTTGACCTATAGTAAGACCCATTCAGGTGCTGCCACTCCGGGACAGAGTGGACCTGGGAGCAATGGCAATAAAGGGGTACTCCACATTCCCCAAAGCTCCAGCATTACTGGAACCTCACCATCAGATTGTTTAGTGTCATATCCAGGACTCTGCGTGGGGTCTTACCCCTCCGCAGAGAAGCAGTTGGTGTATTCTACAGTCCCAGCTGACTGGGTAATATTGGTATTTGGGCCACAAATATGTTGGTTAAATTGAAAACAGAAAAAAGTTAGTGTCAGGAAAAAACATGAACATATTGGAATTTTATAGTATTATATTATTGTTGCAAACAAATTGTTCTGTTTGCAGCTATATGATATATATGAATAAACATAACTGAAGATCATGTGTCGTATATACCAAAGTTTAATATACTTTGCATGGTTCTGGTTCACTGCTGGAATTGTAGCAGAGACAATTTTAACATCCCCTTGTTGCTAAACTTGGTAGAAAAAAAAGGACTAGACATGTCTTTTTTATATCTGGCACCAATGTATGGAAGCCAGTGATTGGTTAATTTTTAGACGTACCAACCAATTTTATGTGTCATACATGTCCTTTAGAGAGTATATTCGACCACTGGAGACAATCTACTTACCTTAGTTATATATATTTTTATAAAAGTGGACCTGGAAAAAATGGCAATAAATGGACTCTACACTCTCCCCTGAGCTCCAAAACTGGAGCCTCACCACTAGATGCAGTTTAATGTTGTAGTCAGGACACCCCCTTTTCTGGAGGGGTCTAACCCCCTCCCTAGAAGAGCCAATTAGCGTATTGTAGGCCCCACAGTGCTTATGAAGTGTTATGTTAAAATTCCCATTCCAGTGATTTCAGTAAAAGTTACAATGAAGTATGAGGGTCGGCTGAAATTTCATAAGCTGACCATGATTCTCTTGTGGAATGTGACCAAATGAGGTTTATATTTCAATAGAGTTTCTTTGCGGTCCACATAATTCTTCCATCAGTTTTAAGATGCTTGGATCCCATTGGTTAAAAAAAATCATCACCATTCATATGAACTTTTCAACCCACCCTCTTAAGATTCTATTTTTTTTTACTTGAGGTTTATTTTTCAACTAAGTCCCTGTTATGTTCCACACAAAAAGTCACCAACAGCAGATATGACAATGTTAGTTTAACTTTTTCAGCCAGTGGACTTTTCAGCCTACCTTTGTAATAACAGCCAATAGTAGAAGCCAATGAAATTTATTCTATCTTTCTTTTTTCTTTTTTTTTTTTTTTTGTCCCCAGAAGAAGCAACTTCCCACAAAAGATGATCTGAAGGCGGAGAAGGAGGAGAAGAAAATCGTGCAAAAAGCAAGGAGATAGATTTTCATTGAAAGGACGAAAAGGAAAAATGTGGTTGAGAGGAGAAGGGTGTACAAAAAGTAATCCAGTCAGTTACAAAATAGGTCATGTACTTTATTTACAACAAATGGGTGTGGAAGTAATATAGGTACAAAGTACAATTTTTAAAGTCTTACACTTGTGGATGACACGTGTCTATTAAACTTGTGTTGAATATTTGTACCTTGTATATAAGTGTGTGTGTGTGTGTGTGTGTGTGTGTGTTTGTGTGTGTGTGTGTGTGTGATATAACTATGAATTTTGTGTCTCGGTCTCTCTTTCTTTCACTCTTTCTTTCTTTTTTGCCTGTCTGTTAGTCTCTGTTTGTCAGCTTCTCTCTCTCTCTCCTTTTCTTTCTTTCTTTCTTTTTAATAGTCTCTGTTTACCAATCTCTCTTTCACTCTCTTTTATCTGTCCATTAGTCTCTGTTTATCTGCCTTTCTTTCTTTCTTTCTTTCTTTCTTTCTAATAATCTCTGTCTATCTTTCTTTCTCTCTCTTTTGTTTCTCTATTAGTTTCTTTCTTTCTTTCTTTCTTTCTTTCTTTCTTTCTTTCTTTCTTTCTTTCTTTCTAATAGTCTCTGTCTATCTCTCTTTCTCTCTCTTTTGTCTCTCTATTAGTTTCTTTCTTTCTTTCTTTCTTTCTTTCTTTCTAATAGTCTCTGTCTATCTCTCTTTCTCTCTCTTTTGTCTCTCTATTAGTTTCTTTCTTTCTTTCTTTCTTTCTTTCTAATAGTCTCTGTCTATCTCTCTTTCTCTCTCTCTTGTCTGTCCATAAGTTTCCATTTGTCTGGTGGCTATCTTTCTTTCTTTCTTTCTTTCTTTCTTTCTTTCTTTCTTTCTAATAGTCTCTGTCTATCTCTCTTTCTCTCTCTCTTGTCTGTCCATAAGTTTCCATTTGTCTGGTGGCTATCTTTCTTTCTTTCTTTCTTTCTTTCTTTCTTTCTTTCTTTCTTTCTTTCTAATAGTCTCTGTCTATCTCTCTTCCTCTCTCTTTTGTCTGTCCATTAGTTTCTGTTTATCTGCCTCTCTTACTCTCCTTCTTTGTCTCCCTTTCTTTCTATCTTTCTTTCTATTCGTATCTGTTTCTCCACCCCCTCCCTCTCTCCCTCTCCCTCTCTCTTGTTCTCTATATACATGGAAAGATTATAGCACAATGGAGAAAAAGTGAATCATTTGAAAAAGCCCCTCAAGCCCATATTAAACTAGAGACCCCAAAAGTTTTATAAATAGTTGACCTACAACATTTCTACTAATCATTATACAATAACCAATCCTATTAAATGTTGTAAAAGGCCCTTAATGACCCAAAGTCTACACTCCCATTCTTTGGGTGCCTCACATCTCCAGATATGCTCCTGATGACCATGAAAACGTGAAACTGCCAGTTATGATTAACATTGAGTTTTTTAATTCATCACACATACACACACACACACGTATATATATATATATATATATATATACATAAACAATTATAAAAATATAAGATTGAGTAAAACTCATAACAGAGTTTCACATCTTCCATCAACTAAGTAGGTAATTAATATGTCTGATGATCAAGAAACTCAGAATTGTGAGTTATTACTCAACCTTAAATATTTTTATTATTGTTAATATATTTTGATACTGCTGTATATTTTTGGCATATTTTTGGAAAGATTTTTGCAGTTTTAAAATGCTTTTGACATTGATTCAAACCATTTGTCGAGTCATACCAAAGACTCAAAAAATTGTACTTGATGCCTCCTTGCTTAACACTCAGCACTATAAGGTATGGATCAAGGGTAAAGTGGAGCAATCCAGGGAAAGGAATAGGGCCCTCCCCTACACCTTGGTGTAGTAGCTATCGAAAAGGTAGCCTTCAGGTCATTCTTGACTGTGGTCGGCAACATTACTTACTTTTATATATATATATATATATATATATATATATATATATATATATATATATATATATATATAAAGCAGTTAGCCAAATTGAAAGATTTTTTACTAAAATATTTTTTATTGATTTGCATATTTCTTGTAAAAATTGTGATGTTCAACTTGGTAAAACAATTTGGTGAAAGCATTGGTAAATACAATTAGGTAAAAGTATTAGTAAAAAAAATTTTGTAAAAATTGTGATGTTCAATTTGGTAAAACAGGAAAAAATCATTCAATAAAATGCTCTCTGCATCAACTACCAACCCTTGTTCAGGTTGATTACCCATGCTCACCACTGATATTCTCTTCCAGCCACTTCTGGGTCATGGGAACCATGTAGAAGGGAGCAGAGTCTTAATAGAACATATTCAGCTGCCCCCACCTTGGAGCTACCTCCTCCTTGATCCAGAACTTGACCACCTTGATCTAGGTGGTAGAGTTGACCCTGAGGCTCCGCAGGAAGAAGATAGATTACATGGCTCTTGTGGTCCTTAACCCTCCAGATCCATCAGAAATAGCATGAACTTAATCATATTTACCAACACCTCCGCTCGGGCAGGATATGACACAAGGTCAATTTTTAAGCAGAGTTTAACAGGTTTGAATTCAGAGTTTTCCTTCTCCTAGACTAGTTGCCTCACCAAGGCTGAAGAACCAAGTCTGTCCTACTATTTACCCATTGCTGGAGGGAGAATAGTTGGATTCATACCTTTCCCAAGGGTATTAGTGCTATGTGAAATGCAATCAGTCTCATCCAGGTTTGAACTCGTGTCGCCATGTCCATTTCCTACGACGATAACCATTACACCACGGGCACCTCCACAAAAGCATGAACTTAATGCACGTCAATGTTGGTACCTCTGGAAGATCCACATAGAGAACCAGTCATCCCTAGTACTGGTCAAAGTAGTTGGCTGGTAGAACCATGTGTCGTACCTAATCTCTCTCTCTCTCTCTCAGGTAGTATGTGACATGAGGTCAATTTTTAAGTGGAGTAGAACTGGTTTGAATTCAGAGTTTTCCTTCTCCTAGACTGGTTGTCTAACAAAAGTTAAAGAACCCAGTCTTCCCTACTATTTACCTGTTGTACTATGTGAGACAAGGTTAGTATCTAAGCAGAATAAAGGTGGTTAGAATTCAAAGTTTTCCTTCTCCTGGACTGGTTGTCTAACCAAGGCTAAAGAACCCAGTCAGCCTTGCTATTTACCTACAGTTAAAGGGAGGAGAGATGTCTTTTCCAAGGGAATTAGAGCAGAGTGAAATGCAAACAGCCTCATTCTAGATTTGAAGTTGGGTCGCAACCCCTTTTCCTACCACAAAAAACATCGATCTGAGATTTTTTAATGTAGTATCTGCGCACTTAACCTATGATCAAAGTATCATCTCCTAGCATTTCTACCAAAGATCAGAGTGTAGTATCTCAAGCCATGAAAACCTTATGGTTATTTTAAAACTTTCAAGATATTAAATATACAGTGGTCAACAATTATTATTTCAAAAAGTAAAAAACTTGGTTTGGTTTCTTAATCAAAATCAGTGGGCAACCTGGATAAAATTTAATATTTTCTCAAAATTTAATAGCAAGAGACCCCTACCAAAAAAAAAAAACAAACAAAACAAACAGATATGTGAATGTGTCGACATCTATTTTGATTTTTTCTTAATATATTGAATGATATTTCCAAGTCTGCAGATGAACAACACTTTGATTCTTTGGCAAGGTGTGCCGTAACTACACCCTCTTCCAAATAGAAATTATGGTGAAAGAATCAAAAAGATAGATTTATGGCCAAGTTATGTTGAAAGCACCAGTTCCCATTAGATTACCAAAGTTAAGAAGCACTAAACTTAATAGAAGCAGGGACTATAATCAACTTGAATCCTGCGTTCTAGACTAAACAGAAAAAACTTTCATTATAAAGATAAATTATATCTTACCTTTTTTTTTTAACAAAATAAATGACTAATTTATTTTTATACATAACAAAAACATTTTTTTAATTTGCTGATTATTCTATATATCTGTTTTATTTTGTATTTATACTCTAAAATTCTTCTAAATAAAACTGCTCACACCATGATATGATAGGTTCTTTTTTAAAGATTATTTCTAAGTATTGGATTCTTTTCATCTTGTTTGCCCAGTCGGCTGGGGCTGTAGAATACACCGACTGCTTCTCTGCAGAGGGGTAAGACCCCCCAGCGAGTGTCCTAGATATGACACTAAACAATCTGATGGTGAGGTTCCAGCAATGCTGGACCTTTGGGAAATGTGGAGTACCCCTTCATTGCCATTGCTCCCAGGTCCACTCTGGCCCAGAGTGGTAGCACCTGATAGGGCCCTATCTATGGGTTAAATAGAACTAACAGCATACTTATGCTAAACTGAACTGTTTGAGTAAACTGAATAGCTTGAAATAGAAATGTTTTTGACAATTAAACCGAACTTACACTTAAACTGCGTGCTTATGCTTAACTGAATTATTTGAAATAGAACTGTTTTTCAACATTAAAACTGTATTTACACTTAACTGAATTGTTATATATAACTGCTTGAATAGTTTGAAATAGAAATGTTTTGACAATTAAACTGTACTTATGATAAACTGAATTATTTTCAATAGAACAGATTATTTACCTAAAAATGGATTTGGCGTTAAATAACCTACAAAGGTTGATATGCCATAAAACCCAATAAACCAAACCAAACCTTTTTATCTTGTGTGTGAGTGTGTGTGTGTGTGTGCTCCCAGATAAATATTTATTTACAAAATGTTCAGAGTTATTTCCCTTGGGTTTCAAAGTAAAAACTGTTACTGTATTCTACACAACAGAAATACATTTGGTCAAAATTTACCTAAAATTGTTATCTTGGTTTTTCATCAATTTTAAAGGAAAAAAAAAGTATTGCAACATTATATCACTTAATTCTTAAAGATATTTAATAATAAAAGATATTTTATCATTCAATCCTGGAGATATTTAATAGTAAAAGATGTATCAATTAATCCTTGAAGATATTAGATAAAAGATTATTTCAATCAATCCTTGAAGATATCTATCTCTCTATCTATCTATCTATCTATCTATCTATCTCAGTTTGTTCAGTATCTATCTATCTATCTATCTATCTATCTCAGTTTGTTCAGTATCTATCTATCTATCTATCTATGTCAGTCTGTTCATTATCTATCTATCTATCTATCTATCTATCTATCTATCTATCTATCTCAGTCTATTCAGATCTATCTATCTATCTATCTATCTATCTATCTGTCTCAGTCTCTTTATGGCTATCTATCTATAACCTTTACATACACAGACACGCATACACAGACATGCATATGAACAAATGCATGCATGCGCATGCACTCTATGCATACACACACATACACATACATGTCTTGAAAGACAAAAGAGAAAGAAAAACAATGATTCTATTGGAGATGACAGAGTGGAATGGAAGCAACCCCAAAAGTTATGCCAAAGGATTTAAAAGTAAGTCATATTTGTTTTGTTAAAGACCGCCCCCAACACACACACTTTTCAAGCTTCAATTCAGATTATCCCTCTCACATAAACTATTAACAGTGAACCAATCAAAAATGTGGTTAATTTGTTCCTGAGGATTCTGTTCTCCTCATTTCACAAAAAGGGAGTGTCAGAGTAGTTTGATATTTTCATGACACTGGGACCAAGCAATTTAATTCCCGTGAGTTTCCCATTGTTCAAAGCATCTCTGAAATCTTCTTTTAATATTGTTGTAGCTGCACTATCACATTTTTTCCAATGTCTTCCATATTTTTAAATACAGAGTAGAACAATAAAATTGTTGCCCTAGAAAAGACAACATGCTTCCATTTCCATTTCATGAAAACCGGTTTTCTTTTTTTGTTGCCGACCATCTACTAGTCGGCCAGTTGTGTACAAATCCCAAGAGCGATAGGAGCCTTCTATCATGACTGAAAGTGACACAATGTTCAACAAGTGAGATCAGAGATGCGCCACTGTGCAACTCATGCTCTCTACCGATCCTAGTTATGACAACAGGACCATTGCCAGCACCCTCAAAATACAAATCTGGATTGCCATGAATAACAGGGACATACCCAGTGTGATGAAAACAAAGTTTCTGACTACGATTATGGGCTTTGGTGTGGTTTCAAGTGAGGGACACATCATGCTACCTCACATCTACGAAGTCGACTTGAAAATCAACACCAAAATGTACCTGGATGTGCTGAAGAGTGTGGTGATCCCCTGATGCAATCAGGTGGCCCGGTGGCAGACCCTGGGTGTGGCAACAGGACTCGGTGCTGGCCCACAAGTCCAAAGAAACCCAGGCTTGGCTTCAGAAGGAGTGCTACGACTTTGAACCCTTCTCTCACTGGCCTCCTCCTCCCCCAACCTGAACCCACTTGACTACTTTGTTTGGTCATACGTCGAGAACATCACCAACATGACCTCCCACAATACCAAAGTCAGCCTGATCGCTGTCATCCGCCGAGCTCCCTCCGGCGCTTGTGGAAAAGGCATGCTCCCAGTTCCGGATCTGTATCGAGGCAGTGATTGAGGCTGAAGGCGGCTACATTGAATAGATATCAGCTCTACTACATAATCAAGTTACCTGAATTGGTTTTTTCAATAAAAGTTTTAAAATAAAACTATAGTGTTGTTTTCTTTAGGACGACAATTTTATCATTCCACCCTGTATTAACTTTGAGATTAATTTTCAATTTAGGAAATAAGAAAAAGTCAAAGAAAACTTGAATCTAATTCTGTAGATATATTTATTCAGGCAGCATAAATGATGTAATAGACATTATTGTAGGAACCATTTTTATTGAGCCATGTTCAAATCCTGAATAAGGCTATTAGCATTTTACTCTGTGCTAATGCCCCTTGGAAAAGGCATGAATCTCTTCTTCACCTTTCAGCTATGGATCAATAGAGCAGAGTGGGTTCTTTAGCCTTAGTAAGGCAACCAGTCTAGGAGAAGGAAAACACTTTATTCAAACTAGCTGTACTCTTTATTCAAACCATTGGTACTCAGCTGAAAGACTGACCTTATATCACATCTTACTCATAGGAGCGAGTAAGTACGTACTACTTCTACAATAACATTTACTTTCAAATTTAGGAACCTTTATTGAATTTCTGCAATCTTCCAAAACTTTTTCCAGTTCATTTATTGTATATACATGGAACAGATGTATTATAGTTATGTAAAGTGCCCGTGGTGTAATGGTTAGTGTCATAGGAAATGGACACGGCGACACGAGTTCCTGATTGCATTTCACATAGCACTAATACCCTTGGGAAAGGTATGAATCCAATTATTCTCCCTCCAGCTATGGGCAAATAGTAGGACAGACTAGGTTCTTCAGCCTTGGTGAGGCAACTAGTCTAGGAGAAGGAAAACTCTGAATTCAAACCTGTTAAACTCTACTTAAAAACTGACCTTGTGTCATATCCTGCCCGAGCAGGGAGGTTGGTAAATATGGTATTATTGTTGCGTAAAATATACTCAACAAGTTGTCTTTATTTCTTTAATATAACAATTTGATGTTAGTGTTGGGGAACTAAACATAGTAGTCTTGGGAGTTGTAGGTGGAGCTTCCAAAAATCACGTGATGGTTTGGTAACTTATAAGTAAGTAAAGTTGGCGACCAAAGTCGAGTGTGACCCGAAAGCTCCCTTTTCAATAGCTACTACACCAAGGTGTAGGAAAGGGCGCTACTCCTTTCTCGGGATTTCTTAACTTTACCCTTGATCCGTACCTTATAATGCTGAGTGTTAAGCAAGGAGGCATCAAGTACCATTTTTAAAGTCTTTGGTATGACTCGACCTGGAGATTGAACCCAGGTCTCCCGGGCCATTGGCGAACATTCTAACCATTATGCCAATGTCCGGTAAAATTCTGGTAACTTATAATTCTTAGCAAATAAGTATAGCTTCAAGTGACTATTCTTAATACAAATAACTTACAGTTATATGATATCAAGTATCTGTATCTTATACAAATAATTTGAACAGTCATATGGTCCATTTCAATGTTATCAGTTAATCTTAAATATTAAGGCCTATTTGAGTCACTGGCCTAATGAGTAGAATGTTCACCCATAGTCTGGGAGAGTGGGGTTCAATTCCAGGTCGAGTCATACCAAAGACTCAAAAAATCGTACTTGATGCCACCTTGCTTAACACTCAGCATTATTTACGGATCAAGGATAAACTGGAGCAATCCAGGGAATGGAGTAGCGCCCACACCTACACTTCAGTGTAGTAACTAGAAAAAAGTGAGCCTTCAGGTCACCCTCAACTAAGATCAACAACTTTACTTGTGTTTTGAACAATTAAATTGGCAGCCAAAAGTGCTAAAATATACCTTCTTTTTCTTGGTAACTGTTGTACTCTCTATAATGAACTCACTCTCCTCCATAAATACACGTCAATGAGAGCATTAGATGGAATTAACCAAATCAACATGACACAATCACGTCTGATACCACATGTGTAGTGGACGGATAGTCATTACTCCACTGGACTCTCAGCTTCGTATCAACAAATTACTATTTAACCAGGTTCACTTGTATCTTGTTTCTGTTACTTGAATATATGTGTTTTTCTATCAACCTTTTTGTGTTTCCTGTGTCTTTCTTTTGTCAGCATCACCACAGTAACACAATATAAAAAAAGACCTATCAACTTTTTTTTAAGGCATGGCTGCCTTTATATAATTACTGTTTACTTTCATTTCTTCTAAAATCAATAGATTCGGTCATTACACTGCTCGGAAAGAAAGGTGTATTTTGGTACATCTGTTTTTTATTTGATTTCTGTTTCCAATAGCAACAAGGCTTGGTTTATTCCTTGGTGCTAACACTGGCCAAAGGGCAGATAAATGAATATTTTCCCATATAACTTTCTTGTCTTTATTATGTAATGTTGAGGAGCAAATATAGGGTGGGTCAAAAGTTCTGCAATATTTTCGTATGTGCTAGTTTGTAGAGAATATATCACATGATTGAAGCCGTTCAAGCCATGGAAACATACCTGTTATGGTTTGTAGTATTGTGGTAGTTGGTGTGCTGACATGTTGTGCATTGCTTCATTTTGAGTGTGATTTGAAAGCCATATAGTAGACTGTGCAACATTCAAGAACTTTTGCTTTATAATTTGAACTGGCTGATGATGCAGCAGAAGCAACCAAAAATATTTGTTGAATGAAAGGCTAAGGTGAAGTTGATCACAGAACAGTAACCAAGAAACTTTGCTCGGATTGCAAGAACCTCAATGGAAGCAACCCCAAAAGTTATGGCAAAGGATTTAAAAGTAAGTCAAAGATCACTATGTAAGCCACAATGCCGTAAGCACTGCCTCCCAATAAAAGTTTTGACCAGCAAAGTTTTGTTGCAAGAACCAACTTCAGATAATTGAATGAACCACAAAGGAGGTTTTTCTATCTTATGTAAGGGCAGAGAGGGCTAAAAACTATGGATTCTGAGACTCTGCCCCAAGCAATAGAGGCAAATCCAGCAAGTAGCACTTGGAGAGCATCAAGTGAGCTAGGCATCTCACAGTCCAGTGTCATTTGCCGCCTTGGCTAAAGCATCTGGAATTACCAAATTTTGCTTTGTCACCAAAATATTGCAAAACTTTTGACTCATCCAAGTAACAGAAATAACATATTTAAATTATTGATATAAAAATTTACATAAGATAGAAAAACCTCCTCACCTAGTCATTTGTGGTTCATTCACCTATCCGAACATGGTTCTAGCAACAAAACTTTTCTGGTCAAAACTTTTATTGGGAGGCAGTCCTTATGGCATTGTAGCTTACATAGTGATCTGTGACAAAATAAGTAAAGTTGGCGACCTTAGTCGAGGGTGACTCGAAGGCTCTTCTTTCAATAGCTACTACACTGAAGTGCAGGAGAGGGCACTATTCCATTCCCTGGATTGGTCCACTTTACCCTTGATCTTCACCTTATAGTGCTAAGTGCTAAGCAAGGCAGCATCAAGTACCATATTTTTGAGTTTTTGGTATGACTCAACCTGGGATTGAACCCCGGTTTCCCAGACCATTGGCGAACACTCTACTCATTAGGCTAATGGCCCAGGAATTCAAACTCTAATGGTGATATTACATTCACTTTTGGACTAATAGCTTTGGGAAAGGTATGAAGCCCCCTATTCACTCAAGCTATGTGCTAAATAAAACCACTATTGTCCTTCTACAGGGTGGAACGATAAAGTTGTCGCTCTAGAAAAGACAACATGATTCCATTTCCATTAAATGAAAACTGGTTTTCTTTTTTTATTACTGACCATCTACTAGTTGGTCAGTTGTGTACAAAACCCAAGATCGATAGGAGCCTTCTATCATGTCTGAAAGTGACACAATGTTCAATGAGCGAGATCGGAGATGCACTGCTGTACAACTCATGGTCTCTACCGATCCAAGTTATGACAACAGGACCATTGCCAGCACCCTCAAAATGCAAATCCGGATGGTTCAATGCTTGAGGGCACAGCTCAATGCATCAGACGACCCTTTAGAGGTGGTGAAGCGGAAGCCCAAGGCTAAGGACACATCGTGCCAGCTCATATCTTCAAAGCGGGCTTGAAAGTCAACACCAAAGTTTACCTGGATGTGCTAAAGAGTGTGGTGATCCCCTGGTGCAATCAGGTGGCCGGTGGCAGACCCTGGGTGTGGCAGCAGGACTCGGCGCCTGCCCACAAGTCCAAAGAGACCCAGGCTTGGCTTCAGAAGGAGTGCTACGACTTTGTACCCTTCTCTCATTGGCCCCCTCCTCCCCCGACCTGAACCCGCTGGACTTCTTTGTTTGGTCATACGTCGAGAACATCACCAACATGACCTCCCACAATACCAAAGCCACCCTGATCGCCGCCATCCGCTGAGTATTCACCAAGCTCCCACTGGCGCTTGTGGAAAAGGCATGCTCCCAGTTCCGGATCCATATTGAGGCGGAGATTGAGGCTGAAGGCGGCTACTTTGAATAGATGTCAGCTCTACTACATAATCAAGTTACCTGAATTGATTTTTTCAATAAAAGTTTTAAAATAAAGCTGTAGTGTTGTTTTCTTTAGGACGACAATTTTATCGTTCCACCCTGTACATGTCAGTTCTACCACATAATCAAGTTAGCTGAATTGATTTTTTCAATAAAAGTTTTAAAATAAAGCTGTAGCGTTTTTTTCTTTAGGACGACAATTTTATCGTTCCACCTTGTAGATATCAGCTTTACTACATAATCAAGTTAGCTGAATTGATTTTTTCAATAAAAGTTTTAAAATAAAGCTGTAGTGTTGTTTTCTTTAGGACAACAATTTTATCATTCCACCCTGTACAAAGATAACTTTGTAATTAAATAACCCATGAAGGTTGATATGCCAAATCTTTTATCAAACTAAAACTGCTTTGTAAAATGAGATATTAACAAAGACATAAGCATAACATAAACTTTTAATAAAAATTCAAATGTCCCCAAAATATGACCTATTCAATCCTAAATCAAAAAACTCAAATGAATAAGAAAAAATGTCCTTCATTAACTACTGAATATTTTTGCTGATTGTACAGTCAGGCTTCCATTATTAATATCATTGATTTTTTGAAGTCTCCTCCACCTATATATTTTACTCGAACTTTTGATTTGTTCAACAGACTACAGCACTGCTATGATCATCGAGAATACTGAGAAGAGTCCTGGAAAACAGATCCATGAAATCTGGCCAAATGACCAAATTTAGGATTGATTAACAAAAAGATTTTGTCATTCCAGTGGACCATTGAGTGAAAATAGAAGAAAGCAAAAAGATAGACAAACTCTTGGATCTTGTTTGAGAGCTGAAAAGCTGCTGAAGATGAAAGTGATGATGATATCAACTGTAGTTGGAGTGCTTAGAATGGTTTCTAAAAGCCTGGAAATGAGACTGGGTGAACTGGAGTTCAGAGGAAGAATCAAGACCATCCAGACTACAGCAGTGTTAAGATCAGCTAGAATACTTAGAAGAGACCTGCAAACCTAAACAGACTAGGGGAACTGGAGATCAGAGGAAGAATCAAGACATTGTTAAGATCAGCTAGAATACTTAGAAGAGTCCTGGAAACCTAAAAAAAATCAGTTAGAACTTGTGAGGAAAACTCACAAGGAGTAAAATAGTGGCAGTAGTTGGTCAATGCAGCAAACTGGCACAGAAGGAGTACAAGAACTGGTACAACTGAATGGAGAAGATCCATTGGGAATGGTGCAAGTGACTAAACTTTGACCAAACAAACAAATGGTATATGGACAGAACAGAAGCTGTTCTGAAAGATAAGACCGAGAAAATTTTCTGGGATTTTTAGAGGATAGAAACAGATGATCCAATCTCAGATAGAAGACCAGTTTGCAAAAGACTAGATTTAATTAACAAAAAGAAAAGAACCTGTCAATTTGTAGGTTTTGCTGTCACTCAGACTTCAGTGAAAAACTACCAGTTAAAACTGGTATGAAAAGCTCATAAGGCGTAAAGTAATAATAATAATAATAATAATAATGATATACTGCTACTGCTACTAATAAATTATATCCTGGTATTTTGACCCTTTCTTGATTGGATAGAGCTATTGTTTCTTTGTTTCCTTTATTAAAATCACTGTACCTTTTTCAATTCAAAATTTCATCTCTCAATCCTGACTGTTCTATACTTTCAATTATTTCTTGTTTCCTTTATTAAAATCACTGTACCTTTTTCAATTCAAAATTTCATCTCTCAATCCTGACTGTTCTATACTTTCAATTATTTCTTGTTTCCTTTATTAAAATCACTGTACCTTTTTCAATTCAAAATTTCATCTCTCAATCCTGACTGTTCTATACTTTCAATTATTTCTTGTTTCCTTTATTAAAATCAATGTGCCTTTTTTAATTCAAAATTTTTATCTCATCCAGCTACATTTTTATTTAAAAAAAAAAAAATTTTGTGTCATCCATATTTGCTATGATTTTATTTATTATGGATAAAGTGGTCCTGTATCAAAATAACTTGCCTAAACTTAACATGTCATTGGCAGAATGATTGGTGTATTGACAGCATGGGCTCCCTTGACTCTCTCAGTCAGCATCCATCCTTATCAACCATCACTCTTATCAGGTCTTCTAAACGGAACACAGTATCCACACACAGCTGGTGAATGTAGGCGCCTCTGGTTGTGTAATGGTTAGCAAGCTCGGCTAGCAAACCTACACGAGTGAGTTCGAGTCTCATTGGGTGCCCCTTTCATATGGCCTTGTGCCACATCTAAGCAAAAAGCTTAGTAAATTTCCACAGCTGGTGAATGTAAGTTTTTGTTGGGCGGCCAACGCTAGTGTGTCCATAGGAGAACAATGCTTATGAGTTCAGCCTTACTTCTCCAGTAGTGCCCAACATGTCTTGCTTTCCTTAATTGGATGATTTGTGAGATGAGCGGTAAGTGGCCATACAACTGCAGTTTTGCAGAATGATGCTTCTAGGATTTGTTCAAAGCAGTACAAAACATTTTTATGTAGTTCCATTCTTGCACTTTCTCCAGCTGTTTTGTTAAATTTCAAGTGGTGCACCCATACAACAGTACCAACATAGCTATCATCATCATATCGCGCTGGTAGCACGGATATCCCTGACCCTCTCTCGCCACTCCACCCTATCGTTCATCGCCCTAGGTAGGTCTTCAGGATAACATCCCGTATCCTCACATAGCTGCTGAATGTATGTTCGTGCTGGTCGACCTGCTTTTGCACGGCCATGTGTGGGGGTCCATAAGAGTACATCTCTTATGAGTTTGTCCCTGCTTCTCCAGCAGTGTCCTGCATGTCTGGTTCGTCTAACTTGAATAGTTTTCGTGATAGGGGGCAGGTGGCCGTACAGTTGGTGTCTTATGGAGTGTTGCCACCAGGACTTGTTCAAGATTGCACGTAGCATTCTTGTGTAATTGCCGTCTAGCTTCTTCTCCAGCCGTTTTGTTAGCGTCCATGTAGTGCAGCCATATAGCAGTATCGATGTGACCGCTGCCTGGAAGAAACTGCATTTCATTTTATCGGTTAGATCTGATTTCCATATAATCGATAGCCTATTGATAGCTGTCCATGCTTTTGTTAACCTCGTTTCGATGTCCTTTTCGGTTGATTCGACGCTGCTTCCTTGGTAAGTGAATTTGTCTACTAGTTTAAGAGGGGTTCCTTTTAGAGTGGAGATGTCCCCCGTTTGATTATAGCACATATATTCCGTTTTGTGTGCATTAACATAGAGGCCTATGCTTGCGGCTGCTCGTTCCAAACTATGCAGTGGTGTTTCGGCTTGGTCGGGTGTATTTGCCAGTATCGCTATGTCATCGGCGTAGTCGGCATCGGTAATTGTTGTTGCGGGGTACCTTCTGCTTCTTTTCTTCGTCAGTTCGAAGCCATTCACTCTGATTTTGTCAATCGATGTTCTAAGTACGTAGTCTAGACAAATGATAAAGAGGTACGGAGCCAGCGTGTCTCTTTGTAGTACTCCTGCTACAATGTCGAGGTATTCTGTGTCTCCATCTGGTGATCGTACTTTTACTTTGGTGTTTCTATAGAGAATCGTTATTGCCGCTACGGTTTCTTTAGGTATGCCGTACGCTAGTTGGATTTGTTCCATCTTTCCTCTGTGAATGGAATCGAAAGCCTTGGTAAAGTCGACAAATATTAATGTCGCTTGTAGGTTTTTTGCCAGTACACCT
Organism: Sepioteuthis lessoniana; assembly: GCA_963585895.1. NCBI lineage: Eukaryota > Metazoa > Mollusca > Cephalopoda > Myopsida > Loliginidae > Sepioteuthis > Sepioteuthis lessoniana. The sequence continues at coordinate 12,507,135 of OY757939.1, forward strand.
TCAAGGATTCTACGGATGGTTAATGTTTGTGAGGTCGTGGATCTATTTCTTTGGAAGCCATTTTGGTTTTTCCTAAGTATGTTGTCGATTTTGGGTTCTATGCGGTTTCGTAGTAGGGCATTGTAGATTTTGGCTGCTATGGATGTAAGTGTTATGCTTCGGTAGTTTTTGGCTAATCCGAGGTCCCCCTTTTTAGGGAAGGGGAGTATGCATCCCTTCATCCATCTATCTATCGGATTTTGATTGTATACTGCATTGCAGTGTCGGAGCAGTATGTCGTCGAATTGTCTGGTCTTCCATACTTCTGGGGGAATTTCGTCCAGCCCTGCAGCTTTCCTGTTTTTAATTTTTCTGAGAACCGAGTCGAGTTCTTCTTGTGTGAACGGTCCTAGTTTAATGTCTAATTGTTTACTAATTATTCTGGTGATTGGTTCATGTGTTATTTTCGGTGGGTTTCCTAGTAGGTTTTCACAATGCTGTTTCCACAGTTTTATTCAATCTGGTTGGTTTGCTGCTTTCAGTTTTGCTTTGGCTGTGTTCTTTCTTCTACTCACTTCGTTTAAAAAAAACTCCAAAAAAACAAAAAAAAACAACATAGCTATAATTTGTAAGAATTCCTGTTTTATCTTATCAGAGAGATAGGATTTCCATATGGTTGTTACACTGAACATGATTCGCTAGTCTCTTGGTATAAAATAACTCTAGATATAGTTGATATGCTGTTAAAATCAATCAATCAATGCTATTAAGAAATATTCCTGCAGATCCGTGAAACTCCTGCTTATTAATTACTTTGGTCAACTCTCTGATCCATGTTGATCTCTGTTTTTTAATCTCTTAGTTATTCCAAGCTTTGCCCTTTCCATTTATCTCTGTGGGACTTTGGGTTTCTTTCCTAGTGATTAAGTTAATTTCCATATTTCAACAACTATATGTTATATAGCCCGTATAAAGCAACAAGGAGGTGCCCGTGGTGTAATGGTTATCTTCGTAGGAAATGGATATGGCCACATGAGTTCAAATCCTGGACGAGACTGATTGCATTTCACATAGCACTAATACCCTTGGGAAAGGTATGAATCCAATTATTCTCCCTCTAGCTATGGGTAAATAGTAGGGAAGACTAGGTTCTTCAGCCTTGGTGAGGCAACTAGTCTAGGAGAAGGAAAACTCTGAATTCAAACCTGTTAAACCCTGCTTAAAAATTGACCTTGTGTCATATCCTGCCCGAGCGGAGGGGTTGAGTAGATATAGTATAAAGCAACAAGATTCTAATCATCAAAATGAATAATTTTGAAAACTGATTAATTCCTCTTTATAGTCTTAATGTGAAAACATCTTAAATAAGTAGGTGTTAAATGATTAAGTAAGATTTGTATAAAGATTATAAGCTTAAGAATATTTCAGGTAAAAAAACCCAAATACACCTGCTTCTTAAGCTCTGTCTAAAGCCCACATAAAAAAAAAAACAAATCCATAACAGGTTTATTCATATAGTAACGGGATTTGTAAGCCTGTGGCATATTGATATAGTCTAAAGCACAGACGTTTTATTTCATACTGAGAAAATTTTCTATTTATTTAAGGCAGTCAATTTAAATGGATCAACACAAATCGTCTTGTCATTATACATTTTATTTTGATGATTTTTCTTCATATACTCTACTTCATATAAGTATTTGAACAAACAGACATTTAACTTATGATTATTTGGTTTGGAGATTTTAAACAGGAACATTATGCAAGAAAAATCAAATACTGAAATCAATATAACAAGGCAGACATTTACTTGTTTTGGGATTCTGAATAGTAAATTTCTTGAAAATTATTCTCTAGAATTAGTTTGGTTTCTTTATTTAATGGCATATCAACCTTTGTGGTTAATTTAATGCCAAAGTTATCCTTGTAGAAAGGCAGTAGTGGTACTATTTAACCCATAGCTGGGAGGATAAGGTGGTTCATGCCTTTCCCAAGAGTATTTGCTCGAAAGTGAATGTAATAGCACGACTGGAGTTTAAAGTCACTTACAATGTCACAGTTTGACATGTTAGTCATTATGCTAGAGGAAAACCCCCTTTTTAGAATTAAATTGTTTAGTAATAAAAAAATATTTTTTTATCCTTCTAAAATCTTATTCGGAATCAAGAGTTGTAGGGATTAATTAAAAAGAAATAAAAAGAAAATTAAAAATTAAAAAAATGTAGCAGTTTCCCAGGGGACTTCTAACAGGAAGCAAGAATGGTGCATGCCTAAAGAAAGGGGCTTCCTGGTACCAAAGAGAAATTCTCTCTCATTAAACTGTGACCACTTTGACAGAAAGGACCCTTTTCTCTTGGCTGCTAGAAGTGAGCATGTGCTAATTGAGCCAGAGAGCCAGCTGCACCTCCTGCTAGCAGCCATCTCTGCTAAACTTGCCTCATCAAATATATGACGGACCCTCAATCTATTAACTCACTGAAAATGACTCCCTAATATACTTCATCACCTTTCCTCAGAGATGCAAATATTTCTACTATTACCGGAAAATGTTTTTCACCACGGAATAGTTTTTAAACCCTAAAATAAAGTTTGAGTGAAAAGATATCCTTGTCTCTTTCCATCTCTCCTTAATTCTCTTGCCACCGTCCACAGACAATGACAACAAGTTCATGGGGTAAGAAGAAGAAAAAGGGAGTCAGATACAAAACTTAGAATTCTCCCAACAAAACCAACATAAACCAACAACCACTACCACAACAAATAAATAAAAACCTTCTGGTACCCCATTGATAACTAATAAGGTTATTAGATTCCTCATTATTCCAAAATGTTTAATAGCCTCTGCAATTTTAAGTGATAAAAAGACAGATTTTATGCTTGTTCAAATACAGGGTGGAACGATAAAATTGTTGCCCTAGAAAACATGACATGATTCCATTTCTGTTTAATGAAAACCGGTTTTCTTTTTTTTGCTAGTTTTCTTTTTTTTCCGACTAGTTGGCCAGTTGTGTACAAATCCCAAGAGCGATAGGAGCCTTCTATCATGTCTGAAAGTGACACAATGTTCAACGAGTGAGATTGGAGATGTGCCGCTGTACAGTTCAGGCTATCTACCGATCCAAGTTATGACAACAGGACCATTGTCAGCATCCTCAAAATGCAAATCCAGATGGTTCAATGCTTGAGGGCACAGCTCAATGCATCGGATGACCCTTTAGAGGTGGTGGAACGGAAGGCCTCATCATGCCACCCCACATCTTCGAAGTCGGCTTGAAAGTCAACACCAAAGTTTACCTGGATGAGCTGAAGAGTGTGGTGATCCCCTGGTGCAATCAGGTGGCTGGTGGCAGACCCTGGGTGTGGCAGCAGGACTTGGCGCTGGCCCACAAGTCCAAAGAGACCCAGGTTTGGCTTCAGAAGGAGTGCTACGATTTTGTACCCTTCTCTCACTGGCCCCCTCCTCCCCCGACCTGAACCCACTGAACTACTTTGGTCATATGTCGAGAACATCACCAACATGACATCCCACAACACCAAAGTCAGCCTAATTGCTGCCATCTGCCAAGTATTCACCAAATTTCTGCCGGCGTTTGTAGAAAAGGCATGCTCCCAGTTTTGGATCCCTATCGAGGCAGTGATTGAGGCTGAAGGCGGCTACATTGAATAGATATCAGCTCTACTACATAATCAAGTTACTTGAATTTATTTTTTTCAATAAAAGTTTTAAAATAAAGCTGTAGTGTTGTTTTCTTTAGGACAACAATTTTATCGTTCCACCCTGTAGATATCAGCTCTACTACATAATCAAGTTACTTGAATTGATTTTTTCAATAAAAGTTTTAAAATAAAGCTGTAGTGTTGTTTTCTTTAGGACGACAATTTTATCGTTCCACCCTGTAGATATCAGCTCTACTACATAATAAAGTTAGCTGAATTGATCTTTTCAATAAAAGTTTTAAAATAAAGCTGTAGTGTTGTTTTCTTTTGGATGACAATTTTATCGTTCTACCCTGTAGATATCAGCTTTACTACATAATCAAGTTAGCTGAATTGATCTTTTCAATAAAAGTTTTAAAATAAAGCTGTAGTGTTGTTTTCTTTAGGACGACAAAGTATTGATCATTAGTATTCAAACAAGTAAGATAGGTTTTTCATTTTCTTTTCATAACTTTTTAAACAACCAGATATTTGCATTTTGAGTCACATGTCATTAGCAAAGATCAGTAAATATTTGCTGTGTTTTGGGTAGATTCTCTCTAATCTTGCCTGTCAAGTCAGTTGGGTTTGTAGAATACACCAACTGCCCCTCAGCAGAGACATTAGACCCACCCAACAAGAGTCCTGGGTGTTTACACTAAACCATTAGATGGTGAAGCTCCAGTTTTGGAATTTTTGGTTATGTAGAGTCCCCTCTTTATTGCCATTACTCCCAGGTTCCCTCTGATCCAGAGTTGTTGTACCTGTTAGGGTCCCATCTAGAGGTCAAATAGAATTAATCATTTACAATACTTGAAACCATTTAACTGTGTGCAAATGGATGAATAATGTGGAAAAGAATTATTAGTTTTTGATAGCAATACTTGAAAGCATTTAGTATCTTGGGTATGACATTAAATTGTGTCTAAAGGTGAGGCTCGTGTTTTAGAGTTTGGGGAATGTGAATATCCCTTCATGACCATTATTCCCAAGCCCTTGCTGTCCAGAGTAGAGGCAAAAGTTAAGGTCCGATCTATGGGTCAAATAAAACTGTTCAATTTTTTATTGGTGATTATTATCAATATTAAATAGGATTATTAAGTTTTATATAGCAATATTTGAAACTATTTAACTGTGTGCAAACAATAAATAGCAATACTTGAAATCATTTAACTGTGTGCAAACAAATGGGCTCTTAATTATTTAAAAATATTAATCATTTACAAACCATATATGATATATAGATGCATAAACAGGGTTATATATTTTCGGAACAAATTTCTTAATCAGATTAAAACAGCACGAGCATAAAAAATTTAAGATTAAATTTGATGGTTTCAAAGAAGATGTTTTGAAGTAGAATCTTAAAGGGCATTTTTAAGAACTATCTGATGAATTACCTCACCAAATTTGACCTGAATATATACATATATACGTGGTTCATTCAATAAGATTCCAGACTTTTTTTGTACAGGCATTTAAAATTGTTGTAGACTCTTGAGAATTCAATATGTTATTGCTATACATCTTATGAGATGACTGACCAATTTTTATGATTTCAGGTTCAAATGAACAGCTACAGCAGCAATTGGAATACACCCTACAAAAGCCTGATTGTCACAGCTGGTGAATTTCAAAAATGCAATCTGGATGTGAGGACTCTTTAGAAGAATGATATGCAATAAAATTCTGTTTTAGACTTGGAATAAATGCCACACAAACGTATGGAAGGCTTCAGACTGCTTTTCGACCATCTTGCATGAATCTAGCATCAGTTTTTGAGTGGCATAAGAGATTATAGTCTAGACCTTGCTCCCTGTGACTTTTGGTTATTCCCTAAGCTCAGAGGCTGTTGTTATGAGATAATTGAGGAGATAAAAGAGGCTGTGACAAAAGTCATTGACACGCTCGCACAACAGGACTTCCATGGGGCCCTCCAGAAGTTGTTGGAATGGTACAACAAGTGCATTGCAGCTGGAGGAGATTACCTCGAAGGAGACTAGAGTTTCATGTGTGTACTATCAATAAAAGTGTCCATACAAAAAAAGCCTGGAAACTTATTTAATGATCCTCGTACCATTAGTATTGTATATGTTCTCTGCAATGATTCGGTGTTTTTTTAAGGTTGATGTGAGAAGATACTAAAAAGTGGAGATACCCAAGGAGGAATAATAATAATAATAATAATAATAATAATAATACCATCAAGTCAAGTTTAGGTGAAATTCTGAGAGAGTAACAAGGAATGATAACAACCAGAGAAATTTTTACAAATCTTGCAAACATTTTCTAAGCAAGGAAAATATTCCCAGTGACCTTTTTCTTTTTCCACCCATGGGTAGACCTACAATAAGTTGATAATCCTGACAAAGAATATGCAACCTTCTTAGCAGAATGAATAGACAATATTTTTTTAAAATAAATTTTTAATCTAAAATTTGGCTTTTGCCAGATTTGGCATCTTTATTCAAACTAACCAAGACATCTCTTTTACCCGCAGAAGTTAACAATAAATAATACAGTTTAAATTATTAAAATATATGTAATAATAAAAAAAAAAAGAATTGCTCTCTGTTCATGACCAAAAACATTGCCTGAATAAGTAACTGGTGTCTTTATACCAATTTTTTTAGTCTAAATCCTGGATGAGGCTGTTTGAATTTCACAAACCACTAATACCCTTGGGAAAGGGCTCTTTAACTTTGGCATGTCAATCGGTTTAGAAAAAGGAAAACTCTGAATTCAAACTCTGCTTAAAAATTGACCTTGTGTCGCATCCTGCTTGGTGGAGAGGTTGGGTAAACACATACTTATTTCTGTTGACATATTCATTTATGAGTTTTAATTGGCATTATGATTATTATCATAGAAAATAGTCTTAGTGAGCCAAGTTCAATTCCAGGAGAAGGCTGTAAATCAACTGAAATCTAAACAGCTTTGAGAGGAGGTGCCCGTGGTGTAATGGTTATCGCCACAGGAAATGGACATGGCGACATGAGTTCAAATCCTGGACGAGACTGATTGCATTTCACATAGCACTAATACCCTTGAAAAGGTATGAATCCAATTATTCTCCCTCCAGCTATGGGTAAATAGTAGGGCAAACTGTGTTCTTCACCCTTGGTGAGGCAACTAGTCTAAGAGAAGGAAAACTCTGAATTCAAACCTGTTAAACTCTGTTTAAAAAAAAATTGACCTTGTGTCATATCCTTCTCAAGCGGAGGGGTTGGTAAATATGGTAAACAGCTTTGTTTCAGAGGATTTTGTTCCTGAAGTACCTCCTAAGCGTCAGAGTAATTCGATATTGTTACATATTGACCCTTGACCAAGCCGTCAATCTGAGACACACCTGTGTAAATAAGCAGAAGAAGATCACGTGATCTATTAAAAGTAGTAGGTGTTATGAAATAATAGATGCAGATGCCCATGGCATTTAAGTCAATTAGAGTCAGTGAGATCCAGAGTCAGAGCCAGCTTGCAATCACTGAGAGTGCCCTGCTGGTGACGGCGGCCTTAGAGCCTCTGATTGAGTAACCCTAGCCAAGAAGCAGAAGAAGTGGAGTCTTGAAAGTAACATGGCATGGATTCATACCTTTCCTAAGGGTATTAGTCGTTTGTGAAATTCAAACAGGGTGGAACGATAAAATTGTTGTCCTAAAGAAAACAACACTACAGCTTTATTTTAAAACTTTTATTGAAAAAATCAATTCAAGTACCTTGATTATGTAGTAGAGCTGATATTTATTCAATGTAGCCGCCTTCAGCCTCAATCACCGCCTTGATATGGATCTGGAACTGGGAGCATTTTCCACAAGCGTCAGTGGGAGCTTGGCGAATACTCGGCGGATGGCGGTGATCAGGCTGGCTTTGTTGTTGTGGGAGGTCCTGTTGGTGATGTTCTCGACATATGACCAAACAAAGTAGTCCAGTGGGTTCAGGTTGGGGGAGGAGGGGGCCAGTGAAAGAAGGGTACAAAGTTGTAGCACTCCTTCTGAAGCCAAGCCTGGGTCTCTTTGGACTTGTGGGCCAGCGCTGAGTCCTGCTGCCACACCCAGGGTCTGCCACCGGCCACCTGATTGCACCAAGGGATCACCACACTCTTCAGCAAATCCAGGTAAACTTTGGTGTTGACTTTCAAGTCGACTTCGTAGATGTGAGGTAGCATGATGTGGCCCTCACTTGAAACCACACCAAAGACCATAACTGTAGCCGGAAACTTTGTTTTCATCACCCTGGGCACGTCCCTTCTTATTCGTGGCAATCCAGCGAGGTTGCTGGCAATGGTCCTGTTGTCATAACTTGGATTGGTAGAGAGCATGAGTTGTATAGCGGCGCATCCCTGATCTTGCTCGTTGAACATTATATCACTTTCAGACATGATAGAAGGCTCCTATCACTCTTGGGATTTGTACACAACTGGCCAACTAGCAGATGGTCTGCAACAAAAAAGAAAACTGGTTTTCATTAAACGGAGATGGAATCATGTCATCTTTTCTAGGGCGACAATTTTATCGTTCCACCCTGTATATATATTTTTAGTCAAGAAAAGAAGAAGTTATGAGTCTGTATAGCAATCTGTCCCAGTCTCCGTCCATCTCTCACACGTCACAGAAGCTTTGACTCCAACAAGAATAAAGTGAGATATATTCTGACAAAGAAGTGTTGTCCTTCACTACTTCAACTGCTATATAACAATATATTCATGACATTGGGACCAAGTAGTTTAATTCCAGTGAGTTTTCCAATGATCAAAGCATCTCTGAAATCCTCTTGTAATTACACTATCATATTTCTTCCAATGTCTTCCCTATTTTTAAATCTTAGCCTTGAGATCAATTTTCAATCTAGGAAACAAGAAAACGTCAAACAAAGCTCAGCCTTATTTCTGTTAATGTATTCATTTAGAAGGTGTGATGACGTAATAGTTATAGTAAAAAGGCTTAGTGAGCTAATTTCAAATACTGGACAAGGCTGTTTACATTTCACTTTGTGCTAATGACCTGGGAAAAAGCATAAATTCTCTCTTCTCTTTTCCAACATGGAAAGAATAGGGTGTTAAGAAGACAGTTCCTGAGATCAGCAATATGGAAATATCAGGGAGACAGTCTCTCTTGTCTGTAGCATGAGGAGAAGATGAAGTAGAAAGTTTGAGAGACAGTTGCTGAGGTTACCAACATGGAAAGAGGGAGAAGAAGAAAGTCAGGGAGACAGTCTCTCTTATCTTCAGCATGAGGAGAAGATGAAGTAGAAAGTTTGAGAGACAGTTGCTGAGGTTACCAACATGGAAAGAGGGAGAAGAAGAAAGTCAGGGAGACAGTCTCTCTTATCTTCAGCATGAGGAGAAGATGAAGTAGAAAGTTTGAGAGACAGTTGCTGAGGTTACCAACATGGAAAGAGGGAGAAGAAGAAAGTCAGGGAGACAGTCTCTCTTATCTTCAGCATGAGGAGAAGATGAAGTAGAAAGTTTGAGAGACAGTTGCTGAGGTTACCAACATGGAAAGAGGGAGAAGAAGAAAGTCAGGGAGACAGTCTCTCTTATCTTCAGCATGAGGAGAAGATGAAGTAGAAAGTTTGAGAGACAGTTGCTGAGGTTACCAACATGGAAAGAGGGAGAAGAAGAAAGTCAGGGAGACAGTCCCTGGACTCAGTAACATGGATAAAGTTTGTGGCAGAGATTGGCTATACAAACTGTAAGTTTAAGATGATACCTTATCAATATACTATTGTACTAAGCCATTTTTTTTTACTGGGAAATTTTGCACACACATGATAAATAAATCTGTAAAACATCAGTCTTCATATCAAAAGAAAAATCATTTTTTCTTTATTTCTCCCACTGCCTTTCTTTTTTTGCTCAACCACACCTATTATGTGACAGGTGACAGGTAAATCCATACAGGTAAATCTATACAGGTAATCACACAGTCTCTCTACCATGTTATTCATTCTGTGTCCTTACTTTCTTTCATCATACCACCCCTTCTCTGTACAACAGGTTTTCTCCCTTTTATCATTGATCAACCTGTTTGGTTCTGACTTAAAATCAAAATGTTCTATCACATAAAGGAGAAGAGGACAGGTTGAGCCACTGTTACATTTGAGCCCAGCTTAATAACAATCACAATGTTCACATGTCTTGTATACATTAACACTTCTGTTTTAGAGGTTCAGTATGTGACAGCTCAAATTGATCTTACAAGACAAGTGAAAAAATTAGGATGTTCTTCAGAAACACTCATGTAAAATACTATTGATCAGTAATGTGGATTTATTTGTCACTCTGACGATTAAAAAATGTTACTCAGTGTGAATGCTAACCTCATAAAATTATCATTCAGTTACAAATTGGATTGGAAATTGCTTTATTCTTTAAGTGAAAACATGCCTATTGCTTTTGCAAAAATCTCTCTATGATATGCCATTTTCATTAGGCTATGGTCACACACACACACACACACACACACACACACACACACACACACACACACACACACATTTTTGGCTTAAAAAACACTATAAGAAAGCAATTGGTTTTATTTCTTCAATATTTTATTGGAAAGTTTTCAGATGAGGGATTCAAATGAAGTCAAATTATTTAACTACATCTTCTTCCAATTTTTTTATCATAATTTTTTCTATTTAGTTGTACAAAGGTGAGTCAAAAGTTTTGCACTATTTTGGTTCCAACTTTTCCCCTTCCAGCTATTTGTAAATAGTCGGACAGATTTAGTTCTTAATTTTGGTATGGCAACTGATCTAAGAGAAGAAAAACTCTGAGTTTAAACCAGTAGCATACCTAGAGAGAGATGGGCTCTACCAGGTTATTTCCACCCAAGAAATGCTACATGAGTAGCGCCCCACCCTATGATCAAATTATGGAACCAGTGAGAGACAAACTATGAAGACATTCCATTCATGATATAGCAGCTGTTCATAATGATATGAATGCTTCTATTTAGGAAGGGGTGAAGGATTCAAGTTAGCATTTTATAATTAACAGTTATCCATAATGATATGGGTGCTTCTATTTAGGAAGGAGTGAAGGATTCAAGTTAGCATTTTAAAACTAACAGTTGTCCCTGATGATATTAATGCTTCTATTTAGGCAGGAGTGAAGGATTCAAGTTAGCATTTCATAATTAACACTTGTCCATGATGATATTAATGCTTCTATTTTGGAAGGAGTGAAGGATTCAAATTAGCATTTTATAACTAACAGTTGTCCCTGATGATATGGATGCTTCTATTTAGGAAGGAGTGAAGGATTCAAGTTAGCATTTCATAATTAACACTTGTCCATGATGATATTAATGCTTCTATTTAGGAAGGAGTGAAAGATTCAAGTTAGGATTTCATAATTAACAGTTATCCACGATGATATGGATGCGTCGCATTCTGTTCAAAATATAAACAAATCAGATCACTTCAAACCCTTAAAAATGCTACATCCGGCTACAACTGGAATTGATGAAATCATCCATAGCCCTGACCTTTAGTACCAGCGAAGAAAGAAAAAAGAATCTATCTTTTACGACATTAACAATGCCAGTCTTTTGAAAGTCACTCTATCAAAATAAAGTGGATTATCTTCAGAAGCCTATTTCAGGCTTAGGAAGGATTGTATTACCACTGATATTTTTAATGGATGAACTTTCTGTCCACGTGGCCCTGGTAGTATGATATGACTTTCACTCTATTTATAGACAAGCCTTTTCAGCTGTCGTTGGCATCGCCAAGTGAAGCTGTCAGTTGAGGTATGCCTTGACTGGCATCCTCGAGCCTCAGAAGGCCATCTCCCCAGGCTCTAACCCTCCATAGAGGGGCTGGGTTTATTGCCTGGCGCCTAAGGCGCTTCTTTTTAGAGGAATGCCAACGGAGCCTGGGGCATTTTTAGAGCTGCTGGAGGCATCTGGGGTTTGGCCCTGCACTCAGACCCACCAAAAAAAAAACGCTTTGTGCCACACTTGTCCGGTTGGTGGGACAGTCAACAAATACCACATCACCAAGTGAAGCTCTCAATGCGTGATCCTACATCTAGTGGTTGCATCCACCTTACACCTACAAAGATATGCAAAAAGGTCCTTTTAAGGACCATTGGAGGTCTCCATCCCTCGTGTTGGAGTATCTCAGACTGTTCTCATGAACTTGTCAAAGCAGATAGTCTGGAGGCAAACATGAGAAGGATAAGACCACCCGGTCTTAACTATCTCAGTTGGCTCCCACATATGCATCGCTACAACACAATAGTCTTAGCCACAGTTTCCCCATCTGTTCCTCGCTTATGCGGTGCTAAGACATGGCAGTCTTAGCCACAACACACTCACTCGCTTGTTTCCTCGACTTCACAGTGTTAAGACATGGTAGTCTTAGCCATGACACTTGTTTCCTCGGGTTCGTAGCAGTAAGACACAGTAGTCTTAACCATGACACTCGTTCGCTTGCTTGTTTCTCAGTTTCGCAGTGCTAAGAAACGGCAGTCTTAGCCACGATACTTGCTCGCTCGTTCCTCAAGTCTGCAGTACTAAGACACAGTTGTCTTAGCCCTAATATTCGTTCACTCGTTCCCCGGCTCTGCAAATGCTAAGGCACAGTAATCTTAGTCATACCACTCATTCGTTCATTCTTTAGCATTGCGACACTAAAAGACAATAGTCTTAGTTACTCTTTCATTCATTCATTCATTCCTTGCCTACATGGCGCTAAGACACAGCAGGCTAAGCCCACTCATTCGATCCTGTGCAACTAAGCTACCAGCACCAACCGCAGACCAGCTCCAACATTGCAGCATCTAGTCCACAAATGACTCACTGCTTGGACTAGCATCAACACTTGAGATACATTGAAATAACCCTGGTTAAACCAAAGTACTGTACAACCAGGACATAGATCATCCAGCTGTCTCTACCAACAACAATGATCGCCAGCTGTCTTTACCAACAACAATAACCACTGGCTGACTCTACCAAGAACGATGATCATCAGTTGACTCTACCAACAATGATGATCACCAGCTGACCCTATTAACAATGGTGACTGCCAGCTGACCGTACCAACAACAATGACCACCAGTTGATTCTATCAACAACAACAATTGCCAGTTGACTCTACCAACATCGATGGATGACCACCAGCTGACCCTATTAACAACAATGACCATCAGCTGTCCCTACCTTAAACAAATATTCCACCAGACGTCTCTGCAATTTCAATCGTCTATAAGACCATAATTCTGTAACCTGTGACAAAATAAATTGTCATTTGTTATACTGTTATCTCACCTTTGTTCTCTTCATTGTCTTCCGGCTGTCAATTTACGCACATGTTTAACAAAAAAAATCATTTGCGGAGTTGACGTTCTTATTGGCCCACAACAGATGCTTTTATTTAGGATGGAGTAAAGGATTCAAATTAGCATTTTATAGTTTATAGTAGTCCATGATGATATGGATACCTCTATTTAGGAAGAAATGAAGGAATTAGTATTTCATAATTAACAGTTGTCCATGATGATATGGATGCTTCTACTTCAAAAGGAGTGAAGGATTCTGATTAGCATTTCATAGTTTATAGTGATCCATGATGATATGAATGCTTCTATTTAGGAGTAAAGGATTCTGATTAGCATTTCAGATACTTCCATTATATTGAGAATGATTAAAAAATAACATTCATTACGAGCATTGATCTAATCTGGTTACAAATTGGACTGGAATTTTTTCTCAAATTTAAAACATTCATGTTCATTGCTCTTATAAAAATCTTACTATTATGAGTGATTTTTGCTAGGTTCCACACACACATACATATACATAACATATAATTTACTATATTCATGAAGAATGTTCAATATTGGTGATAGAATATATATATATATAATTTAGAATTGTGTAGACACAATAATGCTTGGTGACTGCCAATTTCTCACCAATGTAATTATTGAACCAAGTGGTTTTCAAGTGTTGGATATCTCTTTAGACCATGATGGGAAGAGTGATCTAGTTTCTGGGGCATTCTGGGAAGAGCAGTCTAGTTTGTACTACTTGGTTATTTACATGATATTATTGGATTAAATTTCTGATTTGTTTATTTACTCTATTAAGTTTAATTCTTTATTTTCTTTTGTTTTTATTTATTTATTATCATTATTATCATTATTATTATTATTCTTATTATTATTATTCCTTTGGGAGTTTTTCACCTCAATGTTTGCTGATGGTTTTTCACGGCAGTTTGAGTGACAGCAAATCTCCTCAAGTCTCCAGGACTCCTCTCAGTATTCTGGCTGATATTAATAATGCTATAATGTAGATGCTCTCAACTTGTCCTCTTATTTTCAAGTCTTCCAGTTCCTTTACAAATCATTTGAGGGTTGTTCTGAGCACACCATTTACAATTGGTATCATTGTTACCTTTAAGTTCCCAAGTTTTTTTGTTCTCTAGCAATATCTTGGTATTATCCCTCTTTTCATTTTCTTTTATTTTTTTACTCAGTGGTCTGCAGCTATGGCAAAGTCCATAAACCAGCAGGTTCTCTTTTTTTTTGTTAATTATTGCTATGTCCGGTCATCTGGCTAAAATTGGGGGATCTATTTGTATCTCTCTTATTATCATTTTTATTAGTCCTTTGAGAGTTTTCCACACCAGCTTTAGCCAATGGTCTTCCATTGGAGTTTGAGTGACAGCAAATCTCCTTACATCTCCAGGACTTTTCTCAGTATTCTGGCTGATCTTACTAATGCTGTAGTCTTGATGATCTCCACTTGTCCTCTTATTTCCAAGTCTTCTAGACCCTTTACTAATCCTTTGGTATCTGTACCGAACACACCAATTGCAATTGGTGTCATCATCACCTTCATGTTCCATAGTTTTTTTTAGTTCTCTGGAAAGGTCTTAGTAGTTACCTCTCTTTTCGCTTTCTTTTAATTTTACTCTGGGGTCAGCTGGAACAGCAAAGTCCACTATTCAGCAGGTTCTCTTTTTTTTGTTGACTATTACAAGGTCTAGTTATCTGGCTGAGATTAGGTGATTTGTTTATATCTCAACATCCCAGAGAACTTTGTGCATCTCATTCTTCAGGATGGATTCTGGGCTGTGCATATGACGTTTGTTCATATAGTCAAATTTAAACTTCCTGCACAATTCCCAGTGAATCACCTTCCTCACCCAATCATGTCTAGTTTTATACTCTTTTTGTCCTAATTAACTGCATTCACTTATTCGATTGATTGAGTTCCTTACAACTTCATTACACCAGTTTTAGCAGGTGGTATTTCTCTGGAGTCTGAGCAACGTTAAGTCTCCTTTCGTCTCTAAGACTCTTCTGAATACACTAGCCAATATTAATAATGCTGATGTCTGGATGATCTCGATTAATCTTATCATCATTATTATCATTATTTATCTTATTCTTATCTATTTATTTTGTTTGTTTACTTATTCATTAATCTATTTTTATTAAACTTTGGGGTTGTTAGTTTTCTGATAGATTAGTAGGAATTTGTTTTCCTTGGAATTTGTTTTTCTTGAAATTTGTTTTATGTGAGAAACAGTGACCAATACAGTATTGACTCAGTGTCTACACCTTCCTAAATTATATATATATATATATATATATATATATATATATATATATAGTAAAGTTGGTGACCTTAGTTGAGGACGACCCAAAGGTTCCCTTTTCAATAGCTACTACACCGAGGTGTAGGAGAGGGCACAATTCCTTTCTCTGGATTGCTCCACTTTACTCTTGATCCTTACCTTATAATTCTGAGAATTAAGCAAGGTGGAATCAAGTTCCATTTTTTTGAGTCTTTTGTATGACTCGACGTGGGATTGAACCCCAGTCTCCTGGACCATTCAGCGAACAATCTATTCATTAGGCCAATAAAAAAACAATAATGATCATTGATATGAGTTTAGTTGTATAAATGTATATGTGTGTGTGTGTGTGTATGTGTGAGAGAGAAAGTGTGAGAGAGAGAGAGAGAGAGAGAGAGAGAGTTTAATTGTAAATATATATATATACTAGAAGGACTACCCGTATTACTTGGGTGGGAGGAATAACATCACATATCATAAGAAATGTGTCCTATAATTTATTTCTTCTAAATTAATTAATTCATTATTTTTACTTAGAAGTGGATCTTCGTAAAATCTACGTTGAGACAGAATTCTGTCTTGTTACTGAATGAACAAAAGGCTGGAAGCAAGATTTTTGAAATTTGGAACGGAATTTCTATAAAATATTTTGTCAAATTCAATGTAACATAGTTTAAATGTACTTATCTTTTCATTTATTTTGGTGTCCTAAAATCTTGGTTTACCATCAAATGAACATTAAACTCTTGCTGTGTTATGAGAAACATTCAGAGATATCAACACCATGACATAACAATGATACCGTCAAGCATGACATAAACAACATTAACTGCTGATTCCTTTTAAAAAACAACAGAATTCTGATTTTTGTTGTGGGGGAGGGTGATGAATAAGTTAATCCTACAAACTTTTAGAGATGAGTAAAGTGACACAGAAAAAGCAAAGATGACAAAGACAAGAGATTAAATTCAAAGCCAACTTTTATTTGGCAATAAGTGTGAGAAATCAAGAGAGTTGATAAAGTCAGCAATAGTTTGATTGGTATCATTTGTTTATGAAGTCGTCTGGTAATATGGCCAGAGCAACTAAGTGGAGCTGCTCTGCTAGAGAAGTTGACGGCAGTTCTCCAGTGGGATCCCATTCTAGGTAAGTCAAGTTTCCAATTTCTGTGTTGTAGTTAGCAGTATAATTATGTCATAGGTCCTATCATTTAGATTACAGTTCCAGGATTCCTATATCCTCAGTTTTTTTAGACCCTTTTCACAAACCACTAAGTCATTTCTTTTCATTTTTTCATATCTTCCAATGCCAAACCTACACTCACCTGTTTATTTTTATATCCACTTAATAAAAACCCACTCCCTGGGAGGGATTTTCTGACTTGTTTTTGATCATTCAGGTATTAAAACAGTTGGCAATTTACAATTGAGATGGGGAGATGGGTAACCAAACTGGTTATAATTTTGCTTATGTTTTCTTTCTTTGTGCTTGTTTTTTTTGTTTGTTTTTTTTCTCTCTTTATGCTTTTTAAACATTGTATATAACCATTGCTTTATTATATACAGAACTTTTCAATTACATGATTGATACCATCTTGCCGATTTTATAACAAAGCTGGTTGCTTTCTCTGCTAACTTAGCATATGTCAGATTTTGGGCAAGAAGCTTCTCTTTAACTTTTGTGTAATAATGTAACAGGTCATTATACAATCAAGAGAAATATGTAAATATCTATATTCAACAGTCAGAAAATACCTCCGAGATGACTTGCAGAATTAATTATCTCAGAAATAGTTTTTGATTTGCAGTGGGAAATTACATTTGCTGACAAAATTGGCAATCATAACGTGTTGACACTGAGATTAGTTTCCATTTTGTGGTGGAAAATTCTGTTCCCTGACAACAAGAGTGACATGACGCTCCTTAAAACCAAGATTTTAAATGGCATATAAAACTCTCAATTCTATTCATTGTATTGAGAATAACAATAAACTGCATCTGATGGTGAGGCTCCACTTATGGAGATCTGGAGAGTGTTGAGTACCTCTGGGGAGTGTGGAGTACATCTTCATTGCCATCACTGCAAGGTGTACTCAGACCTGGAGTTGAAGTATCTGTTAGGGTCCGTCTATGGATCAAATAGGTCTGTTTAAAAATTATATTTGATGAGACTATGCGTAAAAAAAAAAAAAATTACTCTTTTGAAACAATTACATGAAAAATATGAATATGAATATATAAGGAACACAATTCCCAAACCTCTTGACATAAAATAACCCTAGATGGGTTAACCTGTTATTAAAATCAATCAATCCATTCACAGGTATTGGTTAAGAACACCTTTCTATTTATTGGACATTAAAGTATTGTAGATTTAAGTTAGGTGAGTAGCGCCCTTCCCTACACCTTGGTGTAGTAGCTATCGAAAAGGGAGCCTTCGGGTCACCCTCGACTATGGTCGCCAACTTTACTTACAAGTATTAGCAATCTGATGTTTTTGATTTTTGGGTAAACATTAGCCAAACAGATACCTCAACTGTTCTGGTGCCGATGGTGAGCGATAATAAATAATACGTGAACACACAAGCTATCTAGTAATTGAGTGTCTTTATTTACATCGAAGGGAGCTAAACCTACAGAGCTGGCCTCACTTTCATGGGGCTGTTTCATATCCGTATTTTACGGAGCTATATACATCATAACATCAACTATCCATATAAGACTCAAGAGACATTTCTTAAGCCAATTTTTTTGCTGAAAATCATGTTATCAAATACGTCAGATGAGAATTGAACTTATATACCACCTTTACGGAGGTCCTAAGACCATTTTTACTCTTATTACAATGGAAAAATGGTAGATTTTGGTGAATCTGACAAGATGATAAAAATAAGAGGAAAAGTGGATAGATCAAACACTTACAGCGGGTTAAGTAGTTATATTTTGTTGATTAAAGAACAAAATATTACTACTAAACTCATTGTAAGTGTTTGATTAATCCACTTTTCCACTTATCATTACTATTAGATATAAAAAGATAAATCATCATAAAAAAGTTTCAATGAGAAAGATTTACTTGAATAATTTACTTGAATAAGAATACATTTGACTTCATATGCTACTTTGGCATTAAAACTTTTTAATATAATCTGGAAAAAACATAATCAATTATCTTTCTGTTGGGTATCACCCACCTTTTTCCACACAATGTACTAGTCCATCAGCCATATATAGCAGTAGCTACTAATACCAGGGCAGACTAGAAGGTGAAGAGCAGCTTCTTATAGGAATAGTATTAGAGCGTTGGAGACTGGAGATCGCACTAGATCACCTTACTTGTTACCGTAATAATGGAAGCCAATACTATCGTTGGACTATATCTTTATTCTGTATTCACTAATCCTATGTTCTTGTCTACTAATAGTCTCTTTATTGTATATACTTTTTCCTGAGAATATATCTCTATTTCCTCTCATATCATGGTTTGTCCTTTATTTAATATTACAAGCGTTCACTAATCCTATGTTCTTGTCTACTGATAGTCTCTCTATTGTATATACTTTTTCCTGAGAATATATCTCTATTTCCTCTCATATCGTGGTTTGTCCTTTATTTAATATTACAAGCGTTCACTAATCCTATGTTCTTGTCTACTGATAGTCTCTCTATTGTATATACTTTTTCCTGAGAATATATCTCTATTTCCTCTCATATCGTGGTTTGTCCTTTATTTATTATTACAAGCATTCACTAATCCTATGTTCTTGTCTACTAATAGTCTCTCTATTGTATATACTTTTTCCTGAGAATATATCTCTATTTCCTCTCATATCGCGGTTTGTCCTTTATTTAATATTACAAGCGTTCACTAATCCTATGTTCTTGTCTACTGATAGTCTCTCTATTGTATATACTTTTTCCTGAGAATATATCTTTTCTTCCTCTCATATCGTGGTTTGTCCTTTATTTAATATTACAAGCGTTCACTAATCCTATGTTCATGTCTACTAATAGTCTCTCTAGTGTATATACTTTTTCCTGAGAATATATCTCTATTTCCTCTCATATCGTGGTTTGTCCTTTATTTAATATTACAAGCATTCACTAATCCTATGTTCTTGTCTACTAATAGTCTCTCTATTGTATATACTTTTTCCTGAGAATATATCTCTGTTTCCTCTCATATCGTGGTTTGTCCTTTATTTCATATTACAAGCGTTCACTAACCAGAACGCGACAATTTCTTAGATTTTTTTTTTGTATTCAAAAAGGAAATACATATATATATATATAGATAGATAGATTGACAGATAGATACTAATAATATAGTTTGCTGCATTTATAAATAGAAAGTGCTCAATATCAGTGATAGAGCATATATATCTGAGGATGGTGTTGACACAGAATCAATGGTGCTTGTTCGATGATTGTATAAACAAGAAACTAATGGAGGTGCTCATGGTGTAATGGTTATCGTCATAGGAAATGGACACGGTGACACGAGTTCAAATCCTGCACGAGACTGATTGCATTTCACATTGCACTAATACCTTTAGGAAAGGTATGAATTCAATAATTCTCCCTCCAGCTATGGGTAAAATAGTAGGACAGACTGGGTTCTTCAGCTTTGGTGAGCAACTAGTCTAGGATAAGGAATACTCTGAATTCAAACCTGTTAAAGTCCACTTAAAAATTGACATTTTGTCATATCCTGCCCGAGCGGAGGGGTTGGTAAATATGATAAACAAGAAACTAAGTTATGAATTGCTGTTAACTTTGTGTCTACAGTCTCCTAACTATATATATATATATATATAGATGGATAGATTGAAAGATAGATAGATAACACTAATAATATAGTTTGCTGCATTTATAAATAGAAAGTGCTCAATATCAGTGATAGAGCATATATATCTGGGGATGGTGTAGACACAGAATCACTGGCGCTTGTTTGATGATTGTATAAACAAGAAACTAATGGAGGTGCTGTTAACTTTGTGTCTACGTTCTCCTAACTATATATATATGCAAAAATTTTAAATGCAACAAGCAAGAAATATCTTTTCTTTTACATATAATGAAAAGAAGAAAATTGATTAGTCAAGCAGAAATAATAATTTCTTTGTAATTACTTTCTTTTTAATTTTAATTGTTCTCAACTTGTTTCAACCAGAGGTCATCAGCAGAAGAAAAGTTTATTGAACTGGTTTTTAAAAATTGACACATTACAATGTAGCCTCTGCCTACCATAGCCATGTAATGTTTGGGCTACAAGGCACTTCCTAAAGGATGGTATGTCGCTATCAGATGGAATGTATCAATCCAGCTGTAATTGTATATATATATATATATGTATATGTGTGTGTGTGTGTAGTTAGGCAGTAGTCATTCATTTAAGCATGTTTTATTATATAATAAAGACAAATTTTAATAAATAATAATATAAATAATAATAATAATAATAACAATAATGATAATAAAGACAATGGCCAGAATACTTAGAAGAGTCCTGGAGACTTGAGGAGACTTGCTGTCACTCAAACTCCAGTGAGAAACCATCAGCTAAAACTGATGTGAAAAACTCTCAAGGAGTATATAATAAAGACAAAATTGTCTCTAGTGCTGATAATGGTCTATGAAGAGTCCGAAAGCGCTTGGGACAATTTTGGGAAATTCATCAACCAATTCCAATCTGAAACTAAGACACTTATCAGCAAAACTGAAAGGATCTTAAACAAGTTATACAGATAAAATTTGTCTTTATTATTTAATGAAACACACACACACACACACACACACACACATATATATATATATATCCGAGAATTAACAAATCATTTAAAATACACCTTTCTTAAATCAAGAAAGAGCTCAAATACTGGCCAGTAGAGCAAGATTAAATTTAGAATAAACTGTTATCTTCCCTCTTTAAATTGTCTTCATAACTAAAAGTTTCAGCACATTTGCTTGAAACTTTTTATTAAGAAGGTGTTATGAGGAGAAGAGATAATTTATTTTAAATTATATATATGTTAAGATCAGCTAAAATACTTTGGAGAGTCCTGGAGACCTAAGGAAACAATCAGTTGAAGCTTGTGTGAAAAACTCACAAATAGTTGTAGCAGTAGTAATTCAATGCAGCAAACTGGCACAGGAGTACTAGACCATGCAGACTACAGCACTGTTAAGATCAGCTAGAATACTTAGAAGAGTCCTGGAGACCTGAAAAAAGATCAGTTAGAGCTTGTGGGGAAAACTCACCAGGAGTAAAATAATAGTTGTAGTAGTAGTAGGTCAATGCAGCAAACTGGCAGAGAAGGAGTACAAGATCAGGTACAACTGAATGGAGAAGATGATCCATTGGGAATTGTGCAAATGAGTAAACTTTGACCATACAGATAAATGGTATATGGACAGCCCAGAAGCTCATCTTAAATATAAGACAGAAAATTTTCTGAGATTTTTTAAGATAAAAACAGATGAAGATGTGAAGATGCTAATTGATTGTTACAAAAGGGTTAAATACTGGACGATTGCTTCAAGCCAATGAAAAAGTAACCATATAATTTCAAGGCGTCATCTATGAGGAGAAAAACAGATTTTTCAGCAAGATAATGTTGCTATCCACAATGCATCAATAACAAAGAAGTACTTGCTTAAACTAAAAATAAGACTTCTTGACCACCCACATGCTTTCCAGACCTCAATCCTATAGAAAATTTGTGGGGATTGATTGTTGCAAAAGTTTATGAAGGAGGTCAACAGTACTCAGCAATTTCTGAACTCAAAAACGTAATCTTAGATGCATGAGAAAAAATACCTTCGGTTCAACTTCAGAAACTAGTTGATAGTATGCCTAGCCGAATTTTTGAGGTTATCAAAGCCAATGGCAGATCTACAAAAAAGATCAAAAATTTGCATTTATATCCTATCGTTCCGCTCATTGGTCTTATATTTATGTCCAAACAAAATTTTAAAATTAAACATAAATGCTAATATACATATAAAAAATGAATTGAAATTTCTTCATATCTTAAATCTAATTGTCTTTATGCCTTATCTTTCATATATCTGATTTTTATAATTGAAAAATTGTAAACAATATTTTTTCTTCATTTTTGAGGGTAGTCTTATATTTCTGTCCCAGGGTGTAGTTAAGATATCTCCTCCCTAATGTTGTGACTATAAATCAATTTAATCAATTATCAATTCAAGTTTGATTTGGTTTCTTTATTTAATGGCAGGTCAACCTTTGTGGATTATTTAATGCCAAAGCCATCCTTTTAGAAAAACAGCAGTGATACTATTTAACCAATAACTGGGAGGATAAAGGGTTTCTATACCTTTCCCAAAGGAATTAGTCCAAAAGTGAATGTAATAGCACAACTATTGTTCAAATTCTTTTACTTTGGGACGAATCAATTCAGGAACTTGTGACTTCACATAATCCTCATACATCAAAACGAATTTATCAATACTGAAAGAGAGCTGAGTCCCAGCTGAAAGTCAAGAGAATAAAGAAAGCCACTCACAAAACAAAGCAATTCCAAACAATTCAATGTATTTAATATTTCAGTATTTATGAGGATCATTAAATGAGTTTCCAGACTTTTCATGTATGGGCACTTGTTGTACCATTCCAACAACTTCTGCAAGGCCCTATGGAAGTCCTCTTATATGAGCGTGTCAATGACCTTCATCACAGCCTCTTTCATCTCCTCAATTGTCTCATAACAACAGCTTCAGAGCTTAGGGAATAACCAAAAGTCACAGGGAGCAAGGTCTGGATTATAGGGAGGCTGAGGAACTATCTTGATGCCCATCTTGGTCAAATAGTCAGGGACAAGTATGGAGTTGTGGACTGGTGTATTGTCCTCGTGGAAATGCCACTGACCCGATTTGAAGAGTGCTAGCCTCTTCCCTAGGAATCTCTTGCTGAACTCCCTTAAAACCTCAACATAGTAACCCTAAACCTAAACCTTTGGCCAATCAACTTTCTTACTCCTGCCACACCTCTCATCATCCCTCACAGACTCCGTGCCTTCCTTGAATGTCTTATGCCACTCAAAAACTGATGCTCGATTCATGCAAGATACTCCAAAAACAGTCTGAAGCATTCCATACGTTTCTGTGGAATTTTTCCAAGTTTAAAACAGAATTTTATTGCATATCGTTCTTCTAAAGTGTCCTCACGTCCAGATTGCATTTTTGAAAATCACCAGCTGTGACAATCAGTCTTTGGTAGGGTGTATTCCAATTGCTGCTGCAGCTATTCATTTGAAGCTGAAATCATAAAAATTGGTCAGTCATCTCATAAGATGTATAGCAATAACATACTGAATTCTCAAGAGTGTATGACAATTTTAAATGCCTGTACAAAAATGTCTGGAAACTTATTGAATCTACCACATATTTTACACCATCATCTGAGTATTATTATTTTATTTGAAAGAGTCAAAAAAAGATCATATAAAGCAAAAGTCAATAGCAATACAGTAGTCATTTATTAGGTTTTGTTGAATTTGGCACAAGTCAAAATGAATTGGGCACCCAGTAAGAATCAATAATAGAGTGGACCTTGGAGCGATGGCAATGAAGGGGTACTCCGCATTCCCCAAAGCTCCAGCATTGCTGGAACCTCACCATCAAATTGTTTAGTGTCATATCCAGGACACTCGTTGGGGGGGGTCTTACCCCTCTGCAGAGAAGCAGTCGGTGTATTCTACAGCCCCAGCTGACTGGGCAATCATTGGCTTGAAGCAATCGTCTAGTATTTAACCCTTTTGTAACAAGCAGATCTTTTTTAATCCTTGTAGAGTGGGCAAATTATTTTCAGAAAATTAGAAAAATAGAAGGTATGTTTAAAATAGTCAATTAATCATATATAAAAAAAACAAATAAAACAGGATAATTTGATCCGTAATTCTGTGTTGTAGAACAATAGTATGAAAACAATGAAGCAATTATTTTTAATAATGCTATTTTACAAAATAACATTTACACAATCCTATGCCTCATTCGGGCCTCCTAGCAATGTTTCTATCCATTAACAGTGAATTAGTCAACAAGAAGTTAATAAGAAAATATCATACATTGGGCTACTCATCAAAACAATAAAAATGTTGCTCTGATTTTGTATTGCTGTTGCTCTGCCGACAAAAAAAAAATGTTGCTCTGCTTACAAAAGGGTTAAGAGATAGGAATTCAAAGGCGGTTTGAACTGAGACTTGAAGGATAAAATTAAGTAGTTTGAGATTTAAATGAGATCTCCTTTCATTGGGGTGGGGGTAAATCAACAGTTTATATATGAAAGGATATTTCCTTTTCTCTATCAATTGAGCAAAGGCACTCCTTGTTTTCTTTCTGAGATCAGAAGTAAAAACACGGGAAAATAAACGTGAGTGATTTTCATGGCCACCTTTTTTCAACATTCCAATTATGTAACAGAATGAATCATTGCTTTGGTTTTATTTGCTTGGTGGCATATAAACCTTTGTGGGTTATTGAAAGCTAAAATCAAACCATCCTTCTAGGAAAAATTGTGATGATACTATTAAACCCATCACTGGGAGGATAAGGGACTTTATACTTTTCCCAAGGGTATTAGTCCGAAGGTGAATGTAATAGCGTGACTGTACTCGGGGGAAAGATAAAATTGTCGTCCTAAAGAAAACAACACTACAGCTTTATTTTAAAACTTTTATTGAAAAAATCAATTCAGCGAACTTGATTATATAGTAGAGCTGACATCTATTCAATGTAGCCGAATTCAGCTTCAATCATCATCTCGATACACATCCGGAACTGGGAACATGACTTTTCCATAAGCGCCGACGGGAGCTTGGTGAATACTCGGCGATCAGGCTGGCTTTGGTGTTGTGGGAGGTCCTGTTGGTGATGTTCTCGATGTATGACCAAACAAAGTAGTCCAGGGGGTTCAGATAGGGGGAGGAGGGGCAGTGAGAGAAGGGTACAAAGTCGTAGCACTCCTTCTGAAGCCAAGCCTGGGTTTCTTTGGACTTGTGGGCCGGCGCCGAGTCCTGCTGCCACACCCAGGGTCTGCGACTGGCCATCTGATTGCACCAGGGGATCACCACACTCTTCAGCACATCTAGGTACACTTTGGTGTTGACTTTCAAGCCGACTTCAAAGATGTGAAGTGGCATGATGTGGCCCTCACTTGAAACCACACCAAAGACCATAACCGTAGCCAGAAACTTTGTTTTCATCACCCAGGGCACGTCCCTGTTATTCGTGGCAATCCTAATTTGCATTTTGAGGGTGCTGGCAATGGTCCTGTTGTCATAACTTGGATTGGTAGAGTGCATGAGTTGTATAGCAGCACATCTCCGATCTCGCTCGTTGAACATTGTGTCACTTTCAGACATGATAGAAGGCTCCTATTGATCCTGGGATTTGTACACAACTGGCCAACTAGTAGATGGTCGGCAACAAAAAAAGAAAACTGGTTTTCATTAACCGGAAATGGAATCATGTTGTCTTTTCTAGGGCGACAATTTTATCGTTCCACCCTGTAATTTGAACTCATTAACTTCGAGGTTGCAGTCCAGCACTTTAACAATTACACCCATTTAGAACAAATGTAATTGTTGAAAAGATGCCACTCTGAAAGAATGTGCCTAGAAATGCCAACCACTCCCTCATGCTCTTCCTAAGTTATGTCATTGATAAACATTGAATAATTTAAAAAATCATTACCGCTCTTTAGTTGTTTTTTTTTTTTTTTTATTTTGTTTGTTTTTCTATTTAACAATTCTTCACTTAAATTATCCAGGTATTTTGGCACAAATTTCTCATCACCAAGCTGCAATTAAAAGCATTCAGCCGGATGTTGGGGAAGTTCTTGTGGTGTAGTGGCTAATGTACCTAAATCCGACATTGTAGTAAGCGAGTTCAAACTCCAGTTGAATATCCCATAAAATAAACAAACCAAAAATAGTTATCATTGTTAAGGGATTTCCTTATTGACCCAATAAGAAATTAATAGAAGAAAAAAGAATAGGACACAGAAGTGGCTCATTGAGTTATGACACCTGTTTCTTTCGTATTCAAAATAAAAGAAAACAATTTCAAGCAATCTGAGAATTAATCTTTATTTATGGCGGACTTTTTGTCCTCATCTTGGTAGTTTTTTTGTGTTGTTTCTTCTTTCACTACGTTTCGGCCAAATTTCACCTCTGGCCTTCTTCAGGTGATTTTACCGCGACCTCGGATAGGAATGATGAGTCTTGTAACCGTATCCCCAGTAATTACTGCCTTCCATAGTTGTTGTCTATCGCACCACGCGATAAACACAAAAAAACTACCAACAAATAAAAATTAATTCTCAGATTAAGAAGCCTCATCTCAAAATGATCCAATTAAAGACAATTTCAAGCAACTTAATTTATTCGATGTTTCAGCGTTTATTACTCATCATCATCAAAATAATAAAATTAGAAATTTGTATTATTATTTTATCGGACATTGGCATGATGGTTAGAGTGTTCGCCAATGGCCCGGGAGACCTGAATTCAATCCTAAGTCAAGTCATACTAAAGACTTAAAAAACGGTACTTGATGCCTCCTTGCTTAACACTCAGAAATATAAGGTAGGGATCTAGGCTAAAGTGGAGCAATCCAGGGAAAGAAGTAGCACCCTCCTTTACACCTTGGTGTAGTAACTATCAAAAAGAGAGCCTTCAGGTCACCCTTGACTAAGGGAGACAACTTTACTTACTTTTTACTTTTATGATTTTTTTATTTGATATGAAATTAAAAATCATTTAAGCAGAAGTAAATAAAAATAGTCATTTACAAATCTTTGTTTCATTTGGTACAAGGCAAGAAATACAGAGCACCCAGTGTTATGGTGATATACTCAATGACACCACTGCAAAGACACCCCACCCCATCTGACACTATAAATAATGACTGATTGGAGGTGCCCGTGGTGTAGTCGTTATTGTCGTAGGAAATGGATACGGCGACATGAGTTCAAATCCTTGACGAGACTGATTGCATTTCACATAGCACTAATACCCTTGGGAAGGGTATGAATCCAATTATTCTCCCTCCAGCTATGGGTAAATAGTAGGACAGACTGGGTTCTTCAGCCTTGGTGAGGCAACTAGTCTAGGAGAAGGAAAACTCTGAATTCAAACCTGTTAAACTCCGTTTAAAAAAAGATTGACCTTGTGTCATATCCTGCCCGAGCGGAGGGGTTGGTAAATAGTATAAATAATGACTGACTTGATAAACGACCAAAGCTACCGGTAACCATTACTGTCTGTATTTCTGTAAATATATACTGCTGTAAAGCTTACATCTCTTTGTGTTATTCATTTCTGGCCCTTCAAGACCACAACACCCCGTGAGAATTAATCTCACACATAATTTTAGCTGTTCTGGAACATTCTTTAATTTGTATAAAACATTGGTCATACTGTTTCTTAAAAAAAAATACTAGGGTGAGTCAAAAGTTTTGCAATATATTGGTACTTACTAGTTTGTGGCATATGTGACCAAAGCAGTTCACGCAGTAGAAGGTACTTGCTGTTGTTGATATTATAATGGTAGTTTGTGCGCTGATACTCAGTTTGTGATTTGAAAGCGGCACTGATGAACATGCAACATAGTCTATTCTGGAAACTTATACTTTACAAGTTCAAACTGAACCATAACAGCACAGAAGCAACTGAAAACATTTGTTGCATGAAAGGTGAAGGCACAGTTGATCACCGAGTAGTAACCAGATAGTTCAAGAAATTTTGATTGGGTGGCAAAATCCTCAATGATCAGACAAAGTCACGGGTAGACATAAAACTGTGGATTCCAAATTCATGTTTCAAACCGGTTATCATATATGAGGTGCATACCATAAGTTTCCAGACTTTTTTCGTATGGGCACTTTTATTGAGAGTACACACAGGAAACTCTAGTCCCCTTTGAAGTAATCTCCTCTGGTTGCAATGCACTTGTTGTACCGTTCCAACAATGTCTGGAAGGCCCCATGGAAGTCCTCTTGTGTGAGCATGTCAATGACCTTCATCACAACATCTTTCATCTCCTCAATTGTCTCATAATGATAGCCTCTGAGCTTAGGGAATAACCAAAAGTCACAGGGAGCAAGGTCTAGACTATATGGAGGCTGAGGTACTGTCTTGATGCTCATCTTGGTCAAATAGTGTGTGACAAGGATGGAGTTGTGGACTGGTAAATTGTCCTGGTGGAAATGCCACTGACCCAATTTGAAGAGTGCTGGCCTCTTCTGATGGAAATCTCTTCCTGAACTCCCTTAAAACCTCAACATAGTAGCCCTAAGCCTAACCCTTTGCCACTCAAAAACTGATGCTTGATTCATGCAAGATGGTCGAAAAGCAGTCTGAAGCATTCCATACATTTCAGTGGCATTTTTTCCACAGACTCCCTGCTTTCCTTGAATCTCTTATGCTACTCAAAAAAAATTCCATACGTTTCTGTGGCATTTTTTCCAAGTTTAAAACAGAATTTTATTGCATATCGTTCTTTTAAAGTGTCAGATTGCATTTTTGAAATTCACCAGCTGTGACAATCAGGCTTTTGTAGGGTGTATTCCAATTGCTGCTGTAGCTATTCCTTTGAACCTGAAATCATAAAAATTGGTCAGTCATCTCATAAGATGTATAGCAATAATATACTGAATTCTCAAGAGTCTATGACAATTTTAAATGCCCGTACAAAAAAAGTCTGGAAACTTATTGTATGCACCTCGTATTTTTGCAGGCCTTGGGGAAAACCTGAGCCCTGCAAGTGGGTGAAGAAAACAAGTTATCTTGCACCATAGAACAGCCATACAACAACTTCTTTATAAGTTCTCTGAACTTATATGAGGAAAAAAACTCATACATTTCTGTATATAAATTCCACACTATTCATTGATTCTATTGTTGTCTCCAAACTATTTCTTCAATTGCTATCTAGCAGTTAATATGACCTCCTGGATGGTGAGTTGCCAGCTTCCACTCTCTCTTTTTCTCCTCTCCTGTGTTATACATGATTATAACAAAAAGCCATATATAATACAGGTAAAAAGTAAATTAAAGTTGGGGCTTTTAGTCAAGGGTGACCGAAAGCTCCCTTTTCCATAGCTACTACACCAAGGTGTAGGAGAGGGCACTACTCCATTCCCTGGATTGCTCCACTTTACCCTTGATACTCACCTTATAGTGCTGAGTGCTAAGCCAGGCAGCATCAAGTACAATTTTTGAGTCTTTGGTATGATTCGATCTGGGATTGAATCCCGGTCTCCTGGACTATCGGGGGAACACTCTACTCATTAGACCAATGGCCCGGTTATAATATAGGTAAATAGTGCTAATTATTTTATTATATTTTTATTCTATTTTGTGAAGACTGTAAATTATATGAATAAACAATTAAAACAAAAAATTACTTTTAAATACGAATATGAGCCAAAAGTTTTACATTTTATTTTGGCATGTACTAGTTTGCAACACATACCATGTGACTAAATCAGATAAAGCTATGGAAGGTACCTGCTGTAGTTGGTAGTATCATGATCGTTGGTGTGCTAATATGTTGTGCATTGCTTCACTCCATGTATGATTTGAAAGCCACAGAGATGAATGTGTAATGTAGTCTAATTTTGAAACTTATACTTTACAAGTTCAAATTGAGTGATAATGCCACAGAGATAACCAAAAACATTCATTGTACAAAAGGGAAAGACGCAGTCAATCACAGTACAGTAACCAGATGATTCAAGAAATTTTGATTAGGTGGCAAGAATCTCAATAATCAGGCAAGGTCAGGTAAACCTAAAACCATGGATTCCAAAGCTGTGCCCCAAGCCAGAGTGGCAAATCTAGCTAGTAGTACTTGGAGGGTATCAAGCAGGCTTGGTATCTCTCAACCCAATATGGTTCATTACCTTCACAACCTCAGCAAAACATTTAGAGTTTCCAAATTGTGCTTTATGTGACCAAAATATTGCAAAACTTTTTACTCCGTAATAAAAAAGGAGTTAAAAAAAGGTAGTTGTTTACTAAGCTTTTAGTTTGGCACAAGGAAAAGAAGTAAAGGTTACTTAGTGAAAATCAAGCTCACTAATAATAGCCTATGTACAGAAAAAAGGAAGAGGGAGGGAAAGGAGAAATAGATGGAAAAAAAAAAGGAGGGGGGTATGGATGAGAGAGATAAAATGGAAATTAAAACGTTAAATGTGGTAGAAAAAAGAATAAATGCACCTTCCACGCCAAACATCATAATCCTCTCATAAAAAATATTTTAAAAGGTGAAAAGTCGCATACTCACCTTCAAATAGACTAGGCCAAGCGTACAATTGGCTGGTTTTAACAGCCAATCGAATGCTTGGCCTGGTCTGAGGGATTATTTATTTTGAGCCGTCCAAGCCATAAGTTAGTTTCTGCGTCTTATAGGGTAGGTGACTCAGAATTTGATCATCTCTGAGGAGGTCGTTCTGGTGAGGGGAGTATGATGTTGTAAGACCCGAAACTCCCCAATGACCCAGAAGTTTAAACATCACTGATGACACCTACTGGCACCTGTTTAAGCGTGTATATTCATGGTAGCCTGCTAGCCTGCCCAGATAGTAATGCACCCTGATTTTCTCTCGGTTAGTTTTCTATAATTAACTTATAACGTATCCGAACAGCAAAATTATTTTGGACTAAAATGAATCTTATCATTAACATACTTATCAATTGGCTGATCTGTTGATATTGGCATGATGTTCTCTTAGAGAAAATCAGCACAAAAGATTAGATTAGAGGAATGTCACAGACCACCATTAGGATTATCTTGGGTAGTACCAACACTGCATCACCTACAAAAGGATAAGACTCCTCTCAAAAAGGATATCCTGGGTATGACAATAAACTGCATCTGCTGGTGATTCTCCTGTTCTGGGGAGTGTGGAGTCACCCTCTCATTGATATCACTCCCAAGTCCACGTTGAGCAAAGTTTTAGAATCTATAGGTCAAATAAATTAATTTGAAATAATATTTAAATTGATTGTGAACTTTATTAATAAAATGGATCTTAATTCATTAACATTGCAATTAAGTATGAAGCGCTTACTTATTTAAAATGACTGCGGAGATACCCTTATGTACTGTATGTATTTACCCAACCCCTCTGTCACAGACAGGATGTGACATAAAGTCAATTTTTAAGCAGAGTACAGCTGGTTTAAATCCAGAGTTTTCCTTCTTCTTTTCTGGTTGCCTTACTAAGGTTAAACAACCTATTCATGAATTCCATTTCATTCAATGATTACCATTATGCTAAAAAACACCTTCATTTTTGTACCGTATATAATATAGAAGTCATAAGTTTTAAAGTGACTTTGGCTTAGAACAGCCAAACAAAGATTGAGATGGAAAACCAACCAACCAACCATATAACCAACCGATAAAGCAATCAACCATCCCACCAACCATCCAAACACCAACCAACCTTCCAATCACCAACCAACCAATCAACCAGCATTCCAATAACCAACCAACCAATCAACCAGCCTTCCAATAACCAACCAACCAACCAACCTTCCAATCAACTAACCAACCAACCAATCAACCAATCTTCCAATCAACTAACCAAACACTCAACCAACCATTGATATGCACAGTTGAACTCAGGAGGTGTCGTTGTGGCGTAATGGCTAACAAGCTGGACTGCAATTTTGTAGTAAGCAATTATGTTCACTTTCAGACTAATACCCTTAGAAAAAGTATGAACCCCACTTTCTCCACCCAGTTATGGGTTAAATAGCCCCAGCTACTGTTTCTCTACAAAGTTGGCTTTGGCATTAAATAACCCACAAAGGTTGATATGCCAGTAAACAAAGAAACCAAACCAAACGACTCCAGTTACACAGAAAGTCTGAGATGATCAACAGCTGGATGACTTACAATATCTTTCCAGACTCCAATCACTCGTCAAATTCTGCCTTAGTATTGCTGTACCCTTGGTTGTTGAAGGTTGCCTCCTTAAGCCCTCTGTGTTTCATGGTTAAATGACACCTATCACAAAACAGGAGTTAAGAATCCTGGTTCAGCTTTGAATTCAAAGCTAGCCTTCATGACTTATTTCACAAACAAGGCTTGAGAACCCAACCTGCTTTACTATTTTACCTAATTTTGGCGGTGAGGGTGGTATAATGGTCATTGGTGTTGAAAATGAAAGCTGTTTCACTTCACACTAATACTCCTAGGAAAGGCATGAATCCACTTCTACATTCAACTATCAAATGATAGAACTTTAACACTAATAACCAATTAATAGATTGAGGTGAACGATTTTATCTGACTTTTATTAAAAGTTTTAAATCTAAACAAAAATTTTAAATATCCACTTTTATCTCATTTGATCAATCAAAAGAAATATCTATCCAATCAATGGGCAGTATTTCAAAGCCCTTGTTTGAAATCACTGACAAGCCAAATACATATTTGTGCCAAAAATTTTACAATAATCATCTCTAGGGTGAGAGACCTTGGCTAATTTACTCAAACATGTGTGTAGTTGGTTGGATGGTTGACAGAGTGGTTTTATGGTGTATCAATCCCTGCTGGGTTATTTAATGCCAAAGTCTTTTTTTTTTTTGTGAGCAATCATATGATTTTGAGTCTATAGACTATTTCCAGAACTGAAAGGATATTACTAGGGAATGAGAGGAACATATGACTATTTGTATATAGATCAGTACATTCTCAAAGAGCTGAAAATAAGACAGAAAAATGTAGCCATTGTATAGATAGACTATAAAAAGGCATGATCCCACAAACTTGGATAACAAAATGCCTGAAAATGTTCAAGATATAAGTAAAAGTTGGGGACCTTAGTCGAGGGTGAACCGAAGGCTCTCTTTTCAATAGCTACCACACCGAGGTATAGGGGAGGGCGCTACTCCATTCCCTGGATTGCTCTACTTTACCCTTGATCTTTACCTTATAGTGCTGAGTGCTCAGCAAGGTGGAATCAAGTACCATTTTTAGAGTCCTTGATATGACGTGACCAGGGAGTGAACCCCGGTCTCCCAGACCATTGGCGAACACTCTACTCATTCAAGAACTATAGAAAACCGGAAAGTAGAAATAGAAGCGAAAATACAAACCTGAACCAAAGTTAGAAACCCAAAGCATCTTCTAGAGAGACTCACTATCACCAGTTTGTTTTGGTTTTATGGCACATCAACCATTGTAGGGTTATTTAATGCCTAATTCATTTTTATACATACAGTTCTATTTCAAACAATTCAGTTTAGCAGAAGTACAGTTTACACACAGTTAAATGTCAAAACAGTTCTATTTCAAACAATTCAGTTTAGCGTAAGGACACAGTTTAGTTCTATTTGACCCATAGATAGGACCCTATCAGGTGCTACCACTCTGGGCCAGAGTGGATCTGGGAGCAATGGCAATAAAGAGGTACACCGCATTCCCCAAAGCTCCAACATTACTGGAACCTCACCATCAGATTGTTTAGAGTCATATCTAGGACATTCGTTGGGAGAATCTTACCTCTCTGCAGAGATCCAGTCGATGTATTTCACAGCCCAAGCCAACAGGGTCAGTTTTCATAATTTGTTATAGCAATGATGCCCTTAAATTATATCCTAAGAGAATGCAAATATATGTTCCAAACCTTAGAGATTGTTCTTGTATTAAAATGTAGCAATGAATCACAATGGCCTAGTCCAAACTGGGAATATCATAATCCTTATTAAATGTAATTCTTCTTTGGAGGTTATCTCTGTTTTAGTTGTCAAATGAATCAATGCTTGAATCTCAGTATTGTTTTATTGTTGGTCAATATTTATGTACTTAAATTTTCATAGCATTTCTCCCAAGCAGGAGCTGGGATCCCAGATGTTCTCAAGCTCAGGATCATAATTGTTTTAATCTGTCCCTTCTCAAAAGAGAAATGACTTTTATTATAAATCAACCTCTACATCAACCTTCCTTTTACAATATGGTGCACCAAATTTAGCAGTATTTGCACAATAGCTGAACTAATGGGGTTTAAAATATGCAGTGAATATTCCCTATAGAGGAGTAATATATATACCCTCCCCAAAAAAGAGGTGTCCTGAATATGATACTAAATTGCTTCTGATGATGAGGCTCCAGTTCTGAAGATATTGGGACTGTACAGTATCCCTTCATTGTCATTACTCCCAGGTCCACTCTGACCTAAAGTGATAATATCTGTTAGGATACTGTCAAAAGATCAGTTTAAGAATTATATGTATTTGATGTGACTGTGTGCAAAAGAAAACTTTTAAAAAACTACATGAAAAATATATGAATCTATAATGAATGGGATTTCTTAACTTTGAAACATAAAATAACCCTAGATGGGTTGGTATGCCTTTAAAATCAATCACCCAGTTAGTACTCACTCAAGTAGCATAAAAAGATGATATGGCTGAAATACACTTTTATAACAGAAGAATTAACTGTTGATGAATTTAAGTAAAGGGAGGTAGATACTAGATATCATTGTTTTACAACGAAAGAAAGAGAGAGAGAGAGAGAGAGAGAGAGAGATCTGGTCCTAACCACTGTGCAGTTATCGAGGAGACTTCTGCAACAATATTAAGCAACATTTTTGAACAGTAACTTGTTATATTAATTTGCTACACACTTTACCCTTATAAGAAAATAACTTTCCGCCAAGTTTTGCTGAAAGTGTAATATTACGGACAGGTGCTGTCGTCAATCAGTGAAGGTGTCACGAGACTAGTGCGTCCGGGCAGAATGACCAGCAAAGTTAGAAGTGATTTTAAAATAATCACAGATGAACAATCATGCGTTTCATGACAGTCTCACTGGTGACATCGAACATTTGGGGATCTTCGATTTGTTCCCCAAAATCTCTATATAAGGAAACAAGTCAGGAGATTTTGGCAGAGTTGAAGGCAGCTTTCAAAACAGGCGAGTCAAAGGTTCTGAGGCCCCAACCTGTCCTACCCAGTCTGCTATGACAGGCATGTGTCAATAGCCAGCTCTCACCCACACCGCCGTCACCACCAAGAGGAAGGGAGAAGAAGAACGCGACTAAAATGAACTTTTTGAGTTGCAGCGATCATAGCCCTAAGTGAATAATAAACAACTGCTATATTTTCTTCCCTTACCTTCGAGTTTGAGTATTTCTCTTTCTGCGGACTTCTTTCTTTACAGTACAACACGTTGGTCCTGTGTTACAAAGACTTTCTGGTGCCTTTTTTATTTTGACCAGGCCTCTTACGATATAAGAGGAACACCAAAAAAAAAAATCCAATACAAACGGATTACCACAAGTAACATAAAGAACTTTGTTCGCCGAAAACAGAGACTCAGGCACAAACCAAAGGAAAGCCCGGAGAAGAAGAGAAATAAGGAAAGAAGAAAAAAAAAAAAAAAAAGAAAAGGACCCTAAAAATTCTCTAAGTTGACAGAATCATTTTTTTCGCCTTTAATCTTCTTCAGTTTCGACAATTGTTTCTTTTCATTTGTCTCTGTGTCGGTCATTTTGTGCAGGCTGGTTAGTTAGAATAGAATTAGAATTTAATAGTTAGTCTAGACAGAAATTATTTAGGATGAACCAGGAACGGTTTTTAGTGGAAATGATGAGAGGATTTGCGGGGGAATTTGCGAAGGTGCTGTCTGGCGTAACCTCTTCTACATACTTTACCCTTATAAGAAAATAACTTTCCGCCAAGTTTTACTGAAAGCACTGGTTCTAGACAGATCACTGAAGTTAAAGTAATGAGCCTGTTCAGAATTTATAAGGGTGGTTCAAAAAATTCTAAGCCACAGATTTTAGTTTAGTTTGGTTTTGTACCATAGCCATAATACGGATATGTGAAACGTACTTAGAATGTTCATAACGCACATATACATAGAATATAGGAATCCCGAAACACGAAAAACACTTGACGACTTCTTAGTTCAGGTATGAAACTTTTTATTACCTTTGAGTTAAAAGGGTTTTCGACATAAGGAGAGAGGCACAATCTTTCTATATTGGCTTTTCCATCTCAACCCAACACGTGTGGCACCCGCCACAAGGCCACTGCGAATTAGCGAAAGTCACCCTTCTTCTTCGGACCGCAAGAATCAACTCAACTCCTCATTTTTTCAAATATCCCAAAATCCTCCGCGTACACTTCCGGTGCATGACGTCATTCACATCCCTGGTCACATCCTCTCTCTGGGATTTTTATTTTGACATCTGTGAATAACACATCCTCCCCGCGCATGCGTCAACACCTGTGCTCAAGTTTGCACCTAACCCATGTGCTGAGCCGAAAGGTTCTCAGCCTAACTAAACCCAAAGGCAAGATATATAAAACGAAATCCCTCGGCCATTATATAAAAGTTTGGTTTCTTTGTTTTATGGCATATCAACCTTCATAGCTTATCAAATGCCAAAGCTATTTTTCTAGAACAATAGTGGTACTATTTAACCCATTGCTGGGTGGGGGATATATAGGAGTTCATACGTTTCCAAAAGTGAATGTGAGATCAGACTCACTTACTACTCAGCTGTAGTCCAGCATGTCAGCCACTATGCTACAGGGTCCCCCCGACCCCAGATTTTAGATTTGTTGCCCACCGGCACAGAAATTAAGACAGAAATCTGAATTAGTTTTTCTTATTTGATAAGAAGTTGTAGTGTTTTACCTCAACAAAAATGTCCATTGCCCAGTCGGCTGGGGCTGTAGAATACACTGATAAGACCCCACACAATCTGATGGTGAGGTTCCAGTAATGCTGGGACTTTGAGGAATGCAGAGCACCCCTTCATTGCCATTGCTCTCAGGTCCACTCTAGCCTGGCGTGGTAGCACCTGATAGGGCCCTATCTATGGGTTTAATAGAACTAACTGCATACTTATGCTAAAATGAATTGTTTGACTAAACTGAATAGCTTGAAATAGAAATGTTTTTCATAATTAAACCGTACTTTCATTTAAACTGTGTGCTTATGCTAAACTGAATTATTTGAAATGGAACTGTTTTTTGACATTGAATCTGTACTTACACTAAACTGATCTGTTTAATATGGAACTGTTCTGACATTTAACTGTGTGTAAACAAAATCTGTACTTATACTAAACTGAATAAGCTGAATTATAACTACTTGACTAAACTGAATAGCTTGAAATAGAAATGTTTTTCACAATTAAACTGTACTTACATTTAAACTGTGTGCTTATGCTAAATGGAATTGTATGAAATAGAACTGATTATTCACATAAAATGGATTTGGCATTAAATAACCTACAAAGGTTGATATGCCATAAAACTCCGACCAACTGACCAACCAAAAATTTTCAGCTATGGTTCTTCTCTCTGGCTGAGGCTAAGAACTTTTTGAATGACTCTCGTAGATGATAGCAAGTTAGTCTGACATACAGGCTTCAGGTTGCCAGTAAACCTGTGTGTTAGATTAAGCAAAGCTTAGGAAATTCTAAGGAGTAATATAATCATGACCGATAAAGTAGAACTGTGATATGTATAATTTGATGTCAAATTCTTTAAAAGGCTCGGTCTGTATGACAACATTGATAAGCATATAACAACTTAAATCAATACAAACTTTTTAAGTTTGTCTGCAGAAATCAATTTATGGAAATAGGGCATTATATTTTTCCATGAAAAAAAAATTTAACATGTATTTAACATAAAGATTAATGGTTATTTTTTTTCTTCTTTTTTTATCTACTGAAAATGATGTCAATATATGCATAGGTTAGGCATGCTGTGCTATTAACAGCTATATGGAAATCTGATCTCTTTAATAAAATAAAACTGGAATTACTTTGAGGTGTAGCTATGTCAGTACTATTGTATGGTTGCACCACTTTAACACTGAAGAAACTACTGGGGAAAAAACTAAATGGGAACTACACAAGGATGTTGAGTGCCGTTTTGAACAAATCCTGGAAGCAGCATCCCACAAAACAGCAGTTGACCAGCCATGTGTCTCATATCAGAGAAACCATACAAGCAAGACTTCCTGGGTAGTGCTGGTGAAGTAAGGACAAACTCATAAGTAATGTTCTCTAAGAGGCTTTCTACACACGGATATACTAGTGTTGGCTAGCCATCAAAAACTCAAATTCATCAGTTCTGTGTGGACACTGGATACTGTCTAGAGAACTTTTTACCTGTTGTTGGGATTGAGCCCGCAATCTCTAGATGATATCAGTCAGAAGCACTTTTCAACCAAATGCCTTATCCTCTGTCCTATGGGTCCTTCAAGGTTGGAAAGTGCTTTTAACTGAAATTATCTGGAGGTTACAGGTTCAATCCCAACAACAGGTAAGACTAACAAGAAATACTTATGGGGTGTAGCCCTGAGGACCTACTGGAAGCGATGAATGATAGGGAGGGGTGGCGAGAGAGAGTCAGGGATATCCGTGCTGATGGCACGACAAGATGATGATGATTGTTATCAATTTTGACTTTTTCATGAATTGGCAAATTTAGCCTTAATTACCCCATCAAAAAATTAAGTAAAATTTTCTCAACAATAATACAAATATATCTATCTATAAAAATGAACTGTGGGAATATAACTGGGCTACAAAGAGAAGAACAAGGTGAAAGCAAAAAGTTGTATAAATCTTTAAGGACAGGAAGAAATTTGTATGACCCTTCACAATGAAATCCCATAATTAAAAAAATTCTCTACTTCTCTGCATGTCTATCTCTGTTCTCCAGTCCCCTGTCTCCACCTGTCTCCTCTGTTCTCTCAGCCCATCTCTATATCTATGGTCCCAGCTATCTATGCTCAGGTTGTATACCCTCGGCCTCTGTTCTGTTCTCGGTGTACTCTCCATGTCTCTTCTCTCTGTTCTTTTAACTGTCCACTGGTTGACCCTCTGCATCTGTCTCTTCCAGTAGCAGACTCTCTCTTCCTGCATACACTCTGGGGTGAATGCCTCCACCTTCATACTTTTGGCCACCCAAGACTGGACATAAATGCACAGGCAGACAACTGGACTCTAGGAGATTCTTAAAGGTGTAATGAAAATTTTAAGTCATTGATACCCTTTTATCTGCATTTTATACTAGCAGGGCCGAATCAGTGATTCTCACCCAAATATATCTTGGCCCCTATATGGACACATACATACACACTCATATGCATAGACATACCCATGGTCATCCCACAACTATACACATATAAACACCTGGCTGCACATACATACACACATAGATACACTCATATAGAGCTAAGTGTCACAGAGCAACTTGTTATTTACTTTGCTTAACCAAATCTACAATTTTTACATTCAAATTTTTTATTTTGCTTTGTTTTGTTTTATTGGTTGGTTTTATGGCATGCCAACTCTTGTTGGGTTATTTTATGCTGAATTCAGTTTATACTGTATATAATCAATTTCATATAGTATAAAAATGTCTCTTCATAACCACTTTAAACAGGTATACACTTCATTAGTAAAAGTAAAGTTGGCGACCATAGTCAAGGGTGACCTGAAGGCTCCCTTTTCAATAGCTACTACACCAAGGTGTAGGGGAGGGCACTACTCCTTTCCCAGGATTACCCCACTTTACCCTTGATCCATAATGCTGAGTGTTAAGCAAGGAGGTATCAAGTACCATTTTTTGAGTCTTTCGTATGACTCAACTTGGGAATGAACCCAGGTCTCCCGGGCCATTGGCAATACTTTGTTATGATATCAGTATTCTAAGTAGCCCATTCACCTGCGGCTGTAGAAACCACTGACTGTATCTCTGCAGAGGGGTAAGACCCCCTCCCCAATGAGTGTCCTGGATACGACACTAAACCATCGGATGATGAGGGTCCAGTCCTGGAGCTTTGGGGAATGTAGAGTATCTCTTCATTGCCATTACTTCCATGTCCACTCTGACCTAAAATAGTAGTACCTGTTAGGGTCCCATTAATGGCTTAAAAAGAATGTTTAATCATTTACTATACTTGTATACTTGAAGCCATTTAACTATGTGCAAACAAATGAATTATGAATTAGTATTAGATAGCAATGCTTGGAACCATTTAACTGTGTGTAAACAAATGAGCTTTGGCTCATTTAGAAATAATGTTACTTACAAACAATACACTTAAAAATCCCATATGATATATGTATAAACAGGATTTGGCATTAAATAACCATTTAGGGTTGATATACCATTAAACCAAATAACCTAACCAGTGTCTTAAGAGCCAATATATTGATGTAGTTCAAAATCATTCAAAACATCTCGAACAAATCTATTTGACCCAGGAATGGCACCCTAACAAATACTGCCACTCTGTGTCCGACTGAACCTGGGAGTAATGGTAACTTATAAATGACTCCATACTCCCCAGAACATCAGGACTGGAGCCTCACCATCAGATATAGTTTAGTGTCATCCTCAGAAAAATCAAACATACTCGTATTCTAACCTCAGTGAGTTGCAATGAGAAAAAATGAGATAAAATTTTATTCATTGATATGTGTGTGAATGTCTGTACATATATGTCTCCCTCTATCTCTCTGTATATATATGCCTTGCTCTCTCTCTCTCTCTCTCTCTCTCTCTCTCTCTTTCTAGATATATATATATATATACACACAAACACACCCATGATACACTTTTTGGTTATTATAAGGTCATTTATTTTTCTTTGATATATTTGTTGTGATTAAGTAATCAAATTTATCTCAGAAAGTAATTTATTGTTTAAATTTGTGCAATTATCATGTAATTATTACGGGGAATTCCATGGTTTCAGCCTGCGTCCAATGAAATAAAGGTTGATAAGCCTTATGGAACTTAGATGCGATTGGTAAAACAATTATCTTAATAGGAAATGGAATTGGTGAACCAAGTTCAAATCCTGTCCCAGTTAGCTGGGGCTGCAGAATACACCAACTGCATCTCTTCAGAGGGGTAAGACTCCCATAATGAGTGTCCTGGATATGAGGCTAAATAGTCTGATAGTGAGGTTCTTGTAATCCTGGAGCTTTTGGGAATGTGGAGTCTCCCTTTATTGCCGTCACTCCCAGGTCCACTCTGGCCCAGAGTGGTAGCATCTGATAGGGTCCTATCTATGGGTCAAATAGAACTAAACTGTGTACTTATGCTAAACTGAATTGTTTGAAATAGAACTGTTTTGATATTTAACTGTGTGTAAACAAAAAACTGTAGTTGTACTAAACTGAATTGTTTGAAATAGAACTGTTTATTTGTTTAAAAATGAATTTGGCATTAAATAACCTACAATGGTTGATATACCATAAAATCAAACCAAACTAAATCATATATATTTAATATATATGTATAAAGAGGATTAGGCATTAAATAACCTACAATGATTGATATACCATAAAACCAAACCAAACCAAATTATATATATTTAATATATATGTATAAAGAGGATTTGACATTGAATAACTAACAATGGTTGATATGCCATAAAACCCGACCAAACCAAATCGTATATATTTAATATATTTGTATAAAGAGGATTAGGCATTAAATAACCTATAATGGTTGATATGCCATAAAACCCAACCAAACCAAACCAAACCAAACTAAACCAAACCAAACCAAACCAAGTTCAAATCCTGTACTGTTTGCATTTCAGTTATGCCTTTAGTTTGGGGAATGTGGAGTACTCCTTCATTATTGTTACTCATTGGTCCATTCTGACCTGGAGTGGTAACACCTATGAGGGTTCCCTCTATGGGTCAAATAGAACTGTATAATATTTTACTTGGGATTATTATAGATATTAAATAGAATCATTAGTGTTAAATAGCAATACTTGAAACCATTTAATTGTATGTGAACCAATGATTAGTCTTGAATTAGATCAGAATACTTGATGAATAAAATTACTAATGTTAAATAACAATACTTGAAACCATTTATATACAAGTGTGTGGCTGCAAGAAAATTAAGACTGATGAGAAGATTTAGTTTATTTTGTTTATTGAATAAATAAAATAAACAAGCGGATGAAATATCTGGCTGGCTGACGGTGGGGGTTGTCTATTCGGCAACAAGCGATTGCTTTGATCTGGTCGGACGGTGTTGTTGGGTGACGCTCTTTGGACAGTCAGAAGTCAACTGGTGTGTGACCTCTGCTTGGCCTATTTATATCTTACCAACTTCAAACACCGGCTCCAGAAAATACAACTTGCGGAAAAAAAATGATTGGTCGAAAAATAAACCTTTTTTTTATAAGTGAGAATTTTCTGGGGATTTTGGATAGACTATGCGCAGAAGCCATGATTTTTTCAGTTTGACACTGGCCATTGTTGGGTCAACATCTGGTAGCTGTTATTTTCTTCTACAGTGTTGATGTCTATGGGTCTGTGTTTTGTGTGTTTTAGTAGTTAGGGGTGTGAAGAGTTAAGTGGGTAAATCAGAAGAGATTTGATCTATTTTACTATAACAATGTTAATAGAACTATTTGTGTTAGATATCAATACTTGAAACCATTCACATTTATTGATGTTAGCAATACTTAACCTTCTATGTTCAAACAAATGGTTAAACAAATATTAAATATACGTATATCTAACAGAATTGTTGATGTTGAATTAGCAATACTTGAAATCATTTTACTGTGTGCAAAAAAATGAGCTCTGCCTCATTCAAAAATAATGTTACCTACAAACTATTTGTTTACAAATTCTCTCTCTATATATATACATCTATGAAGGTAGCAGAAAAAAAACATAATCCAAATAGGTGAATATATTATGATGTAAAGTCAACATTAACGTTTCGGTTTCAGTAACCATCATCAGGGCTTGGATATCAGAATAGTTCACACAGCGATAGATGCTTGCTGAGATGACAGGAGCAAATGAGAAAAATGTACAACGAAAAGATACATAAACGTGCACATAGCATTCATAATTCAAAAGTCATTAGAATGTGTCTGACACGTGGAAAAATATTTGAAAATGTTGGATTTCCCAAAGAAACGAGACAAAACCTCCCATTTATTGAGAAATATGCAACTAGTAAGTTTTCATATGTATAGATCGTTTGGAATCATCCATGTTAAAATGGTATGTAAGAATGTATTTGGTCTTTGTTTCTCCGCAAAGACAGTATGAAAGTAAATATGGATAAAATCCGACAGTATGAAGGTAGCAGAAAAGAAATAAAACATAATCTAAATAGGTGAATATATTATGATGTAAAATCAATGTTACCGTTTCGGTTTCAGTAACCATCATCAGGATTTGGATATCAAAATAGTTGACATAGTGATGGATGCTTATATATATATATATATATATATATGTATAAACAGGATTTGGAATTAAATAACCTACAAGGGTTGATATGCCATAAAACACAACCAAATTAAAAAACATTTTTATATGATAATAATCAAATAAATTTAATCTACAGTACATTTGTTTTTATATTTTTTCTGGTAAAACATAATTACTTTCCGAACACCCAAATAGTATTTTTTTATAATACAAGAGATTTTTTTAAATTAACAATTTTTCATGGTTGAATATAAAAGTTTGTTCTAGCCCTTCCTACATCAAATGGAATTTAATCTCATAAATCTAATATCAATGTAGATTGATCAGCATTTTTTTACCTAAAAATTGGCTATAAAAATGCAGACTCATATATGTGTTTAGCGAACCACCCACAGAAAGTTTTGTTGCATTTTTATTCTATTCATTTAGGTAAATCAAGGGAATCAAATAATTTTTAAATTTATCAACACTTATTGGACAATTTTATTTCATCATCGTACAATTCTGATCAATATTGGTACCATCTTTTGTTATAATTCTAATTCTTAATTGTTTCTTACAATAAATTTTTCATAGATTTTTCAAGATTTTTACTCTGTAAATTTTCTTATGTTGTCATGCAGTTATTTGAATATTCTGCCCTTAAGTATTTCTTTTACTACTATTGTTTTCTTTTTTTTAATATTTCTACTACAATATTCATGCTACAAGGGTACCATGAATATTGTTATAAATTATGAATAAGGATTGAAAATCTTAGCTTTTATCAAAGTTTTAACTACCAGTGGAAAATATGTTATGTGATAATCATGATTCTGTTATTATTTTAAAATTAACGACAAACAAAAATAGAAAGAGGTGTAGAATCATGATTTTTTAAAAATTTGGCCTTTTTCTCTGTTTTTTAAAGAATAGCTCAATTTTTTTCATCAAAATATAACATTTTCATAAAATTTTAATTACATTTTAACTAGACTGACATCAATTTCATTTTTATTTTCATTTTTATCATCATAGAACAGACAATGAGTTGGAGAAAAAGAAGATTTAAAAAAAAAGCAAGAAA
Source organism: Sepioteuthis lessoniana (assembly GCA_963585895.1). Classification (NCBI taxonomy): domain Eukaryota; kingdom Metazoa; phylum Mollusca; class Cephalopoda; order Myopsida; family Loliginidae; genus Sepioteuthis; species Sepioteuthis lessoniana. Next base: position 12,551,761 of record OY757939.1, read on the forward strand.
AGATTCAGGCATTTTAAATATTCAGAGAAATATATTGGCAAATGATATAAACAATTCTTTTATTTTTAATTATCATTACAGCATAGCCAGTCCACTTCTTGATTTCTATCTATCTATCTATCTATCTAGGCAATTTTGGATTCAAATCATCACAGATCTATGTTGCAATGTCCATTAATAATGTCCAGTAAGTAAAGTTGGCAACCTTAGTCGAGGGTAACCCAAAGGCTCCCTTTTCGATAGCTACTACACCAAGGGATTGAACCCAGGTCTCCCGGGCCATTGGCAAACACTCTAACCATTATGCCAATGTCCGGTATTGTAAATATGATGTATTCAGACCAAAACATCAGTGTTCAATTATATATATATATATATATATATATATATATATATATATATATATATATATACATATATATATATGTATGTATATATATATATATGTATATATATATATATATGTATATATATATATATATATATGTATATGTATATATATATATATATATATATGTATATATATATGTATGTATATATATATATATATATATATATATATATATATATATATATATATATAAGGAGACATGCTTAGTGTAGTGGATGGTATTGTAGAAAATGGAAATAGCAAACTAAGTTCAAATCCTGAACAAAGCTGTTTGTGATTTAATTCATGCAAATGACTTTGGGAAAAGCATGAATCAATCTGTACTCCTTCCACCTATGTGTAAATAGTAGGGTAGACTGAATTCTTTGGTCTTGTTAAGGCAACCAGTCAAGGGAAATAAAATCACTGAGTTCAAACCAGCTGTATTCCACTTAAAAATTGACCTTGTGTTCCATCCTGCTTCTAGTTGTAGTTGGATTCTCTAAGATGAACGCAAAATGGTAATTTCTATTTATGAATTTTCCTGACAACAGCAGGAATTTCCAGTAAAAATTGGCCTATCAGAAAGCATTTAAGATCATTTGCAACTGTCCTCAAATGCAATTGCTGGTTGAACTTTCTGCCAGGAAGACCTATCTTCTGGATTTTAAAACCAGAGGGAATGTAGATACTAGGATTACCAACACTGGATCTTATGAATAACAAGGACAACTAAATTCCTACAATGGTGACAAGGATTTTGACAGTTATTGCTAATTTTATTTCTCCTGCTAATAACTGTAAGCATGCCTCAATTGATAGGATTGTGTGCATGATTGAAAATTGACTTTTCATCAGAACATATAACACTTATTTCATATTACTGTAGAGTTTGGCAATAAATGATATCTAATAATATCTGTTTTGATTGTATAATTCTTCATCAGAAATAATAAAATTCTCATATTTTTGATTTGGAAGAAAATAACTTTAAAAAAATTAATGGAAGTATAGACAATTCTGTTGCATTGATAGTTTTTTCTCTAAAAAACATCCTTGTTTTATAGAATTGATGTTCTCTCACCACCAGTTAATGACCATATGAGCACCTGATATCTCTGATAAAATAAACTGGGTACTCTTCCAAGCTGTAACCATGTCAGTACCACTGTATGGTTGCACCACTTGGACTTTAAAGAAATGTTTCAAGAAAAAGCTAAATGGGAACAATACAAGGATACTGCATATTGTTTTGAACAATTCCTGAAAACAACACTTCACAAAACACCAGTTGTCTGGCCACTTATCTCCCATCTCACAAACCATCCAAGCAAGACATATTGGATACTGCTAAAGAAGTGAGCATAAACTCAAGTGATGTTCTCTTTTGACTTCCTACACATGGTCTCACCATTGTTGGCTGAACAGCAAAAACTTATATTCATCAGTTCTGTGAGGACACTAGATGCCATTTAGAGGACCTCTCAAGAATGATGGCTGATAAGGACTGGTAGCAAAAGAGAGTCGAAGGAATTGGTTCTGTCAGCATGCATTGATGATGATGATGATGATGATGATGGTAAAGAGAATCAGGAAAATTATATTAATGTAAAATAAGTAACCAATTTTCCTCTTATATATATATATATATATATATATATATATATATATATATTGTAAAGTCGGTATGGGTGTTTTATCAGACTAAATAACAACCGATACAAAATCAAATCTGTGCAGACACTGGATGCTGCTTAGAGGACTTACCAAGATTGATAATCGATAGGGATGGATGACAAGAGATAGTCAAAGGAATCCATGCTGTCAACATGCCTTTATGTTAATGAATTTTTATTTGATAGGACATTGTAGTGCTTGAGTCATTTGAAAGAAAGTTCGTTTTTATAGACGTTTCTTTTGTATTTATTTACTTTGGCAAATGAAAATATGAATCAAAAACAATTAAAGGTGTGTAAAACATATTTTTGAAACTTAAAGGTACAAAAAGTCGTGCAGATAAAGAAACAGCTGGAAACTTTGGGAAACAAGCAAATAATAAAATAAAGATTACTTTCCAGGTTAAGATTTTTTTCCCACGCTGCTTTGCTAGATAGAATAACAGCTGGGGTAGGGGTACTTTAGGGGTGAGGGAAGACAGATTCATTCTCATTCTTTTTCGGCTCTAATTAAAAAGCTCTCATTATTTGAAAATACATTTTAGTTTCTGAACACAGTTAGCCGAAGCATTCATAATAAGTTAAATGAGTAAATAAATGAATTATTTACTGTATTTGCCAGTCGACAAATGCCCTTTGCTTCCCCACCGCCAACTCTGGACTACAGTTTTATCAGTCACCATAAAAGTGTTTAAAAGTATTTAACTTATGTTTGAAAAAATATAAGTTCATTTTTTTTTATCATTTTATTGTAAGTGAATGAAAGTTTTAATCAACAAATTCATGTACTAGCTAGGATTTTTTAGAATAAAATTTGTCAGTCTGTTTTTATAAATCTATTTTCTCTGTTTGTTCCTATCTATCAATCTATTTGTTTTTCAATATATCTAAGTCTGTTCTTATCTATCTATCTATCTATCTATCTATGTCAGTTCAAATCTATCTATCTATCTACAGAGAATTCTATTTGATCAATACGCTTTAAATGCTATAACTTTTAGAATAAAGCAATTTCCAGTCCAATTTACCGCTGAATGATGATTTTGTGGAATTTGCATTCACTCTGAATGTTATTTTTTCCATCCTTCAAATTCTGCATATAATCAATATAACAAGATAATTAGAATCTTTCACTCTATAGGACTTTACACTCCTATGAATTATTTTGGGGGGTATGCCACTTGTTCCCACAAAGATGGCGGACGCTCACATATTCAGTCTCGGGAAACCATTGGCCAGGAGGACCACGTAACATGCTTAAAACTACGTCCGCGCGTAAATTCAAGTCCTGCGTTTTTGAGCCACCTACAAGACGCGTATTCTCTATAAATACGTCGTCTTCAAAGACCCTTGTTCTCTTTTACCAAATTTCTTCGCAGCAGCAACACACTCCCTCCAGCGTGAATCAACAGGAGAGCGAAGCAACAACATGGATGGGCCTCGCAGACATTCAAAATATACATTGACTATGAGACGCTTTCCAGTCTCAGAGAAACTGCCCGTTTCTAATCATAAAAAAAGGACATTTTAAATATGTAATCCTTTTATAGCTTAGTTGTGTTAGACACACACACACATACACACACTATTATTTTGTTAGAATTAGAAATATTTTTATGTATCAATGTAAGTTTTATTATTATAGTATATAAATTTGTTTTTGTTCGTCGCCTTGTTTTAAATGTTTATTTTGTCCACGCCGTTTTACAACCTTTATTTGTTTCATTGGCTTCCATCATTTACTACTTTATCCATGTGCCTATATTATGTCTATACTGTGCCTATTCGACCTTAATTCTAAACTAAAACATTAAACTTGTGGGGAAATCTTAATTCTAAACTAAACGCTAAATATTAAATTGTGGGAAAATATAAATATAAAAAAACTTAAACATAAAATAGTCGGGGACCATATAAATAAAAACTCATTCACTCTACTACAACTCCTTATATAGAAGCATCGATATCATGGACAGTCATTATAATGGGTTCACAGGTCATCTTTTATTTATTTTGAGGAGTCTTTTCTTTTATCTTTTAATATACTTAGTTGATTTCTTTTTATTGTGATATATACAGAAATCCCTTCTGATTTACTAAGACACTCCAAACTAACTCACAAACAAAATGAATAAATAAACAAGCAAATAAAGCACCACGAACATACATTTCAAAAGCCGAATGTTGTCTAGACGATGCTGAAACCAAAATAAATAAAACACATCGCTGCGCAGATAGACTCCGCGCATCCACCTGGTTGAAATGTAACTTTATATTTACAAAGACCCCTCTTTTTCGCCTAATCCACAACTTTTCCCTCTAAAACTTTTTAGAGCTGATTCGACCCAAATGTGACTAAAGAAAGGTCACCGAAAGTTCAAAAAAGGCAGTCGGCTCCGAGATCTGAAGAGAGAAGATCGTCATTTGGGCAAGAACAAAGAACCAGACGACCTATCAATCAAACTCTTATTCCAACACTACCACAGATAGCTTAGAGCTTACACCGTGCCACAATACCAACATACAACAATGTCACACACCGTGCTACAATACCAGCCCAGCTGCTCGAGAACGACTTACACCCACTCTCCTCCTGACCTGTTATCTGGTGGAAGAAGAAGGCCCGTATCTTTCCTGACATACCGATTTTTATTTATTTAAAATAAACGGAATTAAATCCACTCCACTCGTCCGTTGTCTCTTGCAACTACAGGCTTATTTATAACACTGGTGTCAGAAGTGGGATTCACATTGACCGAACATCACCAAGTAACACTCCTAAGGAAACACATGCACCAATTTTTTCTGGAGTCAGACACCTCCATTCTAATGATAAGAGATAGTAAACACTTTCCCAAATTAGTTGTACCCTATAAACTTCGTACCAGATACCTTCACCAAGCCCACGAGAGCACTGCCCACTTAGACATTACTCGTACTTGTGAACTCCTATCCAGCTCCTGGCGGGAATTAAAAAACTAGCGATATTAAGGCCTACGTCAATTCCTATGACACATGTGCAAAATGTAAGGGAAATTACGGAAAACGCACATGCTGGCCTATTGGCCACTGTAAATGAGGCAAGAGACCATTTGAGCTCGTATTTATAGACTTTGTCACAATGCCCAACTCCAAAGGCAAGTGCTACATCCTATACAGCTTCAGCTGATATTTTGCTGCTCCAGCATGTGCAAGGGACCGTGAAATTGATGCTGCCCGTGGGCTGTACCAGTTTTTCCTCTGCCACAGAATGACATCACATAGTGTGCTCCAACCGTGGCACACACTTTACTGGTGAGGTCTACTGACAATGTTGCAGCCAAATGTCCATTATACGTAGACAGCTTCAGCTGATATTTTGCTGCTCCAGCATGTGCAAGGGGACCGTGAAATTGATGCTGCCCGTGGGCTGTATCAGTTTTTCCTCTGCCACAGAATGACATCACAAAGTGAGCTCCAACTGTGACACACACTTTACTGGTGAGGTCTACTGACAATGTTGCAATCAAATGTCCATTATACCGAAACTTTACAGCTTCTAGTGACCGCAAAGCTCGGGAAATATTGAGCAGCAACATCAAATGATGAAGAATGCCCTTTTCTGTATATAACAATTGTGACTTATTTTGTTTATTATTTGAAGAAAGTAGAATAAAAAAAAAGATGCTATTTATATTACTAATGTGTAAAAGTAATAAAAACAAACATGGAATAGAAGACATCCAAGATAAAGTGTAGGGAATTTCATTTGATTTCTCTTCGCTTAGTTGATAAAGCAGCTGGTGCAATTAACCAGATTTCCACTAGACAAAAATGGATGTGAGTGTTGTATAGCCACATAATACATATACATCTGCATGCAGAACACAACGACACAAAATAAAGACGAGCGACACAGTCTTTTAGAAAAATATACCTCTCACTTTATTAAAAGGGTTGTGTGTGTGAGAGGGAGTTGGAGACCGAACAGAACTGCAACATATTGACCCTCATTCTATTGGCCATAATCGGGTTTCTTTCCTGTTCTCCTGGGCAGCTCAACCGGGGACCTGGGGGCCCAGCCGCTCTGGGACATGTTCTCATTCCAGCATCTTCTCTCCAACTCGTCTGATCTCTAAACTGATTAATCGGGGGCCTGAGAGCTCCCTCTGCTAGGTGCTGGCTTTCTCTACCACATCTTGTCTCCAACTGATTGAATTTCCTGTGCACTGAGTTATATAATAGTTCAACGTTCACCTTCTGTTGTATATTGACCTTCGACTCGGCCAAACATGCCATTCCAAAGACGGTGGAAGTGCATATTCCATTGGCGTGGGCGAACTTGGCTGACAAAATGGGACAAGGTAAAATCCCGCGGTACAGTCATAGACTGATGCACAGGAAGAGAGTAACCTGTAAACTGTATGACAGTTATTTCCGCTTGATGACGATTAAACATGCCATTCCAAAGATTGAGTGGGCGATTGAACTATTATATAATTTGGTGAAGACAGGAAGTCAGTCAGTTTGGAGACCAGTTTGGAGACCAGACCCGTTGTTGACAAGATGCGGTAGAGGAAGCCAGCACTCAGCAGAAAGCTGGGCTCCCGGACCTCCGGTTGAGCAGCATCAGGGGAACGGGAAAGAAACACTGATGGCTATAAGAGTGGGGGTTAATATGTTGCAGTTCTGTTCGGTCTCCAACTCCCTCTCACACTCAACCTTTCAAATAAAGTAAGAGGTATATTTTTCTAAGAACTGTGTCGCTCGTCTTCATTATGTGTATATGAGTATACAACACTTCTTCTTGTGGGCTTCACAAATTGCACTCATTCAACCCACCAACGGTCAAGGTTATACTCTGCTATGCCTTGACCGGATGCACCTGTTATTTACACAGGTGCATTTCCTATTTTGACGACCTGGCCGGGTTGTAGGTCAACATACAACATGAGTTTATATCTCACTGAGAGTTTATCTTTTACAATTGATTTTCATTTGCAATATTTCTTAATTTCTTAGAAATGACAACCCAATTAATTTTTAAAAAGAGAAAAATAAAAGAAAATGCAATTCAAAATTGTTGATTATGAATGAAAAGTTTGGTGTTGGAATTTGGTTTAGCTTTGTTAGGATGTTAACCCCTTCAAATAAGGAATTATTGATAGGTACTTTTAGACCTTTGGGTTTAGTTAGGCTGAGAACCTTTCGGCTCAGTGCATGGGTTACTTAGGTGCAACATTAACGTAGGTGTTCATGCGCGTCTGGAGCAGACGTGTCACTCAGAGATGTCACAATAGCCCAGACGGGAAACGGGGCTACAGAGTGCGGGTGACGTCATGCACCGGAAGCGCGCGGGGGATCTGGGGAATTTTGAAAAAGTCAGTTAGTAGAGTTGAGAACTAGACACCAGACAAGAAGGGTCGACTTTCGGGGCTCGCAGAGACCAGATGAATTTGTGCGCTACGGGCGCTGCACGAGATGGGGTGGCAGATGGAAAAGCCAGAATAGAAAGAATGTGTATCACTATCATTAAATAACCTTTAAACTCAAAGGTAATAAAAAGTTTTGTACCTGAACTAAGGAGTCGTAAGTGTTTTTGTTTTTCGGGATTCCTATGTTCTATGTTATGTAGACATGTTATGAACATTTTATGTGCGTTTTGCGTACCGGTATGAATGTGTCCATTTCACATAGCTGTATCTGGCTATGGTACAATAGTATGATAGACAGAATTCTTTAACCTTGGTATGGCAACTGTTCTAGAAGAATGAAAACTGACCTTATGTCACATCCTGCCTGTAGTGGAGGGGCTGGGTAAATATGCATTTTTTCTTATAACTTGCATTGTTTTACTGGTTAAACATTTGTTAGATGTTTTTTAGAGAGAGAAAAAATGATTGAAGATTATTGCATATAAAGGACACCCAATGAAGGTTAGAGAAACAACCAACTCAAATCTATCCTGTTCTTGTAAATTCATTATGGATTTACTGAATGAGCTAAAGCCCAACTCTACAGGTAGGATTTTATTCTACTTCTTTCAAAATGCCTAAATAATATTTTTGGCCCTAATAAAAGATTATGAATGTGAACAATATATTTATCAAATCATAACTTTTTAAAAAATCATCACCGACATGAAACTCTTGAATCATATTTAATCCAAATTCATAAAAGATTTCCAGTAAGTATGATTTTTGAATATCTTGATTTTTCCTGGATTTTTTATTTGAAATACGAAAATCTTAAAATCTGAATATTTTGCATTTTTTGTAACCTGATGAAGACAAAATGTCCAGACTAGTACCATATTTATATTGTAAATTGAACCCTTTGCCAAGAACTTTAAAAGTTTTGGAATTTAGAAAACAATAAATTGTTCTATAATAATATTTCAGAGTTCCATTAGTAACTACAGAAAATTTGGTGGTGATAGCTCTTGCAGGATTTGAGTAATTTGAGGTTCTGTAAGCCAATGGCTCTCTTAGCTTCGTTGATAAAGCAGCTGGTGCAATTAACCAGATTTTCCTAAGACAAAAACTGAGCGTTTATCTTTTATTATTGATGTTGTATAGCCATGAACAACAATACAAACAGATATGAAGATGCATGCAGAATCATAATGACGACACAATAAAGATGAGTGACACAGCTCTTAAGAAAAATATACCTCTTACTTTATTTGAAAGGGTTCGAAAGGGTTACTAAAGGTTTTACTGTGTGAGAAGTGAGTTGGAGGCTGAATAGAACTGCAACATATTGATCCCCACTCCTATGGCCATAACAACATTTCTTTCCCGTTCTCCTGGGCTGCTCAACCAGGAACCTGGGGGCCCAGCCACTCTGGGTGCTGGTTCTCTCTACCACTTCTTATCTCCAACTGGTCTGATCTCCAACTGGTCTGATCTCCAACTGACTGACTTCCTGTCTTCACCCGGGTTATATAATTGTTCGACCCCCACCTTCTTCACACGCATTCAACCCGTCCACGGTCAAGGTTATATCCTGATATTTTTCGACCAGATGCACCTGTTATTTACACAGGTGCATTTCCTATTTTGACAGCTTAGCCGGGGTCAATATGAGACATTGATTTTCATTTGCAATGTTTCTTGTTCTCATTGAAATGAAAAATCAAGTGAGTTAGGATAAATGAATAAATAAACAAATTTTTTCAAAAGTGAATGATAAAAGAAAGTGCGCTTCAAAATTATTGATAATGAATGAAAATACTTTATCTTAAATGATAATGAATGAAAATACTTTATCTAAAAACTAAATGTAAATTTTTACTGAATTTTTTCTTTGAAATCTAAAAATCTTGGATTTTGTATTTGACATAGAAATCATAAAATCTGAATATTTTTACTTGATTGTTTTATTTGAAATGTAAAAATGTTTGACTTTTTTTATTTGACTTATAGAAATCTTAAATTCTGAATATTTTGCATTTTTTTTATTGCCAAATCCATTTTTATACATATGAACAGTTCTATTTCAAACAATTCAGTTTAGCGTAAGTACACAGTTTAAATGTCAAAAACAGTTCTACTTCAATTAATTCAACTTAACTTATGGTTTAATGGTTAAAGTGTTGGATTGCACAATCACAATAAATGAGTTTGAACCCCAGTCACCCTATTACTTTCACTTTTGGACTAATACCCTTTGGAAAGTTATGAATACCTTTATCCTCCCAGAAATGGATTAGATAGTACCACTATTGTCCTTCCAGAAGGATGGATTTGGCATTGAATAACCCAAGAAGGTTGATATGCCATTAAACAACAAACAAACAAATAATTCAGTTTAGCAGAAGTACAGTCTTTTGTTTACACACAGTTAAATGTCAAAACAGTTCTGTTTCAAACAATTCAGTCTAGCATAAGTACGCAGTTTAGTTCTATTTGACCCATAGATGGGGCCCTATCTGGTGCTACCAATTCAGGCCAGAGTGGACCTGGGAGTAGTAGCAATGAAGGAGTATTCCGCATTCATCAAAGCTCTAGCATTACTGAAGCCTCACCATCAGATTGTTTAATGTCATATCCAGGACACTCGTTAGGGGAGTTTTAGCCCACTGCAGAGATGCAGTCAGTGTATACTGCAGCCCCAGCTGACTAAGCCCTCGCTTGGGAAGGGGGGGGCCTTACCTCTCTGTAGAGATGCAGTTGGTGTATTCTACAGCCTCAGCTGACTGGGCCATGTCATATCCAGGACACTCGTTGTAGGGGAAGTGTCACATCCCTGCAGAGATGCAGTCTGTGTATTCTAAAGCCCCCCCCCCCGTAAAAATTCTGATACATCGTAACAGTTCTAATGTACTTATGCAAGTTTATTTTTGCTTATTATTTCAATGTTATGCAGTTTGATAATAAACAATTGTAGAATGATCTCCCAGATTTAGAATTGCTACCACACAGACACTAGTCACTATAAGCAAGAAAGAGGCATGGCTTTGAGGAGCAGCAGCAGCAGCAGCAGTAGTCTTGTCATTTCACTTGCCATTATGGTATGGAATGGTAAACATTGTGCATTTGGGATTGAAACTTATCTAAAACATGATAACTTTGTCATTGCAGCACAATCCACACATAAGAGTTCCTGACATTAAATGTAGGCCACAAACAACTGGCAAACTGAAAGATTTTGGTTATCAAAATATCACACCAATACCAGAAGCAATGTCAAGGGAAGTAGTGCAAAACTTCAGGGGAGGGGCTTAAGGAGTGGATAGCTGGTAAAGTACTCGTATTTGGATGATATAATTTTTAAAAGCAAGTGATGACAAAATAGCAAATATTCTTTCTTAAAGTAAAATTAAATTCTAAACAGGATCTATGTTGCCTTTTTTATATGCATTCCAAACCTGAGAAAAATATTCTGGCAGACTCTCTCTCTCCCCCCCTCTCTCTTTCTTTATATATATATATATATATATATATACAAGGATCATTAAATAAGTTTCCAGACTTTTTTCATATGAGCACTTTTATTGATAGTACACACATGAAACTCTAGTCCCCTTCGAAGTAATCTCCTCCAGCTGCAATGCACTTGTACCGTCCCAACAACTTCCGGAAGGCCCCATGGAAGTCCTCTTGTGTGAGCATGTCAATAACCTTTGTCACAGTCTCTTTCATCTCCTCAATTGTCTCATAATGACAGCCTGTGAGCTTAGGGAATAACAAAAAGTCACAGGGAGCAAGGTCTGGACTATAGGGAGGCTGAGGAACTGTCTTGATGCCCATCTTGGTCAAATAGTCTGTGACAAGGATAGAGTTGTGGACTGGTGCATTGTCCTGGTGGAAATGCCACTGACCTGATTTGAAGAGTGCTAGCCTCTTCCAACGGAATCTCTTCCTGAATTCCCTTAAAACCTCAACATAGTAACCCTAACCCTTTGGCCAATCAACTCTGGTGTATTGACTTCCTTACTCCTCCCACACCTCCCATCATCTCTTACGGACTCCTTACCTTCCTTGAATCTCTTATGCTACTCAAAAACTCATGCTCGATTCATGCTAGATGGTTGAAAAGCAGTCTGAAGCATTCCATACGTTTCTCTGGCATTTTTCCCAAGTTTAAAACAGATTTTATTGCATATCGTTCTTCTAAAGTATCCTCATGTCCAGATTTCATTTTTGAAATTCATCAGCTGTGACAATCAGGTTTAGTAGGGTGTATTCCAATTGCTGCTGTAGCAGTTCATTTGAACCTGAAATTGTAAAAATTGGTCATTCATCACATAAGATGTATAGCAATAACAACAATAACGACAATTTTAAATGCCTGTACAAAAAACGTTTGGAAACCTATTGAAGGCACCACATATATATATATATATATATATATATATATATATATATATATACACACACACATATATATATATATATATACACATATATATATATATATACACGGCTGAATTCCAGGATCTGGCCTTAAGGACTGAATAGATTGTGAAGGCAAGCATCTGGATAATATAATCTTTAAAACAAAATGGGGTGTCTCCATGGTGTAATGGCAAACGTGCTGGACTGCCACCTTGAAGTAAGCAAGTTCAAACTCCATTTACGCTATTATATTCACTTTTGGATTAATACTCTTGGAAAAGGCATGAACCTCCTTTCCCACCCCCAGCTATAGGTTCGATAGTATCACTGCTAGTCAAGCATAGCTTTGGTATTAAATAATCCACAAAGGTTGATTTGCCATTAAACAAAGAAACCCAACCTAAACAAAGTGATAATAATAACAAAAATAATAATTACAAAACAAAATGGAGGTGTCCGTGGTGTAATGGTTATCGTCACAGGAAATGGACACGGCGACATGAGTTCAAATCCTGGACGAGACTAATTGCATTTCACATAGCACTAATACCCTTGGGAAAGGTATGAATCCAATTATTCTCTCTCCAGCTATGGGTAAATAGTAGGACAGACTATGTTCTTCAGCCTTGGTTAGGCAACTAGTCTAGGAGAAGGAAAACTCTGAATTCAAACCCGTTAAACTCTGCTTAAAAAATTGACCTTGTGTCATATCCTGCCCGAGCTGAGGAGTTGGTAAATATGATAACAAAACAAAATGGCAAATATTGTTCTTTCTCACTGTAAAATTGAATTTTACTTTTTTTTTTATTAATGTTCCTAACCTGAGAGATCATTCTCCAAGATACAAATCAAAAGCTTAATGGAAAGATTCTATGAATATAAAAATATGAAGATGACATAAATACACAATAAAAAAATGTCTAAACAAATCATAAACGAGACTGATTGCATTTCACATAGCACTAATACCCTTGGGAAAGGTATGAATCCAATTATTCTCCCTTCAGATATGCGTAAATAGTAGGATAGACTAGGTTCTTCAGCCTTGGTGAGGCAACTAGTCTAGGAGAAGGAAAACTCTGAATTGAAACCTGTTAAACTCCGCTTAAAAATTGACCTTGTATCATACCCAGCCTGAGTGGAGGGGTTGGTAAATAGGATATGATAAAAAATGTTTAAACACAAAAAAATTCTGATTAATTTCTCAGAGCCTATTTGTATGCTACATTTCTTCTTCTTCTTTCAATGATTGATTGAATAATGACATGTCAACCTGTCTAGGGTTATTTTATGCCCAGAGGTTAAAGAATCACATTCATAGTAAGTTCATATTACCATTTCTTGTGTAATTGTTTTTTAATTTTTTTTTTTTTTTTTTTTTGCACAACATCCAGTCAAATACAAATGATTTTTTAAACAGATCTATTTGAACCATAGATGGGGCCCTAACAGGTACAACCACTCCAGACCAAAGTCGACCTGGGATTAATTGTAATGAGTAGATACTCTACACTCTCCTAATCTTCAAAGCTGGACCCTTACCATTTGATGCGGTTTAGTGTTATATTAGGACACCATTTTTTTAGGGAGTCTTACCCCTCTACAAGGAAGTACAGTCAGTATATCTGACAGGGCATTTCTTCTTTCAAGGTCTGTAAGATATGTATAGAAAGTAATTAGTTTTATCCCACAATGCTGATTCACAGTGTTTTGGTAAAGGGTTTGAATTCAGAGTCGCCAAAACAAGGCTAGTGAACTCAGTCTGCCTAAATATCCAGAAATGGAGGGAAAAAGAGATGGATTTTTGCATTTCACAAAGCCATTTGAGTAACATAAATACAAACAGTTTTGGCGTGAATTTAAACGGTTACATCACCCACACTCTTGAAAATATCAACTTTGTTATTTTTCACATGAATTTAACAGTTAAACAGAAAGTAAGTTTTCAGGTTTCTATGCATTTGTCCTTGAAAGGGAAAGTAGGCTTTTGATTTATTGTTCTTGCTTCTTTTTGTTTTTTCTTTTATAACTGGAGTGTTTAAGAACATTCAATGAATTCAGTTGATTCAGTCTTGTCAGACTGCATGTTTCAGGTCATTTAAAAACCTACAATTGACCCATATAATTTTAGGTGGTTAATAGGATAACCTTATTTGATATTTAAAAATAGACATGGTGAACTGGGTTCAAATCTTGGACAAGGCTGTTTGCATTTCACATTGCACTAATACCTTTGTGAATGGTTTCAATCCAATTATTCTCCCTCCTGCTGAAGACAAATAAAAAAAAACACAGACTGGGGCCTTTAACCTTGGTATGACAGTCGGTCAAGGAGAAGGAAAACTCTGAATTTAAACATGTTCAACTCCACTTTGAAAAATTGACCTTGTGTCACATCCTGTTTGTGCAGAGGAGTTGATCAATATATATTTAACATTTCTAAATAAAAGTTTTTTTGTTTTTTTTACCTATGATTCCTTTAATTTGATACAACAGACTGAATCTGTGTCCAAACATAGAGCCCTATTTTATGCCATAAAACCTGCCAAAAGTATAAAAAAAATATAGTGTAGCCTATCTAATCATTACCCAATTATAGTTATGTTTCAATTTATACAAGCTCAAGTAATGACTTGCATTATCATAAAAGTGTGTGATCATATATATATATATATATATATATATATATATATATATATATATAACACCCTTCTGATATTACTAAATGTTGCATATACATATATATATATATATATATATATATATATATATATATATATGTTTGAATTTATACAAGATCAAGTAATGACTAAAAGTGTGAGATCATATATATATATATATATATATATATATATATATATATATATATATATATATAACAACCTTCTGATATTACTAAATGTTGTATATATATATATATATATATATATATGTATTTATGTATGAATATATCATCATCATCATCATCAAGTGTTGATTGCATGGAGTCCCTTGACTCTCTCTCTCTCTCTCACCATCTGTCCCTATCTCCCATCACTCCTTGTAGGTCTTCTGGACTGCATCCAGTGTCCACACAGCACTGAAACTTATTGAATGCACCACGTAGGTCTTACTGCATATCCTAGGATTACTTTTTTTTTATATATTTCAATAATGGAATTTATTTTTTCTCACTTTCCCCTTTCTATTTCCACTTGTGCTCCATGCAGCAATTTTTTACATTGTAAGAAAAATATTCAGTATCTCTTACTTGAGTGAATCAAAAGCTTTGCAATATTTTGGTAACATGAGGCACAATTCTGCAGATCTGGATGCTTTGCTGTGGTTACAAAGATAATGAACAACATTGAATGATGAGATGCTAAGCTCCCCTAATACTGTCCGAGTGCTACACACTGAATTTGCTTCAATGCTTTGGAGCACGGCTTTGAAATCCACAGTTTTAGCTTACCTGACCTTGTCTGGTCATCAAAGTTCTTACAACCCCAGGGAAAATTTCTTGAATAGTTACCTTACTGTGATTAACAGCACCTAAGTTTCCAAATTAGACTACATAGCACATATGTCTGTGCAGCTTTCAAATCACACATGGAATGAAACAAATTACAATGTTTTAGCACACTAACTACCATGATATTACCAATCACAGCAGGTACTGCTTTAGCCATATGATATACATGTCACAAAGTAGCAAGTACTGCTAAAATATTGCAAAACATTTAACTCATTCTGGTAATTCTTCTTTGTTTAATGATATGAAACAGGGTTGTGATATGGTAGCCATTTTCCAGTGGTTAAAGAGAAAATATGAGCAAGAATTATGAATTAAAAATTTTTTTTTTATTTATCGACAAAGAAATGTAAATCTAGAGAGAATGAATGTAGAAATCATACAAAAAATTCCAGGTATTGAGTGCTTTGTCTTAGTCTCCTTACACACATATATATATATATATATATATATATATATATTGGCAGTATTTCTTCCTTAATACAAATTTCGTTGAACATAATAGACATTTTCGGTTTACATATTTTCTTGTTGATCCTTTCATATTGCTGTATTGATTTTAGAGTATTCGGCAGGAATTGATTGATGTATTTTCCATAATTGTTTATATCCCAAGTACTTTCTGCCCAACTTTGGGCTATCATCAGGGGAGGATCTATTACAAAAGTGATTTAACTTTTGTATGTACATTACATCACATTTGTAATAGATCCTCCCCTGATGATGGCCCAAAGTCAGGCAGAAAGTACTTGGGATATAAACAATTATGGAAAATACATCAATCAATTCCCAATAAATACTATAAAATCAATATGGCAATATGAAAGGATCAACAAGAAAATATGTAGACAGAAAATGTCTATTATGAAATTTGTATATATATATATATATATATATATATATATATATATATATATATATATTAGTTAGCTGACCATAGTCAAGGGCAACCAGAAGGTTTCCTTTTCAATAGCTATTACACTGAGGTGTAGGGGAGGGTACATCTCCTTTCTCTGAATTGCTCCACTCACCCTTGATCTATACCTTATAATACTGAGTATTCAGCAAGGAGGTATCAAGTACCATTATTTTAAGTCTTTGGTATGACTCAAACTAGGATTGAACCTCAGTCTCTCAGACTATTGGCGAACACTCAAACCGTTATGTCATTGCCCAGATTACATATGCTTGCCCTTCCCATGTCTATAAGAAAAAATATATATTGAATCTAAAAGACCTACTTTTGTCTGTTCTTGATATTAACTAAGCAATTGGTTTTCAACAATTGTCAACAATTTCTGGTGGGTATGGGACTCCCCACGAAATAGTGGCTAATGTGCAGGAGTGCAGCATCGTTGTAAGCGAGTTTGAACTTCATTTGCATTCTTTCATTTACTTTCAGACTAATGCCCATCGGAAAGATATGAATCCCTGTATCTCCACAGGGATGGGTTAAATAATACCACTTCTGTCCTACAAGGATGGTTTTGGCATTAAATAACCCATGACAGTTGATATGGCATTAAACAAAGAAACCAAACCAAAACAACTGATTGCCCAGTCAGCTGGGGCTGTAGAATACACCGACAGCACCGATGCAGAGAGATAAGACTCCTCCCCACCTTGAGTGTCCTAAATATGACACTAAACAATCTGATGGGAATGTCCAGTGATGCTGAGGTTTTGGGGAATGTGGAGCACCCCTTCATTGCCATGGTTCTCAGGTCCACTCTGGCCCAGAATGGTAGCACCTGACAGGGCCCTATCTATGGGTTGAATAGAATTAAACTACATACTTATGCTAAACTGAATTGTTTGAATTAGAACTATTTGACTAAACTGAATAGCATGAAATAGAAATGTTTTTCACAATTGAACTGTGTACTTACATTTAAACTGTGTGCTGATGCTAAACTGAATTTTTTGAAATGGAACTGTACTTATGCAAAACTGAATTGTTTAATATAGAAGTGTTTTGACATTTAACTGTGTGTAAACAAAATCTATACTTATACTAAACTGAATTATTTGAATTAGAACTGCTTGACTAAACTGAATAGCTTGTAATAGAAATATTTTTGACAATTAAACTGTGTACTTATGCTAAACTGAACTGCTTGAAATAGAATTGTTTTTAACATTGAAATTGTCTTTGTGCTAAACTGAATTGTTTAATATAGAATTGTTTTAACATTTAACTATGTGTGGAGAAAATCTATACTATAGTAAACTGAATTGTTTGAATTAGAACAGTTTGACTGAATAGGTTGAAATAGAAATATTTTAGACAATTAAACTGTGTACTCATGCTAAACTGAATTATTTGAAATAGAACTGATTACTTGTATAAAAATAGATTTTGTGTTTAATAACCTACAAAGGTTGATATGCCATAAAACCCAATCAACCAACCAACCAAAACAAATGAATGGGGATGCATCATGTTTACTAGCAACAAGACTAACATGGAAATTCAATTAACTAAAATGTCAATATTAGATATTTATATTGCTCACAAGCACCTGTTCCTGTTAGATCATGTAATTTACTTAAATTGGTAACCACTTTGTAACAAGAGATACTGTAAAGAACTTAAGAAAAACTAAGTAAATAAATAACAAGATATTTAGCTATCTTTGTTGCTTTTCTCTTTTTATAACACAAAAATTCAATTACACTAAATAAATCTTCCTCATATTCTATAATCTATTAGGTGTATAAAAAGAAGGATTTATTTTTATAATCTATTGTGGGTGCCAATGAGAATAAATCTTCTCTGTGGAATCCCTCAGGTGATGAAAGGATTATTTGGTAGTACCTATGTCCATTCCAAGGAACATGTGACAGATTGTACTGAGTTACATGGTACCAGTAATAAGGAATGTTCCCCAGTCTGATACACAAATGGTTTTGAATTCAGAGTTTTTCTTTCTCCTTACCTAATCTACCCAACTATTTTACTCATCGCTGTGGGAAGAGAGGGATTCATGCCTTTTTCCAAATGGATTATCATGAAGCAGAATGCAAACTGCTGCATCCAGGAATTAAACTTGGCTGGCTGAATCCATTTTTTATGATGATGATAATTATGCCAAACATGTGCCTAAATAAAATAAAAAAAAGTATTTGAATTTTTTTAAAAAACTTGCTTATGAGTGAAATGTTATTGAGAATATCACCTTTGGTTTAAAAAGAAAACCTTTATTAAATTAGATTGCTTAGTATTAGAGTTGGTTGGTTGGTTGGTTGGTTTTTATACTATGTCAACCCTTGTTGGGTTATTTTATAACAAAGTAAGTTTAACAATTATGGTCTCCAATTGTATACAGTACAAAAATCTATCATGTCAATTCTCATTGGGTTATTTTATACCAAAGTCAGTTTAACAATTATGGTTTTCAATTATATACAATTGAAAAATCAATCTTGAATATCATTTTAAATATTCTCAACTATTTCTTAAAAATTCATCAATCAATCTTTTAGGGTGGGGCACTTTCTATATATGTATAGGTATATGAATAAATTGAAAAAAGTATTTATCTTAAATAGAAACAATTAATTTTTCAACCAAAATCTCTTTATATGTCAATAAACAAATCATTTAAGAATAACTCAGATTTTCATACTGTCAATCCTCAGTTCATTGTATTCAAGATGTCTGACAAAAAAACATATAGAAATAGAGTCCATAGTTGTTTAGTTAAAAAAGTCAGACATGTTGAATATTTGCTCACCAATGGATTGACTATGATAAACTCTGAGTTGTGGATTTTTATTTTGTTTTATGTCTTATTTTATACTTGAAAATATATTATAATATTGCTCTGCATTTTCATACACTATAAAGATTTTACAGATTAAACTGCTTTTAGCATTAAATTTTAATTATAATTCTACACACACACACACATACACACACACACACACACATACACACACACATATATATATATATATATATATATATATATATATATATATATATAATTGAAAACTCAACAAACCATCATTTGGCTATTACAAATTTATTTCAGTGGCACCTCTATAAATGAGACCTGCTTCATCAGATAGCCATCACACAACTGAGTATTTAATATATTTAAATTCCTGGATCCAGTCAAGTTATTACATTTTTCATACTTATCTCATTCGGTATTTATTTATTTATCTTACCTAAGTCAGTTTAATCAAATGGTAACTATTTTAGCAGCATTCGATAATTAATCTTTAGATTTTATTAGTTTTTACATGATTTCATTGTCTCCTTAAAAGCCGCAAAGGTAGAGAATTAAACCAACTATTTTCACCCTAAAAATAGAGTAATCGTGAAGTTCAACTAAGTCATTTTATCGATCGATAAAAGTTTTTTTAATAAGTTTAGCAACTTTTGACAATAATTTTTTTAAATTATTTTTGCTTACATGAGGTCATTTTTCCATAACACATGCAAATGTTGATGGGTACAACCCAACTTCACTCTGAAGATATACCTACAGAGGAATCTTTTGTTTTTTTTTAATCGCTTGTAAAAAAAAAAAAGAAATTTTTTATTTTATTTATTCATATTACATTCTTGTTCGGTTGGCATAAAGATTAGCTTGAGTATTAGTAGTTAAGGTGAAAAAAAAAAAAAAAATAGGAAGGAAATTTTTTTAAATTTAAATTTTTTTAAATTTAAATTTTTTTTAATTTAAATTTTTTTAAATTTAAATTTTTTTTTTTTAAATTTAAATTTTTTTTAAATTTAAATTTTTTTAAATGTAAGGGAAAAAAAATTATCGCCTGGGTTGGTCTCGCGACCAATCAGTGTAATTAAGTTCCGAAGTCACCCACTTGTTTAAATAAAATAACATCTTACACAGAGCAGTGTTTCATGTTAACTTCTTGATGTGGGCCATAATGCTGATCACATTACGGTCGGGTCACACTTCGAAGAAGTATGTTTCACAGACCTGAAACTTTGAATGACTAGGGGCAACAACACTGATGACACTTCCGGCGGCAGCACCAGAAGGTGTCTTATAACAACAATGTAAAATGGATTTGGCATTAAATAACCTACAAAGGTTGATATGCCATGAAACCTAATCAAAGAAACTGACAGTCACCAAATGCTGTTGACAATGTATCTTTGGTATTCTAACTTAGATGCATATATATATATATATACATATATTAAACTATTGGCAAATTATCATAGATAATGCTTAAATAAAATTACAGGATTAAATTGAGATTTAAGGTAAATGAATAAAAATAAAATAAAATAAAATAATGAGAAGAAATCATGTAATATGTACATACTAGTCAATGGAGGGGTAACTGAATTAATAGGCATGAAAATAGAATTAAAATTAAAAATTCTAATTTTAAATTTTGAATTTAATTTAATATAAGTATTACTGTATCCTTACATAAAGTTATTAAATAAAGTTATTTTATCTAAATTCGTATTAAATCTGGAGTTTTAAGTCAAAAAGTATTTAGAATTAAAAGAAAATTAATTTACTATAATTCCAACTGGCAATAAAATAAAAAAAAACCGGAAGTGGGCTAAATGAGGAGAAAACTCTTCACCCCTCTTCTATCCCCTTCCACCCTTCTTTCCTGTGTCTATTCTGAATTATTTTATCCACAAGATCTGAAGAAGTCTTGTTAATTTTTTTGGTGTTTTTGATTTATATCAAAAACCCATAACAGGATGGAAATAAATTTATAATCCTAATGTGACCGGTTTTTGTTTTTTCTTATATATATATATGTAGAGAAGAGGAAAATCTCGTATTTTGGTTTGGCGCGCTATTTAATTCAACCCTGAATTTCACCCACTCAGGATGACTTATCCTATTCAGGCCGGACCTTCATTTCCGGCTAGCAAAACGGATGAGCGGCCAAACCCAGTCTCTTCAGCGTGAGACGGCGACCAGAACAAACGTGCCTCTGGTCGTCCCTGCTTAGCGATGCTTTTTAGCTAAACAAGCCACCCAGTGTGGACCATCTCACTGTGGCTTTAACACTAGCAGCAGCAACATGGACACTCAACGAGGGAACCATCTAATTTATGGATTCTTTACGAGGAATCCCAGTTGAACATAAATTAGAAACATTCAGCATGCCTTCCACAGGCACCACTTCATGTCACCCAAAAAATTAGCTGTCGATTCGAGCGTAACTCCGCTCTCAACACACTAGCTACCATTTCACCTCTGGCCCACATTAATGGAGATACGCATACTCTCCTCCAAAAATACCAGACACAAAAATACACAGTGACTTTAAACACATCCCTCACAAGTCCAACAACACGCTGCCATGTCAACATCCCGCTAAGACATTTCGTCTCAAACATCCAATAAGCCTAAACACCACAAGTCTTGCAGCACCAAGAGCAAACCATATTCCATGCTGCAAATAAAGAACTTTTGTTGTTGTGTACATAAAGAAAAGTTTCGCAATTCATTTGTGTGCCTAAAAGATATAGTGTTAGGGGAAATAACAAATTCCCTCAAAACCGCTATATATATATATATATATATTTGAAAGCAAAATTATATGATTATTTCCTTATATATGTCATCTTCATCATCATATCTGAACTCTCTCTATCAAGTATCTCGACTAGTCGGTCTTCTAGACTACACCCATTTGGGTCGGGTTGGGTTGGGGTTTTATGACGTATCAACCATTGTCGGTTATTTAATACCAAATCCTGTTCATACATATATATTGAATATACATGATTTGGTTTGGTTGGGTTTTATGGCATATCAACCATTGTAGGTTATTTAATACCAAATCCTGTTCATACATATGTATTGAATATAGATATTTTGTAAACACATTTTGTTTATAACATTTTTAAATGACCTTGAGCTCATTTTTTGTACAGAGTTAAATGGTTTCAAGTATTTCTATCTAATACAAATAATTCTATTGACTATCAATCGTTTGTTTGCTCACAGTTAGATGGTTTCAAGTATTTGTTGTGGCCTCAGAAAGAGTCACTATGAAAATGCAAAAACGGATACTAGATAACAGATTATATTACACAGGAAAGATAGAGTTACATAGAAAAGCTAAGAAGTCTCGTACTGTTTGTATAACACCGATAGTGATCTGCCTTTCAGGCAGTAAATTCTCTGTACTAATAACAGTGAGAAGAGTCCATTATAGTAAGATGGGTAAGGTTCCCCAACAGTATTGCACATTAATAGTTTTATTTGCATACAGCTAAATGGCCAAACAGTTCTATTACTTGCAATTCGATTTAACATGTCATTTGTTTGCACACAGTTTAAATGTCAAACAATTCTATTTGACCCATAGATGCTACCTCTCTGGGTCAGAGCGGACCTGTGAGCAGTGGCATTGCAGGGACTACTCTACATTCCCCAAAGCTCCTGTGCTGGAGCCTTGCTATCAGATGGTTTTATGTCATATCCAGAACACTTATTGAGGGGGGTTATTCTTCTGCAGAGATGCAGTCAGTATATTTTATTGGGGGAGTACCCCTCTGCAAACATACAATCAGTATATTTTATTGCGGAGGAGGGAGAAGCTACCCCTCTGCAGAGATGCAGTCAGTATATTTTATTGGTTGGGAGAGTTATCCCTCAGCAGAGATGCAGTCTGTATATTTTATTGGTCGGGAGAGTTACCCCCCTGCAGAGCAAGGATTGAAACCGGTTAGCTAGCCTGTCATTCTTTAAGCTTTTATTCTCATTATAAATAAAACCTTGTGTCTTTTTATTGCCATTATTAAATTTTTTATAACTAAAAACTTATTTATATATATATATATATATATACTTATTTGTATGAGTGTGAGTATGTGTATGTATATTTGTGTATATGTTTCACTAAATAGGGTAGACGCTTCATGTCTGTCTGTTTTCTTTTTGATTCATTCAAGTCTTCATATGCGTTGTTTAAATTCTGGATGGGATGCATTCAGGCAAATACATAGGAAAAATATGGTGCCTTCCTAAATTCATTTCATCTAGAAATCAAATAACTCATATGAAAACTTGAACAAATCAAAGATAGAATTGGCAGTCAAAAAGTGTCTGAACCATTTAATTAAACATGTTTAAAGAAGAAAAGACTGCCTATATGTGTGTGTGTGTGTGTGTGTGTGTGTGTGTGTGTGTGTGTGTGTGTGTGTGTGTGTGTGTGTGTGTGTGTGTGTGTGTGAGAAAGGGAAAACATAAGAAAAAATTAGATTAAATTCTATGCTATATCCACTGTCCTCACCAAATTAATATTCAATGAATATGAAATATTAAAAGATATAAACTATAAAAGATGAATAGTCCAAAACTTAATAGATACAAGATATCTATCAAAAAAAATTTTCCTATTTTTTTTTTTTCCTATCTCCATCACATTCGTCTAAAAATAAATTTTAATTTTTGTTGAAATTTTCATCACAGTGAAATATCTCAATTCAATTTTCCATAACCTCTTCCTTTTTTCATACCATTGGAATTTATTTTTAACTTTACCCATACATCAAAGTATATGTATATATGTCAGCAGCTATAACAGCCATTTTGAATCCAGTGTGAAACAAAAGCCTTTCCCACTTCCTTTCATGATTATCTTGAATGTTTTCTGAATAAATTTTTTATTTCAACAACTTGGTTTTCATTTTTCAGTCATATTTCTTAACCATATATATATATATATATATATATATATATATATATATATATATATATATCATCTGCAACAGCCACTTCAAATCCACTATAAGACAAAGGCTTTTGGCAGTTTCTTGTGTGTGTGGGTGTGGGGGGGTAATGATAGATACGTATATAGAAAATAAAATAAAAAATACACAAAAAGCAGGAGACATATCTCCTTTCTCAGAGTATATTCGTTAAAAAAAGCCAAACACTGATTTTCACGCAAAAAGATACAGATTTCCACATTTTTTTCCTATACAACAATCTTTATATATCTACACACATATATGTGTACGTGTTGGTATATATATATATATATATATATATATATATATATATATATATATATATATATATGTATGTATATGTACATATTTGTACTTACATATATGTGTGTATGTATATATGTATGTATATGTATCATAACTGGCCCATTTGCATAATGGTTTGAGTGTTCGCAAATGGCCCGAGAGACCAGGGTTCAATCCCAGGTCGAGTCATACCAAAGACTCAAAAAATGGTACTTGATGCCTCCTTGCTTAACACAGCATTATAAGGTATAGATCAAAGGTAAAGTGAAGCAATCAAGAGGAAGGAGTAGAGCCCTCCCCAACACCTCAGTGTTGTAGCTATTCGGGATGGCCCCAACTAAAATCACCTACTTGACTTTATATGAACCATTAAATAGGACAGACACTTTATGTCTGTCTATTTTATCTTTGATCCATTCACGTCTTTGAATGAATTGTTTGACTTCTAGATGGAATGAATTCAGGAAAGAACTTGGGAAAAATATGGTGCCTTCCTGAATACATTCAGGAAGGCACCATTGTCTTAGTTTCCGTCATTGAGTTATTTTCAGTCATATCTTACCAACAAAGCCCGCTATTTCTTCATATTCTATCACATCTTTTCCTAAAATGATTGTTATTCCCTGAACACCATTCTATCAAACCCTTTGCACCATTTGTCATCTTTTCTTCAAATTAAGTGTTCTGATCTCCCTAATTTTTGTTGTTTAATAATTTCTATGATATCTTTAATCTTAATCTGCTTTTTGATCCATGTAGATTTCTTTTTAGCTTTTAGAGTTAATCCCAGCCATTTTTAATCCATTGTGGGACAAAAACTTTTCCCATTTCCTTTCATGATGGTCTTAATGATTACATAAATAAATTGTAAATTTCAGTTATTTGGTTTACATTTTTCAGGCATATCACTTATGCGGGAAATCAACTGATTTCCACACTAAAAAAGGGTTGATTCAAAAAATTGGCTAAAGAAACTGTAATCGTTGTATTTGTACTTTTACATTTATTGACTAGTAAGCATTTACACACCAGTTTTAAAATTTCTTTGAGATTTCCAGAAGACAATATTTGACTTGCCTAGAAAAATTGGAAGTATCAAAAGCCAAAATATTTTAAGAAAGCTGTTGCTTTGTGGGATGTTTCTTCCTGGATTTATTCTATATGACTCATAGCATTCTTGTGCAATTCCCGTCTAGCTTTTTCTCTATACGCTTAGTCAGTGTCCATGAAAGATGACCATGTAGTTAACTAAATTACAACTAACCGACAATTATTGAGGGATTTGTTAGTGATGACCGATAATCAACTCATTAGAAATAATACTTATTACTAGGAATCAATGATTATTTTTCTGATTGATCAGAAAGCAGAGAAAATTTATGCGTTTTGATCAATAAAAAAGTGATTTCAATTTTTACAAAAATATTTTAACAAAGTCAAAAAAAATATCTTTAGAAAAAAAAAGAATAACGAAACTCAGAGAAACAATAATTTTGAAAATATTAATGACCAATTTATTGAGTGATTTTTATGGCATGCCAAACTGTCAAGAGTTATTTTATGACAAGGTTAGGGAATCATGTTCATTGTACGTTCATTCATTTTTTTCCATAGTTGTTTCTTAAATTTTTTTGGGACATGGTCCTATCAAATAAAAATTTTTAAACATATATTTGATCTATAGATGGGACCCATAGAATGGACCTGGGAGTAATGGTTATGAAGGAGTACTTCACACTGTCCAGAACTCCAGACCAGGAACCTCAGCATCAGATGCAGTTTAATATCATGCCCAGGGCACCCCTATTCTGGGGGAGGTCTTACCCCTCTGCAAGGGATACAGTCAGCATATTCTAAGCTGCACTGACTAAGCAGTGAAAATATTAAGTTTTTTTGTTCCATAAAGTTTTATTTCATATTTTTAAACATATTTCTAGTCTTAAATTTCATAAACATTATTTGCCTTTATTTTATAGAATATGAAGAAAATTCTTGACATGCTAAAGTTTAAAGACAATTAAAACCTTTAATACTTGCTCTTTTGTTTTTCTAGTAATTTCAAACAAACAATAATTCTTAAAAAATATATTTGACAACATTATTCCATTCTTTCTTTTTTGGAATAATTCATTTTAGAAATAACATAAAGATATTTTCAAAGAATTTTTACAAGCCTCTTTTACTTTCTATCAATCTGTCTCTGTCTCTTTCTCTCCCTCTCTCTCTATATATATATGAGGGAGAGACAAACAGACAAACAGACAGAAAGACAGACAGACAGAGAGAAAGAAAGAAAATAAAATAAAAGAAAAGTTTTCTGTTAACATAACGTTACATTAAAAGTGTGTGTGCTTGTCTGTAGCTTTCCACTTAAGTAACTGATCAAGTTAACCAGTCTAAATATATATATATATATATATGTGTGTGTGTGTGTGTGTGTGTGTGTGTGTGTGTGTGTGTGTGTGTGTCTCTATGTGTGTGTTTGGTTTAGTTTCTTTGTTTAACGGCACATCAAACTTTGTTGTTTAGTTAATGATATTGAATATCATAAAGCAGAAAAAAACACTCTGAAATGTGGTATTCAGCGGAATTTTTCCGTCACACCCATCCATTTCTTTCAATGAGTCTCCTGACAATAAAAGAATCTGTATTATTAAGTATTTTCTTCTCTCTGGGATAATCTTTTCATGAAACATAGTCTGGGATGTAAATATGGCATAATGATTATCATTAGAAGTGGACGCTGTTTCCTGAGTTCAAACCCTGGATGAAGCTGTTTGCATTTCACATTGTGCTAATTCTATGAAGAAAGGTAAAAATTTAACTACTCTCCTTCCAGTTATGGATAAAAAATTGGAAAGACTTGGCTCTTTAAATTTTGTATGGCAACCTGTCAGGAAGGAAAACTCTGAATTCAAACCAGTTGTAGACCTGGAGAGGGATGAGCTCTGTCACTCTATTCCTGTCCAAGACACACTTTATGAGAACTTACGCACCACCAAACCAGGTTATGGACTTGTGACATTGACAATAATCTGCTACATAGAAAAATAGTGTTTTAATAAGTTTTGAATACACTTCATCAAACAAATTTTTAGGGATAAAAAGTTTTCTTCTTCTGATGAATGACAATTGGAAATCCGTTAAACAGGTTG
Organism: Sepioteuthis lessoniana; assembly: GCA_963585895.1. Taxonomy (NCBI): domain Eukaryota; kingdom Metazoa; phylum Mollusca; class Cephalopoda; order Myopsida; family Loliginidae; genus Sepioteuthis; species Sepioteuthis lessoniana. The sequence continues at coordinate 12,579,295 of OY757939.1, forward strand.
GTTTGATTAATTAAAAAATCTATAAGCGTGGGAACTGAACTATAAAACATGCTTTATCACACAGATGGGAATGACTACCAACAGCTTTTAGAGGTCTGTTCAGGATCAAGTGCCAAAAAGACACTCTTCTGATGGTTCAGTATTCATGACCATAAAAAAACTGTATCATTAAATATTTTCTCCTCTTGAATACAATCTTTTCATAAAACAGTCCGCTATATAAAAAGTAAAGTAAGTAAAGTTGGCAACCATAGTCAAGGGCAACCGGAAGGCTCCCTTTTCAATAGCTACTACACCGAGGTGTAGGGGAGGGCTCTACTACTTTCCCTGGATTGCTCCACTATCCTTGATATATACCTTATATTGCTGAGCGTTAAGCAAGGAGGTATCAAGTATTATTTTTAAAGTCTTTGGTATTACGCGACCTGGGATTGAACCCAGGTCTCTCGAACCATTGGCCAATGAGCATTTTAATAAGTTTTGATAATACTTCATCATCACTTATCCAAATTTTATAAAATAAAAAGTTTTCTTCTTCCTAAGAATGATAATTGGAAATCGATTAAATAGGCTGGTACAATTTATTAAAAAAATATATAAATGTGGGTTCTGAACAATAAAAGTGGGTTTGCTGACTTCTTTTATACCCCAGATAGGAATGACAACCCCACAGCTTTTGGGTTCTGTCTACCAACAAGTACCAACAAGCACCAACATGACACCCTCCCACTGTTATGGGGGTGTCCTCGTGGCGTAATGGTTAAAGCAATGGACTGCGAAATCGTAGTTAGCAAGTTCATACTCCAGTCGTGCTATTATGTTCACTTTCGGGCAAATACTCTTGGGAAAGGTATGAACCCCCTTATCCTCCCAGCTATGGGTTAAATAGTACCACTACTGTTCTTCTAGGAGAATAGATTTGGCATTAAATTACCTGCAAAGGTTGATATGCCATTAAACAAAGAAACCAAACCAAACCATCCCACTGTTACAATACTCATGACAATAAAAAACTGTACATTAAAGATTTCCTCCTCTCTATTAATTCCAGTGGTGTTAGAATTTTATCTATAGCTGCAGAGTTTCAATATTTTAGAGGTTGGTACTAAATAATACCTAATAATATCCACTTTGATTCTATAATGGTCCACTAAAATGATCAAACCCTCATATATTTGGTTTAGAATAAAATTAACTTGTTATTAAAAATTTATGAGGGGTGTGTTTTGTTATGACTTTAAATAAAATAAATGAAAATGAACATTGCATCAAGTCGAAAATTAGAACTGAAATTCCAGACATACAGGAAGTATTTGGGGAGAAAAATTAATCCCACACATGGATTTAGTTGTATAAAAGTCATGTGATTTTTGAAATTACATGTTTCAATCAACACTAATAAAAGAGTTAGCCTAGTGGATTACTATAAAAAAAAACTTCTAATGAAATCCACCACAGCAGACATCAGAAAGACCCAGTTGATAGTTAAAGACCCAGCAGTTAGCAGTTGGCAATTAGTCTAATGTTGCAGGTACCGATATTCCATCAATGTATCAATGTAATCAACAGGTCAGCTACAGTTTGCTCCCGCACCTAAGAACGTACATTGCCTCATGAACATGAATGTTAATGCAGAAGAGAAGAGAGAATAGAAAAGGAGCCATGTCATACTACCTGCTTGATAGCAGGGCTGGAAGATTGGTTTGGTTTGGTTTGGTTTGATTTTATGGCATATCAACCATTGTAAGTTATATAATGCCAAATCCTGTTACACGCATATATAAAATATACATATAATTTGTGAATACATTTTGAAGATAGCATTCTTAAACGAGCCTAAGCTCTTTTTTGCACACAGTTAAATGGTCTCAAGTATTGCTATATAACAGTCACAATTTAACATCAGTCATTTGTTTACACACAGTTTAATCTATTTGAACCATAGATAGGACTCTAGCAGGTGCTACCACTCTGGGTCAGAGTGGAGCTGGGAGCAATGGCAATGAAGCGATTTTTGCATTCGCCAAAGCTCTAAGGCTGGAGCCTTGCCATCAGATTGTTTAATGTCATATCTAGGACAATGTTGGCGGGAGTCTTACCCCTATGCAGAGATGCAGCTGACTGGAAGAAATGGTAACAAACAACAATAGAACCAAAAAATGAAGTGAAATTTATATACGGAAATGTACAAGAATTTTCTCTTTCCTTATATTTGTTTAGAGATCTTACAAAGAAGCTAAGTTGTTTAATGTCTGTTCTGTGATGTTGAGTTCTCCATAAATTCAGAGATAACTTGTTTTGGGTTATCCTTTGGTGTGTATGTGAGGTCAGGAGGTCCCAAAGAGATATGTTCTGAATGTTATCTGTGCCTGGCCATTTGCTTGTCAAAGATACAGTGGTGGCTGACTGGCTCATTAGCCCAGTGAGTAGAGTGTTCGCCAATGATCCGGACGACCGTGTTTCAATCCCAGGTCGCGTCATACCAAAGACTTTAAAAAATTGTACTTGATACCTCCTTCCTTAACACTCAGCAATATAAGGCACATATTGAGGGTAAAGTGGAGCAATCCAGGGAAAGCCATAGCAACCTCCCCTACACCTTGGTGTAGCAGCTTTTGAAAAGGGAGCCTTCTGGTCGCCTTCGACTACAGTCACCAACTTTACAACTTATTGAAGAATATCATTGAAGGATGTTATTCATATGCTTTTGAAGAGATCTCAAAACTGTCCACAGTTTCAGTGTATGGTACATTTTGATAGGCCAAAAAAGGCTTAATTTCTGGTCACATGATTGCTCACCGCTATGTCTGCACTTAGATGTTGTGCCAATGCTTTCAACTATGTCTGTGTGTTTTGAATTTGTCCCGTGAAAAAATAAATCTTGCGTTTGGAGCCAGTCACGTGATATGGATTCCTATATATTCCACGCTTTCAGAAACAACTTCCTTTTTTGTTCTGTCAATCTCAGTTTGACAGCTTTCACTCTCACTCTCTCATTCTCTGCTCTTCCCAGTGAGCGACCCACAGCTCCAGACAACTCAAAACAGCTTGACAGAAACACAACAGCAAAACATGAGAGAACTTACAGCTTGAGAAATGTGTTAGTCCTAATGAAATTAGTACATTTAATATCTTTTAATACACTAAATTTTCCATGGACACTGAGGTCACCTCACACATACAGACACACATTCAGCCTGTGGCCAGACACATACTTCACTGCCATGTACTTTTTAGTTTTCACACATACATACCCACACATACGTATATGTAAGCAGGACTTGTTACTTTTTCACTTCCTCTCCTAACAGTGAACATATGTACACACAGATATGTTCAAACAACACACACTTACATTCAAATAATATTTGTATTATACACAACCACACATTACAAATACCTAACAAACATATCTGAATATTTGCTACATTGACGTGAAATTTTCTTCTGTCTACATAATCCAATGTCACCCTTCGCAAAGATCATTTGCATAGTGTTACCATAAACATTTCATTTTGAATCCTGGCACAAGATACAATACATCAGATAATTCGTTAACTGTAAGTAGTGAGTGAAATTGGCGACCATAGTCAAGGGCAACCAGATGGCTCCCTTTTCAATAGCTACTACACCAACGTGTAGGGGAGGGTGCTACTCCTTTCCCTGGATTGCTCCACTTCACCCTGGATACGTACCTTATATTGCCGAGTGTTAAGCAAGGAGGTACCATTTTTTAAGTCTTTGGTATGACGCGACCTGGGATTGAACTCAGGACTCCCAGACCATTAGCAAATACTCTACCCACTAGACCAATGAGCCGGTCTTTGTAAACTGATGTTAATAAAAGTATTATTATAAGAAACACCACTTTCTACTTAATACTAAATAACAACAACCAAATTCTACATAGTAGAAAAAACATTTTTTGGCAAGTAACTCTATAATATTTAAAAAAAAAAAACACACCATTTGCACAACATACAAGATTTTTTTATAAAGACATTTTTTTTTTTTGCAAGGATATTCTTTTGCGGATGCATTTACACACAAAGAACTTTTCTTTCCAATTTCAACATCCATTTTTTTTTTCAGATAACAAATTTCCATTTTGTTATTGTGATAGAGAATTTTTGTTCAACCTTTTATTTGTATTATCAGGACGATGTTGCTTGTGACACACTTTTCTATTCTTGCCTTTGTTTGTTCCTTTACCTCTTTCATTTGGTCAGCTGGTGAATTTTATCTACTATCTCGATGAATGAGACCAAATACTACACATCTAACTCTTTCTCTCTTTCTCTCTCTCTCTCTCTCTCTCTCTCTCTCTCTCTGAGTGAGACCAAATGCTACATACCTAACTCTGAAACTACTTATTTATAGTTGATAAAGTAAATACAAAAATACAGCTTCACTCTCAATAATTTTTTAACACACCTCTTACGTACAAAAATCAGTTCATTATAATAAAGATGATTAATATAATTTATATAGGTAGATAAATAGATAAAAAATCTACAAACACTGACCCCAAATGTCTTTAACATGAAACTTAGCCATCCTCAAAACACCTGCTTTGAAAGAGAAAGGAACAATGGGTTCCTACATAAAGGCCTAAATAACCAAATATCTAAGTTAAATATTCAATTAAGCAATTTATAGCTAATTTTAAGCAACTTCTGAACACACCTACGATGATTGCCTTCCAAGTGTGACCCTGTGCATCATGTGGTCAATGCATGAAGGGATCATAAAACCTTCACCTTAAAACACTTGGATACTGAAAAATAATCCTCATTTAACGAATGGATTTGCTATATTGCTGGTTGAATTTTCATCGCTCCTTTCACGCTATATCAGCTCTTTTAAAAACTCTTTAAAAAGTCTATAAAAAGAAAACTAATTTCCTGACAATGACACAAGGTCAACAATAATTGGGAATAATTAAGAATTAAAAAGTAAGTAATTACAAAGAAATGTTCCTGTTTGTCTCATCACTTTTGTTCATCCCACATATATATATATATATATATATATATATAATGTACTTATGTACCATAGCCACATATGGCTACGTGAAACGTTCATATAATGTTCATATATATATATATATATGTAGAACATAGGAATCTCGAAACAAAAAAAAAAGCACTTACGACTTCTTTGTTCAGGTACTAAACTTTTTATTACCTTTGAGTTAAAAGGTTCTTCGACATAAGGATAGAGATACACATTCTTTCTATTCTGGCTTTTTCATCTGCCCCCCCATCTCGTGCGACACCTGCCCAAGGCCTCGTGAGCTAGCGAAAGTCAACCGTCTTCTCCCAAAGCAGGACTCAACTCAACTAACTGACTTTTTTAAAATTCCCAAAATCCTCCGCGCGTGCGCTTCCGGTGCATGACATCATTCACATCCACTGGTCAACCTTTCTATCGGATTTTTATTTTGACATCTATGAATGACACATCCTCCCCGTGCGCGTGTTAACAACTGCACTCAAGTTTGCACCTAACGAACCCATGTGCTGAGCCGAAAGGTTCTCAGCCTAACTAAACCCAAAGGCATAAAACGAAATCCCTCGGCCATTATATTATACTTATGTGGCTTGCTATATTTATGAATAAAGAGCGCTCAGTAACAGTTAGAGAGCATATGAAGATCTAAGTTTGAATAGCATAGAAACACAGTGTTAGTGATGCTTAGTGGTTGTCAGTTTTTTGCCAACGTGATCATTATACTAAGTGCTTGGTTCAGACACAGTCACCAAGAGCCATTAACACTGTCTTTAAAATAAAATATCATATATATATATATATATATATATATATATATATATAAGAGAGAGAGAGCGAGAGAGAGAGAGAGAGAGAGAGAGAGATTAGTTTTGATACTTTTAAGTTTCTAATACTGCTATATGAAAATGTATGACTTAGTAGAAAATGACTTAGTAGAAAATGACTTAGTAGAAAATGTATGACTTAGCTTAGAAAAGTTAAACAACAATATACATCAGTAAAGTTGGCGACTGTAGTTGAGGGCGACCAGAAGGCTCCCTTTTCAATAGCTACTACACTGAGGTGTAGGGGAGGGCGCTACTGCTTTTTGTGGATTGCTCCACTTTACCCTTGATACATACCTTATATTGCTGAGCGTTAAGCAAGGAGGTATCAAGTAACATTTTTAAAGTCTTTGGTATGACGCAATACATAATATGTATAAATGGTATTATATATTATTATTGCATATTATATATTGTTATATATGTTATTATTATATATTATATTATATATATCATTATTATATATGATATATCATTATATATATTATTAATTCATATGATATAATATTATATATATTATTATTATACATTATTTATTATTATCTGCTGGAGAAGCAAGGACAAGCTCATAAGTGATGTACTCCTATGGACCCCCACATATGGCCATGTAAAAGCAGGACGACCAGCTCGAACATACATACAGCAACTATGTGAGGACATGGGATGTAACCCTGAAGACCTGCCGGAGGCGATGAATGATAGGGAGAAGTGGCGAGAGAGGGTCTGGGATATCCGTGCTGGCGGCACGACATGATGATGATGATAATTTATTATTATATATATCATTATTATATATCATTTAATATTATATATATTATTATTATATATTATTTTTTATTATATATATCATTATTATATATCATATGATATTATATATATTATTGTTATATATTATTACATATATTATTATCATATATCATAATATTATATATACATTATTATATATTGATATCTAGTTTGGTTTGGTTTGGTTTGGTTTGGTTTGGTGGGTTTTATGGCATATTGACCTTTGTAGGTTATTTAACGCCAAATCCATTTTTATGTAAATAATCTGTTCTATTTAAAACAATTCAGTTTAGCATAAGTACACAGTTTAATTGTCAAAAACATTTCCATGTCAAACTATTCAAGCAGTTATATATAACAATTCAGTTAAGTGTAAATACACTTTTAATGTCGAAAAACAGTTCTATTTAAAATAATTCAGTTAAGCATAAGCACGCAGTTTAAATGTAAGTACGGTTTAATTATCAAAAACATTCCTATTTCAAGCTATTCAGTTTACTCAAACAATTCATTTTAGCATAAGTATGCTGTTAGTTCTATTTAACCCATAGATAGGGCCCTATCAGGTGCTACCACTCCGGGCCAGAGTGGACCTGGGAGCAATGGCAATGAAGGGGTACTCCGCATCCCCCAAAGCTCCAGCACTGCTGGAACCTCACCATCAGATTGTTTTGACACTCGTGGGTGGGGTCCTTACCCCTCTGCTAAGGTGCAGTCAGTGTATTCTACAGCCCCAGCTGACTGGGCAAATTGATATCTATAAATGTTAAACCACTATATATTGAATATTGTTTCATTTACTAAAAAACAAGGAATATATTGCTTATTAAACATTCTTTTCGATAATAAAATTAAGATTTATGTTGAAAGTTTACTCTGTTCTAAAAGTTGTTAAAACATAAATTCATGCTTATCGTTTTATGACTTTATTAACCCATTCAGCTGATGACGGAGGTGGGGTTGAATACACCCACTGCATCTCTGCAAAGGAGTAAGACCTCCACTTAATGAGTGTCCTGGATATGACATTAGACAATCTGATGGTCAGGCTCCAGTAATGCTGAAGATTTGGGGAATGTGGATTACCTCTTCATTGCCATGACTCCCAAGTCTACTCTGACCAGGAGTGGTAGCACCTGATAGGGTCCTATCTATGGGTCAAATAGAACTGTTTGTCATTTAAACTCTGTAAAAACAAATGAATTATACTAAATTGAATCATTTGAAGTAGAACTGTTTGATCATTTAACTGAAAGTTATGGAATCAATTTTTTTCAGGTTGACAGCTCTGATTATCAATCAGCTGATCATTATAAATTTTAAATATTTATAAAAATGTTCAGTTCATCTTACCTCTTCAAGTTTATGTTTGAATAATCTTCAATCATTACACATATTCTTATTCAATGCTTCACAAAAATGGAACACAAAATGTCAAACTCCAGGACAATTTAACAGAAATATTTAACAAGTTAACACAGGCTTATGGAATGCCAAGTTATATTCTGGATACAAATTTTTAGGTAGAAGAAGGCACTTTTGGATGGCTGAAAAACTGTAAAAGATGAATCTCATTCTCGTTAACAAATTGAGGAAAGTTCAACACAAGTATAAACTTTCATCAGATACTGTTCATCAGAATGCCACACAAAAAATTTATTACTTTAGATCATTTTAAAAGTATTGCTCTAATAAAAATCTTCAAATCATTTATCATTTTTGCAAGTTCTGATATATACAAGGATCTTTAAATAAGTTTTCAGACTTTTTTCGTATGGGCACTTTTATTGATAGTACACACATGAAACACTAGTTCCATTCGAAGTAATCTCCTCTGGCTGCAATGCACTTGTTGTACCCTAACCCTAACCCTTTGACCAATCAACTCTGGTCTATTGACTTCCTTACTCCTCCCACACCTCTTATCATCCCTCACAGACTGCCTGCCTTCCTTGAATCTCTTATGCCACTCAAAAACTGATGCTCAATTCATGCAAGATGGTTGAAAAGCAGTCTGAAGCATTCCATACGTTTCTGTGGAATTTTTTCAAGTTTAAAACACAATTTTATTGCATATCATTCTTCTAAAGTGTCCTCATGTCCAGATTGCATTTTTGAAATTCACCAGCTGTGACAATCAGACTTTAGTAGGGTGTATTCCAATTGCTGCTGTAGCTGTTCATTTGAATCTGAAATCATAAAAATTGGTCAATCATCTCATAAGATATATATCTATAACATACAAGAGTTTATGACAATTTTAAATGCCTGTACAAAAAAAGTCTGGAAACTTATTGAGTGCTCTACGTAGTTCATTCAATCCTGATCAGAAGACAAAACCTAATTAGAATTAACAAGAAATAAAGAAAATTGTCATTGAGAGAATTTGCCCATCTCAGCAGACCACAGAATAAAAATGAAAGAAAGCAAAAAGATAAACAAATATTCAGATCTTATCAGAGACCTAAAAAAAGTTATGGAACATGAAAATGACAGTGATACCAATTGTAGATAGTGCCTTTAAAAAGGTCCCCAAAAGCCAAGAAAAATTTTGGCTTAAATGAATATTCCTGTCATACTACAGACTCCCCTTCTGATTTGACTCCTTGGGACTCTTTCCCATTCTAAAATATCAAAACCCATTTCTGTGGTTGTGATTTAGGAATTATTGAAAACATACAGCATATGAAGAACTAAGTAAAAGCAGTGTTAGTTGGAGACTTCCAGTATCCGGGTGTGGGAACAATATCTTTGTTGGTGTACAGTTTTCCTCGAGATAAAGTTCATTTGTAATTAAGTTGATAATAAGATATTTTAACAGAATCAGTTTCATTATTTAATAGGCCAACCTTGAGAAATCAAGATAGAGAAGCAACTTAAAATAGATATGAATAGAACAGGCTAATGAAATGAGAAGACGTCTCATGTAGTTTGAATCAAGATTTCCAGGAAAAAAAGGAAGTAATTTGATAATCTAACAAAAGATAATTTTTATTGCACCTATGAATTTTTTAATTTTTTATCCAAACAGATAAAAAGCAAAACCTCACATATCTTAGCTGAAAAAACCAAAAAAAAACCCAGCCCCCTCCAGAAAAAAACAAATGATACACATGAGATTTTTAAATAACTTTGAAAAATTCTTTTTTTTTTGCTTTTTATCAGAATATTTTTTAGCTAAAACAATTATTGAAATTTTAAAGTGTATGAATCCAGGTAATTAATTCTCATAAATTAAATTCAAATATTTCAAGAATTGAATGAATGCAAACTGTGATATGAAAAAAAAAGGCAAATTAAGATTCAGGTTTACAAAAATCTCAAATAATTTAAACCCATTTCATTTATATAATTCTTATTTTTGCATTTAACTTTAAAAAGTTTTTCTTTTTTACTTAAGAGATATTCACAGTTTGTTTCCGACACTCTGGGCCAGGATTTGAACTTGGGTCAATGATTCCATTTCCCATGATGATAACAATTATGTTATTGAATTTCTAAGTACAACATAATTCGAAATCTATCTAAAAATTTCAGTCAGGTAAACTAGTTGTAATATCAATTTTATAAATATGATATGACTTGACATTAAGCTACAGGTTCTGTCAAAAGCTTCCCTTGATCCTGATTAAGATAGGCCCCCTTCCCCTGTGGCAATAATTCAAATCATCTGGACTTCATTTATCTGTCGAAGAAAGACAAAGAAAAAAATAGACTAGCATGGTTTAGAATCAACAATTTTCTTACTTGTATAAATATAAAATAAGAAGAAACAATTATATATATATATACATATTTACCAACCCCTCTGCTCGAGCAGGATATGACACAAGGTCAATTTTTAAGCGGAGTTTAACAGGTTTTAATTCAGAGTTTTCCTTCTCGTAGACTAGTTGCCTCACCAAGGCTGAAGAACCCAGTCTGCCCTGCTATTTATCCATAGCTGGAGGGAGAATAACTGGATTCATACCTTTCCCAAGGGTATTAGTGCTATGTGAAATGCAATCAGTTTCGTCCAGGATCTGAACTCGTGTCGCCGTGTCCATTTCCTACGACGATAACAATTACACCACGGGCACCTCCATTATTTATATATATATATATCTTCTTGGGAAGACATAGCCCTAGAGGTGGGCGTGTCCTCTGTCTGGAAACATGTACTTTCAAGACACATTAGGTCATGTGGTCGCGCATTCTTACTATGACTAGTTGATTTGGTATCCCTTATGTGTGGCATGGACTGATGGCCCAGTGGTAGAGTTTTGGTTTCTGCATTCTGTGGTTGTAGGTTCAATCTCCAGTGGTGGAGATCATGGTATGCACTGCTGATGAGACCCAATAAGGTCGAAACAACTGTTCAGTGTTCCGTATGTCACATGTCGGTGTTTACCGGATTTTCTAGTCATGGTAATTTAATTAATATATATCATCATCATCATGTCGTGCCGCTAGCATGGATATCCCTAACCTCTCTCGCCACTTCTCCCTATCGTTCATCGCCTCTGGCAGGTCTTCAGGGCTACATCCCGTATCCTCACATAGCTGCTGAATGTATGTTTGAGCTGGTCGTCCTGCTTTTGCCCAGCCATATGTGGGGGTCCATAGGAGTACATCACTTATGAGCTCATCCCTGCTTCTCCAGCAGTGTCCTGCATGTCTGGTTCGTCTAACTTGGATAGTTTTCGTGATGGGAGGCAAGTGGCCATATAGTTGGTGCCTTATGGGGTGCTGCCACCAGGACTTGTTCAATATTACTCGCAGCATTCTTGTGGAATTGCCGTCTAGCTTCTTCTCCAGCCATTTAGTTATCGTCCAAGTAGTGCATCTATACAGCAGTATCGATACAACCACTGCCTGGAAGAAACTGCATTTCATTTTATCAGTCGGGTCTGATTTCTATATGATCGATAGCCTATCGATAGCTATCCATGCCTTCGTTAGCCGCGTGTCGATGTCCTTTTCGGTTGATGAGACGCTGCTTCCTAGGTAGGTGAATTTGTCTACTAGTTTCAGAGGGGTTCCGTCTAGTGTGGTGATGTCGCCTGTTTGATTATAACTCATGTATTCCGTTTTGTGTGCATTGACATGGAGGCCAATGCCTGTGGCGGCTCATTCCAAACTATGCCGTAGTGTTTCGGCTTGGTTGGGTAAGAAAGTTGCATGAAAAGAGTGCTTGATACAATAATAATAGTACAGGTGTAAACTTAAAAATATTCAAGACTGTCTGAAGGTTGTGGAAAATACATGAAATCTAAGTAATGGACTTATTGAGTCCATAATTCTTATATCTTTATGTTTATACATATATATGTTATATAATTGCGGAAAGATTTTTTTATATTATCATTTTTTGTTGGTTATATCTTATCTTTTGGTTTAGTTAGGCTTAGAACTTTTCGGGTTAGTGCACGGGTAGGGGCACACATTGAGCGCAGGTGTTCACACTCACGTGGGGAGGATGTGACAATCACAGATGTCATAATAAAAACCCCGGATAGGAAATGAGACTGGGGATGTGAATGACGTCATGCCTGGAAGCGATGGGCTGGGATTCTTGGGTATTTTGAAAAAAAGCAGTGAGTTGAGATTTGAAGCTGGACGAGGTAAGTTGATTTTCGAATCTGTCCGAGGCCAGTTGAGTTGGGTCTACGAGATGAGCTGTGCGAGGTTGGGTCAGATGGAATAGTCAGCATAGTAGAAATTGTGTTGAAAAACCTAAAAGTCAAGAAGGTAATAAAAGTTTCATACCTGAACTACCAGAGTCGTCAGTGTTTCGAGTGCTTCGGGATTCCTATGCATGTGAATATTTTATGCATGTGAACGTTTTTACATATCCGTATATTTCACATATCCGTATCATGGCTACGTTACATATATATAAGTTGGCCAACCACAGCCGAGGGGGACTCAAAGGCTCCCTTTTCAACAGGTACCATACCAAAGTGTAAGAGAGGGCACTACTCCTTTCCCTAGATTGCTCCACTTAACCTTGATTCATACCTTATAATGCTGAGTGTTAAGCAAAGAGGAATCAAGTACCATTTTTTGGGGTCTTTAGTATGATTTGATCTGGGATTGAACCCTGGTATTCTGGACCATTGGTGAACCCATTTACATAATGGTTAGACTATTCGCCAATGTGGGTTTTTTTTTGTTTAATTTGTATTTAATGTGGCTCAAGAAGACTTGTATTTAGTATGATAAATAAAACCATTATTTCATGAGAAATAACAATTTTAGGATGAGAAATAAAAAATTTTGCGGGTGGCCAAATACTTTTGCCTGGTAGTGTATATTTTAAAAAAAATATTTTTGGTTACATAATTGTGGTGCTATAGAGTTCAGTAATAGATAAAATCTAAAAATAATTGTATTTATTGTGAAATGTTCCCCTAGAAATAATTAAGCTCTGGTATTTTTGATTTAGAACAAACTTTGGGAGGAGTGTACTTGTTTATAGGAAATACTGTATAAGTTTATGAACATTATAAACTTTCCACAATTCTCACATAATTTTAATCATATACTGAGTCATCAAACATAAAAATAAGAAAAGCCTACAAATCAATATAATAGGCTTGTCTATATAGTAAGTAATAAAGTTGGTGGCTGTAGTCAAGGGTAACCAGAAGGCTCCCTTTTCAATAGCTTCTATACTGAGGTGTAGGGGCGGGCGCTATTCCTTTCTCTGGATTGCTCCACTTTATCCTTGATACGTACCTTATATTGCTCAGTGTTAAACAAGGAAGTATCAAGTACCATTTTTAGGATGAGAAATAAAAATTTTTGAGGGTATCCAAATACTTTTGCCTGGTAGTGTATATTTAAAAAAAAATATTTTTGGTTACATAATAAAGTATGACACGACCTGGGATTGAACCCAGGTCTCCCGGATCATTGGTGAAAACTCTACCCACTAGACCAATGAGCTGTTATCTTTAGTAAAATATACTTAAGAGAAATGTGTATGTGTGTGCGTGTGTGTGTGTGTATGGTTTTTGATTTCTTTCTTTAATGATATATAAACCTTCATGGGTTATTTAATGCCAAAACCACCATTTTAGAAGACTAGTAGTGGTATTATTTAACCCATAGCTAGGGAAGAATAAGGGGGGTTAATACCTTTCTCTTGAAAATTTGTCTGAGAGTAAACATAATAGTGGGATGGAATGTGTGTGTGTGCGTGTGTGTGTGTGGTTTAAAAATCAGGATAGTCAGCTAAGCAGAATTGATTACAAGATGTCACTACATAAATAAATTTTTGCCCAGCAATCTAGCCCTGATTAGTATATATGATCCGGGAGACTGGGGTTCAATCCCAGGTCAGGTAATACCAAAGACTTTAAAAATGGTACTTGATACTTCCTTGTTTAACACTCAGCATTATAAGGTACATATCAAGGGTAAAGTGGAGCAATTCAGGGAAAGGAGTAGCACCCCCCTTTACACCTTAGTGTAGTAGCTACTGAAAAGAGAGTCTTTGGGTCACCCTCGACTACAGTCACCAACTTAACTTTTACTTACTTACTGAACAACACTACATATTTTAGATATATTGACAATAAACTTATTTTCTTACCCTAAAGCATAAAAACTGAAGAGATTGCAGAGAAATTAAACAATGTTGAACCCTCTATCAACTTTACATATGAAAAAGAATCAAATAACACCATACACTTCCTGGACATTCTAATTATTAAATCCCAAAATGTTTTAACTTTTAAAGTCTACCACAAACCCACAAACAAAAATGATTATATACATTTTTACTCCCACCAAAAGAATAAAATCAAAACAGGCTTCATAATTGGCTTTTATCTAAGATCACTTAGGATATGTAGCCCACAATACCTAGATGAAGAATTTAAGTACATAGAACACTCCCTTAAAAACCTAAAATACCCTAAATTTTTCATATTAAATGCTAGAAAAAAGCTATTGATATACACTCATAAAATAAACTTCAGGAAAACAACTCTATTCCCATTACCCACAGACCTACCTTTCTACCCGCTAACACACATAACAAACCTCTCTATGACAAATTAACCAAATTAGGAATACTAATCATACAAACCACTTCACAAGCCAGTAAAAACCTCACCAACATCTCAAAATAAACCAACAACAAAACCACTTTGCATGCAGGCATATATTCTATTCCATGCAAAGATTGTAAGAAACATTACATAAGTGAAACCTGATGCAATCTAGAAAAAAAGAATCTACAAACCCAAATGATCAATCAAAATAAATGACAAATAAAATGCCCTTTTCTGCCATATGACAGACCTCAAACACACATTTAATTTTTCTCAAGCCACTCTAATCAAATCCATACACTGCAAACATTCCTGCAGATTATTAGAATCTGCAGTCATTTCCAAAACAAACTACATAAAACAACGTCCAGGTTTCCATCAAATTTCACCCTACTTGGTGGACATTATACTACATGAAAATAATATCAAAATAGAGAATGGATAAATTTTTTTTAGCAAGATGTTTTTCACACCCTTCTCCCTTACTATTTGGGATTCTTTCCTTTTCATTTTCTTTTTCTCTATTTCTTTTCTATTCTTCCTTTCCACTTAGATATCTCCTCATTTACTAAATGTAGAAAAACTAAAAAAATATGTTTAGTCTGATGAAGTTCTTGGAATAAAAAAGAATGAAATATTACTACTACTAAACTTTTGTAAGTGTTTGATTTATCCAT
Source organism: Sepioteuthis lessoniana (assembly GCA_963585895.1). Lineage (NCBI taxonomy): Eukaryota > Metazoa > Mollusca > Cephalopoda > Myopsida > Loliginidae > Sepioteuthis > Sepioteuthis lessoniana. The sequence continues at coordinate 12,594,637 of OY757939.1, forward strand.
CTTTCCATTGATTTTCATCATTCATATATATATATATATGTAGTAAGTAAAGTTGGTGACCTTAGTTAAGTGTGACTCGAAGGCTATAAAAATAAGGTGATATATATATATATGTACATATATATATATGTACATATAAAAGTAAAAGTAAAGTTAGCGACCTAAGTCGAGGGTGACCTATAATGCTGAGTGTTAAGCAAGGAGGTATCAAGTACTATTTTTTGAGTCTTCGGTATGACTCAACCTGTGATTGAAACCTGGTCTCCAAGGCCATTGGCAATATGATTAAAATCTAATGCTAAAATCATTCTATGCATGAAAATAAAGAGTAATATCACAATATTTTTCAAGATAAAATAATAAAACAGGATAAAAACTCATGACTTGGAGATTTTGATTGGAGATTTTGATTGTCAATCCTTAAGTGAGCAAGTATTCAACATGTTTGAATTCTCTTAGATTCAACTGAACAAAAAAAAAAATATATATATATATATATATATATAGCTATGATAAAAATTGCCTTTTTAAACTTTTGAAATAAATTAAATAAAATCTTTAAGATACAGATCTTCACAAGAACTACAACATAACTGTTGTATAATATTCATTGAACTTCAGGTGTTTACATTAGTAATTATTGTTTTTCATTAATTTCTAAGCAATAACTTTGATCACAAATCCATCAACTGCAGAATCTTCAAAACTGTCATTGTTTGCAGATTGAGAAATTTTTTTCTTTGACATGAACTGAAAATTATGCAACTGAATCTTGACTAAATCTTATAGAATTTTTTCTTCTTCCTTTCTGGTGGTGGTGGAGGGGGATACAGAGTCCTCATAATGTAGTGGTTAACATTCTGGACTGTGATGAGTTTGCATTCACTTTTAGACTAATACCCATTGGGAGAGGTATGAACCCTTTACCCACAAAGCTATGGGTGAGATAGCACCATTACTGTTTTTACATAATGTTTTGGCATTAAATAATCCACAAAGATTGATATACCATTAAACAGAGAAACCAAACCAAACTCCGCCTTTATTTCAATTTGAGATGGTTCAGATATTTTAAAATCATGATATATAAGAATTAGCACTCAGTTGGTTGGTTGGTTGGGTTTTTATGGCATATCAACCTTTGTAGGTTATTTAATGCCAAATCCATTTTTATGTAAATAATCATTTCTATTTCAAACAATTCAGTTTAGCATGAGTACACAGTTTGATTGTCAAAAACATTTCTATTTCAAACTATTCAGTTTATTCAAACAGTTATATCTAACAATTCAGTTTAGTGTAAGTACAGTTTTAATGTCAAAAACAGTTCTATTTCAAATAATTCAGTTTAGCATAAGCATGCAGTTTAAATGTAAGTATAGTTTAATTATCAAAAACATTTCTATTTCAAGCAATTCAGTTTAGCATAAGTATGCCGTTAGTTCTATTTAACCCATAGATAGGGTCCTATCAGGTGTTACCACTCCGGACCAGAGTGGACCTGGGAGCGATGGCAATGAAGGGGTACTCCGCATTTCCCAAAGCTCCAGCATTGCTGGAACCTCACTATCAGACTGTTTAGTGTCATACCCAGGACATTCGTTGGTGGTGATGTTGGGGCTTAACCCTCTGCAGAGGTGCAGTCGGTGTATTCTACAGCCCCAACCGACAGGGCAATAGAACTCAGTAATTAAATAACATGGATGTATGGGGCACAATAAGGTGTTTTGGAGGTGCCTGTGGTGTAGTGGTTATCGCCGTTGGAAAGGGACATGGCAACACGGGTTCAAATTCTGGACGAGACTGATTGCATTTCACATAGCACTAATATCCTTTGGAAAGGTATGAATCCAATTATTCTTCCTTCAGCTATAGGTAAATAGTAGGGCAGACTGTGTTCTTCAGCCTTGGTGAGGCAATTAGTCTAGGAGAAGGAAAACTCTGAATTGAAACCTGTTAAACTCCGCTTAAAAATTGACCTTGGATCCTATCCTGCCCAAGGGGAGGGGTTGGTAAATATGATAAGGTGTTGTGGGTTGTGGGAATTATTGCGGTCAGGAAATTCTGAGGTTTGTATATGACTCCTTCTTCTTCTTACTCCATTCACTGATTATTTTCTTTTTATGTAGAAGCTGTAAAGGAATTAAGGATGGGAGGGAAAAGACAAGAATACCTTTGAACTCAATTTTTATTTGGGGGTTTACTGCTATCTTGTGGTATGGAATGTTTTCCTGAACCAGTAGAAATAGCCATGTTCCCCCCAGATAAGGTGCTTGAAAGACATGGAATAATCTTTGGCAAATTATAAATTTGAGGGTCCATCATGTGTCTCTGTGTTCAGTGGGTATGTTCAGCAGGGGCTACTAATAGCAAAAGACACAATGCACTGCTAAACTCCTGGGCCTAAGCATGCACAAACGCTACCTGCATGCAGCCGAGAGAAAAAGGTGTGTCTGTCTCAGCCGAGGTGGCAAAGGCTTCTGAGAAAGAGTTTCTCTTTGGTGCCTGGAAACTTTAGGCATGTGCTTCCTAGCAGAGCCCTCTCCACTCCCTGGAAACTCATCCATTTATTCTTTTTTTTTTCATCATTCAATCTCCACAGATGCAGTCCTTGCCTGTTCAGTCTCTTGATGCAATTTTTTTTAATATATTAAGTAAGTCAGCGACTGTAGTCGAGGGTGACCAGAAGGTTCCCTTTTCAATAGTGACAACACCAAGGTGTAGGGGAGGGAACTACTCCTTTTCCCTGGATTGCTCCACTTTACCCTTTACCCTTATAATACTGAGTGTTAAGCAAGGAGGTATCAAGTACCATTTTTTTAAAGTCTTTGGTATGACTCAACCTGGGATTAAACCCCGGTCTCCTGGACCATTGGCAAACACTCTACCCACAAGGCCAAGCACACATTAATGGTTTTATGATAAAACAACTAGATACTATGTGATAATATCTAGATAATATTAAGTGTACCATCATAGATGAGGAGAGAGAAATCAAAAGACTGAGATTTATTTTGGGAGACTTTTTTTTACACAATTGAGACTTCAACGCTTTAAACCAGGCATAGACAACTTTTTTGAGTAGTGGGCCACTTGAGAGAAGGTTCATCATTAGCCAGGTCATACTACTAAAAAAATTCAAATTAATCTTACGTTGAAGTTACCTCAACCATTTATACTACAGAAGACCATGAGAATTAGCATCTATCCCAGAAATCGGGAAAAGTTGACTTTTTTCTCTTCAGTAAAAAGAACTTCTCTATAAAACAAAATTGAAGTCATAGTCTGGCCATTCAGAAAGAACTACAACCCACAGTTTGTCCATTAGCTTGGGAGCTTAGTGAAATAACCAAGAGAGAATATCTGGATACATTGCTGTCGGTGTTTTGGATATTAATGGGCCTTGTAGCAATAAACTACCTCTATATCAATATGTAGGGAACGAATAAATGAATTAAAAAAATTTTAATTGAATTTGAAAAAAAAAGAAAAAGAAAACTTAAATTTGCAGAAACTTCCGGAGGTCCCTAACAGGAAAAAGGATGACGCATGCATAAAAGAAGAAAGGCCTCCTATGACAAAGGGGAACAGATTACCTTTCTCTTTCAGGCAGTGACCAGCATTTTGACAATATCATTGCTGACATGTTTGGGCACCACACATACGTCTTTGGACACAGCGTTGGTTAGCCCCTTTCACCCAGTAGCAGCTCTCTCTTGGTCAGCATTATGCTGAAATATACAAGACCCACAAATGAACTATAAACTAACCCTTACTGGGCTTTGACAAACTAACTCTTATGGAAGCAAAAAATACCAAATGCGGACACGTACATACATAAAAACGATTAACGTATTTTTGACACCTTAAATGGGGGACTCAACCATTTCTATGTATTCAGGAAAAACTCCCTCATCCATGGAATGGTTGTTGAACCCAGTAAATAAAGGAAAGTATAAAAGAAACGCCTTCATCTCTTATCTGTTTCTGTCTTTTTTTTGTATAATTTTTTTTGGGACTTTCTTGGGCAAGGCATTATACCAACCAATCAACATGGGGGTAAAATAAAATAGCCAAAAATATGGAGTCAGATATCAAACGGCAACACAGCCTTGCCCTTTGCCCATGACCTTAAGCCCCAAAACCCCACAAATAAGAAAAGGCAGGTATTAGCAATAAGTTTTATATAGCTATAAATATACAATATTTATAGAAGGTTTATGAAGAGAAAGTTAAGCAATGTCTTGGGGTAACATCTCTCAAACAGCAAAAGTCTTAGGAAACTATTCCTTTCGTATACAAGTGTGTTTTAAGATAGCAGAAAATAGGAGAATTCTCTAGTTAAGTGTCTGTATGTGAAAATGTTTCAAGGGGAAAAGGAAAGTAATATAAAGTGGTACTTATGAATCTGTGGATGTGGATAAAGCTGGGGTGTTCATGTGGTATGAAGTGAAAGGTTGATAGCATCTCTTATATGGAATAGCTCATCCTGTGGTCTTGATTTCTCTCCCTTGAATTGAAAAAAGTATATCATTTATAGTCACCATTGAATTAAAGTAGATTGTCTGAAAAAGATTTACTATTAAGGCACAAGCATTTTTGCTTGGTTTTAAAAAAATATATTTTGTATACATTTATTTTACCAGAAGACTGCTCAGAGCCTTACTGTATAAGGACCATTTTCCGACAGAATTTCCTTGAATATCACTGGGTGAACACCTAGTTCTCTGTTTAGTCAATCTAATACTGCTGAAGAGTCATCCTCGTCTATCTCAAGAAATGACCACTTGCCTTTTCTGGTGTTACGTGATCATCTTTAGGGTTGATTGTTCTGATTTTGTAGTCTGCGCTTGTCTGAATCTTGAAAAGACAAACAAACAATCTCTCAGGGATGAACTAACTGATACAAGATATACTCTAAGTATGGACAACAGAATAAAAACAATCTATCCGTAGGGATTGAATAAAGATTTTGGTTTGAAATTACCTGGTTAACAACAATGACAGATAACTAAATATAGAACAGCGCCCCCACCCCCCCAAAAATGGACAAGATGAGGATAATCTGAGTATATCTGTGCATCATAAGTAAATAATGGGCTCTGGTAATCATATAGTCATTTACTAAGCTTAACTTTGTTTGGATCAAGGTCAGAAGTAAGGAGCACCCAGAAAGAATAGAACTCTTGAACATAAGCCTGCTAGCCTAACTTGCTAACAATTATACCATGCGAAGCACCCCCTCAGGCAATGTGATATATATATATATATATATATATACGTAGTATGATAAGATGACTTAACTTTTATATATATATATATATGAGTGTGTGTGTGTGTGTGGATGTGTGTGCATTTACCAATCTCTCAGCATGAGCAGGATGTGACAAAAGTTCATTTTTTTAAGCAGAGTTTAAATGGTTTGAATTTAGAGTTTTTCTTCTAGACTGGTAGCCTAAACAAAGCTAAAGAACCCATTCTGCCCTATTATTTACCTATAGCTGGTGGGAGAATAAGTGGATTCATACCTTCTCCCAAGGATATTGGTGCTATAGTGAAATGCAATCAGCCTCATGTTACCATGTCTATTTCCTTCAACAATACCCATTATACCATGGACACCTCCATAAAATATACGTGTGTATATATATATAATGTTTGTGTATCTTCTTCGTAATTATTGACAATGTGTTTAAACTTTCAATAAATTATCCAATTAAATGAACAGATGTTTGTGTTGTTTTCTTTTCTCAAAATGCTATTATTGATTGTTGAAGGCTTTTATTCACAGAAAATTTTGCAAAGGTAATGAACTCTGTAAGGCATAATTTAGTGCTATTAAGACTTGATATATATTGATAAGATTTCTAAAAGTCCAGAGTTTCAGATATCTTCATCCCTTGGGTCTTCATAAGGGCTGCCACAGTTGAATTTCCTGGAGAACCCCTTGATGGTCTACTTCCAATGCCTCTCTCTTTTCTCAATGGCCATAAGTGCAGCAAACAGTTATTTCAAGTCAGCAAAGGTGAAAATGAATTTGAATTATGATATTTTTATGATACAGTTCTGATAAGAACTTTTAGAGGAAGTTCAAAGTTTAAAATTGGACTATGCTTTTGTAGCTTCTTATATCGAATGTTATAATGCTAGGGTGAGTCAAAAATTTTGCAATATTTGATATGTGCTAGTATATTAAAAGACTAAAGCAGTTCAACCCATGGGAGGTACATGTTTTTGGTGGTAGTATCGTGGTAGTTGCTGTGCTGACACGTTGTGCATTATTCCTTCCATGTGTAAATTGAAAGCCACTCTGATGAATGTACAATGTAGTCTAATATGAGAACTTATGAGTTTGAACTGGGCCATAATGTTGTGGAAGCAACTAATATCATTCCTGATGGGAAAGGTGAAGGTTCAGTTGATTACTATACAGTAAACATATGGTTCAAGAAATTTTGCTTGGTTGCAAAAACTTCAACAATCAGGCAAAGTCAGGTAGGCGTAAAACCATGGATTCTGAGACCATACTCTAAGCTATAGAAGCAAATCTGGTAATTGGCACTTGGAGAACATTAGTCAAGTCAATATCTCACTGGCCAGGGTGATTCATCACCTTCTCAAACATGGCAAAAGCTGCTGAATTTTATTTCACGTTACCAAAATATTGCAAAACATTTGACTCACCCTAGTATTTCCTTTTCTCTATATTGACTGTCAAATAAGAGATATTCCTAAATTTTTCATTTTCTATGAAAAAATACCGATCTTTCATAGATCAATCACTTTGAGGATAGTTGGATTTAAAAGATACATATGTTGGCATTGTCTGCAGTTTTCACTAATTCACCTGTTGAATAATTTCAATCTCACTGGTTTTCTTGTTGAGTAAAGATCAATTAATCATATGTCTGCGTCAAAACCCTAAAAGCCATGAGTCAGCCGCACAAAAATAAACAAAATGATCCCAAGAATAAAATCATATCACCATCTTTATTGACAAAAATTTTTCTCAACCCAACCGCATGGAGCAGCATATGTTACACTTAGGTCTTCAACCTAAATCAAGCAGATCTTTACAATTACAAACTTACAGCAGATAAAGATTTAGCTACCTTTCTATCTCTTTCTGTCTAACGACCAATTGTTAACCCTGCTTTCTATAGAACTGCCACCACTAATGATGACCCATTGCTGCTTACTATCCAAGGCTTGAACCCTATTTGCATTGTTTGTAACCAACATGGACGGTGAGCAGAGCAAGTACCCCAGAACCTAATTGCCCTTTGTTTGTGTTACAACTAATCTATTTAACTCCCAAATTCTTCCTTGGATATATGGGGCACTGACTTCTGGAAGAGAAAACCACTACCTTAAAGTACATATACCAGGGTAGCCTGAGTTTCAGCCGGGTAAAACCTATTTCTACATTGTTAATGCTTTAAATGCTGCTAAATTACAGATTCCTCATTTTCAGCTAGAAACTTCGGTGAAAAGGCTTCTATTTTCTAAGGGTTGAGAATGATTATTCATATCCACTCTATAAGATTTAGTTAATGCTTTAAAAAATAAATAAAAACCAAATAAGTTTGATACCCTTGTAGATCTTTGGCTACCATATAGTGCCATATTTTAAACTGTCAACTGTATGGCGGAAATGAATCTAGACAAGTGATAATGGTAGTTCTATCTATGTGATGTCTTGGTTCTGAAATTTTCAACCCATAGCATTATCAATTTTCTATCAAGAACAGCATAATTCCAATGCAACATGATAATGAACACAAATGCAGCAATTACAGCTCATCAGTCTTAAAAACAGTTTCAACAGCAAACACACAATGTTCACCAGTCTAAACTATGATCATAGTTAATATTAATTGGATGAAGCTACCATTATCCTATTTACCCAACCACTCCGCTCGGGCAGGATATGACACAAGGTCAATTTTTTAAGCAGAGTTTAACAGGTTTTAATTCAGAGTTTTCCTCCTCCTAGACTAGTCGCCTCACCAAGGCTGAAGAACCTAGTCTGCCCTACTATTTACCCATAGCTGGAGGGAGAATATTTGGATTCATACCTTTCCCAAGGGTATTAGTGCTATGTGAAATGTAATCAGGCTCGTCCAGGATTTGAACTCGTGTCGTCGTGTCCACATCCTGCGACGATAACCATTACACCACGGGCACCTCATGAAGCTACCATTATCCCCAGCATAAGTACACTTACACCACATAGGTAACTGTTTAAAATATTGGAAGTATTTCTGTCAAACTGTATTTCTAGTTGAATTAAACTTTTGTTTATTTCCGTGTATAAATATTTCTTAAGTCTTTTTTGTTTAATGTTTCTAGTATAAGATTTGTTCGATTTATCACCATATACATTTTATGTCAATAGGTTTGGGGTATATGTGCTATGTGTGTTCTATGTGTTAATAAAATGAATTGCCCAGTCGGCTGGGGCTGTAGAATACACTGACTGCACCTTAGCAGAGGGGTAAGACCCCCCCAACAAGTGTCCTGGATATGATTCTAAACAATCTGATGGTGAGGTTCCAGCAGTGCTGGAGCTTTGGGGAATATGGAGTACCCCTTCATTGCCATCACTTCCAGGTCCACTCTGGCCCGGAGTGGTAGCACCTGATAGGGCCCTATCTATGGGTTAAATAGAACTAACAGCATACTTATGCTAAACTGAATTGTTTGAGTAAACTGAATAGCTTGAAATAGAAATGTTTTTGACAATTAAATCGTACTTACATTTAAACTGCGTGCTTATGCTTGATTGAATTATTTGAAATAGAACTGTTTTTTGACATTAAAACTGCATTTACACTTAACTGAATTGTTACATATAACTGCTTGAATAGTTTGAAATGGAAATGTTTTTGATAATTAAACTGTGTACTTATGCTAAACTGAATTGTTTTAAATAGAACAGATTATTTACATAAAAATGGATTTGGCGTTAAATAACCTATGAAGGTTGATATGCCATAAAATCCAACAAACCAAACTAAAATAATAAAATGAAAACAATTCACGAAATAAAAAAGCAAGCACCATTTCTTTTCACACTCCAGTTTTATCTTATATTCCTTGGAAAAAACTCCTTGTGGTATTTACCATTTTGTTCCTTTGAGAGAAGGTTTAGAGTAATTTATGTACAGCTGTCTGGCTAAGTCAATGTGTCACTGAGTGAGGATGCTTGTAAGCTACTTTGATATCTCTCGGTTCTAGGAGCTGCTAAGAAAAGTGTCTTTCCTGCCAGTAAAAAGAAGGAGCAGAAAAAAAACAAAGAGAGAGTATGGCCCTTCTCTGGAAATTTGGAACCTTGAGTTCAGGAGACCAAAATCCCTTGTATGATGGGAAAAATGTAAATTAATATTTTTATCATTTTACTTATTTTATTGTTTGAAATTTTATTTCTGATTTTATTTTATTATTTTTTGTATACCACTGTTTGGGTGGTTACCAGTTATTGGTAATAATTGGTACTACAGAGTGTATTTAGTGGTTTCCTCACTCTCTAAGTTCCATATTAACATTAGTATACATTAGTATTGATACACTAACACTGAATAAACAGAAGAAAAGACAAAATAAGCATATATATGTGTATAAGCATATATATATATATATAAGTAAAGTAAAGTTGGCGACCATAATCGAGGGTAACCCGAAGGCTCCCTTTTCGATAGCTACTACAGCAATGTGTAGGGGAGGGCGCTACTCCTTCCCTGGATTGCTCTACTTTACCCTTGATCGGTACCTTATAATGCTGAGTGTTAAGCAAGGAGGCATCAAGTACCATTTTTTGAGTCTTTGGTATGACTCGACCTGGGATTGAACCCAGGTCTCCCGGGCCATTGGCGAACACTCTAACCCCTAGGCCAATGTCCGGTTAGTAATAAGAAATATTACAAGTCTACACAAATATTTCTCAATAGATGAAATGTGCATATTGTTCCATGACTAAGGAATATACTAAAAGGAGTTCCAAAAAATGATAATAGTCTTATTAGAGTGGTAGTTTAGCCATATAGGCTTCTGTCATAATGACGGGGCCAGACACAAAGTACTTTTTCTGTTCAACAGAGATTAAAAAGAATGCGGCATGTCCACTTCATGCAAAGAATTGGGATGAAAAGGGGGCAAGAAAAGATTCTGAATTCTCACATGACCAATGGAAGTGTGAGAACTTGAAGGCATGTCCCCCAAATCTAAGAGAAGACAATTGTTTATTATCTCCAAATACCACCACATGTTTATTTCATCACCAAATCAGGATTGTGCCTCACCTCACATGGGATGGACTACAGATGGGCTGCAGCTGCTGTCATTATCCCTAAGATATTCTGTTCCAACTGACCATACTTTCTTAAATTATTTTCAGTCCTCACTCACAGAACCACCTAGGAACAAACCAACATCTATATCAGGGCTTCTCAAACATTACACTTGATACTAGTAAGTAAATAAAGTTGGCGACTGTAGTCAAGGGCAAACCGATAGCTCCCTTTCAGTAGCTACTACACCAAGGTGTAGGGGTGGGCACTACTCCTTTCCCTGGATTGCTCCACTTTACCCTTGATACGTACCTTATATTGCTGAGTGTTAATCAAGTACCATTTTTTAAGTCTTTGGTATGACTCGACCAGGGATTGAACCCCAGTCTCCCAGACCATTGGCGAACACAACCTACCCTCTTATAATCAAATTTAATTCCCATTCATAACCCCCCACCCAGTAAATTAATTGAATATTAAACTACAAAACATAACTAACTTACTAGTGTTTAATAAAATGAGAAAAGAATCTGTAAATTATAAATGTAAGCACACCTTTGATTGAAATCATTTTGAGATGAGGCTTCCTAATCTGAGAAAATAAGGAGAACAAATAATTGGATTTATAAGACCAAAAAATGCATCCTTGATTGCCCTTCGGGTCCCGGATAGAGGCATTGAGTCTCTACAGTTCCAGGTGAGCATTGTCAGAAGATAGCAGTTTCAAATCCTACCCAAGCCGGCCAGAGGTTTACTTGGTCAAAAACGTGGTGTGATAGACAACAACTATGGAAGGCAGTAATTACTGGGGAGACGGTTACAAGACTCAGCATTCCTATTCAAGGTTGCGGTAAATTACCTGAAGAAGGTCAGAGGTGAAATTTGGCCGAAATGTAGTGAAAGATGAAACGACACAAAAACTACCAATACGAGGACAAAAATAATCCGCAATAAATAAAAATTAATTCTCACACCTTTGATTCTTGAATTTTTTCATTGGGAAAGATGGATTTGGTGAACACTAAAGAGATCTCAAATATTAGGTTAGAGGTTTGTGAGTTTGATCCATAAATCACCATGTTGTATGTTCAAAGGGCTTCTCTGTTTGCACAGAAAAATAATCCACAATGAGGTTCCAAAATAAATGAATTTGGAAAAGCTAGTAAAATGGGTTCTATAGTTACACAAAGTCGCTACAGTTTTCGGTATCTGGTAACTATTCTACATGATCCAGCAATTTTTGTTCTCTTGTTGTAAAGGGATCTATAAATGCAAATTAGTAAATTTACTCTCCTGTGGAGCCCCATGTTTTTATTCACCCAACCAAAATCTATTCACCTCCCAGGGATCTATATGAAGCACCTTAAGAAGCCCTGACTTATACAAATTTTTATGCATGTTTCTTTAACCAAGCTAACATCAAAACATCCTACATCATGTTAAATTAATAGACATGGCCAATGTGCATTGTGTATTATATGTACTAAGAAATAATGTTTATTACAATTATGGGATGTCTAATTTGCATAAAGATTTTAAAAAACCAGTTTTAACAAATAACTGTTCCATGTTATTCATTTGTAATTTTATTGTTTTATTTTTATGTATATAAACAATAGTTTTGTAGATAACTTTTATAAGAAACCAAAAATGTTATTTTAATTTTTGTAAGTTTTAATGAAAAGGTGCAATTTGCAATGTATATTAATGTTTAGACTTTTCCATTACCTAACACAGACGCATACATGTGAGCAAACAGACACAAAATAAGAAGTCAAGAACAAATTGTTTTGACAACTAGTGTGAAAAAAAATTAGACTCCAGCACATACATACAAATATATAGAAACAGTCTTCATTTTCATATATCATCACTCAGGTTCAATGTGTGGTTGGGGTTTTTGTATATAAAAGTCAGAAACCAAAATCAATCAGTTGTCTAAATTTCTGAGACGAAGCTAGTTGATTTTTATCATTAAGGGTTTTCGGACTATTATCTTCATCTTTATTGTTATTTCCACAACGTTTCGGCTGATATGTCCACCGGCCTTCTTCAGGTGTTTGTTGAACTCGAGAACCTTCACGAAACTTCAAACTAAGTTCTTTATTGAATCCATGGTGGTCAGTAATTTTTTCCTTTTTTTTTAAAATTTTTGACATGATTGCAAATTGAAACCCAGCAATACTACAACAGTAGCATAAGTACTAATAGTTGTCTAGCCTTTACTGTGTTACTATGAAAATGATTCAATTAGTGTCTTATATTGTACAAGTCTTATATTGTTCAAAAGTCTGTCAGAAACAATATTGAGAAAAACCATATATAGCGGTTTGTAGATTAAAGTAACTGACTGCTTTTTTGTAAGTACATGATTGGACTTTTTCTTTTGTGTTGGAATTCTATCTTATATAACTTGTTAAGATCAAAAAGCCAGTTTATTGCAGCAAATTCTGATTGGTTGAAAAATGAGGGAGTTTTTCTGTGCTGATTTCTGTTTGGTGAGAGTGATTAGGTCAAGAATTAGTCTCAGTTTTATTTTTTTAATTTGGTTGGGTTTTATGGCATATGTTTATATTTAGTGTCATATCCAGGACACTTGTTTGTTTGTGTGTGTGGGGGGGAGTCTTACCCCCTCTGCAGAGATGCAGTCGGTATATTCTATAGCCCAAGCCAACTGGCCTGTGTCTCAGTTTTAACTTGGATAAGTTGACTTCATTTCCTGAAGGTTGTGATTGTTTGATTGATTGATTTAATGAGATGCAATTTTTTTATGCCAAGAGGTTAGGGAATTACATACCTTGTATGTTTATATTTCCATTAGTTTATTTTCTTAAGTTTTTTGCACATGGTTATATGATATCAATTATTCCTATCTAATTCAAATAATTTGCAAACAGATCTATTTGACCCATAGATAAGACTCTAACAGGGACTATCACTTTGGGTCAGAGTGGACCTGGGAGTAATGGTAATGAAGAAGTACTCCACACTAACCAACAGCTCCAGAACTGGAGTTTTACTACCTGATACAGTTTAATGTCATAGCAATGACACCCCATTTTTAGGATGTCTCACTCCTCAGCGGGGATAAAATCAACATATTCTTTGGCCTGCTGACAAGACAGTAGTTGTGAGTTCAATACTTGTGTTAATTGCCCAGTCGGCTGGGGCTGTAGAATACACCGACTGCTTCTCTGCAGAGGAGTAAGATCCCTGAACGAGTGTCCTGGATATAACACTAATCAAGAATCTGATGGTGAAGCTCAAGTAATGCTGGCGCTTTGAGGAATATGTAGTACCCCTTCATTACCATTGCTCCCAGGTCTACTCTGACTCGGAGTGGTAGCACCTGATAGGGTCCTATTTATGGGTCTAATAGAACTAAACTGTGTATGTATGCTGAACTGAATTGTTTTGACATTTAAACTATGTACTTATGCGAAACTGAATTGTTTGAAATGGAACTGTTTTTGTATGCTAAACTGGATTGTTTGAAATAGAACTGTTTTTGACATTGAAACTGTACTTACAATAAACTGAATTGTTTGAAATAGAATTGTTTTGACATTTAACTGTGTATAAAGAAAAACTTTACTTATACTAAACTGAATTATTTGAATTAGAACTGTTTGACTAAACAGAATTGCTTGAAATAGAAATGCTTTTGACAATTAAAAATAAACTGTTCTTATGCTAAACTGAATTGTTTGAAATAGAACTGTTCATTTGTATAAAAATGTATTTGGCCTTAACCTACAAAGGTTGATATGCCATAAAGCCCAAACAAACAAACAAACAAACCTCGTGCTAAGCAGTACTTTGTGGAATAGCTGAGAACTGTAACAAAGTTTTTTTTTACCTGATATATGATAATGTTATCAGTTATGAAGGTTAGCTTAATTTGGCACAAGACTAACAGTATTGGGTACCAACTAAGAATCAAACAGTGGTCAAGACTAGCTTGATAACCATGGCAATTACACAAGAATGCTGCGTGCAATCCTGAACAAGTCCTGGCAGCAACACCCCACCAGATACCAACTGTACGGCCACCTGCCCCCTATCACGAAAACTATTCAAGTTAGAAGAACCAGACATGCAGGACACTGTTGGAGAAGTAGGGACGAACTCATAAGAGATGTACTCTTATGGATCCCCACACATGGCTGCGCAAAAGCAAGACGACCAGCACGAACATACATTCAGCAGCTATGTGAGGATACAGGATGTTGTCCTGAAGACCTACCTAGGGCGATGAACGATAGGGAGGAGTGGCGAGAGAGGGTCAGGGATATCCGTGCTACCTACGCGATATGATGATGAATGATGATGATACCATGCGAGGTGCCTCTGATATGTGATAATGTAAATGGGATTTTGGTTGGATTTAGTTTCTTTGTTTAATGACATGTCAACCTTCATGGGTTATTTAATGTCAAAGCTATCCTTGTAGAAGAACAGTAGTGATACTATTTAACCCATAGTTGGGTGGGAAAATCGGGAGGGGGGTATACCTTTCTCAAAAGTATTAGTCTGAAGGTGAATGTAATTGTGTGACGGGTGTTTGAGCTTATTCACAATGATGTTACAGTCCAACATGTTAGTCAGTTTGCAATGGGGACTCTCCTTGGTGGGATATTAAACAAATTAGCTCATCATCATTATCTATATTAAACTATAAAAAGTTGCCTCTTGGGAAACAAAAATGACTCAAATATTTTCTGATTGTAGTCTAAGTTTATCTAGCGCATTGTTTGGTGTGAGTGACAGAAGGAAGTGGGAAGAATGAACAATAAAATAAAACTTTTCCACTGAATGCTTCCAACTGTAGGTTATCATAACCAGGTGATTGTAAAAAACAAGAAAAGAAAAAGAGCAAATCCTTCAGGGTACACTTTTATACATATATGCTGCCTTCCTCCTTTGTTGAATTGACATGAATTACAATCAGGTTCATTTTTATTCAGGTCATGTGACCAAAAATAGTAAATAAACTCTTATAACAACTTATTTAAAATAAAGGGCTTTATTAAAATTTCCCTGAGGAGGACCAAATGTTATACAAAGTATTTCAGAAAAATTGATATCATTTGAGATGTATAGGGTGTTATAGAAAAATGGATATCCTTTGTAATTTAATAACTTGGCCAATTCTCATTCAAATAATCTCAAATTTTAACAGTATGTGTAAAAACAACTCAAAATTCAAAATTTCATGTTTTATGCTTTTTTTTAAATTCTGATATACAATTGCCATTAGAAAAGATATCTAAACATAAAAATGCTGTTAAAATTTGATAGCATTAGAACTAGAATTGATCAAATTATTTGATTATATACTGTGTATACAAGAGAAAGAATACAGTACAGTTACTGAAACTTTGTATTAAAAACAACAAAAATCAAGATGTTAGTCTAAAAAACTGAGAAAACAATTCAATGATAATTTAAAAAAAACACCATTCCAATTTATTTGTGTCACTGTATTAGAACTCAAAATAGGACACATAATTATTTCACAAGAAATAAACTTAACGGTATATAAAGAAAAATCTATAATTATACTAAACTGAATTGTTTGAATTAGAACTATTTGACTAAATAGAATTGCTTGAAATAGAAATGCTTTTGACAAATAAACAGTGAACTTATGTTAAACCATTATGTTTGAAATAGAACTGTTTATTTGTTTAAAAATGGATTTGGCATTAAATAATTTACATGTGACATAAAACCCAAACAAACAAACCTGGTATATATATATATATATATATATATATATATATATATATATATATATATATGTATGTGTATATATATATATATATATATATATATATATATTATAATATATATATATATATATCATAATATATATATATATATATATATATATATATATATATATTATAATATATATATATATATATATATTATAATATATATATATATATATATATATTATAATATACAGATCAAGGGTAAGTGGAGTAATCTAGGAAAAGGAGTAGTGTCCACCCCTACACCTCGATGTAGTGGCTATTGAAAAGGGAGCCTTCGGATTGCCCTAGACTACAATTGGCCAACATACTTAAGCACACACAAGCACATACACATACACACACAGATATATATATATATATATATATATATATATATATGTAAATATTTCTAACAAAGTCTGATAATTTAGTAGATTGTCTTATATATTAAAAACATTAATTAATAATGATATACCACAAATTGAAGTTTATTGTTTTGTTGTTATTTAGTTGGTTTCTTGTTTCTTTTTATGATTTTTGTTTCTTGAGGAGTGGAATAAAAAAGTAACTTTTAAGATAAGATCACACTCCATTTGCTGTGCTTAAAATTTTGTATTCCATTTTGTTGTGTTCCTTTTTTGCTGCAGCTTGATTGTGAGTAAAATAGCTAACAATGAATTTGTCATAAGATGGCACACAGAATAAGATGAGCCATGTTCAGCTTCACTCAGGAAATTGGTCTTTCCCAAAAATCTGTGATTTAACCCCTTCCCCATGGTGTTGAGATGTAGCACAGGGTCAGTTTAAAGTGAAGTGCTCAGTAGAAAACATGGTTCATGGTTGGGGTATGGTCTTATAACAGGATGGCAAGCAATATTACCATTTATACAAAAATTGCAGTTGAGGTTGAAGAGTTCTGTTGCCTCTTGTTATATTAGAAGGAAGAACAAATGAGTTGATGAAGATATTGATAGTTTTCAATTTGAAAGTTTTAATAACAGCTTGAGACAAAAAGAACCCTTGTGCTGTAAGTCACAAGAAGAAGAAAGCAGTTGTAATAGTTGAGAAAGAATAAGGTAGCTGAATGTCAGAACATGAATTGAGTTATGGTAGTTAAGCTAAAGTTGAGTTGCTGAATCAGAACAGGAATCGAATTTCTGTAGTCAGAGGCGGAATTTAACATCCAATCTAAATAAACTGGGAGCCATTGGTCTAGGAGGGTTGAATGAATCATGAAAGATTGATCTCCTAGACACAAAGGTCCATAAATTAGATGTGCTCTCCTCATCATGATGTGATCTGCTGCTGAAGAGAAAAAAAGGACAGGTCTGTCTTACTTGAAAATATGCTGAGGAAGAGAAAGTTTCGCACGCTTTCACCGCCTTTTGTATTACCCGGGGAAAGTCATTGGGGAAGAATGGGATAAGTCCTCCCCATTGGATGAAAATATGTGACGAGACCACAACGGTCAAATTAATTTACGCGCCAGACAAAAAAAATTGAAATTCTTTATGCTACAGTCTTAAAAATTATGCTGTTCCATTAGCATTCACTTTGAGGATCACCTCATGGCAAGAGGGCTGGTGCTGTATTATGTTGAATTAGAAATGATAAAATCCTGGTATTTTTAGTTTAGAAGAAAATTAAATTCTTATTAAAAAAATTGTTGGGGTTTACTTATCTGTGAATGCTACTGTCATACTTAATAATATCCATTTTGATTGTATAATATTCCATTTGAAATAATAAAATCCTCATATCTTTGTTTTAGAAGAAAATGAAGTTTTTATT
Organism: Sepioteuthis lessoniana; assembly: GCA_963585895.1. NCBI lineage: Eukaryota > Metazoa > Mollusca > Cephalopoda > Myopsida > Loliginidae > Sepioteuthis > Sepioteuthis lessoniana. Next base: position 12,612,479 of record OY757939.1, read on the forward strand.
AAAAAATTGTTGGGGGTGTACTTATTTATGGGTGATGCTGTAGATATAAATGTTATTAATTTTCTTTTTTAAAGAAAAAAAGTAACGCATAGAAATTCAAATATATTTGTGAGTTGTTTTTTTTTTATAGCTATTAACGGTTGTATAATATTTTTTCATAATCTTAGGAAAGAACAAATGATACTGACTGTTTAGAAATATAAATTTTTAAAATATGAGGTTAGATAAAAAAAGAAAAAAGATTACCAAGTAACAACTATTTTATCAGTAAAGTATAACATTGAACACCTGTCATGGAAACTTAGCTATGACGTAAAAAACATTGTAGGTCAAATCTATATTCTTTGTGCTTACCTATTTGTGATTGTAAGTCATTTCATCTTTCATATGTAGACTCAGTGCTATGGTTCATTGACTGGTAACACTAACACTTTAAAATATTTTCCTTCTTGTAGTTTGTCAATATAAATATAAAACAACTTTCTCCTGTCACAAGATCATCATTGAACATAGTCCAATATTAAGTTGTTCAGTCCTAGCAGGTCAGGACTTTTTTTTTTAAATTGCTTATTTTTGGTTTGGAAGACAAATGTAAAGTATTATATAGCATTTCTCAATATATATGGGATCTATAACTCTATTAATAATAATGTTGTGTTCTTTTTGCTTCAGATTTGCAAATAGTATACGATAACAATTATTAATCCTCGATCACAATGCCTTGGACAAGAGAAGAAAAATATTTTGTCTCTCTACTTATTTGGAGACAAAATCATTCAAAACTGTCTCAAAATTGATGCAACCCATTACTATGACAATGAGTTATTATTGAGACAAGAAACTCAAAAAAAGATAACATGTCCTGGAAGCTGATATAATAATAATTAAAAAGAAGTATTAATTTGATGTCTCTAGTTCAAAGGATGCATTTTTCCAAATGCACTTGTCTCAGTTATAAATCCTTATCATATTAATGGGATGCATCTATTTTCAGATACCCTGAGACATTAATATGTTTTACTTGGTGTGAGCTTCATCAAGTAATCATTTTCAAAAAATATTTAAATTCTAAAAAAAATTTATTGGAGTATGTTATAAATTATTATGAGGGTTGTCATGATATTGTAACTATTATTGTCAGTCACTAAGGAAAGTTGAAAGTTAAAAAGTTTAGAAAATTAAAATCTTTGTAAAATTAAAGTTACAAATTAAAAATTTAGGAAAAGGAAAAACACTGGAAACAAAAAAATTGAAAAATTAAAAACTTTTAAAAATTCAAATTGAAAATCAAAAACATTGGAAAATTGAAGTTTAAAATTAAAAACTTTGCAAAAGTAAAAACATTGAAAAATTAAAAATTTAGGAAAATTAAAAATGTTTGAAAATAAAAAAAATAAAGAAATTAAAATCTTTGAAAAATTCAAGTTAAAAATTAAAAACTTTGGAAAACTGAGCTTGATATTAAGATTTTTTTTTTTTTAGCTTTGAAAAATTGAAATTAGAAATTAAAAATTGAAAAATTAAAGTTGAAAACTTGAACCTTTGGAAAAGTAAAAATATTGGAAAATGAAATTAAAAACTAAAAACATTAGAAATTTAAAACTTTAGAAAATTAAAGTTGAGAATAGAAAATTTTGAAAATCAAAAATTTTGAAAATCAAAAATTTTGAAAAATTAACCAAGAAAATAAAAAGATTGGAAAATTAAAGATTTCTAAAATTATAAACATTGGAAATTTTTAAAATATTGAAAAATTAAAATTGAAAATTAAAAACTTTGGAGAGTTATGAAATTAAATAATTTAAGTGGAAAATCAAAAACATTGGAAAATTAAAAACTTTGAAAAATTAAAGTTGAAAATAAAAAACTTTGGAAAATTAAAAGCATTGGAAAATTAGAAAAGGTTTAAAATTGAAAATATTTGAAAATTAAAAACTTTTAAAAATTAAAACCTTTGACAAATTAAAAACTTTGAAAATTTAAAAACTTTGGAAAATAAAAAATTTAAATTTAAAACTTTAGAAAATTTTTTAAAAATTGACAGTTAAAATTGAAAATAAAAAATTTAGGTAGATTAAAACTATTGGATAATTAAAAAGTTCGGAAAATTTAAAACATTGAAAAATTGAAGTTAAAAATTATGAATTTCAGAAAATTAAAAGCATTGGAAAATTAAAAACTTTAATCAAACTTGAAAATAAAAAACTTTGAGAAGTTAAAACTTTCAAAATTGTTCTTATGACAATTATTTTAACTATGAATAAAAGGATTTGATAATATTGCTTTTGTATGAAGGGAAACGCTGTTTGAAATGAATTTTAATTAAATAATAAATTAAAATTAGTGAATGTTGGGATCAGCTTTTTGTTATTCTGTAAAATTATGTGGAATATTTTTTGTTTTAATATCTATTTTGCCAAATAATTTTTTTCAAATCTTTTAATTCATACTATAAATAAGTCAGAAACCCACTTTCAAATTTATTTTGTTAAAATATTACTAAAAAATAATTTAACATTTTTTTTATTAAATTCCTAAGATAAAGTTTAGACCTTTTCCAAGCTAAAATTGTGACTTTTTCTGATCCCACTACTCATAGAGCCATACAACATAATATCAAGAAAAGTCACAGATTGAAACTAAGGCCTTTGTATAAAGGATTAAAAGATATTACTGCTATATGTGAAGTAAAATAGTGTTAGTAATAAATCATAATAAAATAGTACAATAAAATTAGTAAATATTGGGTACAAGTTTTTGTTATTCTGTTTTAACCTACGTAAAATTAAGCACAATTTTTAACGTTTTTTGTTTCCCATGTTTTTTGTATATATATAATAAAAACATACGATTTTGCTCAAATAGCAGATCTTGTGGGTTTATATGTATTAAGTACCCTTAGTAGTATTGTTGACCTGATACAAATTGGATTATACTATAACGATGGTATTTTATACATGCCCAATAGTGATGGTCCTAAGTGTTCTCGTATACAGAAAAAGATGATAAGAGCTTTTAAATTCTTAGGATTTAAAATTGAAATTTCTTCTAATATTAAAAAAGCTAATTTTCTAGATGTTACACTTAACCTCTCAGACAAATCTTAACGGCCATTCCTTAAAACAAACCAATATCCCTCCTATGTTATTTTAAATTCTAATCAGCCAAGTTCTATAATTAAACAAGTCCTGAAAGCTCTTAATATGAGAATAAGGAGAGTATCATCAAATAAGAAAATTTTCAATGAAAGTAGTAAAATGTATATTGAAGTCCTCAAGAATAGGGGTTTTAAAGAAGCCAAAAAAGATTAAACCTAATAATAATAATAATGATTTATATAAAAATAAAGAAACTACTGATAATAATGATAATAATAATAAGAAGAAGAAGAAGAAGAAAGAAAAATGTCATAAAAATAGGAAAAGGAAAATTATATGGTTCAACCCCTCTTTTTGCAAACTTGCTAATATAAATATAGGAAAATATTTTTTTTAATTAATTAATAGATAAACACTTTAATCAGTATAATATATTACATTAAATATTTAATAGGAAAACATTAAAAATTAGTTATTCCTGCACGAATAATATTTAAAAATAATTAACACTCATAATTCAGAAGTAATTAGAAAATATTGTGACCAACTTAAAAATAATACTAATAGTAGTAGTAGTAGTAGTAGTAGTAGTAGTAGTAAAGAGGACTTGCCAGCATTGAAGACAGTGTACAATGACTCGAGGACTACATAGAAAAACATGAAGAAGGACTGATTACAGCCATCAGAAACGAGACAAACAACACAATGGACAACACTATGACAATATATAGGAAACAAAAATGGGAAGAAAAACAACTCAATGGACATTTTAAATGACTAATAAACAACATCTCACAAGAGAAAACCTGGACGTGGCTAAGAAAAGGAAACCTTTTGAGAGAAACAGAATCACTCCTAATAGCAGTACAAAACAACACCATAAGAACCAATCATATCAAAGCGAGAATAGATAAGACGCAACAAAATGGCAACTGTAGGTTATGTGGTGATAGAGATGAAACCATCAATCATATGATAAGCGAATGCAGCAAATTAGCACAGAAGGAGTATAAGACTAGACATAACTGAGTGGGCAAGGTGATCTATTGGGAGATGAGCAAGAAATTTAAATTTGACCATACGAACAAATGGTATATGCATAACACAGCATCTGTCCTGGAGAATGACACACACAAACTCCTATGGGACTTTGACATACAAACAGATCACCTAATCTTGGCCAGAAGACCAGATCTAGTAATCAACAAAAAAAGGAGAACTTGCAAAATTGTGGACTTTGCTGTACCGGTTGACCATAGAATAAAACTGAAAGAAAGTGAAAAGAAGGGTAAGTACCTCAACCTTGCTAGAGAATTGAAAAAACTATGGAACATGAAGGTGATGATTATACCAATTATGATTGGTGTTCTCAGTACAGTGACAAAAGGATTATCAAAAGGATTGGAGGATGAGTAGAGACCATCCAAACTACAGCATTGTTGAGAACAGCCAGAATACTGAGAAGAGTCCTGGAGACTTGAGGAGACTTACTGCCACTCAAACTCCAATGAAAGACCATCAGCAAATGCTGATGTGAAAAACTCTCAAGGAGTAAATAATAATAATAATTGTAAATCTAAAATTGATTATCCTATGAATGGTATATCCAATTTGAAAAATGTAGTGTATCAGGCTACTATTTTCCCAAAAGAAAACATAAAGGATAAAAAATTTATATTGGAATTTTATCGGTTAGATGGAAGTTAGGAAATGATAACCATATTCATTTATTCTCTTATGAACACTTGAGAAATCAAACAGCTTTGTCCAAACATTTTTGGAAGTTGAAAAATAAGGGTATAACTCCAAAAATTCAATGGAAAATATTGAAAAGATTGACAACTCCTAGCTGCTTTGGTGCTAAATGTAATTTGTGTCTGGAAGAAAAGATACAAATAACGTTATATTTTGATCCTGTTAACCTATTAAATTGGAGAGAGGATTTTATTGCTAGATGTAGGCATAGAAATAAATTTGTACTATTTTCAAAAATTAGTGAATAAATAGTTAACCAAAAAATGAATAATTATAATTCATTAAATTGGTGAATGAATTGGAATTTGAATTCATATTAGTGATTTTTAATCTATTATTGTAATTTGGGGGGATTTTACCGTAAATAACATTAGTTTTAGATTTTTTTTAGTTCATTTTAATGATAAAAATGTATGTACTAAAATTAGATATGTCTGAATTTTTATATGTATATATATATATATATATATATATATACTTAAATGTTTAAACGTATTATTGTGGCTGTAAATTTTTCCTCTGTTAAATTTGAAGTATCATGAAACCGGACATTTGTTTTGCATGCCATAATAAGTTGATACTTATTGTAACTTGAAGTTTAAGGCTTATTTTCAACTAGGAGAAAAAAGTTTTGTCTTTTTTCTAGTCTGGTTGTGAATGGGAAAAAAATTATTTCAATCCATTTTCTTGTTTGATCTGAAGAAGTCTTGTTAATTTTTTAGAGCATTGATTTATATCAACACTTTTAACGGGGTGGAAATAAATTTATTATCTTAATGTGACCGATTGTTGT
>OY757939.1:12620624-12708357 GCA_963585895.1 Sepioteuthis lessoniana
GTCCCCTTCAAAGTAATCTTTTCTGGCTGCAATGCACTTGTTGTACCATTCCAACAACTTCTGGAAGGCCCCATGAAAGTCCTCTTGTGTGATGGGTTAAACAGAGCTAACTGCATTCTTATGCTAAACTGAATTTTTTTTAAATAGAACTGTTTGACTAAACTGAATAGCTTGAAATAGAAATGTTTTTGATAATCAAGCCGTGTACTTACATTTAAACTGTGTACTTATGCAAAACTGAATTGTTTGAAATAGAACTGTTTTTGATTTTGACTTTGACTTTACGCTAAACCGAATTGTTTAATTAACTGTTTTGACATTTGACTGTGTGTAAACAAAATCTATACTTATACTAAACTGAATTGTTTGAAATAGAACTGTTTGACTAAACTGAATAGCTTGAAATAAAAATATTTTTGACAATTAAACGGTGTACTTATGATTAACCAAATTGTTTGAAATAGAACTGTTTATTTGTATAAAAATGGATTTGCCATAGAATAGCCTACAAGGGTTGATATGTGGTGTATTCAATAAGTTTCCAGACTTTTTTGTACTGGCATTTAAAATGTATGTTATTGCTATACATCTTATGAGATGATTGACCAATTTTCATGATTTCACGTTCAAATGAACAGCTACTGCAGCAATTGGAATATACCCTACTAAAGCCTGATTGTCACAGCTGGTGAATTTCAAAAATGCAATCTGGACGTGAGGACACTTTAGAAGAACAATATGCAATAAAATTCTGTTTTAAACTTGGACAGAATGCCGCAGAAACGTATGGAATGCTTCAGACTGCTTTTGGAGCATCTTGCATGAATTGAGCATCAGTTTTTGAGTGGCATAAGAGATTCAAGGAAGATAGGGAGTCTGGGAGGGATGATGAGAGGTGTGGGAGGAGTAAGGAAATCAATACACCAGAGTTGATCAGCCAAAGGGTTAGGTTTAGGGTTACTATGTTGAGGTTTTAAGGGAGTTTAGGAAGAGATTCCTTCGGAAGACTCCAACACTCTTCAAATCGGCTCAGTGGCATTTCTTCCAGGACAATGCACCAGTTCTTTCTTTGCATTCTATTTCCTTCCAGTAAGAACTTTGATGCCAGCTGCCACAATTTTTGGATCTTTAGAGTCCCTATACATCATTGCTCCCCTCATTCATGAGACTACAAATTCCTCCACCAAGGTTTTAAAGGGGAGTTTGCTGTGCATTTGAGGTGCCATTTAACGCAGCACTACTCAAGCTTCTAGGAAGCCTTAGCCATCTTCGGGGGTAGCTGTTAATCTTCCTTTCCATGGCTTTCACCATTATCATCGGGGAATCATAAATAAATAACGGCCACAGAATCCTGGGAAGTACTGCATGCTGATATATCCATGCTTTGAAATGGCCCCGGAGACCGGCCTTGTCCACTCAGGCTAGCCACAGCTCAAGTTCGCCTACTGTGGCTCGGACAGCATTGGTGTCTCTCAATGTAATGTTGAAGATCTTTCCTAGGCTCTTTACGGGGCACTCCGACAAGGTGGGTATCATTGTACCAGATAGTGAAAAATGGAAGTTATCTGCTGTTCTCCCTTTCTTCATGATGAACGTCTTCGATTTAACAGGTTTGAACTTCATCCTTAGAGTCCCTATACATCATTGCTTCTCTCGTTCGTGAGACTACAAATTCCTCCACCAAGCCTTTAAAGGGGAGTTGCAGTGCATTTGTGGTGCCATATAACGCGGTACTACTCAAGCTTCTAGGAAGCCCTATCCATCTACGCAGGTACTATTTACCAACCCCTTCGCTCGGGCAGGATATGACACAAGGTCAATTTTTAAGCGGAGTTTAACAGGTTTGAATTCAGAGTTTTCCTTCTCCTAGACTAGTTGCCTCACCAAGGCTGAAGAACCTAGTCCGTCCTACTATTTACCCATAGCTGGAGGGAGAATAAGGAGGTTCATACCTTTCCCAAGGGTATTTGTCCGAAAGTGAACGTAATAGCGCGACTGGAGTACGAACTCGCGTACTACGATTCCGCAGCTCATCGCTTTAACCATTACACCACGAGGACACCATCTACGCAGGTAGCTGTTAATCTTCCTTTCCATGACTTCTTATATATACATCATATATATATATATTTAGAGCCACCCATTGGTATAATGGTTAAAGTGTTTGCCATTGGTCTGGGAGACCAGGGTTTAATTCCAGGTCACGTCATACCAAAGACTCAAAAAATGTTACTTGATACATCCTTGCTTAACACTTAGCATTATGAGGTGTGGATCAAGGGTGAGTGGAGCTATCAAGGAAAAGGAGTAGTGCCCTCCCTTACACCTTGGTGTGGAAGCTATTGAAAAGAGAGCCTTCTGGTTGCTCTTGACTAAGGTCACCAACTTATATATATATATATATATAACACACACACACACACACACATATATATATATATATATATATATACACACACAAGTGTATCAATACATGTTTGAATTTGGCAAATTAATGGTTGATTGCGGATTACCCAAGGACTGCTCATGTCAAACTCAGTCATGAAATCTTACCTTGTTTTAATTTATTTTATAGCTAAAATATTATATATGTGTGTGTGTGTGTGTGTGTGTGTGTGTGTGTGTGTGTGTGTGTGTGTGTGTATCTATGTGTGCCTAGTAGTAGAGTGGGTAGAATGTTCACTAATGGTCTGGGAGGTCGAGGTTCAATCCCAGGTCATGTCATAGCAAAGACTCAATTAAAATGTTACTTGATGTTTCTTGGCTTAACACAACATTATAAAGTATGGATCAAAGGTAAGTGGAGTAATATAAGGAAAGGCGTTGTGCCCTACCCTACATCTTAGAGTAGTCGCTATAGAAAGGGGGCCTTTTGGATTGCCATCTACAAGGGTCAGCCAACTTACGTATATATATATATATGAGTGCTCTGGCGAAGGAATTAACGGCTGCCACTCACATAATGCAAAGCTCCTCTAATGAATTGAGCACTCTGGTATCTGGTAAGGCAAAATGTAAACAAACAAAAGCTACTACATAATGCCATATAATTCCTGAGCTGATGCATGTCGTCTGTTGGCTGAGTGGTAAGATACTAAGTCTAACATAAAGTTGGGTGGGTTTCGATCCCAGCTTCAAACGTCCTACGTGTCTAGCCACACTGAAGAGTTGGGATACAACAAAACTGTATGTCTGTGGATGACAATATATATATATATATATATATACATTATATATATATATATATATCTAATGCTAATGAATTTAGACTGTGACCCCTGGGTTTCATGGAGTTTTTTTACAAAACAACAATCATCAGGCAGTTAACAAAATGAAATGAATCTTTTATTATATAATAGCTCTACCCTAGATATTGAGCACTCTCCATATCATATTGCACTTGGTTTGCCACAAACTCACAAAGTGATTTAGTGACAACCAACACTGTCATATTATATATATATATATATATATAGTGTAATGGTTACCGTCAAAGGAAATGGACATGCCAACCTGGGTTCAAATCCTGGACAAGGCTATTTGCATTTTACATAGGGCTAATAACCCATGAAAAAGGTATGAATTCAACACTTCTCTCTCTGGCTATGTGTAAATAGTTGAGCAGACTGTGCTGTTTATCTTTGATATGGTAACCGGACTAGGAGAAGGAAAACTCTGAATTCAAACTCTTCTTGAAAATTGACTCAAGGTCACATCCTGCCTGTGCAAAGAGGTCGGTAAATACATGAAACTCAAACTCATGAGTTTTTACCCTGTTTTGTTCTATTTTATATTTGAAATATTAGGATTTTTCTCTGTATTTTATCTATTAGAAATACTTTTAGCAATTAATTTTAATTCTAACTATAAATCTCTCTCTCTCTCTCTCTATATATATATATATATGTATATATATTGTCATCCACAGACAGGCCTATTTCATTCTATCAGAACTCTTCGGTGTGGCTGGACAGGCTAGATTCCCGAAGCTGGGATCGAAACCTGGCAGACTGAAACACCAATCCAAGATTCTACCACTCAGCCACGAGGAAACCAGCGCAAGTGAAGGAAATTTAAACGCTTACGTATCGCATTTGTTTTTTGTTTACATATATCCGCTTAACGGCTACGGAGAGCTCAATTCATTTGAAGAGCCTTGCATTATGCTAGTAGCAACCATTACTTCACATACATATATTTATATATATCTTGTAATAAAGATTCATCTTTACTGGCTTATAAAGTAAAGTAAAGTTGGCAACCGTAGTCACAGGCGACCAGATGGCTCCTTTTTCAATAGCTCCTTTTTCAATTGCCCTCCCCTACACCTCGGTGTAGGGAGGGTGCTACTTTTTTCCCCTGGATTTCTCCACTTTACCCTTGATATGTACCTTATATTGCAGAGTGTTAAGCAAGGAAGTATCAAGTAGCATTTTTAAAGTCTTTAGTATGACGCGACTTAGGATTGAACCCAGGTCTCCCGGACCATTGGTGAACACTCTTCCCACTTGCCAAGTAATTTCTCTAATATATAGATACTGATGATTTATATATCCAAACAAATACAATACACACTCAGACATACATACACATATGCATATATGCTCACACACAAATACATACATACACATATATACACACACATACACAAACAAATATATATATACTCATATATACAAATACACACACACACACACACATATAGCTATATAAATAAAAATGTGAATGTTTGTAACTAACCGATAATCTCCAGTTTTTTACCACTAATTGGTTTAAAATTTTTTGAGAGTATTTTATTCGAATTCAGGAGTGTTTTTATATACTTAATATCCAAAAATATTACAATAATTAAAAAAATATTTTTAATAAGTCGTTTTTCTCCGAGAAAAGCCGAACGTGAATTGTGAAGGTTACTTCCGTTTTTCAAGAATTTTACACGTGATTTTTTTCTGCGTTCGTCACTTTTCTTTCTTTTTTGGTTAACTTAAACAGAGACACTAAACTTTAAACCATATTTCGTTGGTTCAGTAGTAAGTAAATTTCTTTTTATTCTAACGAATTGTTTACAAAATATTTTCTTTTCTTTTTTTTAACATTCTTCAACGAAAGACATCCATTAAAAAGTTTTCTTCCTTAAACTGTTTTCCAAGAATTTTACACGAGAATTTTTTTCAGCTTTAATAACTTTTCTTTCTTTTAATTGGTTTAAAATTTTGTGAGAGTATTTTATTCGAATACGGGCGTGTTTTTATATACTTAATATCTAAAAATCTATATAAATGAAAATGTAAATGTTTGTTATTTACCGATAATCTCCAGTTTTATACCACTAATTGGTCTAAAATTTTGTGAGAGTATTTTATTCGAATACGGGCGTGTTTTTATATACTTGATATCCAAAAATATTACAATAATTTTTAAAAATATTTTTGATAAGTCGTTTTTTCCCCGAGAAAAGCCGAACGCAAATTATGAAAGAAAACATTACTTTCGTTATCCAATAATTTTACACGTGAATTTTTTTTTTTCTGCCTTCATCACTTTTATTTCGTTTTTTGGTTAACTTGGGCAATCATATATTGCCTGTTCCAGAGTCGACAATCCAGACAATCTCTTTATTTACACAGAAACTGGAGCTACCAAGAATATTGTGTATCCACAAGTATTGGAAAATTAAATGTATTAGAAACATGCATTTTCTTTTCTCCCCCCCCCCATTTAAACAAACTGAGCCACAGCAACGGGTAGCCGGGTACAGCTAGTATATATATACAAATCTAATCATGATGATCCATTTTTACTAGCTTACATTTATGCATATGAGAGTCATTTAATAAATAAAGGGTCATCTTTCGACTTAGGTGGGGGGGCCTATCATATATACAAGGGTCATTCTATAAGTAAGAGGGAATTTTTGACTGAAGAGTAACCTGTTATATATACGAGGGTCATTCAATAAATGAGAGTAATTTTTATCTGAGAAGAGACCTATTATATATATGGGGGTTACTCAATAGATAAAGGGAATTTTATTGACTTAGATCTATTATATATACAAGGGTCATTCAATAAATGAGGGATATTATTTGGAAAAAAAAATTCCCCCAGAAATTTTCTCAGTAAATGTAAACTTGGAATAGGTTTATGGCAAAAATGATTCTAATTTTCAAAAATATTTTTTGAGGCTTTTGAAAAGGGATTCAAATCAATAGAGTTCTCCTGGCTTGAACAGAGGTCTGTCATTAATTTTTTGCTGGCTGGCAAACCATGTGGAATTTATAGAAGAATTTGTGATGTGTACAGAGAAGCATGTTTTAGTCATAAAAATGTTTACAAATAAGCTAAACAAGGGTTTGCTATTACAATCCTGAGACAATTTAGGGAATGGAAACACTGACTCTCCAGTAAAGAAAAAGTTCTGGGCACAGCAGTCAGTAAAGGTCATGCTTAGAGAGAGTCTTATAAAATCAATCATCATGATTGGTTTCCTTGAAAAAAGGTGCAACAATAAACAGTGCTTCCTAATGCCAGCTTCTGGGGCAATATTCACCTTATTTATTGAATGGCACTCATATATCAACAAACATATTGAGATTTTAGAGATACCGATGATTCATTTGTGTTTTTCAAGATTTTTAAAAAGATGAGAGGAAAAAGTCAGTTTTACTTTTATTTTCTCTTGCAATTTGTTTTTGATAAAAGTGAATTTGTCACTCAGCAGAAATAAAGGGGAATTATCTGTATGACTAACACAACTTAGCTGACGTAATAATTTAACTTTAAGTGAAAAGAGGTGACCAACTGTTACCCTCTGAATGGTTGCATTGTTTGTCATTTCTCTGCAGATTAGTCAGTGAAAAAAAAAACTGCTTCTTGCTTCATTTTCCACAATGATTTGTTATCATTCTATTATTGGAGTCGATCGGAAATAACACAAGTTATAATCAACAACCACTTCATGTCTGCAATGAGTAACGTTTTCACATTCAGAAACATGTCATCGATATGTGAAAACTCATCAGCAGTGTCATCACTTCTAAAAGTAAATTTAACATGTAATAATAAAATTAATTTATTGAGTGGCGAGTGACAAATGACTACAAAAATATGCAAGCAGATAATACTAAATTCTTTATTTGTTTTCCACAAAATAGAAAAAGGGGCCATAATTGGTTTGGTTTCTTTGTTTAAATGTATAAGTTTGGTTTGGTTTGGTGGGTTTTATGGCATATCAAACTTTGTAGGTTATTTAACGCCAAATCCATTTTTATGTAAATAATCTGTTCTATTTAAAACAATTCAGTTTAGCATAAGTACACGGTTAAAATGTCAAAAACACTTCTATTTCAAACTATTCAAGCAGTTATATATATAACAATTCAGTTAAGTATAAATACAGTTTTAATGTCGAAAAACAGTTCTATTTCAAATAATTCAGTTAAGCATAAGCAAGCAGTTTAAATGTAAGTACGGTTTAATAGACAAAAACATTTCTATTTCAAGCTATTCAGTTTACTCAAACAATTCAGTTTAGCATAAGTATGCTGTTAGTTCTATTTAACCCATAGATAAGGCCCTATCAGGTGCTACCACTCCGGACCAGAGTGGACCAGGGAGCAATGGCAATGAAGGGGTACTCCGCATTCCCCAAAGTTCCAGCACCGCTGGAACCTCACCATCAGATTGTTTAGTGTCATATCCAGGACACTCGTTAGGGGGGGTCTTACCGAGAAGCAGTCAGTGGGCAATTTAATGGCATATCAATCTTTACTGGTTATTTTATGCCAAAGCCATCTGTGTAGAAAAACAGTAATGGTATAATTTAACCTAAAACTGGGGTGGAAAAGAGGGTGCACCTTTTGCAGCATATTAGTCTGAAAGTGAATATGATTGTGCAACTGGAGTTCAAACTTATATGGTATCAAGTATTCCGATCTAATACCAATAATTTATGCACAATTATCTTATTTACCCAACCCCTCCGTTTGGGCAGGATATGACACAAGGTCAATTTTTAAGCGGAGTTTAACAGGTTTGAATTCAAGGCTGAAGAACCTAATCTGTCCTACTATTTACCCATAGCTGGAGGGAGAATAATTGGATTCATACCTTTCCCAAGGGTATTAGTGCTATGTAAAATGCAATCAGTCTCGTCCAGGATTTGAACTCGTATCGTCGTGTCCAATTCCTACGACGATAACCATTACACCACGGGCACCTCCAATTTTATGCACAATTATAAAGTTTTAAGTAGTTATTTCCATTATTTGTTTTCACAGTTATATTTGGTATCAAGTATTCCTATCTAATCACGTGGCTAACGAAGGCATGGAAAGCTATCAATAGGCTATCGATCATATGGAAATCAAACCTAACCGATAAAATGAAACGCAGTTTCTTTCAGGCAGCGGTCGTATCGATACTGCTGTATGGATGCACTACATGGACGTTAACAAAACGGCTGGAGAAGAAACTAGACGGCAATTACACAAGAATGTTGCGAGCAATATTGAACAAGTCCTGGCGGCAACACCCCACAAGACACCAACTATACGGCCCCCTGCCTCCTATCACGAAAACTATCCAAGTTAGACGAACCAGACATGCAGGACACTGCTGGAGAAGCAGGCACGAGCTCATAAGTGATGTACTCCTATGTACCCCCACATATGGCCGGGCAAAAGCAGGACAACCAGTTCGAACATGTATTCAGCAGCTATGTGAGGATACGGGATGTAGCCCTGAAGACCTGCCAGAGGCGATGAACGATAGGGAAAAGTGGCGAGAGAGGGTCAGGGATATCCGTGCTAGCGGCATGACATGATGATGATGATGATTCCTGTCTAATACTTATAATTCATACTTATTTACATAGTTTCTAGTACCGGCTCATTTGTCTAGTGGATAGAGTGTTCGCCAATGGTCCGGGAGACCTGGGTTCAATCCTAGGTCGCTTCATACCAAAGACTTTTAAAACGGTACCTGATACCTCCTTGCTCAACGCTCAGCAATATAAGGTACGTATCGAGGGTAAAGTGGAGCAATCGAGGGAAAGGAGTAGCGCCCTCCCCTCGTTATAGTAGCTATTGAAAAGGGAGCATTCTAGTCGCCCTCGACTATGGTCACCACCTTATCCCTATCTAAATAATAATTTATTTGCACAGTTATATGGTATTAAGTATTCCCATCTAATACTAATAATTTACAACTATTTCAAGCAATTATATGGTTTCAAGTAATTAACAATAAACCTTTGTAAACAATTATAGCTTCAAGTCAGAATTTTTAATACAAATAATTTTCACACAGTTATATGGTATCAAGTATTCTTATTTAATACCAATAATTTATGCCAATGGTCCGGGAGACAGGGTTCAATCCCAGATCGCCTCATACCAAAGACTTTAAAAATGGTACTTGATACCTTCTTGCTTAACACTCAGCAATATAAGGTACGTATCAAGGGTAAAGTGGAGCAATCCAGGGAAAGGAGTAGCACCCTCCCCTACACCTTGGTGTAGTAGCTATTGAAAAGGGAATATGGTTTTAAGTAACTATTTCCAGTATTTGTCTTCACAGTTATATGTGGTATCAAGTATTAATTAGGAGGTGCCCGTGGTGTAGTCGTTATCGTCGTAGGAAATGGACACGGCGACACGAGTTCAAATCCTGGACGAGACTAATTGCATTTCACATAGCACTAATACCCTTGGGGAAGGTATGAATCCAATTATTCTCCCTCCAGCTATGGGTAAATAGTAGGACAGACTAGGTTCTTCAGCCTTGGTGAGGCAACTAGTCTAGGAGAAGGAAAACTCTGAATTCAAACCTGTCAAACTCCGGTTAAAAATTGACCTTGTGTCGTATCCTGCCCGAGCGGAGGGGTTGGTAAATAGAATCAAGTATTAATTAATAGTTTTAAGACTATTTCACCCTGATAGGTACAAATACTACAGATCAGAATAGACCAGGAAGTAATGACAATGAAGGAGTACTCAATGCTCTTAAAAGACGAAGAACTTTGTAAATTCAAAAAAGATTGGTGAAGCAAAGGTTATAAGATGATAGAATGGAGTTGATCGTAGTAATAAATTTATAAGAATGTTAATGCAGCAAGAAAATAAGAAAAAGGTAATAAAAAGAGTGATGTAAGGTTTGCAATGTTAACTTGACCAGCCTAATGCAAATGAATTGATTGGCAATGTCTTTGTGGTAGTATTAAAAAAATAATAAAATAAAACAAATGTTGGAAAATGTGACATTAAATGGTAATACTGAGAATAAACTAGTAAACCCACAAATCATTGTTATCAAGTCCTGAATCAATAAAGATTACCCAGTCCAGTCCAACATTAAAAGCAAGAAGACGCTCCTTCCTTACACCCAACATTAAATTAAATGGCCCATATGAACCAGGCTTTCCTATAGTGATTAGAAGATTTATTTTACTCAGAATGCAACATCAGAATTTCAAACAGAAAATTCACAGCTTTTACCAAAAATAACCATCCCAACGAGTGTCCTAGGTGTAACATGAAACAATCTGATGGCGAGGCTCCTGTCCTGGCACTTTGGGGAATATGAAGTATGTTGCGGAGCCGATAAGCATGTCGACCCCACAAATGAATTAAGTTTTAATGCGTTTTAGTAAGTGACAGCCAAAGACAATGAAAAAACAAAGGCGAGGTAACAAATATAACAAATGACAATTTATTGTCAGATCTACAAACGTGTGTTAAGTCCGTAATGGTCGAATATGGTCTTCAGCTAGAATGGTAACGATGATAGCTGGTATAGTTGAGACGTAGATGAGCGCATCTTGATGTTAGTCGCGGGTAGCTGGCGTAGGTTGAGTCGTAGAATGCAGCTGGATGGTCGTAGTTGAAAGCTGAGGTCGGACGAGTCGTAGAATACAGCTGGATGATCGAAGTTGAAAGCTGAGGTCGGACGAGTCGAAGAATGCAGCTGGATGATCGAAGCTGGAAGCTGAGGTCGGACGAGTCGAAGAATGCAGCTGGATGATCATCGTAGGAAGCTGGTGTCGGTCGTAGTTGGTAGATCGATATTCCCGGTTATGACGGTATGTTGAGTTAACCGAGGGTGTGTCGATCCGGTTGCTGGCTCGTACAGTGGGTCGTACGTGAGCCAGGTGTTGCATGTGGTAGAACAGTCCATAATAGCGAGTCGTTACGTGGACTGCGTGGTACCTTGCAGGAGCGTCGAAGTCGAGTTCGCTTATGGTAACTTGGTCGTGTAGTGTCGGGCTAGCTAGTGACTAAGACTGAGCCGTGTCTTAGTGAGACCGTGGTTAAGGTTTGCCAGGCCTTAGTATAGATGAGAGCGAGCGAACGAGTTGAGAGAAGCCAGGGCTTTGTCGTGCCCCTAGCTGTGCGGACGTAACGAGACGAAGGTGGAGGCTTTGCCGTATCAAAGCCATACGGACGATGGCTATGGCTGGGTCGCGCCAAAAGCCGTGCGGACGTATCGGACGGGAGCGAAAGCTTTGCCGTGTCAACGCCGTGCGGACGATATCGGACGCTAGCTAAGGCTTTGTCGTGCCGAAGCAGTACGGACGGTTGGACGATAGCGAAGGCTTTGCCGTGTCAAAGCCGTACGGACATATCGGACGGGAACTAAGGCTGAGCCGCGCCGAAGCTCTGCACAAACGAGCGGACAGGCCAGGAGGCCGAGCCTAAGATGGGTGTTATCTTAGCACTGCGCAGATAGTGAAGCGGATAGCTAAAGGCTGAGCCGTGCCATTAGCGCTGCGCAGCTTATCGGACAAGCGGAACCGAGCGAGGGTTAAGACCGGCTGGTCTTAGAATACGTCTTCGTGTTTGCCTCCGGGCCGTCTATTTCGGCGAGCCAATTAAGGCTGCCAGAGATGCTCCGACCCGCAGAAGGTGACTTCTTATGGCCCTTAAAAGGACCGTTTGTGCATAAATATGGGATGTCAAAGGCGAATGCACCACGTGACGTAGGATTCGAGCCTTTTGGAGACCGCTAAGAGCGGCTCCTGAGAGCATCCGAAGATAATATTTGTCGCTGCCTCCCACCAGACAGGACTTGACACAAGGTCAAAAGCCCGAAGGCCGATTAAAGTGGGGATAAGGGGGAGGGAAGGTCGGAAACGAGTCGAGACTCGAGCCCTGCTGGTCTGTGCTGCTCATCGGCTCACTTGGTGCAATGTGAGCCTGGTGAGGCAAGCAGTTTCACGAACCCAAATGTGGGTCCGGGCACGTGTGCCGGGTTATGGCTTGAACTAGACACCAAGGTCTAGTGCCATACATAGGTTCCTGAGAGCATCCGAAGCCGTCGCTGGAGCCTTTGTTATATCAAAGTAGGGCAACGCCACGCTGTGGAGTTTGTGTAAATAGTTATAAAAATGGGCGTAAAGATAAATCACTTCTTTAGCGTAGCGTCGGCTATCGAAGATGATTTATTCCATTTTTATAGTGTTGTTTGTGACAGAAATGTTCTGTTAATATTGTTAATTTCAAATTTATCCCTTTTTTTTTAAATCTGAGATGAGAGGTTAAGGTCGTAAAATGGGGATTCGTCACTTCCGTTCATAACCGGATGTTATTTTACTAGGGCGAACGAGTAGTCGGATGTGTATGTTAGTGGACAGGTTACGATAAGTACTCCTTCATAGCTATTACTCCCAGATCCACGTTGACTCAAAGTGGTAGCATCTAATAGGGTCTTATCTAAGGATAAAATAGAATTGTTTGACATTTAAACTGAATGCAAACAAATGACTTATGCTAAATTGCCTTGTTAGAAATAGAACTGTTTGAAAATTTAACTGTGTTTAAGCAAACAACTGTTTAATTGAATTATTACTGATACATAGAAATACTTGGAAACATTTAAGTGCATGTAAATAAATGATTAATAGTAAATAGAAATATTTGTGTTAGATAGAAATACTTGACCCCATGTAACTGGGTATAAAAGCTTTGGCTCGTTTAAAAATGTATCAAGAAAATGACTTTACAAATCATTTGATATATACAAAAACAGGATTTGACATTAAATAACCAACCATGGTTCATATGTACTTGTCTTTAATTGGAATCATTTTGAGATGAGGCTTCTTAATCTGAGAATTAATTTTTATTTATTGCGGACTTTTTGTCCTCATCTTGGTAGGTTTTTTTTTAGATCACCTGAAGAAGGCCAGAGGTGAAATTTTGCCGAAACGTAGTGAAAGAAGAAACAACACAAAAAAAACTCTCAGACGTGGTTCATATGCCATAAAACCCAACTACCACTCCAACTAAAATTAATCTAGCAATAAAATAATTTTTAAAAAATAAATAAAATTAGTAAAATTATAAAAACAAAAATAAAGAATTACAATCGCTGAAGGGATTTTGGTCAGCTGACTTCTTGTTTCTAAATTTCCAATCAAGGACTATGCTCTCCTTTTTTTTTTTTTTTTTTTTTTCTTTTTGCTTCTTTCTTTTTGCTTCTTTCTCTTTTCGGCTGCTATTTTGCCCAAGGAAGGATATTTTTCTCAGCTACTCTTCGAACCTGGGGATATCAAAGATGTTCTCCAACTCAGAGACATGTAGGGGAAGTCCTTGTTGCGTAATGGCTAACATGCTGGACTGAGACATTGTAGTGAGTTTGAACTCTAGTCGCACGCTTATGTTCACTCTTTGAAAAAAATATGAACCTCCCAAGAAGTAGCAAAATATAATTTAAAATGCTTGAAAAATATCATTTGGAATATGATTGGTCTTGTTACACAGTTGTAAAATAGTGCCTTGATCTGCAATGAACCCAGCGGATATTGTCGACAGATACATCAAGCTGTAGGAAATGGACACGGCGTAGGAAATGGACACGGCGACACGAGTTCAAATCCTGGACAAGACTGATTGCATTTCACATAGCACTAATACCCTTGGGGAAGGTATGAATCTAATTATTCTCCCTCCAGCTATGGGTAAATAGTAGGGCAGACTGATTTCTTCAGCCTTGGTGAGGCAACTAGTGTAAGAGAAGGAAAACTGAATTCAAACCTGTTCAACTCCGCTTAAAGATTGACCTTGTATCATATCCTTGCCCGAGCGGAGGGGTTGGGTAAATATGGATACATCAGGCTGTAGATAAAATTAACAAAGTGACTACCTGAAAACAAGCAATGTGTGTATGTAAATCATAGTCAATGAAAAACAAGCATTGTGTGGGTGAAGAGGTGTAACCGTGCGAGTGGTGTGGAAGTTTCTAGGTCTGGCTGAAGTCAGTTCCAGCTGGCTGTTCTGACTTCCGACAGCTCCTTTGTGTGTACAAACTCTCGCCGACCGCTTGCTAACTCTACACAAGCGTCACCGTCGAAGAATAAAAATGTAAGATTATATTTTTATTTGTACGTGTTCCTCGTAGTTTGTCAAGGTTTAGCGGTAATATATTACACATTGATAAACAACAGTTTATTTTGTTGTATTTCAAAAAACTATTGTATAAAAAGTTAATATCGTATATAGTAGTAGTATAAACGACTTTTCAAGACCAATTTTTCACCTCAAAAACTAGGGATTATTCATTAGATGAGGTATGTTTTTGCAACGTTGAAGTTTGCCTTGTTTCTCGGCCTAACCTGGCTGTAGCTTCAATACAAAATGTCTTCACGTAGCCTATACTAGACATGGACAACTTTTTTTTTCATGAAACGGGCTGCATGAGACATAGTTTATCATCTGGCTGATTGCACTACTAAAAAATTTCTAGGTAATTTTTAATTAAAAGTACCGCAACTATTTTTACTACAGAAGACTGTACACATTAACATATCGTAGTCGACCGACTACTCATAATCCAAGCAAAAACAAAACAAAAAAACCCGTTCCTAAAAATGATGAGTCACTGATGTCGTCAGCCAAGAGTATTTAGGAACGATTCGTTAAGGGACTAAATCGCTCCGCACAGAACGTTTTTTTAAATATTAAATTCGGCCTATCTTTCTAAGGACAGTCCTCAACTAATGGACAAAATAGGTAGTATTGAAAAACACATGGTCGAATTAGAATGAAGTTTCTCACTATAATATTGTAATAATAAGCAAGGTCATCCAACATAGACCACATAGCGTAGTCGCACACAGTAGCTTTAAAAACAGCGGTATCAAACCGGATCAAATCAGGCTGGACGCCAGCTGAGGATGCGAAAGAAACCAGATTCTTCCCTGGTCATTCAACGACTGAAGCCTAATCAGCAGCAGCTGCCCACGAGTACTGCTCAAGGCTTCCCCTAATGCAGACGTCCTGATTCCAGTCGCAGACGACGCAGGAAGATTGCCAGCCTCTCAGCTTAAAAGCCCTTTTCAGGGCTACTCAGAAAGTCTATCCAAACACCTCCTGAGACGGCACAATGCAGCAGACACAACTACCAGCCTCTCAATCTAACAGGACTTTTCAGGCCTAATTCAGCAGCTACCAGCCCTGCACCGGCGACCTTCCTGCAGCAGTGATTACCAGTTCTGCACCAGCAGCTGCCGGTCCTGCACCAGCGACTGCCTTCCTGCACCAGCTATCACCTTCCTGCACCAGCAGACACCAGTGACTACCAGTCCTAAACCAGCGACCGCCTTCCTGCACCAGCGGTCACCTTCCTGCACCAGCAGATACCAGCAGGTACCAGTTCTGCACCAGCAACTACCAGTCCTGAACTAGCGACCTCCTTCCTGCACCAGCAGATATTCCTCGTGGTGTAATGGTTAAAGCGATGGACTGCGGAATTTTAGTACACGAGTTCGTACTCCAGTCGCGCTATTACGTTCACTTTCGGGCAAATACCCTTGGGAAAGGTATGAACCCCCTTATCCTCCCAGCTATGGGTTAAATAGAACCACGACAGTTCTTCTAGGAGAATGGCTTTGGCATTAAATAACCTACAAAGGTTGATATGCTATAAAACAAAGAAACCAAACCAAACTTATATTTCCAAAGTTTGCGGGGACCGATATATTTATCTGGCCTCTGCAACAAGCATCTGCCTCAGAAATAGGAAAAAGTTTATTTTTTCCTCTTCGGTAAAAATATATTTTCCTTGAAAAAATAGTCTTAGACAGGCCATTCGAAAAGAACCGGGAGCAACAATTTGTTCATGACTGGCCTATACCTTGTTAGGTCAGTCTACTCGAATTCGAAAAGAAAAAAATTTAAAATCCGACTGTCCTATCTACAAATACAACACCAATTTTTTCAAAAACAACGCAGACATGGGTTTTTTTTGTAGAAAACCAGATTGAAATAATTATACATTTATATACAAATGAAGATATGTAATTTACAATTTTTTTGCTTTGTTGTGTTGTGGTCGTATTAAACCACAAGTTTAAAAGTTCATTGATCTTGTCGTTAAGTATTATTAGTCAATATAATGAGTATATATATATATATATGCGTGTATGTGTGTGTGTGTGTGTGTGTGTGTGAAGCATATATTACCTGAGAGTATATTTGGCTGTTGATGGAATGTGCGCGCGTGTGTGTGAACGGAGATATGTGAAAGCTGATTGAGTTGATTCCAAACGAAAGTTGATAGACAGAAAGTTGGTAAGACTGACTTTCGCTACGTCCATGAATACTTGGGAGGAAGGTGAGGGTATCGCAGCTGACCGGTATGTTGTCTTGGTAACGAGATAGAAATTCAATCAGTGTTCACATGTCCGGTAGCTGGCCGTGTGTGTCCTTTGCCGCCGAAAACGTCTATAAATAAATCTCCTGATCACATGACCTGCTCCTTAGTTCTGCACAAGAAACGCATCAGAGGCAGGTTCCATGCGCGGACGTAAGCGAAAGTGTCACATGTAAATATCCTGTCCAATCAGATTTCAGAAACTATTTATCTAATTTTGGATCCTATTTTTTACTGGTTTATACAAAAGGTTTTCTTTTAGTGATTCTTATCCGTTTTATGTGGGGGCGTTTCTTACTTATGGGTTGTAAAAATATAGGATTTTATATCCTATAACCTAAACAAAGGTAATTTGTTAAGATAAAGTTTTTACTTAACATTAATTATTATATCGTCAATGCTGTTGTGTATTAGTAGTCGGGTTTTAGTTTGGACTAGTATGTTTGGAATATCCGAATAAACACGGTAAGCTACACCAAGGTCTAAACTACATTTTTTATTTACGGTATTGCATTGATTTTGCTCGTATTTCAGTAGTTTTGAAAGTATAAGTGTTTGAATGTTTTCTCTTTGTGCCGTTAGAGGTTGAAAAATATTTTTGTAGATTGGTATAAACAAAAGTTAAGGGTCTTTCGCTACACGCAATCAGAGGCAGATCTACGTTGAAACTAATGGTGTTTTATTTTCAGGGCCCCTTAATCTCGGGGTGGAGAGCAGAAGTTATTTTACTCCACATTGTTTAAAAGGTTTGTTGGGTCTACTGTTTATGAAAGGGCGTTTCGAAAATAATAATATTGTCTAATTCAATCTAACATGAAAGTTAAAATAAAATTAATGATACGAACCCTCCCATCACAGTTCAATCTTCAAGAACTCCCCCCACATACACACACACTAATGTCCACTAGGTCGATGGTGACCAGAAGGCTCCCTTTTCAATAGCTACTACACTGAGGTGTAGGGAAGGGCGCTTCTCCTTTCCCTGGATTGCTCCACTTAACCCTTGATACGTACCTTATATCGCTGAGTCTTTGGCGAACACTCAACCCACTAGACCAATGAGCCGGATAAAAATACCTTTCTGAGGCTAAAAATTAGGGGTCGTTCATTACATTAAGATGTTCATTACTAGAATATGTATGGTCGGAATTTTTTCCTATTTTTATTTATATTAAGTCTAGTTATCCATTTCTAAGCTTGAAAGAAAATCAACTATCTTATATAAAATTCGACAACGACGCTGCCAACTTTAGCTTTAAGGAAAAAGAAAAAGATCTTCGGGTAAAAAATAGTCAACCAATTTCCCTAACTAGACAAAATATTTGATCAGTAATCTGACTCAAAGAAAAAACCCGTCGATGACAAATTACCCTCAAATGAGAAAGTCCACCTGTTTATGAGTCAGCCATATTGATATTACTGTTAATATTAGTGTTAATGATTTTCCCTTTTCCATAATGCACTTGTACAACATATGGCTTCTTGTATTTGTGTAAGCAATTTGACAATTAACGTATACTTCATAAGAAAAGTAAATTACTTTAATCTGATTCTTATCACCTGAGAGATAAGTTTCATTTTTGCTCCGTTGTTGAATAAAACATGAGAAAAAAGATTAACGATCTTAAATGTTCATAAAATTTTGAAAATTGCTACATTATCTTGAATTTCCAGAAGTTGTCACTTATTTTTGAGTGCATTAAAATATCGATTATCATAGAATATTTTGGCAATGTTTCACTGATTTTAAATTAGTGTCATATTGAGATTGATTAAAAAAATAAAAACAAATAGAACTAAAAAAAAATATAATGTAAGAGTTTCTTTTATAGGCACGAGTTGATCGATAAAACTGTTGCCTAACGCAGAGTGTATTAAGTGAATTTTGATCTGAACTTTTCACTTTATAGTGTTTGATCTAGATGATTAATAAGTGCAATGACAATGAAGGAGTTTATATTTAAAATCAAATAGCTGTTACGTAAAATAAATCCTTTTTTCATCATTAGATCCCATCTTACTGCTGTAACCTTAGACACACATACATATACATACACACGTACATACATGCATGCACACACGCATAGATACATATATAAAGCATGGGGTCATTCATTACCCCAGATATGTTTTTGAAATTCCAAACCTTTCTTTCTAGGCCTAACCTTGCCGTAACTGTGATCCAAAGTGTGTCTGCATTGTCTATAGCAGGCATAGGCAACTTTTTTCGAGAGACGGACCGCATGAGATATGGTTTATCCTCATCATCTATCTATCTATCTATCTATCTATCTATCTATCTATATATATATATATATATATGTGTGTGTGTGTGTGTGTGTATATATATATATAATTGGTTAGTGTACTGAGTCATAGTTCTTTCCACCCGTTCTGTACGGCGCAGAAACTTGGACGATATACACCGGATGTCCTAAGACTTCACATCGTTACTTGCGCAAAATACTAAATGTCAAGTGGTGGCAGCATGTTCGAAATAAATTCACCTTGGAGAAATCTCAACTCCCTGGCATGTACGGTATACTCACCCAACGCAAGAAAAGATGTGCTGGCCACTTGAAGAGACTTAAAGACAGTTGAGTGCCAAAACAGATTCTATATTCTCAACTTAGAGAAGGGTCAAGCAAAACTCAGGCATAAGGACATCATCTTAGGGGTCATGAACACCCCTTTAGACAATTGGCAATACCTATTTAAAAATTGAAAAAAATAGGAAAAAATCAGCAGAACGTCGTCATCGAATACGATGAACCAGTTGGTAATGCACACACACACACACACACAGATATATATATATATATATATATATATATATATATATATATATATACTTTACATGACTGAGTTTCAGCCACATTGGACTGCATGAGCCTCATTTGTCCCTCCGATGACCATATTGCCCAATGTGCATGAAACTAAGACATCGACGGTATTTAACATCGTTAAACCTAAACATTACAGATTTTAAGTCGACTCTGCTTAATGAGAGCATCGAGCACTTTAAAAAAGTCAAACACATTGCCAAAAACATTTATACTAATATATATATATATATATATGTGTGTGTGTGTGTGTGTGTGTTATGATCAATAATATTGATGTTACTAATATATACATACATATATATATATATATATATATATATATATATATATATATATATATGTATATAATTAATGATACAAATTTTACTTGAGACGGAGAATATACCAACAATATTCTCCGCCGAAATAAATTTATTATGACGGCTTAACCGAGTTTGAGTCTCCATTTAATTGTACTATATATATATATATATATATATAGATAGATAGATAGATATACGTGGTGCATTCAATAGGTTTCCAGACTTTTTTGTACAGGCATTTAAAATTGTCGTAGACTCTTGAGAATTCAGTACGTTATTGCTATACATCTTATGAGATGACTGACCAATTTTTATGTGTTCACGTTCAAATGAACAGCTACAGCAGCAATTGCAATACACCCTACTAAAGCCTGATTGTCACAGCTGGTGAATTTCAAAAATGCAATCTGGACGTGAGGACACGTTAGAAGAACGATATACAATAAAATTCTGATTTAAACTTGGAAAAAATGCCAGAGAAACTTATGGAATGCTTCAGACTGCTTTTGGAGCATCTTGTATGAATCGAGCATCTGTCTTTGAGCGGCATAAGAGATTCAAGGAAGGCAGGGAGTCTGTGAGGGATGATGAGAGGTGTGGGAGGGGTAAGGACGTCAATACACCAGAGTTGATTGGCCAAAGGGTTAGGGTTAGGGCTACTATGTTGATGTTTTAAGGGAGTTCAGGAAGAGATTCCTAGGGAAGAGGCCAGCACTCTTCAAATCGGCTCAGTAGAATTTCCACGAGGACAATGCACTAGTCCACAACTCCATCCTTGTCACAAACTATTTGAACAAGATGGGCATCAAGACAGAACCTCACCCTTCCTATAGTCCAGTCTATTGACTTTTGTTTATTCCCTAAGCTCAAGGAAAAACTTAGAGGCTGTCGTTATGAGACAATTGAAGAGATGAAAGAGGCTGTGACGAAGGTCATTGACACGCTCACACAAAAGGACTTGCATGGGGCCTTCCCAAAGTTGTTAGAACGGTACAACAAGTGCATTGCAACCGGAGGAGATTACTTCAAAGGGGACTAGAGTTTCATGTGTGTACTATCAAAAAAAGTACCCATGCGAAAAAAGTCTGGAAAATTATTTGATGATCTTCATATATGTGTGATATTGAAATATATAAATGCGTGCGTGTGTGTGTATGTGTATGTGACTATGTGCGCGCGCGAGCGTGTGTGTGTGATTGAATAATATTGAAATATATATATGTGTGTGTGTGTGTGTGAGAGAGAGAGAGAGAGAGAGTATAATATTCAAATACATATATACGTGTGTGATATTGAAATATATAAATGCGCGCGTGCGTGTTTGTGTGCGTGAGCATTCACGTCTGTGTGAGAGTGTGTGTGTGTCTATGATTATGTAATACTGAAATATATATATGTGTGTGTGAGAGAGAGAGAGAGAGAGAGGGAGAGAGTATAATATTTAAACATATATATGTGTGTGTGTGATATTGATATATATAAATGCGTGGGTGTGTATGTGCGTGTGTGTGCGTGTATGCACGCGTGCGCGTGTGTGTATGCGCGCGCGTGTGTATGTGTGTCTATGATTGTATAATATTGAAATACATATGTGTGTGTGAGAGAGAGAGTATAATATTCAAATATATGTATATGTGTGATATTTAAATATATAAATGCGTGTGTGTGCGCGCGCGCGCGTGTATGTGTGTATTATTCAAATTATGAACTTTTAAAATCTGTTACTTGAAGTTTCACGTGGCTCACACAATCATCAGACAGAAATATTTTCATTATTGTATCGAACATTTTTATACACTTTTCTTATTTGCATTTCTCTTATTATTATCATACCAGTGTTAGCTGGTGGTCTTTCATTGGAGTCTGAGTGACAGCAAGTCTCCTCAGGTCTCCAAGACTCTTCTGAGAATTCTAGCCGATCTTAACAATGCCGTAGTCTGGATAGTCTCCATTTGTCTTCCGATTTTCAACTCTTCGGGTCATTTTACCAATCCTTTGGGGACCGTTCCAAGTGCACCAATCACAACTGATATCACCGTCACCCAAATGTTCAATGACTTTTTCAGTTCTCTGGCAAGGCCCAAGTACTTCTCTTTTCTTTTTTCTTTTTTTTTTTTTTTTTTTTTTTGATTTTCACTCTGCAGTTCTCTGGGTCGGCAAAGTCTATTATACAGCAAATTCTAAGTGTTTGGTCTTCCGTCTGGATTAGATGATCCGTTTCTATCTCATACTCCAAAGAATTTCATGCGTTTCATTCTCTTGGACGGATTCCAAGACGTGTTCTCTCGTCAGTTAATTAAAATCTTAAATCATTGAATCACTGAATTAACGCTTCATTGCTGGAAAGTTATAAATAAAACAGAGGATTATATGAAGCGGCTGTATATTGATCTGGTATTTTAACGATGTGGCGGAAAACCAACTGAGTCTGGTGGTATTGTAAAATACTGCTGTGGCACTCAAGATTAATGGTAATAATGCTTTGGCTCCAAAACCATGCCCGACCCCCGGGTCATCATTTAATGAAGATTTTGTGGGTTGCTCATGGTTTGTTTGTTTTTTGCATCAACATGTGTTGATAAAATTATCATATATACTCTCTCTCTCTCTCTCTCTCTCTCTCACACACACACACACATATATATTTATATACACATACACAAATATATATGCATACAAACACATACAATGTGTATTATAGGATATAAAAGTCCTATATTTTACGACAATAGGTGAAGAACAAATAGGTAAGAAACGCCTACACGTAAAGCGTATCAGAATCACTTAAACGAAAACTTTTGTACAAATCTGTAAAAAAAAAAAATATGATGCCAAATTATATAAATGGTTTCTGGAATCTGATTGGACAGTACAGTTACGTGTGATGTTTTCGCTTACGTCCGCGCAATTGAACTCCAAATAAAGGTGCTACTGGAGTGATTTTCCGCGCAGAACTAAAGGCTTTCGTTTGGAGCTGGTCACGTGATCGAGAGGTTTATTAACTGACGTTTTCGGTGGCAACGGATACACACGGCCAGCGACCGGACATACGAACACTAGACAAAAACCCTTTCTAGTAACCACAATAAACACACGAGTAGCTACATAGACATGCATACACCGACCGAATTTCCATCTTGTTACCATGACAACATACCAGTCATCTGCTTTCTCCCCCCTCCCTTCCACCCAAATAGACGTGGCGAAAGTAAGTCTTACCATCTTTCTGTCTATTGACTTTCCTTTGGAACCCACTCAATCAGATTTCACATAGTTCCATACACACACACACACACACATCTACTCAGCAGTCAAACATACACCGATAATATACGCTTCACACAGACATACGCACATACACATTATATTGACTAATACTATATCTAAATAAGAACACTGACGAACTTTTGAACTTGTGGTTTAATACGACCACAACACAAGGCAAAAAATTACTTCGAAAATTACAAATGTTCATACGTATATAAATGTATAATTATTTCAATCTGGTTTTCCCCTTGTCAACAAAAACAATTACTTCGTGTTTTCTTAAATTAGTGTTGTATTTGTGGACAGGACAGTCGGATTTTAATATTTTTTTCTTTTATAATCTGAGTAGACTAATTCCATAGTGCCTATATATTGAATAAATGCAGAAATTTCCATTTCTGTCTTTTTTTTTCACAACAACCTGCAAGCGAAATTACTATTTGTCGACTTTACCAAGGCCTTCGATTCCATTCACAGAGGAAAGATGGAACAAATCCTACTAGCATACGGCCTACCTAAAGAAACCGTAGCAGCAATAACGATTCTCTATAGAAACACCAAAGTAAAAGTACGATCACCAGATGGAGACACAGAATACTTCGACATTGTAGCAGGAGTACTACAAGGGGACACGCTAGCTCCATGCCACTGTATCATTTGTCTAGACTACGTACTTAGAACATCGATTGACAAAATCAGAGAGAACGGCTTCGAGCTGACAAAGAAAAGAAGCAGAAGGTAGCCCGCAAAAACAATTACCGACGCCGACTACGCCGATGACAGAGCGATACTGGCAAATACACCCGACCAAGCCGAAACACTACTGCATAGTTTGGAACGAGCAGCCGCAGGCATAGGCCTCTATATCAATGCACACAAAACGGAATATATATGTTATAATCAAACGTCACAGCCTCTTTCATCTCCTTAATTGTCTCATAAAGACAGCCTCTGAGATTAGGGAATAACCAAAAGTCACAGGGATCAAGGCCTGGTCTATAGGGAAGGTGGGCAACTGTGTTGATGCCCATCTTGGTCAAATAGTCTGTGACAAGGATGGAGTTGTGGACTGGTGCATTGTCCTCGTGGAAATGCCACTGACCCGATTTGAAGAGTGCTGGCCTCTTCCGAAGGAATCTCTTCTTGAACTCCCTTAAAACCTCAACATAGTAACCCTAACCCTAACCCTTTGGCCAATCAACTCTGGTGTATTGGCTTCCTTACTCCTCCCATCATCCCTCACAGACTGCCTGCCTTCCTTGAATCTCTTATGCCACTCAAAAACTGATGCTCGATTCATGCAAGATGGTCCAAAAGCAGTCTGAAGCATTCCATACGTTTCTCTGGCATTTTTTCAAAGTTTAAAACAGAATTTTATTGCATATCGTTCTTCTAAAGTGTCAGGTTGAATTTTTGAAATTCACCAGCTGTGACAATCAGGCTTTAGTAGGGTGTATTGCAATTGCTGCTGTAGCTGTTCATTTGAACGTGAAATCATAAAAATTGGTCAGTCATCTCATAAGATGTATAGCAATAACATACTGAATTCTCAAGTGTCTACGACAATTTTAAATGCTTATACGAAAAAAGTCTGGGAACTTATCGTATGCTCCTCGTGGGTGTGTCTCCCAGACAAGGTGTTAAAATGTGTTAGTCGTTCTTGGGTATATATGTCCAAATTTGGTGTTTAAGGTGTTAACAATGTGTGAGACGCTTTGGGGGAGATATGTCTAAATCCGATGTTTTTAATTCGTAGTTCGTTAGGTCCATTTTGATACTTTTTTATATTTTGGCTGTTATGTTAACCGAGACGGCTGCTACTAGTGTAATGTTAGACAGCGCACTGCTTATTGCGGACGCGTGGGTCTTTCGCCAGCAAGCAGCAAGGAAAATTTATTTGTCACTTCGCTGGTCATAGCTGAAAGAGAACGGGTTTCTTTCTTTTGCCTTGAGGGTTCCTTTTTTTACACATGCGTTGCCCCTTTTCCGGTCATGGGCTTCTGGGAGTTTCTGCATTTTTTTTTATATTTGTTTTTAATTTCTTTATTTATTCTCCGTCCCACCACCGGACAAGTACAGCACAAGGCCTTTTTTTTTTTAAAGTGGGTCCGGACGCAGGGCCGCAGCCCACACGCGTCTGGCAAGATCCAAAAATACCTTCGGTCCCGTCAGCACCCCCCAAAGGGGGCGCCCCAGAGGCCAGGAAACAAACAACAAACAACTACTCCATTTTTTTTTTTTTTTAATTTCTAATTTTATTTTTTTCTATCCACGACAAGTTCATACTTTTCCCAAGCGTATGAGTCCAAAAATGATCGAACTCGCTTGCAACGATGTCATTGTCTAGCCTATTGGCTACTACTCAACGGTGACCGCCCTTCCGTGCTCTGTGTCAATAATCGTCAATGACTGGTGCATTTCCTGGTTATGCGTTTATTGTTATTCATTAAACTGTGCTTAGTCTGACGCACAGGACTTACTTTGATTCTTGTACTGGTTGTTAGTAAGTGATAACCTATTTATTTTCTGAACAGGTTTAACTTTCTATTAGAAAGCAACGCTTTCAGTGTCACTTAAAAGTAAGTTGTGACATGTGAGTTGAATTTTGATCTGAGATTTTCACTACGTGATGTTTGATCTATTTGAATAGCTCTGTATTAAGTGCAATGACACCGAAGGAGATTATATTGAAAATTAGATATTTGTTATGTAAATTTTTTTTTCATCATTTATCAAAAGTGGCGTTCTGGCAATGAATGTTCCTAAATTAAGTAAATTAAATTCTTTAATTTTCTGTCCTTTATTGATATTTTTACCTTCCTGTAACTATGGTAATATGATGGAAGAGCAGAATTTATATTTTCTATTAAATTTCAAGTTTAATTTCATGTAAATTAAGTGAAAAATCCACTTGAATATAAATCAAAGTACAAAAAGAGGTGGGTCAGTTTTCTATCGTTATACTTTAATACACTTATGGGAAACAAGAAGATTTGGTTAAGTTGTTTGGTTTGGTTTGGTTTCGTGGGTTGTATGTATTTGGGTTGAGCGTGTCTTACTCCCTTTGTTTTCTTCTTACCCCTTCTAATTCATTAGGGTCTTCATTGTCTATGAAGACTGCAAAAGAATTACTGAAGGAAGAAAGAAAAGAGACTAAGATGCCTATTAAATTTCAACTTTATTTTTGGGTTTCATATGGCTACTCTGTTGCAAGATATCTTTTTAGACTATTTAGAGAACAGTTGCGTCTCCCAAATAAGGCGTTGAAATGCTCTAGTCGTTTTCGGTGGTTGATAACGCCAAAGTTGGGGGTTTTAGTAGTGGGTTATAAGTCCATGTTTTTTCGATAGTGTCGACTCCCCAGCAGCAGACATGGTTAGGTATCAGACTACAAAACCTAATCAGCACAGGTATTCGTTGCTAGCAGCCGCGTGAAAGAAAGTTCGTTCAATGCTACGATGGGGGCTGAAGTGAGGTAGAATTTCTCTTTGGTGCAGGGACGGTCCCTATGTGTCTCTCCTAATTCAGAGACCTCTGGAATTTCTACACTTTTTGAATTCATCTTATTTTATTTATTTCATTTTTCTTTTTTCTAACCCAATAAACTGATCTCCCACTTTAAGTTTAAAGAGATACGTTTTCTCTTGGATACTATGTTTAGATCAGTATTTACTGATTAAAAAATATCGAGATACTATGATCGTCAGGATTAACGGGGAAAAGAAAAGTGTACATACAAATTCAAACCCTCATCATCAAGAGACACTGATAGCATGGACTCTCTTGACTCTTTCTTGTCATCCGTTCTTATTGGTAATCGCTCTTAGTAAGTACTCTAGACGGCATCCAGTGTCTGCAAAGAGCTGGTGAATATAAGTTTTTGCTAGTCAGATAACACTGGTATGTTCATGTGTAGGAGTCCACATGAGAACGTCACTTATGAATTTTTCCTTCCTTCCCAAACAATGCTCAACATATCTTACTTGTCTTACTTGAATTGCTTGAGAGATAGGAGGTAAGTGGCCGTACAGTTACTATTTTGGGTGCTTCTTCCAGGATTTGTCTAAAACCAAAACGCAGCATTCTTGTGTAGTTCCCACCAAGGTTTTTTCTCCAGGAACTGCATTAGAGTCAAAGTGGTGCAACTATATAGTAGTACTGACGTAGCTACAGCCTGGAAAAATTCCCATATTATTTTATCAGAGGGATTAGATTTCTGTATAGTCATTAACCTGTCAATATCAGTCCATGCTTTACTTATGTATATACTGACATCGCTTTCAGTAGATGAGATATTGCTACCAATGTGAACTGATTTACTAATTTCGGAGCCTTGCCATTTAGTGAGGAGATCGTACCATCTTGATTAAAACACATGACCTCTACTTTATTTGAGTTCACATACAGATCAATGCTTCTTGCTGCTTGCTCCAGGCAATGTAGCTGGAATTAGGCTTGAGCAGATGTATTTGCAAGAAACGCTAGGTTGAGTAAAAATGTTGGAATTCTCTCTCTACTGATAGCAGTGCTGGTTCTCTCCGGAACAGCTTAGAGTTTTCAGATAGGAGTATAGAAATATGGCCTGTATTAACAAGCTGGAACAGAATGGAGAAGCAAGTTAGAATTCATAATTGGCATTCTCCTATGGACCCCTTCACATGTTCGTTCTTGTGTTGCCAGACCAGTAAGAACTTATCTACAACAGCTCTCCTCACTAAATGGCAAGGTGTCCTCGTGGTGTAATGGTTAAAGCGATGAACTACGGAATCGTAGTACGCGAGTTCGTACTCCAGTCGCGCTATTACGTTCACTTTCGGGCAAATACCCTTGGGAAAGGTATGAACCCCCTTATTCTCCCTCCAGCTATGGGTAAATAGTAGGACAGACTAGGTTCTTCAGCCTTGGTGAGGCAACTAGTCTAGGAGAAGGAAAACTCTGAATTCAAAACCTGTTAAACTCCGCTTAAAAATTGACCTTGTGTCATATCCTGCCCGAGCGGAGGGGTTGGTAAATAGTATCTACAACAGCTCTGTGCAGACACAGGATGTAGTTTGGAAGACCTGCTGGGAGCGATGGATGATAGAGACTGATGAGGAGAGAGAGTCAGGGAAATCTGTGCTAGTAGGATGATGATGATGATGATGATATAGTAGGTTGTACATTTTTGCTGTTTGAACATGTGGGAGTCCAGACATGTTTGAGTTAGCAAAATATATGGTTAAGTAAAGTGAACATAAAAGAGCGGACTCCAATATATTTCGGAACAACATCTAACAAAAGTGATATGTGATGGTTCATAGGTAGTATATTTTTACCAAGAACAGATTTGGGACACAAAGAAAAGAATTGTATTCTAAAAATAGACCAAACCAGACTGACCGACGCCAACTCCCAATTCAAGAAAACCTTTCGAGTAACTAACATTTTGATGGACAGGAAGTAATAAGAAAGATTTTGAGAAGGAAAAGGAAAAAGAGTTGGAGAATAGGGAAGGGAGGTTTGAGGAAAAAAAACAAGAGAAGTGGTCAGTAGCAGAGACGACAATGTTAAGGGCACACGAACATAAAGGTACGTCTAGGATACTTATCATCAAAGAAACTTAGGACTGATAGACAAATAAGCTTTTAGAATACTATCAAGACTTTAAATTCCAAAAGTCATAACCATATCACATCTTTTGTTACCTGTTGCTGATTAAATGCTTATAAGTTGTTGGTAAAGTTGGCGACTGCAATCAAGGATGACCTGAAGGCTCCCTTTTCAATTGCTACTACACCGAGGTGTCAAGGAGGGCGCTACTCCTTTCCCTGGATTGCTCCACTTTACCCTTGATACGTACCTTATAATGCTGAGTGTTAAGCAAGGAGGTATCAAGTACCATTTTTTAAAAAGTCTTTGGTATGACACGACATGGGATTGAACCCCGGTCTCCCGGACCATTGGCGAACACTCTACTCACTTGACCAATAAATAAAAGACAATTTTGTTGCAACACAAACTTCTTTGTTACTTTTACTGTTTACTTCTTTCATTTCCTTTGTTACCTTCCAATACAAATTCAGTAAGCAAAGCCACCAACAACCTCTACACAACCCAACAAATGTAAAATAATACAAAAAATAGCCAGACAAATTCACCTACCTAGGAAGCAGCGTCTCATCAACCGAAAAGACATCTACACGCAGCTAATGAAGGCATGGACAGCTATCGATAGACTATCGATCATATGGAAATCAGACCTGACCGATAAAATGAAATGCAGTTTCTTCCAGGCAGCGGTCGTATCGATACTGCTGTATGGATGCACTACTTGGACGCTAACTGGAGAAGAAGCTAGACGGCAATTACACAAGAATGCTGCGAGCAATATTGAACAAGTCCTCAAGGCACCAACTATACGGCCACCTACCTCCCATCACGAAAACTATCCAAGTTAGACGAACCAGACATACAGGACACTGCTGGAGAAGCAGGCACGAGCTCATAAGTGATGTACTCCTATGGACACCTACATATGGCCGACCAAAAGCAGGACGACCAGCTCGAACGTACATTCAGCAGCTATGTGAGGATACAGGATGTCGCCCTGAAGACCTACCAGAGGCGATGAACGATAGGGAGAAGTAGCGAGAGAGTGTCAGGGACATGATGATGATCATCATCATTGTAAGAAATGGAATTAGTGATCTGAGTTCAAATCCTTGATGAGGCGTTTTGCATTTCACTTCAAGCTAATGCCAAGCAATATATTCTAAGAGCAGATAAGAAATATTAGTTCTTATCATGGAATAAAACTTAAATAAGTTATCTGCTGGTTACCAATCTGTTACATTGTCAAAACAATAATTCAATAAAATATCATAAAAAGAACATTATTGCTTAACAACAAATTGTAATCTTAAGCAATAAATAATAGATTTCATACTTGTTCAAATACTTATGAACTTTTACACCTGACCAAACCCTATAACTCTGTAATCTTGAATGTAAATAAAATAGTTTTATATTCAGTCAAATATAGGATGTGCCGGACTACAAACTTTCATATCCTCAATGTGTGTGTATATGTATATATGCAAGTGTGGCTATATATGAAGGTGAATCAATCACTCTCAATATGTGTATTCCGATAAATATAATAAAACTTGTAAAACCTGTACTTTTCAACTGAGTTATTATTTGTATAAACACAAAGTAAAATAAAGGGACTAGGGAATTAGATCTTGAAATTAAAAAAAATAAAAGTTCATGAAAGTTAGTCATGTGTAAGGTTATTATCATTTATAAACCAGTTTTTCTTTAAAAACAAAATACGATGTCACCAAATAAAAAAAAACGGAAAGAAATTATTAGTGATTACATAAATCTACTTTTTAAATTTTTTATCCCACTTTTCCTACTTGTTGGATGAAGTGGGTGTCCTCGTGGTGTAATGGTTAAAGCGATGGACTGTGGAATCGTAGTACGCGAGTTCGTACTACAGTCGCGCTATTACGTTCACTTTCGGGCAAATACCCTTGGGAAAGGTATGAACCCCCTTATCCTCCCAGCTATGGGTTAAATAGTACCACTACTGTTCTTCTAGGAGAATGGCTTTGGCATTAAATAACCTAAAAAGAGTTGATATGCCATTAAACAAAGAAACCATTGTTGGATGAAGTACATATTTCACATGAGTTGTGCAAGAAAGGAAAAGCTACTTACTACTTTTTATTTTAATACTGGCCATCTTTAAAATTTTTCCTTTCTCACCCTAAAAGTATTATTTTTAATGAAAAAAATTAAGCACTACAATGATTTTATTGATTATACTAAATACAAGTTTCCCTGA
Organism: Sepioteuthis lessoniana; assembly: GCA_963585895.1. Taxonomy (NCBI): domain Eukaryota; kingdom Metazoa; phylum Mollusca; class Cephalopoda; order Myopsida; family Loliginidae; genus Sepioteuthis; species Sepioteuthis lessoniana. Next base: position 12,651,521 of record OY757939.1, read on the forward strand.
GCCACATTAAAACAAATTAAATAAAAAAGAAACTCAAAAAACTTCTTAAACTTTTGATTCATAAAATGGTTCCCTTTGACCACTATAACTGCTTTACTGATTCTCCACATTTTTCCCCCAAAGACTGCAGGTACACTGAAAATAGTTTTGGCCAGCGTTTTTGCAAGAGTTGCCAAAAGTGAGCAATACTTGTGGGTTGTTTAGCTCTGACTTTTTGGTCAAGTTCATCCCACAACAGTTCAATGAGATTTAAATCTGTCGATTGTGTCGGCGAAGAAATCAGATAAGGAATGTGCTGTTCCTCTTTGCTTTTAATTTACTCCTGGCAGAGTTTACTAGTATGCTTTGAGTTATTATCTTAGATGAGTACAACTCCTTGAACCACAAGCCACATTTCTGATGGGATCGTGTGATGCTGCAATATGTATGCTGTGATTGTTGTTCTAATTCATATTTCCCTTCACCTAGTGCAAATCCCCAACTTTGCAATGGCAAAAGCTCCCCATACCATAGCAGAGAATCTTTCCTGCTTTACGGTTGATGTAATACAAGGGGTTGCAGGTTTTTTTATCAACTCTTCAACATATATAGACCCTGCTATTTGATCACACTTTAATTCATTTGTCCTTAGGATTTTATTCCACTGCTCTATCATCCAGTCTGTGTGTCTTGGCCCACTCAAGTTTTTTGACATTGTTTTGCTTACTCAATAGTGGTTTCTTGACAGCAATTCTACCATATAGGCCAGCTTCACAGAGTCTTCTCCTCACAGTGGATGTTGACACATTTTTTCATGACACTGGTTGAGTTATTCAGTAATGTTTGGAGCAGTCAGCTTTCTGTTATGTAAGCTGATGACTCTGATGAAATTGTTCTCTGTTTTTGTTGATTTTATTTTTATTTTCTCCTATTTCCTGATGTCTTCTAACAGTATAATCCACAGAAGTTTTGGGAATTTTTATTTTTACTACAAAAGAAGAAAAACACCTTCAAATCAATTTTTCAAAAGATATCTGGTTATACTCACATCAAACTTACTGAGGAAGACTTAAATTTAGTATGATAAATAAAAACATTGTGGTGCTTAACTTGTTACTTTTAAAATAACACTTTTCAGATGATAAATAAAAGTTTTTTAGGGTGGCCAAATACTTTTGACTAGAAGTATATATATATATATATATATATATATATTATCATTTGCCTTGAGGGTTGAGTGTTTGCCAATGGTCCGGGAGACCTGGGTTCAATCCCAGGCTATGTCATACCAAAGACTTTTAAAAGGTTACTTGATACCTCCTTGCTTAACACTCAGCAATATGAGGTACGTATCAAGGGTAAAGTGGAGCAATCCAGGGAAAGGAGTAGTGCCTTCCCCTACACCTCAGTGTAGTAGCTATTGAAAAGGGAGCCTTTCTCTCTCCATCGCTGACCTATTGTTGCTGTCTGTTAGTCTGTCTGTCTGTCTGTCTAGATAGATAGATCAATAAGTCCTTGACATGTACTTATTAGCTGAATTTTGATTTGAAATTTTCACTGAATGTTTGATCGATGTATGGATGGATCAGTGGTGCTTACAGTTTGATAGAATCCAATTTCATTGTCATATCACTATGATAAATATTTAAAACTGAATTAAGTGCAATGACAAAGAAGGAGATTATGTTCATAAACAAATATTTGTCGCGTCAAATAAATACTCTTGATTTTTAGGACGCAAGTTCAGTCTTACCAACACACACACTACAGACTGTTCTTACCTATCTATCTATATTTGCCTGTCCATATTTATTTTACTGTTATCAATTGTGCCTGAGGTTACCCACTAGATACTAATATCTCTTTCTCACTCCTGAATCAGCGAAAATATCGGACAAATTTCACTTTGCCATTGTCTCTAATAATAACTTTTTTGAGAAGTGGGTAAGGTAATATTCATATATTTTTTTCTATTTGGCTATTCTTTTTATCTCTACTTCTTTGCCAAGTTTTGTCAATTAATTTCTAAATTTATCCATAATATACCAAATTGCACATTTCCTTCACCAAATTCTTTACTGACTAATACAAACAGGATTACTCATTGCCAGTCTTTGTATGTGACCCACTGATACTTTGATTATCATCATTATCATCATCAAGAGAGGCTGACAGCATGGACTCTCTTGACTCTCTCTTCCAATCCATCCTCATTGCTCTTAGTAAGTCCTCTAGACGGCATCCACTGTCTGCATAGATCTGATCCATCTTAGATTTTGCCAGTTTGCCGACACTGGTATGTCCATGTGTAGGAGTTCATAGGAGAACGTCACTTATGACTTTGTCTTTACTTCCTCAACAGTACCCAGCATGTCTTGCTTGTTTTACTGGGCTGGTTTGTGAGATGGGAGGTAAGTGACCAGACATCTGCTATCTTGTAAAGTACTGCTTCTAGGATTTGTTCAAAAAAGTATGCCGCATTCTTGCATAGTTCCCATCTAGCGTTTTTTTTTTTTCAGGCATTTCATTAGAGTCTAAGTGGTGCCACCGTATAGTAGTACTGACGCAGCTACAGCTTGGAAGAATTCCCATTTCATTTTATCAGAGAGATTACCATTCCATACAGTAATTAATCTATCAATAGCAGTCCATACGTATGGTGACATCACTTTCAGTAGATGAGATACTGCTACTGATGTATGTAACGGGTCTACTAATTTCTGAGGCTTGCCATAACAAGTTTGAAATTATTTTTGCTTTATTCTACTCTGAGAGAAAAATATTTTTTCAAACAAATTCTTATTTTACTTTATTTTTTATCATATCATTAATGAATCTGTTTTGTCTTGGAAATGGTGTACAGTGTATGTCTAAAAAGACAGACTGTGTGAAAAACTTCATCATCAATTTAATTACAAATCAACTTTATCTCCTTTAAAATAGTCCCTACCTTGTCAGAAGGGCTTAAAATATGTTGTCTGTGTCCCTTGTAGTAGAGTAAGACCCCCCCAAGCACCTAAAACAATTCGAACTGATGGTGAGGCTCCAGTTCTGGTGGTTTGGAGAGTATTGAGTACTCCATTGTTCCCACATCCAATCTGCCTCAGAGTGATAGTACCTTTTAGGGACCCATCTATGGGTTTAATTTATCTGTTTAAAAATTATTCATATCTGATAGACTATATATATATATATATAAACCGCACATTGGCATAATGGTTAGAAAGTGCGCCCGGGAGACATGCGTTTGATCCCAGGTCGAGTCATACCAAAGACTCAAAAATGGTACTTGATGCCTCCTTGCTTAACACTCAGCATTATAAAGTACAGATCAAGGGCAAAGTGGAGCAATCCAGGGAAAGGAGTAACACCCTCCCCTACACCTCGGTGTAGTAGCTATCAAAAAGGGAGACTTGGGGGTCACCCTTGACTACGGTCGCCAACTTTATTTACTTTATATATATATACATATATGAATACATAGAGAGTCCAAAATAATCTACCTAGGCTTCACCTAACCAGGTCATCAGGATAAATTCCGACTTGGGAGGGTTCAGTTAATTGCATTTTATTGATTAAAAGTATGCCCAAAAGTATAAAAGATTAGTATATAAAAAAAAAATAATGAAAGAAAAAGATATCATATTTCACCTACCAAATACCAAACTTTTGATGCCTGCAAATATTAAATATCTCCTACCTTTCGTTGAGTAATTCCTAAAGATTATTGTAGAAAGCGATTGTTAGCTTCTCCTCCATTCATATTTGACAATATTCATCACCTGCTTTATATTTGAGACATTTTTTCACCATCTCCTGTTTTAATATACCCTATATTAAAACAAGAGATGGTAAAAAAAATGTACCTAAATTATTTTAAATTTCACACATGTAGTTGGATAAACTAATTATGTGTTTATGCATTTCATATCTTGCTCTACTTAGTGTATGGAGCACTCTTACATTTAGCTTAAGGTATTCTGTCAGTGTTTTTTCTTTTGACTAGGCATTGGTGTTGGTTGATAATTTTCAAGCAGTATGAATATTTTTAGTCTTTTCTTCTTTGAATGGAATTTTTTTCCCAGATATCAGTTAGTATAATATTATTTACAAATTGTATCATCTGGGTTTTTTCAGACCACCAGAATAATAGAATAGGTATAAAAGTCAATACATATATATATATATATATATATACCAACCCCTTCGCTCAGGCAAAATATGACACAAGGTCAATTTTTAAGCGGAGTTTAACAGGTTTGAATTCAGAGTTTTCCTTCTCCTTGACTAGTTACCTCACCAAGACTGAAGAACCCAGTCTGTCCTACTATTTACCCATAGCTGGAGGGAGAATAATTGGATTAATACCTTTCCCAGGGGTATTAGTGCTTTGTGAGATGCAATCAGTCTCATCGAGGATTTGAACTCGAGTCACCGTGTCCATTTCCTACGACGTTAACCATTACACCACAGGCACCTCCATTGAGTTGGTACTCTCAATCTTTTCTAAAATGTTATATATATATATAAGTAAGTAAAGTTGGCGACCATAGTCGAGGGTGACCCGAAGGCTCCCTTTTCGATAGCTACTACACCATGGTGTATGGGAGGGCGCTACTCCTTCCCTGGGTTGCTCCACTTTACCCTTGATCCATACCTTATAATGCTGAGTGTTAAGCAAGGAGGCATCAAGTACCATTTTTTTTTAGTCTTTGGTATGACTCGACCAGGGAATGAACCCTGGTCTCCCGGGCCATTGGCGAACACTCTAACCGATAGGCCAATGTCCGGTACGTATATATATATATATAGATATATATATTAGCTACGGGAAGCTAATATGTCTAGCCACACTGATGAGTTCTGATAGAACAAAACATATCTGTCTGTGGATGACTATATATATATATATATATATATATATATACGAAGACCTACGTGAACAGTGTACTAAGAATGACTGGTCAACAGACATATCTCCTCTTGAGATTGGATGTCGAGGTTTTATTTCGAACGCAACCTCGACATTTTTAACCAAAATCGGACTTGCACCAGCAAAGAAGAGGGAATATATATAAAAAAGATCCAAAACAAGGCTGTAACTGCATCTGAACAGATATGGCATTCGTACAGATTAAACACCATCCAATAAAGTCTGGTAGTATTGTGAGATACTGCTGGGGCGCCCTGGGTTAGTGGTAATGATGCTTCGGTCCCGAAACCATGCCTGAACCCAAGGTCATCATCTGATGAAGACTTTGCTGGAAGCAAAACTGCTTCTTTGGCGGCAGTTTTTGTATATATATATATATATATAACATTTTAGAAAGAGATTTAGAGTACCAACTCAATGGATCAGTGGCACTTACAGTTTGATAGAGTCCCATTTTATCATTCTTGATTCGACCTAAAAGGTTAAAATGCTGACAAGAATAAAAGAATTGGGTTAAGTACTTCCCTCAAGAATATTTGGACATTAGAAAACAATCAAGAATATTGTTAGATTTGGTCTGATCATTGCATACGCAAGGTAATAACAGTCACCAAGTGTTAAATCTGTTATTGATATTAGTTCTCCCCTCACAATTTGGTAGGTTCCTGTTAGCAGCAGCAGTAGCAAACTTATCTCACCTACAAATACAAATGAACTCAACCTCTGAGCCCAATATAAACTCTTCTTTTCTCCACTAGAGGTAGACATTTAAGTGATCTTTGTTGAAGATCTTGAAAGTTCGCATGCATAAAAATCATATGCTTCTATCGACCCATACCGTGCCCAACCCTGTATTTCTTTGCCCCACTAGATTAGGGTCCCTGCCCCACCGAGGGTAGGTCCGGCTTGTTTTCGGTGTTTTCGGACACCGGAAAACAGTCGGCCTCCATCTTTTCAGACGGGGGGATGGGAGGGCAACCAAACGGGGAATTTTTTTCCTTTGTTTTTCGCTTTTTATGTTTTTTTGTATATTTCGGGGGTTTTCTCCTATTCCCATCATATACACTCATTGTAAATAAATCATAAATTGTAAATAAAATCATACATTACTTTTGGGGTTTTAAGTTGGTCTTTTTCATAGAGCAATTGTGGTATTTTGGTGGTTGCAGCGCGCATGGCGATGGATGGATGGTTATATATTGTACTGTTGAATGGGTCGGCGAATGTGGTTAGCTAGGTTCCCTTAGAATATATAGTCAAGGCAAGACCACTCCCTTTCCCCTCCCCCCAAAACTTCAAGGCCTTATGCCTTCCATTTTTGTATTTAAATGGGAATAAAGTAGACATTTAGGTGATCTGGTAAAGCAGTGGCTGTATAAGCCAATATCAACTCAATCTTGGTTTCTTCCTTTTTGGCCAATTTTACTTTCTTAAAGACACCTTTTGCAGTTGGTAGATGGCAGGTCCCAATTGCTGTTTTTCTGTTTTGGTAAATTGGGTCCATTATTGGACATCAAACTTTCAATCACCGTAAGATGTTCCATTCTTCCATGCTGGTAGGGTAAAAAAATTTTCTTTTTTTTCATCATTTTAAAAGAATTTTTTAACTACCCGCTGCTACTAATGTATTGAGCACTGAAATAGTTTTACTACCATTTTAGATTTTCATCTTATATCAATTTCAATTGTGTAAATATATCATGATCATCTTGTCATGCTATCAGCACGGATATCCCTGACCCTCTCTCGCCACCCCTTCCTATCATTAATCGCTTCCGGCAGGTCCTCTGGGCTACACCTCTTATCCTCACAGATCTGCTGTATGTAGGTTCGAGCTGGTCACCCTGCTTTTGCTTGGCCATGTCAAGGGGTCCATAGGTGTACATCACTTATTTTTCTTTTTTGTTGGTTCAAAGAGAGAAAAAAGTAAATATTTTTAAATGAATAGGTCCACAAAGAGATCTATCTTTAAATTATTTATTTTATTCCTACATGTGTTTCTGGCATGTTATTGCTATCATTAGGGAGAGTTTATATATTTGTCGACTTTACCAAGGCCTTCGATTCCATTCACAGAGGAAAGATGGAACAAATCCTTCTAGCATACGGCCTACCTAAAGAAACCGTAGCAGCAATAACGATTCTCTATAGAAACACCAAAGTAAAAGTACGATCACCAGATGGAGACACAGAATACTTCGACATTGTAGCAGGAGTACTACAAGGGGACACGCTAGCTCCATACCTCTTTATCATTTGTCTAGACTACGTACTTAGAACATCGATTGACAAAATCAGAGAGAACGGCTTCGAGCTGACAAAGAAAAGAAGCAGAAGGTAGCCCGCAAAAACAATTACCGACGCCGACTACGCCGATGACATAGCGATACTGGCAAATACACCCAACCAAGCCGAAACACTACTGCATAGTTTGGAACGAGCAGCCGCAGGCATAGGCCTCTATATCAATGCACACAAAACGGAATATATGTGCTATAATCAAACGGGTGACATCTCCACTCTAGACGGAACCCCTCTTAAACTTATAGACAAATTCACTTACCTAGGAAGCAGCGTTGCATCAACCGAAAAGGACATCGACACGAGGTTAACGAAAGCATGGACAGCTATCAATAGGCTATCGATTATATGGAAATCTGACCTAACCGATAAAATGAAATGCAGTTTCTTCCAGGCAGCGGTCGCATCGTTACCGCTATATGGATGCACTACATGGACTCTAACAAAACGGCTGGAGAAGAAGCTAGACGGCAATTACACAAGAATGCTGCGAGCAATCTTGAACAAGTCCTGGCGGCAACACCCCACAAGACACCAACTGTACGGCCACCTGCCTCCTATCACGAAAACTATTCAAGTTAGACGAACCAGACATGCAGGACACTGCTGGAGAAGCAGAGACGAGCTCATAAGTGATGTACTCTTGTGGACCCCCACACATGGCCGTGCAAAAGCAGGACGACCAGCACAAACATACATTCAGCAACTATGTGAGGATACGGGATGTTGTCCAGAAGACCTGCCTGAGGCGATGAATGATAGGGAAAAGTGGCGAGAGAGGGTCAGGGATATCCGTGCTGCACGACATGATGATGATGATGATATATATATATATATATGTGTGTGTGTGTGTGTGTGTGTGTGTATTCATTTTATATCAATTTCAGGTTTAGTTTATTTTCTTTGTTTTTATGACATATTAACTATCGTGGATTATTTAATGCCAAAGCTATCCTTGTTGTAAAACAGAAGTGGTACTATTTAACGCATAACTGGGCAGAAATAAGGGGTTTGTGCATTTTCCAAGGATATTAATTCAATGACACCAATCATCAAGTTAGCATTAGTAATACAGCACTAGTGAAGACAAAATCTATAATCTTCTCCTAACTGAAGATTATAAAGACAAAGTCCTGTGATCTTAATTGAGTTTAACACTAGATGACAAAGCAAGTGTTGAATTTCATGGTAACATTTCGATATCCATTCTAATCTTTTATTCAAAGTTTATTCAGATCAAGGTATTATACATCGGGGGGGGGGAAGTGACCATAATACTTATGTATGAAAATATAAATTTCTTATTTATTTATGAATGGTTGAAATTGTTGCTTGAGGAAGATAGGTTTGGTTTGGTTTGGTTTCTTTGTTTAATGGCATATCAACCTTTTCAGATTATTTAATGCCAAAGCCATTCTCCCAGAAGAACAGTAGTGGTACTATTTAACCCATAGTTGGGAGGATAAGGGGGTTCATACCTTTCCCAATGGTATTTGCCTGAAAGTGAACGTAATAGCGCAACTGGAGTACGAACTCGCTTACTACGATTCCGCAGTCCATCACTTTAACAATTACACCATGAGGACACCCCCCTTGAGGGAGACAGAGGATTGCTATGATTTACACCATATCTTCTTAATATTTTCAGAGACTTGCTTCTTCTTCTTCTTCTTTCACGGAAGGCTGATACATAGCTAGTTCTCAACCAGGGAGCCAACTGATGCCCACCTTGTGCAATTTGTCTACTTGCCTGACTGCTCTCCCTGATTGAACACTGGGATCAAAAAACTTCTATTATTATATACTTTCTGGATGCCCACACATTTTCCTTCCAGAGCAATTCACATGATTCACTTCCTATATCATTGTTTATCTTACGATACATGTGCATATCCTGTTTACAAAATCCCTCTTACTGGCTGTCAAAGGAATTTTTATTAAATTTTTCTTCCAGACACTATCTATATTGTTTAAATCCCTTATTTCTTGCACTGGCTCCTTTAGTATGTGCCATTCATCTTCAGGTTCTTTGGTGTTTTTATCTTTTTATTCCCATATATATTAACGCCGTGTTATTGGCATAACACCTATTTTTGAATGAAGACTTGAGGTTGTAGAATCTTTCTTTCCAGGGTCTCTCAGTTACTCCTATATAAACAGCATCAGGCCCATTATAATCTTTTAAAGCAGCTTGGTACATCAAACTTTTACTTAAACATTCACACCACAAAATATCATATAGATGTGTTGAAATAGATATTTTAATAATCTAAGAAATATTTTCAAACATAATATTACTGAAATATTATACTGGAATAATATTGCCAAAAATTCCAGGTATAAGTAAATAGTAGGACTGATTAGGTTCTCTCGTTTGTAGGTAGGCAAACTCATCTAGGAAAAGAAAAAAAACTAGGTTTCAAACCAGGAGGCATGGGGCTAGCAACTTTGCCCCATAAAACTTTCTTGCTATTGAAATCAAAGTAACATCAAAGACATAATGTGCAACTTACTATAATTTCTCAAGGGAGATAATTGACAAATCCACCACGTAAAATGGAAGAACTATCATTGACATGGTGTATGCTCCACAAGGATTCTATTGGATCTTAAACTAAACTAAAAAAAAATTGCTGGAAATGGAAAGTCTTCATTTTTTGTTTCAAATTGTTTTATTTCCATATAAATCAATAAATGAGTTCATTAAAACTAATAGATACTTTGACAGGACATAACACAAGCTCAATTTTTAAGTGGAGTACAGTTGGTTTGAATTCAGAGTTTTTTTCTTCTCCTAGATCAGTTGCCAAACCAAGGTTAAAGAGCTCAGTCCGCATTACTATTTTCCCATTGCTGGAGGAGAAGAGCTGGATTTATGTGAAATCTAAACAGCCTTGTTAAGGAATTTGAACTCATGTCTCTAAATCCATTTCCTACAATGATAAATGTTATGCCACAAGTGTACACAAAAAAATTACTGTTGTACTTGGAGGTAGTCTAAACTCCATTGGCTGGGTCCAGTCTAGTTATTCACTTGTTACCTATTTAGTTAGCTAATAAATTAGTAAGTATTGATTAGCTAATTAGGAAGTAGATATTAGTAAACTACTACAGGAAAACAAGTTAGTAAATAGTGATAATAAGGAATCTAGGTATATAACTATTCCTAATGAATTATTATTGATTCTAAAGAATGTAATGACTAAATTATAGGTATGTTATTTCTATTTTTATGTAATAAAATTGCAAGTCATCCTTTCTTGCTTGATTTTTTTTTCTTTGATCTGTGGAATTTTCCTGGGACCTGCTTGGATCTTGTATTTAATAAATCTAATATAGATATCAGTGTATTGAAATATTTCAAATATTATCAAAATAAATATGAAATATCATAGAAGATTTATCTACACATATGACAATAAAATTATGAAAAACATTCATAAATGTTCATATTAACAAAGTAAATATGTAAATTTCCTTTGTTTCTCAGAGATTTTCTCCTGTTGTGAAAGAATAACATTAGACAAATTATCTCTAAATAGTTAAGACAAGCTTAGATTTATTTATTTCAATTTTTAACAATTAAATAAAGACATAGCCAAGCAACTTATTTAATAAAGGGATGATGTCAAGTTATCTAGGCTTTTGTCTAGACAAGTCAGTCCCAACAAAATATTTTTTGGCAAAACACAGGATTATGCAAGCACCCTCCCTACTCACTAGACCTAGTTCCATATAACTTTTTCTTGTTTCCTGAAAACTCATCTCAAGACATTTGAGGATATGAAAGGTTTTAAAAGAAATAAAATGACGCAACTGCACACCATATCCAAAAGAAAATTTTAGAGGTGCATCAACCAATAAAACACTCACTCAAGTAAATGAACTGAAAACTAAGAAGACTATTTTAAAGAAAATTAATGTTGCATTCATTATTCAATTCTGTTTTGAAAAATACACCCTTTATCTTGATACTTTTTGAACATGCCTCATGTAAATAAATATGTTTAGATATTTTGATAATTTAAATAAGTATGAAATAGATTGAACTATGGTCATAAAAATAAGGTAGAATATTGCGCAAAACATTCAGTAATTGTTGTATCACCAAAATATAATTTATAAATTTCTTCTGCTTGCACAAGGTGATGCTACTGTGTTATGCCCAACTGATAGGGGTGGGGAGATAGATAGTACCACAACTATCCTTCTACAAGGATGATTTTGGCATTAAATAACCCACAAAGTTTGATATACCATTAAGCAAAGAAACCAAAGCAAGTAATGTTGTGCAAGAATAACACTATTTTGTCTGTGGTATTAAATTGATAACTTTCTATGATATCAAATAAAGGGTTTGATCGTACAGTAAGGATACAAGAAATTATTATCTCCCTTAGATAATTCACATGTCCATTAAGGGCTTCATAGAGTGTCACATGACAGTCCCAAAATCGCTTCTCGGCTTCTTTGAAAAATAGAGATGTCTCTGACCCTGCCAGGGAATGATAAAGCTACAATATTACCAATACTCATCAAGTAAGCTGTTTTCCATTTTTGAACCTCTCCCCCATACTGGAATGATAGGTGTATGATTTCCCTTAGATAATTCACATGTCCATTAAGGGCCTCATAGAGTGTCACATGACAGTCCCAAAATCGCTTCTTGGCTTCTTTATCCTTTGAAAAATAGAGATGTCTCTAATCCTGCCAGGGAATGATAGAGCTACAATATTACCAATACTCAAGTAAGCTGTTTTCCATTTTTGAACCTCTTCCCCATACTGGAATAATAGGAGTATGATTTCATCTGTTAAGATCCATTCATATATTCTTTCTTTTAATACCACTAACATGTATGGCAGTGGTGCCCATAGCATACTAACATACTGAACAGCGACATTGTTGTTAACAAGTTTGAACTCCAGTTGTACTATTACGTATACTTTCAGATTAATACCCTGGGGAAAGGTATGAATCCTCTTATCAACCCCCCCCCCAGCTATGGGTTAAATAGTTCTTCTACTGTTCTTCTGCCAAGACGGCTTTGGCATTAAATAATGCACAAAGACTGATATGTCATTAAAAATAACCCAAACCAAATGGATATGTATGATGGTGGGTTGAAAAGTTCATGTGATGACATCATATCTGCTGTTGATGACTTTTTTTACCAATGAGATCCAAGCACGGCAACACTGATGGAAGAAGTATGTGGACCACAAAGAGGATTATATTGAAAAATAAACCTCATTTGGTCACATTCCATGTGAGTATCTTGGTCAATCTATGAATTTTTTAACCAACCCTTGTATATTGTACATATTAAATATTAAATCTTCCTGTGTGCGTAAACGAGTTTATTGTGTCACTCCTTCTGTTATGTTTGGCGTTAGTATATCATGGATATACTAATGCTTATATTAGTTTTAGGTGAGTGGATTCTTGACTAAATATCTTCCCTACTGCCAAACAAACCAATAAATGCTACCAGTTGAACTACAATTCATGCAGACAAATAGAAAATGTTAATAAAAAAAAACCACTCAATTATCTTCAAATTATTTTATTAATCAACTCATATCCAAGAGTAAGAAATAAAAATTTAAGATAAGATTCTATACAAATAAGTATTAAAATATCTTTAAAATTAGACTCTATACAAATAAGTATTAAAATAACTTTAAAATTCAAATGAATACAAATAAGTATTAAAATATATTTAAAATTAGACTCTATACAAATAACTATTAAAATATCTTTAAAATTAGACTCTATATGAATAAGTATAAAAATATCTTTAAAATTAGACTCTATACAAATAACTATTAAATATCTTTAAAATTAGACTCTATATGAATAAGTATAAGAATATCTTTAAAATTAGACTCTATACACATAAGTATTAAAATATCTTTAAAATTAGGCTCTATAAAAATAAGTATTAAAATATCTTTAAAATTAGACTCTATAAAAATAAGTATTAAAATATCTTTAAAATCAGACTCTATACAAATAACTATTAAAATATCTTTAAAATTAGACTCTATATGAATAAGTATAAAAATATCTTAAAAATTAGACTCAATAAAAATAAGTATTAAAATATCTTTAAAATTAGACTCTATACAAATAAGTATTAAAATATCTTAAAAATTAGACTCTATAAAAATAAGTATTGAAATATCTTAAAAATTCAAATGAATACAAATATATTATAAAACAAAATAGGCATAACGAAATTGTACAAGCACTAGCAGAAAGCATGAAAATTTCCTTTGTTCACACAAAAAGATGCTGCCATCCATCTTGTGAAAGAATAATACATTATCATAAGGTCTCATCTGTGACAGTAAACTGACAAAGATAAGTTATCTTGTCTATGGCTCTAAGTTGATGAGTTACAAAGACAAGTTATTTCATCTGTGACAGCAAACAAGTTAATATGAAGATGCATTGACCTCTTTGCGACTGAGTATATTATGATAGTGTGATAACATCCTATCATAAGACATGTTATCTCATGCATAACACTAGACTGACAACTTTTTAAGATAAGTAATCTCATCCATTGTACTAATTTGATGACTAGCAAAAACAAGTTGTTTTATCCCAGGCAGCCAACAGGTTAATATATAGATGCATTTAATTTGTTTATATTTACGTATTTTTTCACTAACATCAAAACCTTGTGTCATGTTTTCCTCTTAACAAAAAAAAGGATAAAAATAGAAAATCTGTATTGTATATTTAAAATGGTTTTGTTTTTATATAAATAAATATATGCATAATAGAATTTATATCATAATGATCCAAATCTTGTGAGCTCTTTTAGTGCATCAATTAAGATTGTATTATTGTAATATATTAACGTGACCCGCGGGTGTGAATACAGCGGATGTTGTTGACAGATAGATTGATAAGACTGGTGTGATCACCGAAATGTCATCATGTCCACAGGTGCTGTGTATCAGAGGATGTTGACAGGACTACATCCACTCAAGGATAATATCAACAAGGTGATTGCCAAAATGTCACGATGCCCACAGTTGTTATGTTGAAAACAGGTGCATCCGGTCGAAGATATCGGAAAATCACCTGAACGGTGGGCGTGGTCGAATTTGGTGATAATGGCAGATGCGTACGCCCACAGAACCGGGCTTGGGCAAGTAGCCAATGGGAAGCAGACAACATAACCAATGGAAAGCAAAGAAATGAGATGTGGGCATAACCATGGTTAACAAAAAAGAGGAATTGCTGCTGGTCACATGAGAGTTGTAGACTATGTAAGTTCCCAAATTTCGGCTAAAGTCAGTTGTTCACTGGCTCTTCCGTCTCCTGACAGCTCCTCCGTGTGTGCGCACTCTCTGCAATTGCTTTCTGCACCACACAAGTATCATCACCAAAAATAAAAATATAATCTTATATTTTTATATACATACATGTTCCTCGTTGTTAATAACGACACAGTATACAATACAACATATTCACATAGAGGCTTATGACTCCTGCTGTTTGTTGTTGGCTATAAGCAGTAGGGATTTTGCTCGCACAGGTGTATTTGCAAGAAGTATTAGGTCATTAGCGTAGTTTGCGTCTGTCATAGTTTCTACTGAATATTGTCTGCTTCTTGCCTTTTTCAATGTGAAACCATTTTCTTTTATTTGATCTATTGGATATTGAAAGTACGTTGACAAATATAGTGCTAATGTACCTCCTTGAAAGACTCCAGCAACAGTCTTGAAGAAGTTGGTATTCTATCTGGTGAGTGAACCATTGCTTTCGTGTACTATACAACATTATTTACTATCTTGCTTGAAAGGCGGAATTGTTGGTTATTAACACACACCACATGCTAGCAACAACAGTAACCTCCTGGAGATATAAAAGATAAAAAGTCAGATGTCTTTTTCTCTTTTTGTTCTGGCTAACCATGAGCACACAGACACACAAGCCACCTCTAAATTAACCATTCTCACCTGAAAAGGTTGTAAAAAGTTGGCAACCATAGTTAAGGGCAACCAGAAGGCTCCCTTTCCAATAGCAACTACACAAAGGTGTAGGAGAGGGCACTACTCCTTTCCCTGGATTGCTCCACTTTACCCTTGATATGTACCTTATATTGCTGAGTGTTAAACAAGGAGGTATCAAGACGCAACCTAGGATTGAACGCAGGTCTCCCGGACCATTGGCAAACACTTTACCCACTAGGCCAATAAGCCAGTTCTTGAAAAGGTAAAATACAATATTTATTGTATTATTAAATAAAAATTATATCATGTATATCAAATGGTTTTTGTCGTTCTTATCTTATGCTCTTTATTGTTCACCACACTACATTAACGTTTAATGTTAAGTTTTCTCTTACATTAGCAACATGCATAAACCACTATGTTAGTATCAATTCAACTAAGAATTCACAAAACTTGTGTGATATTATAATACAGTAAAAAATTCTAATTGTATAAAAGTTTTTAATAGCCCAAGAGCTTTAAAATACTCTCATCATTAAGTCACACTGACAGCATGGATTTCCCTGGTTCTCTCTCTCCATCCATCCCAATCATTCATCTCTCCCGGCAGGTCTTCCAAATTGCATCCTGTGTCTACATAGAATTGATATAAATAAGTTCTTGCTGGTCGGCCAACATAGGCATGTCCACGTGTAAGGGTCCATAGAAGAGCATCTCAAATGAATTCATCCTTCTTTCTCTAGCAGTGTCCCGCATGTCTTGTTTGTCTAACTTGGATGGTTTTTGAGATAGGAGGTAAGTGGCCATAAAGCTGTAGTTTTGTTGGGTGCTTCCAGAATTTGTTCAATATAACTTGTAGCATTCTTGTCTAGTTCCCATCAAGCTTTTTTTCCATGCATTTTGTTAGCGTTCATGGGGTGGATCCATACAGTAGTACTGACACAGCAACAGCTTGGAAAAAATACTCTAAGGGAATGAAATGAATTTTTAATCCCATTTGCAATAAAAATACATTCATAATCTTAATAAAATCAAAATTATATGATGAAAGCATGTTAGAATATTCTTTTAAAAGTTGTATGATGCCATAGAAATTAACAGATTCATAAAGTTTGGAGTAAAAAATAAAAGAAATGAGAAAAATACAAAAATAAAACATAATTGTATTGTAAAATAAAATTAAAAAGATATCCCACAATCCCACTTCTGCAGAAAGTTCAATTTTTGACACAAAAAGAAGAATACTCTCTTCAGGCCTTGTCACCCACTGGATAACATGTGGGTTTTGCAGCCTCCCAAAATAAGCAGTGTGTGTGTGTAACAGAATTCACCTAATGTAGGTTAAACTGACAACACACACATTCTTGTGTAGAGTTTCCCAAGGATTAGTGTTTGAAAGTGGTCCCCAGAATAGTTGGATACATAACTTTCCAAAGATTATTAGCACTATGTGAACAGCTTTTTCAAGATTTGGACTTTGGTCCATTGTGTCCATTTCCTTCAATGATAACCATTACACTACGAGAGCCTCCTGAAATGAGAAGTTATAGTGATGGGGATAACATTATTATTATTGTTGTTTTTGGTTTAAGGTTTAAGTTCGTTTTGCGTTGGTTATGTTGGTATTACGTTGGTTGCATTGGTAGCGTTGGTATTTCATTGGTTGCATTGGTATTTCATTGGTAATTATCCCCTCCCTAAATGTTGATGGAAAATAAAGGTGGTGGAGAAGAACGAAAACGTTGTTAGATTTTAAATGAAAATTTTAATAGCAGCATGAAGTAAGGGGTTTATGCTAGTATGCTGTGAGGCTCGTAGTAAGGAAAGAAGGTAGGAAGTTGTTAGAGTGTATCATCTAATTTGTTTTTAACTAGGATCCCTAGGTCTAGAAGAATAGACCCAAGGGGGTCCGTAAACTAGATGGCTCTACTCATAATGGTTGATGCTGCTACTGCTATTCAGGAACAGACGTTAAGACGTCCGTTCCCTTTGAGGATTTCTGAGCGAGAGAGAGATTCGTGGGCTTTCTTCAATTTTTGGTGCTGCTAGGAAATATGGTTCAGGCTGAATCGGACAAGTCATCCTGATTGGGTGAAAATGTTCGGCAACTCTAACGGTCAAATTAAATTACGCGCCAAACAAAAATTTAAGTTTCTTTTTGCTACAAAGTCCATGCTCTACAACTTTTAAAATAATGAATCATGAGCTTAAAAAGACATTCCATTGGGAAAACCAATAATGCTATATATATATATATATATATATATATATAAAAGTTAATCTTTTAAAATCTCTTTCAAAATGAAAATCAGTATGATTTGTGTTGGATATTGACTTGAAGATCCCTTTGACATGCCATGTAAATTGTGTGGGCAGCATAACAGGAAATGCACCTGTTGGCTAAAGTAAACAGAATGCAGATGCCCTGGCAGATATGCCGTGGAAATTGCATGCGTGGCATGCTAGAAGGGTCGGATGCTTGAAACAGAAAAACAACTGGAAGTATATCAGTTTTCTAAAGTAAACTGAATGCAGGTTTCCCAAGGGAGACTGGTGGAAATGCCACATAAATTGCTTGGGTGACATGCCAGAAGGAGGCATGTCCATGTATAATGTGTAAGCGGGAGGTGTGACCATGAGAATTGTGTGGGTGTCCAGAAAATTATATAAACCAGGGAAGATTTCGCCCCAGGAAAAATACCAAAGAAGAAAGGCAGCGGGGTTTAGCAAAAGATCCATACCATCCGTCCCTGGGTGTGCAAGCTCACCTCTCTTCGACTCTCTCTCACTCTTACCATAGATTTTGAGTTATAAAAAAAAATAAAAGCAGGTTATATTTTTATACATTAGCTCTGTTGTCTTTCTCTATTATACAATCTCAACATATATGATTATAATAATATCTCCAACTGTTTCTTTGCCAAATAATTTGAGACAATGTAACTTCTATGTTCAGTTTGGTTTTTTAATAATTCAATTTTTGAAGGCTTGTGTGTTCTCATACAAGAGCAAAAATGCACTTTAAAGTGACGTTTTTTATTTGTACAGTGGCTTTAAAATGCTCAGACTTGATAAAGTATTTTTAATCCAATTTGCTACTGGTCAGATCTGGGCTCACCCTTATCGTTATAATTTCTCTTAGGGGATAATCATTAAATACTATTATAAAGTACTTCCTATTTATTTATTTGCAATTCTACTGGAGAAGTAAGGATGAACAGAAGTAATGTTCTCCAATGAACACAATTGTTGGCCGACCAGCAGAAACTTAAATATATCCACTTTGGGTGAACACTGGATGTATCTCGAAGACGTTTTAAAAGCAATAACTGATAGGAACAGATGGCTAGAGAGAGTCAAGGAAATCCATGCTATTCACACACATTGATGATGAGGAGGAGGATGATGATGATGGAGAAGATAATATAAATCACCTTGAGATTTGAAATCAAACTCAATAACTACTGAAGATAGCCTTTAACCAGGTATCTAATAAATGTTATATATATATATATATATATATATATACGTGTATATGCTTAAGGCTCATGGAAGATGGCCTTTCTCAAGTATCTGATAATGGTTATAGATAGATAGATAGATAGATAGATAGACTAAAAAGAGTTTAATTATCACCTTCTTAGTTTTGTTTTAGTTTTACATTAGTTTCATTTGTTTTCAATATAGAGGAAACATTTTTCAGCACTTTTGATTTATCAAACGCTTTTTCAATGATTCTTATCTCCCACTCGGCTGGGGTTGTAGAATACACCAACTGCATCTCTGCAGAGGGGTTAGACTCCCCCAATGAATGTCCTAGATATGACATTAAACAATCTGATGATAAGGTACCAGCCTTGGAGATTTGGGAATGTGGAGTATCCCTTCATTGCCACTGCTCCCAGGTCCACACTGATCCAGAGTGGTAGCACCTGATAGGGTCCTATCTATGGGTCAAATAGAACAAACTGTGTGCAAATAAATGACTGATGTTAAATTGTGACTGTTATATAGTAATACTTGAGGTCATTTACCTGTGTGTAAAATAGAGCTCAGGTTCATTTAAGAATATTATCTACAAAATGTTTTTACAAATCATATATATATATATATATAATATAGATGTGTAAACAGGATTTGGCATTAAATAAACTACAATGGTTGATATACCCTAAAACCAAACCAAACCAAACCAAATCATATATATTTAATGAAGAAGCTACTGCCCTAACGCACAGGAGAAAACAATAAATAATACTTACCGGCTCGGCGGCCCGGCTCGACAGCGGCTAACAGAATAAAATTGCCAATGAGTGGGTCAGCATATATGCACACTAGCATAGCCTCTCTCGGGTTCACAGCCAATCACCACACTGGGAATGGATGAGACCACCAGCACATTGTGGAATGTCCCAATGCACATATAATCTTACCTGCCTGATATTCAAGTCGATTCACTTTCACGTGTAATTCAACACGTGAACTACACTCAAGTACAGAACTTTGACATTTAATATGTGTGTATAAAGAGGATTTGGTATTAAATAACCTACAGTTGTTGATATTCCATAAAACCAAACCAAAACCAACTTTGTGTTGTATAGCCCCGTACATATACAAATATATGCGGAAACATCGTCAACAATAATGACGAACTTCAATGAATGAACGAACATGCTTCTTTATAAAAATATAATCTCTCACACTTTATTCTCTAAAGGGTGATGTTTCTTGTGTGTGAGAGATGAGTAGGAGACAGGGACAGACTGCTATACTGACCCAAGTTCTCGCGACCATAGCAGTACTTCTTCCTCATATTAGCTGGAATTGCTCAACTGTGGGTCACTGAGGGCCCAAAGCCCTCTGTCTGCCGCTGGCTCTCACGCTGACATCTTGTCCCCAACTGACTCAAGCCGTCTGTGCCCTTGTTATATTATTGTTTAACATCCACCTACTTCCGCTGTTCTTCCGCTTATTTACACAGGTGCATCTCTTGATTGACGGCTTGGTCGAGGGTCAGTATATAACATTTGTTCTCATTTGTTGGCATATTTTATTAAAGATGACAAAGATTTGGAGTTGATTTTTTTTATTAGTTTTTCTTGCTTATGATTGAGATATCACAAATGAGGATGATTGGTCCATTGGTTTGAATGTTTCAAATATAACATGATGAACGGTCTTATTCAAAATATTCATTGATCACATAAAACATCTAATTATCATTAGCCAGGTCGCACCAACATCCTTGACAATGACCAACAAGAGTTGAAAGCACATGTATTCGGATTATAACATCAATGATTTCGGACAATTATCAAACATTCTTCATCTTCATTCACAACATCTTACTTGAAGACAAGAAAAGGTTAATAAAAAAACTCAATTCCAAATCCTTCTTAGTCATCTTTAATCAAATATGCCTACAAGAAAATCTTCTATTTAAAAACACACTGTGTATATATATATATATATATATATATGTGTGTGTGTGTGTGTGTGTGTGTAGTCAGGCTGCAGTCCTTCATTTAAGCATGCTTGATCAAATAATAAAGACACATTTTGTCTATATAATCTTATTAAGATCCTTTCAAGTTTCCTGATAAGTGTCTTGGTTTCAGGTTGGAATTGGTGGATGAATTTCGGACCTTTCATAGGCCATCATCAAGGGTTGCTTGCATGTGTAAAGAATGTTTTTTTCAAAACTCTTTAAAAACACTCTTTACACATGTAAGCAACCCCTGATGATGGCCTATGAAAGGTCTGAAAGTGCTCAGGACAATTTTGGTAAATTCATCCACCATTTCCAACCTGAAAGCAAGGCACTTATCAGGAAACTTGAAAGGATCTTAATAAAATTATATAGACAAAATGTGTCTTTATTATTTAATCAAACATGCTGATATATATATATATATATATATATATATATATATATATATATATATATATATTGGCAGCATTTCTTCGTTGATACAAATTTCATTAAACATAATAGACATTTTATGTCTACATATTTTCTTCTGGATCCGTTCGAATTCCCGTATTACTTTTATCGTATTCGGGGGGAATTGATTTATGTATTGTCCATAGTTGTATGTATCCCTAGTACTTTCTGCCCGACTTTGGGCCATCATCAGGGGAGGATCTATTACAAAAGTGATGTAACTTTTGTTTTAGCATATTACCACTATGTAAGAGCGTCTTTACCGTTGAAGATTATGGTGTTTGCTTTTAAATGGAATTCTATAATTAGTATCAGTAGCTAAAGACATTTAAGTACATTAGCACTGGTTTGAAAATTAATTCTATTAAGTGTTGGTTGCATGTTTCTAATATGTAGTGCTTCGAGAATCTCTAGTTTTTGTTTATTATTTTGATGTTCTAATATTGTTGTGTAGTCGGTGAGACTTACCATGCACCTTTCTGATACAAGTTCAATAACTCAGCATTTAAAAAAACATTCATGCCCAACAACACAATTACGGAAAATTCTCTACATATTAGAAACATGCAACCGACA
This sequence comes from Sepioteuthis lessoniana, assembly GCA_963585895.1. Classification (NCBI taxonomy): domain Eukaryota; kingdom Metazoa; phylum Mollusca; class Cephalopoda; order Myopsida; family Loliginidae; genus Sepioteuthis; species Sepioteuthis lessoniana. The sequence goes on from OY757939.1 coordinate 12,673,230, forward strand.
CTTAATAGAATTAATTTTCAAACCAGTGCTAATGTACTTAAATGTCTTTAGCTACTGATACTAATTATAGAATTCCATTTAAAAGCAAACGCCGTAATCTTCAACGGTAAAGACGCTCTTACATAGTGGTAATATGCTAAAACAAAAGTTACATCACTTTTGTAATAGATCCTCCCCTGATGATGGCCCAAAGTCGGGCAGAAAGTACTAGGGATACATACAACTATGGGCAATACCTAAATCAATTTCCCCCGAATACGATAAAAGTAATATGGGAATTCGAACAGATCCAGAAGAAAATATGTAGACATAAAATGTCTATTATGTTTAATGAAATTTGTATATATATATATATATATATATATATATATATATATATGTATAAACTCTGATATGGAAGTAAATTATGGAAATAAATCCTACAGTATGAAAAAAATAAAAAAACAAAGTATTCCAAATGTGATGAATTTATTATGATGGAATGTCAATGTTAAAAAGTTTCAGTTTAAAAAAAAACCTTCATCAGGATTTGAATATGGTGAAAATTGGACAAGCAACATCTTTCACCATGTTAAAGTCCTAATGAAGGTTTTCTTTTAAACCGAAACATCTTAACATTGACTTTCCATCATAATAAATTCTTCACTTTTAGAATACTTTGTTTTCTATTTTCTTCATATATTGATATCTATATATTAATATCTAATGGTATGGACAACATTTTAGAATAGCTTTAAGTGTTGTATATTGACTCGGCCAAACATGCCATTCCAAAGGCAGTGGAAGTGCATATTCCATTGGCGAGGGCGAGTCTGGCTGACAATATGGGACAAGGTAAAATCCCACGGTATAGTCACAGACTGATGCACCGGAAGAGAGTGACCTGTGAACTACATGACAGTTATTTCTGCTCGATGACAATCAAACATGCCATTCCAAGGACAGCAGAAGTGACACATCCCGATGGCAAGTTATGGGGAGATATTGAGTGGACGATTAAACTATTATATAACTCAGTGAAGACAGGAGATCAGATGAGTTAGAGACAAGATGCAGTAGAGAAAGCCATCATCCAGTAGAAAGCTGGGCCCCCGGGCCTCTGGTTGAGCAGCACTGGAGAACAAGAAAGACACAACGCTGATGGCCATAACAGTGGGGGTCAATATATAGCTGTTCTGTTCGGTCTCCAACTCCCTCTCACACATAAACCCTTCAAATAAAGTGAGAGGTATATTTTTTCAAAGAAGTCTTCGCTCGTCTTTATTTATTGTGCCATTATGATTCTGTATGCATATGTATATGTATTATGTGTTTGTATAGTTTAATCATGGTCATGGCTATACAACATAAGTAGAGTATATATAATAAGTACTAAAAAAAGAACCTTTTTTCAGTCACATAAAAGGAATTCTACAAACATTTTGTTCAATCCTACTGATTGCACGACTAAATCAGACAAAGTCCAAGAAAAACAACAAGAAAACCTCATCTAGGTAAACGTTTCTCCCCCCTTGTGTTTTTTCTTTTTTTTTGCCTAGTCATCAACTATCATAAGGTTTATTCCTCTTTTTTGCTTGCTTTTGTCATAGAGTTCTCTGACAATGTAGTCTATTACTGCTGAATCTTGATAAACAACGAGGAACATGTTCAAATAAAAATATAATCTTTTATTTTTATTCTTTGATGGTGACACTTGTGTGGAGCAGGAGAGCATTCAGAGAGAGTTTGCACACACAAAGGAGTTGTTAAGAGTTGGAACAACCAGTAAGAACTGACTTCAGCCCAAATTCTAGACCTTATATAGTCTTAAAACTCATACGTGGCCATGTCTCTTCACCCAAACAATGCTTGTTTTTCATTGACCATGGTTTATACCCACGCAATGCTCGTTTTCCATTGGTCACGGCTTACACCCATGCATTGCTTGTTTTCCAGTAGTCACTGTTTATTTCATCTATGGCCAGATTCAACATAAGTCAAGACAATATATTACAATCAGACATGACCAAAAAAGGTCCTTTTTCAAACTTATGATGTATGCTCTATTTAAAGCTTTTCTGATATCTATATAATTAATTGCAACAGCAAATGGCCTTATAGCAAGTATTTAAAAATGGTAATATTATGTATGTGTATGTGTGTAAATGTGTGCATGTTAAAATATCATAACAATTTAAATGTGCGTGAAGCATCTTAAACCATACATCTACATATGTTGCACATACGGGGTGCCTTCAATAAGTTCCAGACTTTTTTGTACAGGTATTTATAATTGTCATAGACTCTTGTATGTTATTTCTATACATCTTAAGAGAAGACTGACCAATTTTTATGATTTCAGCTTCAAATGAACAGCTACAGCAGAAATTGGAATACACCCTACTAAAGCCTGATTGTCACAGCTGGTAAATTTCAAAATCCAATCTGGACGTGAGGACACTTTAGAAGAACAATATGCAATAAAATTCTGTTTTAAACTTGGAAAAAATGCCAGAGAAACATATGGAATGCTTCAGACTGCTTTTGGAGCATCTTGCATGAATTGAGCATCAGTTTTTGAGTCGCATAAGAGATTCAAGGAAGGCAGGGAGTCTGTGAGGGATGATGAGACGTGTGGGAGGAGTAAGTACGTCAATACACCAGAGTTGATTGGCCAAAGGGCTAGGGTTAGGGTTACTATGTTGAGGTTTTAAGGGAGTTCAGGAAGAGATTCCTAGGGAAGAGGCCAGCACTCTTCAAATCGGGTCAGTGGCATTTCCACGAGAACAATGCACCAGTCTACAACTCCATCCTTGTCACAGACTATTTGAGCAAGATGGGCATCAAGACACTTCCTCACCATCCCTATAGTCCAGACCTTGCTCCCTGTGACTTTTGCTTATTCCCTAAGCTCAGGAGCTGTCGTTATGAGACAATTGAGGAGATGAAAGAGGCTGTGATGAAGGTTATTGACACACTTACACAAGAGGACTTCCATGGAGCCTTCCAGAAGTTGTTGGAATGGTAAAACAAGTGCATTGCAGCCAGAGGAGATTACTTGGAAGGGGACTTGAGTTTCATGTGTGTGCTGTCAATAAAAGTACCCATTAGAAAAAAAGGCTGGAAACTTATTTAATGATCCACGTAACTTGCTAGGATCAGATATCTCTGATTAAAACTCTATTTGGCACTAAGTGACTATTAGAGGAAAATTAACATTTTATTTATTCAACTTTTTATCCAAATTTCTTTACATGAGAATTTCATATAATATGAAGACAAAGTGTCTGAAACTGAAGTTTATCTTATCTGTTTTCATATAAACCTTTTCTATTGTTTTAACTGCATTTATAACACATATATGAAAACATTCCTAATCAATTGTTTATAAAAAGTGTGACAAGTCATCTGACAATTACTTATTATTATCATTGGCCACTTTTTCACCTCACTGTCTACATTATTCACTTCAGGACTTACTTAGAATCAAGGTGCTTGCAATATAATGGTTATCATTGTTGGAAAGGGACACAGTGACCCGAGTTCAAATCCTAGACTAGGCTGTTAGCATTTCACTTAGGGCTGATACCCTTGAGAAAGGTATGCATCCAGCTATTCTTCCCCAGCTATGGGTAAATAGTAAAGCAGTCTGGATTATTTAAACTTGGTGTGGTCAAGGAAAAGGAAAACTCTGAATTCAAATAAGTTAAACTCTGTGAAAGAATTGGCTTTGCGTTACATCCTCTTTTTGAGGAGGGGTTGGATAAATACATACTTATTTAGAATTCTTCATAGGAAAAATGGTTGCAGTTATGTTTTAAAAAATAAAGATATAAAAATGTACTTAACATTCACAATCCAGAGAAGAATAAGTCTTAGTCATTGACTTCTTTTCCTTCATGAACTGCTGTACAAATAAATAATGTCCAACTTTTAAAAGTCAGCTATATTGATTTCCCTAACCATAATGAAAACTCATTAAAAAAGGAATGCTTTTTTGGAGACATAAATTCAATAATTAACCTTAACCCTCAACCCTAACCCTAATTAATTCACCATTTAAACATATTTACTTCCTGGCTGAGGGATCATCTTGTTTCTTAAAAAATCAATATATTGTCAACATATCAATAGATAGTTTTTACAAGATGCTATGATCACCCATTTTAATAAGGTGTCGGTATCGCTGGATATATAAAGAGTGATTGAAAAATAACTCCCTATTTTAACATTCTTATAATTTATTTCTTAAATATAATTTTTACAAGAAATAAATTATAAACATATTGAAATAGGGTGTTACCTTTCAATCACGCAGTGTTTATATATATATATATATATATATATGTGTGTGTGTGTGTGTGTGTGTGTGTGTGTGTGTGTGTGTGTGTGAGATAGAGAGAGAGAGAGTAAGGTTTTGAAAAAATCCAGCAGAATGAAAAAATAAGGAAGACACAATGGAAAAATCAAATTGACATGTTTCACTACAAGAATAGCTTCATCAGAATCAGTTTTATTATTCCATAAAATTTTTGTGGATTATTGAATAAATTTTCATGATGCATTTCCTATAGTGAAACATGTCAGTCTAATGTGTCATATTCTCATCCTTATTTATTAGATTAAGGTTAACCTGGATATGCCTGATGATTGTTGTATAAAGACAGCAGGAAACCAGTGGTCGCAGATAAGTGTCCATGCTATTAAATATTTACAAAAAATAACATATATATATATGTATGTATGTATATATTTTCCCTCAAAGTCATATTTACATAATATATATATATATATATATATATATATATATATATATATATATATATATATATATATATATATTTGGTCCTGTTAAACCGGAGTTGGGAGTAATTCCATCAGGACAAGAAGTTATTCAAGCATGAATATTTAAATATTAAATTTTCTATAACAACATAGAGCTAATTTTAAGAATAAATAAAATAAATTGTTAGATAGAAAATTGTGAAAAAGAATATAATACATACGTACTACGCTTAAAAAGTGGAACGGATTAATGCTTTCTAAATAATTTTGAAATGTTAAAATATAGTAAATAAATTAAATATTTGTTTTAATTTTAATATATCTAATACTGTACCTTTACGTGAATTTTTTATTTAAAGTTTAAATCTTAATCAATAAAAAATCTGTAAGTTAGGTCTAAATATAAATTTTTAAAAAACCTTTTAAAAAAACAATATTTACTACATTGCTAACCGAAAGTTAAATTTAAGACGGAAGTGGGCTTAGTGAAGAGGTAACTCCTCACCCCTCTTCGACTCCCTCCCACCTCTTCGACTCCCTCACACTATCCCCTCCCACTATCATGTGTCTATTCAATTTTTTTATCCATAAGATCTGAAGAAGTCCTGTTACTTTTTTCGTGTTTTTGAAAACTTCAAAAATGCGTAGCAGGATGGAAATAAATTTATAATCCTATGTGACCGGTTTCGTTGTTTTTCTTAAAGAATATATATATATATATATATATATATATATATATATATATATATATTGATTTAAAAAGCATGTGCATGATATTAAGAACATTTTAAAATCATAAAACTAATTAAAACTATTTTTATTCATTTCTTATAATTTTATAATTTTCTTAATACCATGCACATGCTTTTTAAAGCAATATTTAGCTTCTGTACCAACCACAAGATCTACACACACACACACACACACACACACACACACATATATATATATATATATATATATATATATATATATATATATATATATATATATATATATATATATATATATATATGATTAGTAAACAAATAACTTGTTGGTAGAACAATTTGTTTGTATGCAGTTAAATGGTTTCAAGTTCTGCTATCAAAGACTCATAGTTTTATTTGCATACAGTTTAATTGTTTCAATTTTTTTTTTAACTCTAGTAATTCTATTCAACATTATTCATTCGTTTGCACGCAGTTAAATGGTTCCATTATTGCTATATAAAACTGATAATCAGTTTCACGATACTAAGCATAGGAAGATTTCTGGGAAAGTGAATATTTGGATCAGTTTCACACAGACATGACAAAATGGAAGCGTTGCATGAACAAATATGTGCAAGGGACTATTCCAGGTTTATACGGATGATAAAATTTCAATAAATATGTACAGTACCGCTCATAAATATTTGAACAAACACAGTTTGCTTGTAATTACTAGGCTATAAATGTTAAAATAGGAACATTAGATAATAGTTGCTATCAGTATAACAAGGTATCTACAGGGTGGAACGATAAAATTGTCGCCTTAGAAAAGACAACATGATTCCATTTCCGTTTAATGAAAACCGGTTTTCTTTTCTTTCTTTTTTTTGTTGCAGACCATCTACTAGTTGGCCAGTGGTGTACAAATACCAAGAGCGATAGGAGCCTTCTATCATTTCTGAAAGTGACACAATGTTCAACGAGCGAGATCGGAGATGCGCCGCTATACAACCCATGCTCTCTACCGATCCAAGTTATGACAACAGGACCATTGCCAGCACCCTCAAAATGCAAATCCGGACAGGGTGATGAAAACAAAGTTTCCGGCTACGGTTATGGTCTTTGGTGTGGTTTCAAGTGAGGGCCACATCATGCCACCTCACATCTTCGAAGTCGGTTTGAAAGTCAACACCAAAGTGTACCTGGATGTGCTGAAGAGTGTGGTGATCCCCTGGTGCAATCAGGTGGCTGGTGGCAGACCCTGGGTGTGGCAGCAGGACTCGGCGCCGGCCCACAAGTCCAAAGAGACCCAGGCTTGGCTTCAGAAGGAGTGCTACGACTTTGTACCCTTCTCTCACTGCGCCCCCTTCCTCCCCCTACCTGAACCCGCTGGACTACTTCGTTTGGTCATATGTCGAGAACATCACCAACATGACCTCCCACAACACCAAAGCCAGCCTGATCGCCGCCATCCGCCGAGTATTCGCCGAGCTCCCGCCGGCGCTTGTGGAAAAGCCATGCTCCCAGTTCCGGATCCGTATCGAGGGGATGATTGAGGCTGAAGGCGGCTACATTGAATAGATGTCAGCTCTACTACATAATCAAGTTAAGGGAATTGATTTTTTCAATAAAAGTTTTAAAATAAAGCCGTCGTGTTGTTTTCCTTAGGATGACCATTTTATTGTTTCACCCTGTATTTAGTCATATTATAAGGTTCTGGGTGTTAAATTCAGGGAAATGAAAAATATTTTTTGATACTTCTAATATATTGTTCAGAATCAATCAAGGAAATTTAAAATGCTTGGAAGAGTTTTCAAACTTGTAATTAAATTTAGATCTCTATCTGCTCAAAATTTTTACTGTTTCTTACCATCCTAAACAATAAAAACAGATTTTATGCTTGTTCAAATATTTATGAGCTGTTCATTGTACAACCCTTATAGTTAATTGCTTGAGAAAATGTCCAGATACCCACTTATAAGCTTCTAATGTTGTAGATTTTTTAAGAATAGAAATAGGAAGATTTTTGTATGCATAGGCAATGAAAGATTATCTCTAGGCTTAGATACTATTAGATAAATAAAAACCTCAGATAACCCCAAAGCTTCAATCAAATTAAATGCACCAAGGAAAAGTTACCATAATCTCAACAAAAAGAATCTGCAATGAACACCAGCACTATTGCCAAGAAAATATCAATAGGATTCAAATTTCCAACTGAAACAGGTAACATGAGGGAAGGATCTCACAGATCTCACAATCCACCCACCATTTCCCAAAATAAATAACTCTGGAAAAACCCATATAACAAATTCAAATCTTAACGTCCAAGTGAGCAATGAAAAAACTAAATACATTCTAGGTCATTCTCTTCTCATTATTTACTAAGCTTTCCTTAGTCTGGTACATAGGCCTTAGATTATTTACAATACCAGCTGTTACTAAGTGGTCACCCATGTAAGTAATGAGCAAGCTCACTGCTGCTTAACTTTGGTAAACTGAGAATTCATAAGAAACATCTTGAGAATTTCTGTGTATTTTCTGAAGTTTATATACGGCATATTTTGCAATAAGTTTTTTGAGTGGCAATGGTGAGGTTCTTCTCTTGAAAGCATCATAATTGACAACCGATAGTCATTCACTTCAGGGCTTTAATTCAAAGGACAAGTCACCACCCTTAAAATACTTGAACAACTTTTGGACAGTACTGTCAAATATTGTTTCATTTCCTTCTACTTCCTGAATTCTGAAAGCAGCTTCAATGGATTACAACTTAACACCCTGAAAACACTTGAACTAATTTTGGCCAGTACAGTCTGGTATTGCCTCATTTCCTTCCACATCAAAAATCCTGTGAGCAGCTTCTGTGGTTTTGAGCCTAAGTTTAAAATACTGCTTCAAAATTGTCAGAATCTCAATACTTGTATTTGCTATTAAAACATCTTTTAAAAAAGGGACAGATGAATAGAATTAAAAATGTCGATGATAATAATAATAATAAAAGGAGTATAAAACTTGGCTCAACTGGGAATTGAGCTAAAGATTCAAATTTCACAATACAAACAATGTCATATGCACAAATTAGAATCTGTCCTAGAGAGTGAGATGCAAAAAATTCACTGGGATTTTGAGAAACAAATGGATCGCCAAATCCTGGCCAAATGATCAGACCACATATTAATCAACAAGAAAAAAATAACTTGTCATCTACAGGATTTTACCATTCCAGCAGACCCCAGTATGAAAATAAAAGAAAGTGAAAATGCATTCAATAAGTTTCCAGACATTTTTTGTACAGGTATTTATAATTGTCATAGAAAATTCAGTACGTTATTGCTATATATCTTATGAGATGACTGAACAATTTTTATGATTTCAGCTTCAAAGGAACAGCTACAGCAGAAATTGGAATACACCCTACTAAAGCCTGATTGTCACAGCTAGTAAATTTCAAAAATCCAATCTGGACGTGAGGACACTTTAGAAGAACAATATGCAATAAAATTCTGTTTTAAACTTGGAAAAAATGCCAGAGAAACATATGGAATGCTTCAGACTGCTTTTGGAGCATCTTGCATGAATTGAGCATCAGTTTTTGAGTCGCATAAGAGATTCAAGGAAGGCAGGGAGTCTGTGAGGGATGATGAGACGTGTGGGAGGAGTAAGTACGTCAATACACCAGAGTTGATTGGCCAAAGGGCTAGGGTTAGGGTTACTATGTTGAGGTTTTAAGGGAGTTCAGGAAGAGATTCCTAGGGAAGAGGCCAGCACTCTTCAAATCGGGTCAGTGGCATTTCTACCAGGACAATGCACCAGTCCACAACTCCATCCTTGTCACAGACTATTTGAGCAAGATGGGCATCAAGACACTTCCTCACCATCCCTATAGTCCAGACCTTGCTCCCTGTGACTTTTGCTTATTTCCTAAGCTCAGAGGCTGTCATTATGAGACAATTGAGGAGATGAAAGAGGCTGTGACAAAGGTCATTGACATGCTCACCCAAGATGACTTCCATGGGGCCTTCCAGAAGTTGTTGGAAGGGTACAAGTACATTGCAGCCAGAGGAGATTACTTGGAAGGGGACTAGAGTTTCATGTGTGTACTATCAATAAAAGTGCCCATACGAAAAAAGTCAGGAAACTTATTTAATGATCCTCGTACATATCTGGACTTTGCTAGCAAACTACAAAAATTTTGGAACATATCGGTGATGATGAATAACACTTGTAGTTGGTGTGCTTGGAACAGTTTCCAAGGGTTTTGAAAAAAGACAGGAGGAATTAAAAATCAAGGAAGAATTGAGACCACCCAGACTACAGCATTGTTAAGATCAGTTAAAATACTCAGAAGAGTCCTGGAGACTATAGGAGACTTGCTGTCTCTCAGACTCCATTGAAAGACCATTTGAACTTAAAAGAAGTAAAATAATAATGATAATAATAATGATGTGATGTAATAATAAAGTTTGATTGGTTTGGTTTGGTTTGGTTTGGTTTTATGGCATATCAACCATTGTAGGTTATTTAATGCCAAATCCTTTTTATACAAATACATCAAATTTATGATTTGTAAACACATTTTGTAAATAACATTTTTAAATGAGGCTGAGCTAATTTTTTTCACACAAATGGTTTCACTTTTTTCTATCTAATGCAAATAATTCTGTTTACTATTAATCATTTGTTTGCACATAGTTTAATGCTTTCAAGTATTGCTATGTATTAATAACAAACCAATTAAGAATTAGTCATTCGTTTATACACAGCTAAATGATCAAAAAGTTCTATTTCAAACAATTCAGATTAGCATGTCAACAAAGTTAAATGGTTCCAAGTATTGCTATGTATCACTAACAATCTAATTAAATATCAGTCATTTGTTTATACGCAGCTAAATAATCAAACAGTTCTATTTCAAACAATTCAGTTTCGAATAAGTACACAGTTTTTTATTTACACAGTTAAATGTATAAACAGTCTATTTCAAACAATTCAGTTTAGCATAAGTACAAAGTTTAAATGTTAAGCAGTTCTATTTGACCCATGGATAGGACCCTAAGTGGATGACAATGAAGGGGTACTTTGCATTCCCTAAAGCTCTTGAATTACTGGAGCTTCACCATTAGATTGTTTAATATCATATCTAGAACTCTCATGGGGGTGGGTCTTACCCCTCGGCAGAGATGCAGTCAGTATATACTACAGCCCCAGCTGACTGGGCCAGGTTTGGTTGGTTTAGTTTCTGTTTTTAATGGCATATCAATCTTCATGGGTTATTCAATGCCAAAGCCATCTTTATAGAAGAAAGAAGACCAGCAACGGAAGCCATAGATGGGGGATAAGGCGGTTCATACCTTTCTAAAGAATATTAGTCTGAACGTGATCATAAAAGCAAGACTGGAGTTTGAACTCACTTACTATGATGTCACAGCCCAACACGTAAGCCATTATGCCTTCAGGCCTCCCCCCCATAATCATTTGGTAAGATATGATGATAATAAAATTAATATGTAACATGAAGGATTGATAGTCTTGAGATGAAATAAAATTTGTTGTAAATTGTGAATTGAATTATCATGACGAGAAAATCCAGCAAACACTTGCGTGCAACATATGGAAACACTGGACAGCTGTTTCGACCTTATTAGGTTTCATCAGCAGTATATACCGTGATCTCTCTCATTAGAGATTGAACCAGCAACCACAGAATGCAGAGCTAAAACTCTACCACTGAGCCATCAACCCACATCGCACACAAGTGATGCCAAATTAACTACTCATGGTAATTGCACAGCAAGTTAACATGAATGTGTCTTGTAAGTTACATCCGTACTCTTTACAGAGGACACGGTTACCTCCAGGGCCATGTCTTCCCTAGAGGATTGGAAATACGCATCTGTGTAATTATTATGACCTCAAGGGCAAGGAAATATATGTACATTTTCTTTTTTTTTCTGGTGTAAATGTTCATGAAAAGTGAAGATACTTTTGATACACCCTCATAATTATCATAAAAATTGCTAATAATATAGTTGAATCATAGCATAAACTATGGAGTCAAAGTTTATGAAAACAAAAATACTTTCAATACATCCGAAGTTTGTTCTCAGTATTATTACTGAGTTTATTAGTCTACTAAAGTAATAACTAAAATATATAGAGAGATGTAAAACAAATGTACAAAATCTATAAACCAGCTAAGTTTTGGACTAGCCAAGAAAAATATTTTGCAAGTAAGCTACAATAACAATTTTTAAAGAAATCACATTTTCTTGAATTACCTTATAAGATAAAAATAAAATCAAGTTTCTCTCTTGAGATTTAAAAAATCTTTGAAAAGATATGAGCTGCTCTCCAAAAGTTCTGAGAATTTTTTAAATGTTCTTAATACTTTCACAGACAGATAATTTTTTCATCCTTGTAGAGTAGGTGAATCATTTTTAGAAAATTTGTAAAATAGAGAGTATGTTAAAAAAAACTTAATAATAAAAAAAACAAACAAAATGATAATTTTATCAGCAATTGTGTTTCATAGGAATAATGGTTTGGTTTCATTGTTTTATCAACCTTCATGGGTTATTTAATGCCAAAGCCATCCTTTTAGAAAAATAATAGTGGTACTATTTAACCCAAATCTGGAGGGATAAGAGGGTTCATAACTTGTTTTATCAACCTTCATACCAAAGCCATCCTTTTAGAAAAATAATAGTGGTACTATTTAACCCAAATCTGGAGGGATAAGAGGGTTCATAACTTGTTTTATCAACCTTCATGCCAAAGCCATCCTTTTAGAAAAATAATAGTGGTACTATTTAACCCAAATCTGGAGGGATAAGAGGGTTCATAACTTGTTTTATCAACCTTCATACCAAAGCCATCCTTTTAGAAAAATAATAGTGGTACTATTTAACCCAAATCTGGAGGGATAAGAGGGTTCATAACTTGTTTTATCAACCTTCATGCCAAAGCCATCCTTTTAGAAAAATAATAGTGGTACTATTTAACCCAAATCTGGAGGGATAAGAGGGTTCATAACTTGTTTTATCAACCTTCATGCCAAAGCCATCCTTTTAGAAAAATAATAGTGGTACTATTTAACCCAAATCTGGAGGGATAAGAGGGTTCATACTTTTCCAAAGGATATTAGTTCCAAAGGGAATACAATAGCTTGACTGGAGTTTGAACCTTTTTACTGCAATATTACAATCCAGCACATTAGTCACAGCACTATGCGGACAACCTCTTCCATGTAATGTCATGTAAATTATGAAAATCCTGCAACAAGGTGTGCACTGAGGCCTCCTAAACAATAAGAAACCAAATGGAAAATGCCTTACACTGAGCTACTACAAAAATGATCAAAATGTCACTCTCCCTGTGTTTTGTCAGCAACAAAAATGTTGATCTGCCTACAAAATGGTTAAACCAAATATAGCATGGACTTTTGCTGGTGACTTTTGTAAACGGTACCCTTTTTCAGTGAGCTCTAAAAGTTGTAGAGAAGAGGAAAATCTCATATTTTGGTTTGGCACGCAAATTTATTTCAACGCTTAATTTCACCCAATCAGGATGACTTACCCTATTCAGCCCGGACCTTCATTTCCGGCTAGCAAAATGGGTGAGCGGCCAAACCCAGTCTCTTCAGCGTGAGACGGCGACCAGAACAGACGTTCGTCTGGTCGTCCCTGTTTAGCGATGCCTTTTAGCTAGACAAGCCACCCAGTGTGGACAACTCACTGTGGCTTTAACACTAGCAGCAGCAACATGGACACTCAACGAGGGAACCATCTAATTTATGGATTCTTTACGAGGAATCCCAGTTGAACATAAATTAGAAACATTCAGCATTGCCTTCCACAGGCACCACTTCATGTCACCCCAAAAAATGGATATGTCGATCCGAGCGTAACTCCGCTCTCGACACACTAGCTCATATTTCACTTCTGGTCCATATTAATGGAGATAACGCATACTCTCCCCAAAAATATCAGACACACAAAAATACACGGTGACTCTAAACACAATCCCTCACACGTCCGACAACACACGCTGCTTTATCAACACCCCACTAAGCCATTTCGTCTCCAACACTAACAAGCCTAAACTCCACGAGTCTTGCAGTACCAAAAGCAAACCAAATATTCAAAGCTGCAAAATAAAAAACTTTCTTTGTTGTGTTGTTAAACAAAAATTTCGTAATTCATTTGTGTTGCCCTAAAAAAAATATTGTGTTAGGGAAAATAACAATTTCCCGAACCGCTATTAAGTCACCAAAAATATTTTGAAGAAAAAAGTAAAAACAAGGTATTAGAATACTTTTTAATCCTTTTGTGTATTCAGACTATTGTCCCTATCTTCATTGTTATTATAGTGAAAATTGGGATGAAAATAGCCACTCACCTCAGTGCAAACGTTGGTGCATATGCTCCGTGTTCAAGATTTATATTTTCAACTGGAAAAAACATGGCAGCCCCGAGCAAGCTTATATCACAAATGGTCACATATCTTCACATTGGTAGTCACATAAAACCACGGAGAGTGAAGACGTGCATGCAAATGAGGGCGGGCAGAAAACGTCATAAAAAGAACAAACGTCAGTCAGTGAAAAGATAGTTTTGTGCTTTACTTTTGTGACAGTCTTTTGCTTTGGACAAGAATTGGTCCGAGGAGAAACAGAGTTCAGTTTAAAGAGACAGGGAGAAGAGAATTATTGAATACGGAAAGGAAGTTTTGGTTAGTCATTGCGGGTTTTTGCAGTTGAGAGAAGTGGTGGCAACTCTACCAGGCACATTTATATTCACAATGTTTCAGCTGAATGATAAAAATTATCAAGCTTCATCTCAGAAATTTAGACAGATAATTTTGTTTTATTTTTTCATAGCCAGTTTCCCCAAATTCATGGCATCGTTTTATACATTTTACAATCAACCGAAGAGTCAAATGATATAAAAAATAATGGGGCAATAGAATACACCAACTGCATCTCTGTAGAGGAGTAAGACCCTCACCACCAATGAGTGTCCTAAATATAACATTACACAATCTGATGGTGAGGCTCCAGTAATGCTGGAGCTATGGGGAATGTGGAGTACTCCTTCATTGTCATTGCTCCCAGGTTCACTCAGACCCGGAGTGGTAGCATCTGATAGGATCCTACCAATGGGTCAAATAGAACTTTTTGACATTCAAACTGTGCGCAAACAAATGACTGATGTTTAATTGTATTGTTAGAAATAAAACTGATCCTTTAACTGTGTGTAAACACATGACTGATGTTTAATTGAATCATTACTGATACGTAGCACTACTTGGAACAATTTAACTATGTGCTAATAAAAGAGTGATGTTGGATAAAATTGTTAGAGTTGATTAGCAATACTTGAAATTCTTTAACTGTGTGCCTAATTTGAATTGTTAAACTTACATAGTGATGCTTGAAACCATTTAACTGTGTGAAAATAAAACTATTTATTTTAGATTGCAATATTTGAAACCATTTGAGTGTAAACAAATGATTAATAGTAAAGAGAAATATTTGTGTTTGAAAATTTGGAAAAAAATTAACTGAGTGCCAACAATAGTAATACTTATGTGCAAGCAAATTAGCTCTGTTTTAAAAATAAGATGACCCACAAACTATTTCCTTACAAATCATTATGTATAACCAGTTAACTGTACGTGTACAAACAGAATCTGGCACATTCAAAAACATTATTTACAAACTATGCATTTATAAATCATATATATGTATAAAGAGAATATAGCATTAAATAACCTACAATGGTTGATATACCAGAAAACCAAACCCAACCAATCTGAATCATATGTATGTATTAAGAGGATTTGGCATTAAATAACCTACAATGGTTGATATGTCATAAAACCAAACCCAACCAAACCAAATCATATATATTTAATATATATGTATAAAGAGGATTTGGCATTAAATAATCTACAACAGTTGATATACCATAAAATCTAAACAAACTTTATGCTATATATTTATTATATATGTACAAAGAGGATTTGGCATTAAATAACCTATAATGGTTGATATGCCATAAAACCAAACCCAACCAAACCAAATCCTACATATTTAATATATATGTATAAAGAGGATTTAGCATTAAATAACTTACAACAGTTGATATACCATAAAATCCAACCAAACTTTATGCTATATATTTAATATATATATACAAAGAGGATTTGGCATTAAATAACCAACAATGGTTGATATGCCATAAAACTCAATCAAACAAGGAATGAATTTTCATAAGAGTAAACTATTCAACTTAAAATTGACCCTACACTTCCCCTGCCTTTTTTATATCTTTCATATGTACTAAATTCCAATGGTTAGAAAATATTTTGACCACACCTCATTGTAGAATATTTTACTTTTCTGCTTTGAACTATTTTTAAACTTCCAATTTAGAAAAGTACTTCTTTTTTTTTTTCTAGGAAAAATATAATATTTTTTTTATCATTGACTTGAAATATTTTGAATCAATGCCATCACTTTGTAAATTGTTTGCCAACTTAATTTTATCAAGCAATTTAGAAAAATCAATTTATCACTTATTATTAATAGATGTGATATACAGTAACTCCTATAATAAGTTCACACAAGCCAATTTTTTAGAAAAAGTTACTTTTCGTCTAAACCAAAGATACCAGAATTTTATTACTTCTAGTGAAATATTATTGGCCTAGTGAGTAAAGTGTTCACCAATGGTCCAGGAGACTGGCGTTCAGTCCCAGGTCGAGTCATACCAAAGACTCAAAAGATCGTACTTTATGCCGCCTTGCTTAGCTCCCAGCATTATAAAGTACAGATCAAGGGTAAAGAGGAGCAATCCAAAGAATGAAGTAGCACTCTCCCCTATACCTTGGTGTAGTAGCTATTGAAAAAGGAGCCTTCGGGTCACTCTCTTGACTAAGGTCACCAACTCTACTTTTTACTTTATTACCAAACTCTACAGTATTTAAACTTTTTAACCAAAAATAAAATTGTATAATATATATAAGAGATGCACTTATTTTTGGACAGCTGCATGTTCATCTTTTTGGTTACAGAGTTTCAGTTATGTAGAGTTTGGTTATCGATATGACCTAATAATATCATTTTGATTATATAATGTTCCAGTATGAATTATCCTGGCGGCAACACCCCACAAAGCACCAACTATATGACCACCTGCCTCCCATCACAAAAACTATCCAAGTTAGATGAACCAGACACGCGGGACACTGCTGGAGAAACAGAGACGAGCTCATAAGTGATGTACTCCTATGGACCCCCACATATGGCCGAGCAAAAGCAGGATGACCAGCTAGAACATACATACAGCAGCTGTGTGAGGATACAAGATGTAGCCCTGAAGACCTACCAGAGGCGATGAACGATAGGGAAAAGTGGCGATAGAGGGTCAAGGATATCCGTGCTAGCAGCATGACATGATGATGATGATGAATTATATCATGTTAAAGATCTATGAAGCACCAACTACACTTTTTGGATGAGTTGATAACAAAATAATAGTGCCCCAGTGACCTATATAGGTTCTCCAAACAACACTTTCAGGTTTTGAATTCAGAGATTTTCATTTTCCTAACTAAAAAATATACATATATATATATATATATATATACTTAAGTGAGTCAAAATTTTTCCAGTGTTTTGGTATGTACTTGTTTGTGGCACATATATCACATGACTGAAACAGTTCGAGCTGAGGTAACTACTGTGCTTGGTAGTATTGTGGTAGTTGGTGTGCTGACACATTATACATAGCTTCACTTTGTATGTGACTTGAAAGCTGCAAAGAGAAACATGCAACATAGCTTAATATGGAATGTATGATTTACAAGTTTAAACTCGGCCAAAATACAACAAAAGTTAGACCCTCAAAGATCAGATAAGGTCAGGTAGGTCTAAAATTGTGGATTCTAAGGCTGTCCTCCAAACCATAGATGCAAATCTGGTGAGCAACACTCAGAGAGTATTAGGCGAGCTTGGCATCTCATAGTTCAGAGTAGCTTGTCTCCTTCACAATCTTTGCAAAAGTATCCAGAGCAGCCTCATATTACTAAAATGTTGCAAAACTTTTGACTCACTCTAGTATATATATATAGTTTGTAAGGGTGAATCAAAAAGTAATGACTTTTTCTTTAGTAGAGGAATAATTACCAACACAGAAATATGTATCATACATCAAAATGAAGCTGGTCCTCTGTGGATCACATCCCTACTTCTCAACATAGTCAATGTTTCTTTCAATAGCAATGTTCCACCTTCAAATAAGAGCATGTATCCCTGCTTCGTAAAATTCTGTTGAGTGTTCTTTGAGCCACTTCATCACTGCGGTTTTCACTTCCTCATCACAGGCATAATGTTTGCCTCTTAAACCCTCGCATGGGGCCAAAAGAGATGATAAATCATTTTTAAAATTGATACAAAATTATTGAATGATTTTAATAATCTAATAACTTTAGGATTCTCATTATTTAATAATTTTCATAAATCTTAATGATTTAATAATTCTAAAATTTCAATAAGGGTGTGTCCTCATGGTGTAATGGGACTGCGGAATCGTAATAAGCAAGTTCGTACTCCAGTCGCGCTATTACGTTCACTTTTGGGCAAATACCCTTGGGAAAGGTATGAACCCCCTAATCCTCCCAGCTATGGGTAAAATAGTACCACTACTGTTCTTCTAGGAGAATGGCTTTGGCATT
Source organism: Sepioteuthis lessoniana (assembly GCA_963585895.1). Lineage (NCBI taxonomy): Eukaryota > Metazoa > Mollusca > Cephalopoda > Myopsida > Loliginidae > Sepioteuthis > Sepioteuthis lessoniana. The sequence continues at coordinate 12,691,427 of OY757939.1, forward strand.
AAATAAACTACAAAGGTTGATATGCCATTAAACAAAGAAACCAAACCAAACCAAAATTTCAATAATTTGACAAATTTGATCATTTTAATATTCTAATAATTCAAATGTTTGGTTTAAATAATGCATTAAAATTATTTGATAATTTTGTATCTTGTTTGTTTTTCAATTATATACTTTCAAATAATCTCTCTGTGATTAATTTTGAAATGACGGATGGACCAATCCTATCAACAACAACAACAGAGTTACCTAGAATAAGGGCCAGCAAGGTGCATTGCATCAGATGCTCCACTTTGCTAGCCACGTTCCTTAAACAAGAAATCTTTCTCCCAATATTTCAATCAACTTTTCTAATTCAGGTTGTAGCTATGTCAGTACTATTGTATGGCTGTACCACTTGGACTAAAAATAATGCTTGGCAAGAAATCTAGATGGGAACTACACAAGGAAGCTGTGTGTTATTTTAAACAAATCCTGGAAGAAGCACCCTACAAACAGTTGTACAGCCACATAGCTCCCATCTCACAAACAATCCAAGTAAGATGAGCAAGACATACTGGTTTGATTTGGTTTGGTTTAGTTTGGTTTGGTTTGGTTTGGTTTTATGGCATATCAACCATTATAGGTTATTTAATGCCAAATCCTTTTTCTACATATATATTAAATATATGATTTGTAAACACATTTTGTTGATAACATTTTTAAATGAGGCTGAGCTCATTTTCTTTCTCACAGTTAAAAGGTTTCACATGTTTCTATCTAATACGAATAATTCTATTTACTATTAATCATTTGTTTGCACATAGTTTAATGTTTTCAAGTATTGCAATGTATCACTAACAATTCAATTAAACATCACTCATTTGCTTACATACTGTTAAAGGATCAAACTTCTATTTCTAACAATTCATTCTAGCATAATTCATTTGTTTGCGCACTGTTTAAATGTCAAACAGTTTTATTTGACCCATAGATAGGACCCTATCAGGCGCTACCACTCCAGGCCAGAGTGGACATGGGAGTGATTGCAATAAAGGGGTACTCCACATTCACCAAGTCTCCAAGGCTGGAGCCTCACCATCAGTTTGTTTAGTGTGATATCCAGGACACTCATTAAGGGAGTTTTACCCCTCTGCAGAGATGCAGTTCATGTATTCTGCAGCTCCAGCCAACTGGGCCAAAAACATGCTGGGTACTGAGGGAGAAGTAAGGACGAACACATAAGCAAAATTCTCACATGGACACACCAGTGTTGGCCGTTGAGCAAAAATTTACATTCCTTAGTTCTGTGTGCACACAGGGTGCTGTCTAGAGGACTTGCCAATAGTGACTTGAGATTTAAGAGACTTCATGCTGTATGCCTTGATGATGATATCTCTTATTAACAATATTTCGATTTATACAACAGAATTGTCAAGTAAACTAACTTGTAAAAGTAGTAAGTTTTGTATTTTCAATGGCCCCCATGCTGAAGACTTCCAAGTTCTGATCCAGTTACTCTGCACTTTCTTTATCACTAAAATTTATGAATGACTGAGGTTTTAAGGTTAAAGGTTTTAACCAGAAATCATATTTAACTGGGGTCATTGGCTTAATGAGTAGAGTGTTCACTAAGGGTCCAGGAGACCGGGGTTCAATCCCAGATCTAGTCATACCAAAGACCTAAAAAAATCGTACTTGATGCTGCCTTGCTTAACACTCAGCATTATAAGGTATGAATCAAAGGTAAGTGGAGCAATCAAGGGAATGAAGTAGCACCCTTCCCTACACCTCGGTGTTGTTGCTATTGAAAAGGGAACCTTCAGGTTACCCTCGACTGCAGTTGCCAACTTTACTTATTTAATTATCTGACTGGCTATATGCCAATGTAAAATTGTATCATTTTACTGTGCAAGCGAGCAATTCATATTTTGATATTTATTTATGTTTCTTTAATTTAGAGCCACTTCTTAAGATTTACTCCACAGGTCTTCGACAACCTTAATCCATCTTGTAAAACTTTAATCCGGCCCTATACAACCTTAATCTGGTTCTGTACAACCTAAATCCAAACCTGTACAACCTTAATCTGGTTTTGTACAACCTAAATCTAAACTTGTACAACTATAATCCAGTCCTGTAAAACTTTAATCTAGTCCTGTACAACCATAATCCAAACCAGTACTATCATAATCTGGTCCTCTACAATCTTAATCTGGTCATGTACAACCTTAATCTAGTCTAATACAATTTTAATTTCCACATGTATAATCTTAATCCAGTTCTGTGTCACTTTTATCAAGTCCTATGTAACCTTAATCCGGTCCTGTAGATGGTTTGGTTTCTTTTGTTTAATGGCATATCAACTCTTTTTAGATTATTTAATGCCAAAGCCATTCTCCTAGAAGAACAGTAGTGATACTATTTAACCCATAGCTGGGAGGATTAGGGGGTTCATACCTTTCCCAGGTGTATTTGCCCAAAAGTGAATGTAATAGCGCAACTGGAGTACGAACTCGCTTACTACGATTCCGCAGTCCATCGCTTTAACCACTACACCACGAGGACACCCCCTGGTCCTGTAGAGGTATGTTGTTTTATGTTTTCATCCCATAGTTCAACACACATAGTATATTATTACACAACTTTTTTACCCTTAAATGAATGGACATGTTTTGTTTTGTTTTTTAATAGAGAACGAAAGATTATTCTTGGTTGCACTGAAACTATTCAGTATTATATGCATGGTATTTAGAAAGCACCTTTTGAGTCAGAAAAGCTTAGAGAGAAAAGAAATGACATTCTGACTTATAGTGCAAATGATGCATAGGATAAAAAAGTTAAGAAATACTGCTCTAGTGTTTGTTTCATTGGCTATCTTAACTCATCTGCTTGTGGTTTAAGGATTTTAGGGCAACCTCCTCATTTGAAGTTGATAAGTCTAAACAGACACTCATTTCATCAAAGCTAAGACCTTTACTTTGAATGATCTCAAATCTGCTTAACTGTTGTTTTCTATTTTTGTTTTAACGGTGTTAGGCTGAGCATTATAGTGACCCATATTTTATCAGGAATTTTTTTATGGACTATATACTTAAGATATATTTGAAGGAGCTTGTAGCATAGCCATTATCACTGTAAAAAATGGAATCAGAGAGCCAGGTTCAAATCCTAAACAAAGCTGTTTATGTAGAAAAATTGATGACAAGGTAATCCAAGTTGAAGGAGAGATTTAATAAGAAGTCGACACTATAGCGTTTCGGTTCTGCTGAACCATCATCAGGACCATGAGAGGTGATATTAACGATGTTAAGTCAACGATGGATGTTTAAAAATGCAAAATGCAAAAACCTAGGTGAAAGTTTGTATAATAAGAAAAAGTTGGCCGTTTAATTGGTGAATCAGCGTTTGTTGTTTTAAATTACGTCATTTGACTTATTAGGAATATTGTATAGAATTTATGTTACGTTTGTTTAACGAGAAAGTTTTCGAGTCAAAAGGAAGAAAAAGAAAGAAAAAAACAAAAAGAAAAATTATATATGTGGAAAATATTAATTAAAGATGGAATATATTGTAACTATTTAAAATGGATCTGCTCAAGTAAGGAGAAATATAAAAGCAACAATGAGTATTTAGGGAATTAAAGAATGAGATAGCAGCGGCTTAGAAAATTCGTCTTCGACTTTTATTATGGATGTAAATGAGCATCTTAACAGAATTGAAGTCAAAGTTGTGATTAGATTGAGAAATGTGTAGGAATAATGCATTGTTTTAGTTACCAATTCTTATGTCTCTTTTGTGTTCTTTCAAGTGAACGTTATAGGACTTTACACTCCAATAAATTATTTTGGGCGGTATGCCACTTGTTCCCACAAAGATGGCGGACGCTCAATATTCAGTCTCGGGAAACCATTGGCCAGGAGGACCACGTGACATGTTTAAAACTACGTCCGCGCGTAAATTCAAGTCCTGCGTTTTTGAGCCACCTACAAGACGCGCATTTTCTATAAATACGTCGTCTTCAAACACCCTTGTTCTCTTTTACCAAATTTCTTTGGTAACACTCCCTTCAGCGTGAATCGACAAGAGAGAAAAGCAACACCATGCATGGGCCTCGCAAACATTCATATACAATGACTATGAGACGCTTTCCAGTCTCTGAGAAACTGCCCGTTTCTAACCATAAAAAAAGGACATTTTAAACTTGTAATTCTTTTTGTAGCTTAGTTGTGTTACACACACACACACACACAAGCTCACAAATATACACACACTATTTTTTTTTTGTTAGTAATATTTTTTATGTATCAATGTAAGATTTAATTGTTGTAGAAAATAAATTTGTTTTTATTCGTCGCCTTGTTTTAAATGTTCATTTTGTCCGCACCGTTTTACAACCTTTATTTGTTTCATATCTTTTACTCATTTGTTGCATATTCTTCACTCATTGGCTTCCTTCATTTACTACTTTATCCATGTGCCTATAATATGTGCTTATAATATGCCTATATCAAACTAATTTTAAACTAAACATCAAAACATTTGGGGAAAATAAATACATTCACTCACTAACCCTACAACGTGAAGGTTCCGAGATGTTATCAATTTTTCTACATATTGTCGGATTACAATTGTTATATTCTGAGTTGTGGGCGAGAAATGCGTATGGTTGCAAAACAAAGAACGTATATATACTCACAATAACACAGTAATGAGGTTATAGAAATTTTTTATAGATAGAGTAAGTACAGAGAGTAGAACGGAGAAATACGTTCACAGTCAAAGAATGAATTCAGTGGTAGTAGTTATAAAGTTCATGTACTGTACTTGTCTCGTGGTGAAGGGATGGTTTTCTCGGAATTAGGATAACGTTGGTAGCTGCGGAAAGCGTTTGATGTATCGGATGACAGGCGCCAGACGGGGTGAAGAATCCTTAACACGGGTCGTGTGAGGGAACAAATCTGTGGTGTAGGAACGCAACTGCCTGATGATTATTTGGTCCGTCTATTTATACGTTTTCTGTAGGCTCAGAACGGCAATTTTTGTGCCCCGCGGGAAGCGTTCCGATTGGATATTTATTAATGTATTTTTTTTTTTTTGTTAATTTATCGCAAACGGAAGTTCTGCGCGGAGCCCATGCGTGAGCGACTAACTTTTCATTTTGGGTTGGGAACTCGAAGTGTTAACTTCCGTTTTTTTTTTCTTTTCTTCTTTTCTTTCTTTTTGTTTTTTCAAATCAAGGCAAGATCTCGTCTTGTAACACAATCCTTTATTTACTTTCAAAGCTGTTTATGTTTCAATTTATGCTAATGTCCTTGGTTAAAGACATGAATTCATCTCTTCTCCCCACCCTTGATATGGGTAAATAGAAGTGCAGACTGAGTTATTTAGCCTTGCTTTAGCAACCAGACTAGGAGAAGGAAAACTCTAAATTCAAACCAATGTAATCCAATAAAAATAACCTTGTGTAAGTTTTTTGGCATATATTCGGATCTCTTATTGGACAGTTGACTAGCGCCAATACCTAACGAAGAAAAATAACAATACTGTTACAACATGCACTCTAGCCAACTAACTGCCCAATAAGAGATCCAAATATACGCCAAAAAATTGACACTATTTATCGTTTGATTTGCTAAAAATGCCATAATTTTTTTTATATAGGAAACGCAATCATATCCCTCCACATCAGAATTAAAAAGTTTTTATTTGATTAAAGAAATTACAAGTAAAAATAGATTTGAGAAAATAAAAATTGTTGTATAGAGTGATGCTTTTTTTACTAATTTAACAGATGGGCGATCTCAAAGAATATATATATATACTCTTTTTTGGTAGGAAGTAGCAATGAATATATGAATATTGCTTGGCAATCCAAGTGTATTAAAAGAATTATCAAAAGTATATTGACTGCTGCAACATTAGCCACAATCAACATGTCAGAAGCCTGTTTTTTTTCTGTAGAAAACTACTATTGGAACAACAGTGGCTAAAAGATAAAACTGAGATTAAAATCATATCCCTCCACATCAGAATTAAAAAGTTTTTATTTAATTAAAGAAATTACAAGTAAAAATAGATTTGAGAAAATAAAAATTGCTGTATAGAGTGATGCTTCTTTTGCTAATTTAACAGATGGGCGATCTCAAAGAAAATATATATATATATATATACTCTTTTTTGTGTCACATCCTGCTTGTGGCAAAAGGATTAGGTAAATACATATATGATATACTTTAACATTCTTTTAAGATATATCATGTAAATCTATTTCTAATGATAGAAGATGCTGATGACCTAATGGTTATTGTTGGCGGAAATGAACTTGGCTACCCAGGTTCAAATCCTGGATGAGGCTATTTTATTTCACATAGTACTCATACACTTGAGAAAGATATGAATCCAACTCTCTCCAGCTATGGGTAAATAGCAGAGCAGACCGGGCTCTTTAATCTTGGTCTGACAACCAATCTAGGAAAAGGAAATCTCTGAATTCAAACCAGATGTACTTCACTTAAAAATTGACCTTGGGTCACATCCTGTTTATGGCAGAGGGTTAAGTAAATTCATACACTTCTAATGATTTTACTATATATATATTGGCCAAGCGGTTAGAGTGTTCACCAATGGCCCGGGAGATCTGGGTTCAATCCCAGGTTGAGTCATACCAAAGACTCAAAAAATAGTACTTGACGCCTCCTTGCTTAACTCTCAGCATTATAAGGTATGGATCAAGGGTAAAGTGGAGCAATCCAGGGAAAGGAGTAGCGCCCTCCCCTACACCTAGGTGTAGTAAGCTATCGAAATGGGAGCCTTTAGGTCACCCTCGACTAAAGGGAGATAACTTTACTTTATAATTACCTAATTACTCACAAAGGGCAAGATTCAAAACAAGTTTAATATTTAAGTGATTGTTTGAATTTGGAGGTGCCCGTGGTGTAATTGTTATCGTCGCAGGAATTGGACACGGCGACTCGAGTTCAAATCCTGGACGAGACTGATTGCATTTCACATAGCACTAATACCCTTGGGAAAGGTATGAATCCAATTATTCTCCTTCCAGCTATGGGTAAATAGTAGGACAGACTAGGTTCTTTAGCCTTGGTGAGGCAACTAGTCTAGGAGAAGGAAAACTCTGAATTCAAACCTGTTAAACTCCGCTTAAAAATTGACCTTGTGTTATATCCCGAGCGGAGGGGTTGGGTAAATAGGATTGTTTGAATTGAGAATTTACCTTCTTCTAGACAAGTTATTGTACCAACACTAAAGATCCCAGATTGCCCTACTATTTACTCATAGATGGAGAAGAGAAGAGATAAGTTCATGGTTTTCTTCATTCGAGAGAATGCAAATAATAATGATTTTACTATAGATACTAATTGAAAACTGAGAAGAAATGTGGTTGTTTTTTTTTTTTGTGGTCAGGAAGTAAATCAACAGTTGATAACAAAATAGGTTTATTATACATATAATTAATATATTTCTTTGTATATAATTACCAGTGGTGTGCATAACACTTGACAATTCTCCAAAACACACTGCCCCAGCTAAACATACAACCATTGAAACCTCCAACCTTGAGAAGCCTGTTTGAAGGCTCCTGAAGAGCAATATAAATATGAATGAAAGAATTCCAACCAGAGGTGTATCAGGAGAAGGAGTACATTCAACTAGCTTGTTCATGGTGTGGTAAATAGAATATGGCTACCATATAACTTCCACATAAGATTCTACCTTACTGATGGAGAGTGTCCTCAGGGTACAATTTTTAGGGGGAAGTTTGTTCGTTGTGTTATTTTAGGCGAGAGGTATTTTGTTATTGTTGAGCGAGGAAGAGTTGTGACGTGTTTGTGTTTACATTGAGTGGTTTCCTCGCTAAGTTTGAAAGGCTCTCGCTAATTGTTGTTAGGTATATAAAGGAGAGGTTGAAGAAGTAAGATGCCAATAGTCGAAATGTGTTTTTAAGAATAGTTTCTATTTGTAACATAGAAAATTGGGTTTGCTTTTTGTGCTGCAAGCCTCGTAGTGAGTAAGGAGACGAAATGGAGATATGATAGAGTTAAGACAGCACGTGTCGTCGGACGTGCAAGGGATAGTGTTCGCTGTAGTTTAGCGAAAGCCATGTTGCAGTTGGAGGAAATTAACTTTGAAGTCACCGTGAGTTTCGTGTGTCCGGTATTTGGGGAGAGTGTGCGTTGTCTCCATTAAAGTGGCCCAGAGGTGAATTGCGAGCTAGGTACCGAGAGCTTAATTGTGCATCGCGTCGACATAGCCAATTTTGGGGGTGACATAAAGTTGTGCCTGTGCGTGGCATGTTGAATGTATCTAATTTATATTCAACTAATTTATATTAATCCATAAATTAGATAGGTTCCCTCATGAGTCCATGCTACTGCTATTCAAGAGCGGCCAATGGGACGTCTGCACTGGCCGGCGTTGTCAGCCAAAGAGACTGGGTTTGGCAGCTTACCCAATTTCTGCTGCCCGGGAAAGGAGATCCGGATTGAATAAGATAGATCATCCTGATTGGGTGAAATTATGCGTCGAATTAAATTGCGCGCCAAACCAGAATACCTTCTGCTACAAATTCATGTGGTTTAATAATTTTCTCCCTTTTTTTCTTCTCCTTTCAAATGAACATTATGTGTCTTTCTGAAAAAGAAAATTAAAGAATATGAATTCAATAAACAGTTAACTCCTTGGGTTCTGATATAAAACCAAAGATTTTAAATGATGGCACTCCTTTCTTTCTTAAGGAGTTTGTTATTTTTACATCAGTTAGTATCCAAGAGATCTTTGCAATTTCTTTTCGGTCTTTCATTTGTGGGGATTTAGGAATTAACAATAAAACTCCCAACCGGATGTTGGCTCGTCGGCTGCCACATACAAAATGTATAAACGCGTCGCCACGCATTAGGCTCCACGCATCTATCCGGTTAAAAATCAGAAAAAAAGAAAAATAATAAAAAGTAAAGTAGCCAATGGGAAGCGGTTGCGCCAAAATTAGAAGGATTTTGGAGTGGCGAATTTGGAGCCGATGGAGAGAGATAAATACTCAGGTTTTTCTGTGAACCGGGTCTTGTCAGGAACTGTCTGTCGAACCAACAACATCATTTTGCTGTCTGATGTTTTGGGCACCACGCTACCCCTTGGGACGTAGTGTTGGTTAGTCCATTCACCAAGTAAATAAAGGAAAGTATGGAAGAAATGTTTTCGTCTCTTATCTGTTTCTATCTTTTCTTTTTGTATATTTCTTTTGGACTTCCTTTGGACAAGGCATTGCGCCGGCCAGTCAACGTGGGGTAAAATAATATGACCAAAATATGGAGTCAGATATCTTACAGCAACACAGCCTTGCCCTTAGCCCTTGACCTTCAAAACCCTTTTAAAACCCATACATTTCTCTCTAAATGACCATCTCATTGCAAAGTCTCTTGTCCAAAATCTGTGTTGATGAATGTACTGAGTCATAGAGATGGGAATCATCCATTTTGCATACGATTTTAATCTTCTCAGTTTTATCTTTTAGCCACTGTTGTTCCAATAGTAGTTTTCTACTGAAAAAACAGGCTTCTGACATGTTGATTGTGGCTAATATTGCAGCAGTCAATATACTTTTGATAATTCTTTTAATACACTTGGATTGCCAAGCAATATTCATATATTCATTGTTACTTCCTACCAAAAAGAGTATATATATATATATATATATATATATATATATATTCTTTGAGATCGCCCATCTGTTAAATTAGCAAAAAAAGCATCACTCTATACAACAATTTTTATTTTCTCAAATCTATTTTTACTTGTAATTTCTTTAATTAAATAAAAACTTTTTAATTCTGATGTGGAGGGATCTGATTGTGTTTCCTATATAAAAAAAAAAATTATGGCATTTTAAGCAAATTAAACGAAAGTTTTTGGCATATATTTTGATCTCTTATTGGGCAGTTAGTTGGCTAGAGTGCATGTTGTAACAGTATTGTTATTTTTCTTCGTTAGGTATTGGCGCTAGTCAACTGTCCAATAAGAGATCCGAATATATGCCAAAAAACTTACACTTTTTTATTATTTAATTAAATACTTATCTAATTAATTTAACTAACACTATTTATCATTTAATTTGCTTAAATGCCATAATTTTTATATAGGAAGCACAATCAGATCCCTCCACATCAGAATTAAAGAACACTTCAACACACGTACACCCTCATTCCATAAACATTTAATTAACAGTAAAAATAATGATAATTTTTCCATTAAAATAGAAGAAGAGGCTTTATTATTAGCTAAGTTACACCCTCAGATTAACAATAGGTTAGAAATACATATTTAAATTTTTAAAAAATGCAATTGATTAAGACAACTGAAGTCACGTCTCTTCCGCATGGCGTTTAAACACTCTCACGTGGCACCATGGTTACAACATCCAACATAGCGTTCTAACACCCCACGTGACACCATGTTTACAATGTCCCAAAAAAAATTTGGACATGCAACACCGAGTTCATATTAAAAAGTCTCTGGTGACGAAGTTTTTACTTCGAAATTAATTTGACCCAAATAATTATTTTGCATTACAATAGCCTCTAAACAAATACAACGTAAAAAAATTAAAATGATTTGTGAAATCTTTCAAACAAATTATAAAATACTTTTATTTAAGTTTGTTTCCGTCACCAAACTTATAAAACACGAACTTTTGTCTGTTTTTCTGGTATGGTTTCCAGAAAATACTCATACTATTTTATTCTACAGACTGTTCCAGAAGCACAATTATCCAGGACAACTGAGCTAAGTGTTTCACCTAAATAAAGTGTAAGCATTGTTTTCCCGTTTTTTACTGACTCATCAGCACTTTTTCACCGATATACTGCTTATTTCTGATTCACTCGGCACAAGGACAATCGTAAGCTAAGTGAAAGTTGCATCCACAAGAGAAGCATTTGGTAGTATTGCCTTCAGATCTTCGTGAGTTTAAATTTTCGTCAGTGGAATATGTTGAGTTTTTGTTACGTCTTTTTCCGACACTATTGTGACTCCTTCGCAAACCAGAAAAACCAAAACGTCAGTTAGAACAGCGACTATTTGTTTACGCTGTACGTAACATCCATTTCCTTTTGAACCTGATCATTGGAATTTTGGGTGACGAAGCGCCAAAATATTGTCGTTGCTTGACTTTCTTAAGTTGTCTGGATATGGCAGATAGTGAAGCTACCATAAACTTACATTTTTAAATTATGTAAGTTTTAACATCGTATAAGTCGACACAAATCTTTTTTTTTTTTCTTGTCAGGTTTAGTGGGTTAATCTTTCATCCTGGTTTGTGATTAAAAATTTTCTGTAGCAGTTTTAAAGTAATCATTATTTAGATATTTTTTTTTTGGGGGGGGGGGGTTGAATTCTCGTCACAGTTAATTCCTTGATAGTGTTTGCTATTGATATAAATTAAAATACTGATTGTATAAGCGAGAAATTTAAACAAAAGAAAACGCTTACCGTCTAAATGAATTTAGAGTCATCTTATAAGCTCATCTATCCGTGTTTCTACTTTTTTTATTTGTATTTTTGGGGCTAAAGACTTTTTACATTTCAAAATGTTCCTACACCATTAACTGGAGGAGGGGTAGAAAACTTTTTTTAACAGCTCATCTCAAGCGTATCTGCTTGATTGTTCATTTACGTTAACATCCATTTCATTTTTCATCACGTCCAGAGGAGTGTTTGGAGACGAAGCGTCGGAATACTAATAATCCATGATTTTCTTAAGTCGTCAGGACATGGCGGATAGTGTAGGTTTGCTGACATTGGCTCTCATTCTTTGGAGTGAGGTTAGCATCGTTTCATGGTCAGCAAGCAAGTATTGGCCCTGACAAAAGTATCTTGTGGTCCTTTTATTTCGTGGGGTGACGCTCGGAGTTTATAAGAAAGTCGTCTATTGATGTATAACTCTGTCATCTGTACAGCTCGAAAGACTCATGTGCCGTAAAGGGCGACCAATTCGCACCTTCAAAGAAAAGTGCATCCAATTTTTCATATAACTTTTTCATGTCATCATCAACATTTAACGTGGCAATATTCAATTCTGATGCGGCCTCACTGGCTTTTCCTTCCAGTGATAAGAATACAACAGGAGCACGTCTTGGTATATCCAGACTCGTAGCCAGTTCCCAGTAGGGGGGGGCATGTATGATAAAGTCGGGGTGGTGAATCATACATGAAACCCTAGTACTGGTTCTGTTCTACAGAATTTGCGGTGGGGAGTTATATAATTAGAACATAAGAATTACCTTTTTCTTTTTGTAAATTACCATGATACACTGCGAATATTCATCAGGTATCTCTAATACGAGAAATAATTTTCTAGACTTTTTCGTATGGGCACTTTTATTGAGAGTACACACGTGAAACTCTAGTCCCCTTCAAAGTAATCTCCTCTGGCTGTAATGCACTTGTTGTACCGTTCCAACAACTTCTGGAAGGCCCCATGGAAGTCCTCTTGGGTGAGCGTGTCAATGACCTTCATCACAGCCTCTTTCATCTCTTCAATTGTCTCATAACGACAGGCTGGGAGCTCAGGGAATAACCAATAGTCACAGGGAGCAAGGTCTGGACTATAGGGAGGCTGAGGAACTGTCTTGATGCCCATCTTGCTCAAATAGTCTGTGACAAGGATGAAGTTGTGGACTGGTGCATTGTCCTCATGGAAATGCCACTGAACCGATTTGAAGAGTGCTGGCCTCTTCCCTAGGAATCTCTTCCTGAACTCCCTTAAAACCTCAACATAGTAACCCTAACCCTAACCCTTTGGCCAACCAACTCTGGTGTATTGACGTACTTACTCCTCCCACACATCTCATCATCTCTCACAGACTCCTTGGCTTCCTTGAATCTCTTATGCCACTCAAAAACTGATGCTAGATTCATGCAAGATGGTCAAAAAGCAGTCTGAAGCATTCCATACGTTTCTGTGGCATTTTTTCCAAGTTTAAAACAGAATTTTATTGCATATCATTATTCTAAAGTGTCCTCACGTCCAGATTGCATTTTTGAAATTCACCAGCTGTGACAATCAGGGTTTAGTAGGGTGTATTCCAATTGCTGCTATAGCTGTTCATTTGAATCTGAAATACTAAAAATTGGTCAGTCATCTCATAAGATGTATAGCAATAACATACTGAATTTTCAAGAGTCTACGACAATTTTAAATGCCTGTACAAAAAAAAATCTGGAAACCTATTGAATGCATCACGTATTTTAGTGTATACCTCGGTAACAATATCTCATCGACTGAAGGCAATGTCAACATCTCACATTAGTAAAATATGAATTACTATTGACAGGTTAATGACCATATGGAAATCTAAACTTCCTGGTAAAATAAAACAGGAATTCTTCAAAGTTGTAACTGTGTCAGCACTATTGTATGGTTGCACCACATGGACGTTGAGGAAATGCCAGGAGAAAAAGTTTGATGGGAACCAAGCGTAGATGCTGAATACTGTTTTAAACAAATCCTGGAAGAAGCACCCTACAAAACAGCCACTGTACGGCCACTTACCTACCATCTCACAAAGTTAGATGAGCAAAACATACTGAACACTGCTGGAAAAGTAAGGACAAACACATAAGCTATATTCTCCCTTGAACTTTTATGCAGGGACACACCACCAAAAAAACTCATGTTCATCAGCCCTGTGCCAACACTGAGTGCTGTCTAGAGAGCTTGCCAAAAGCAATGACTGATTGGGATGGATGGCATGAGAAAGTCAAGGGAATCCTTGCTGTCAGCTTGCCTTGATGATGATAAGAAATTTATTTTTTTAATTTCAATCAACTGTATGTTTTTAAGCTTATGTGATACATATGGGATCTTTAATGATTCCTAGCTCTTCTGAAACTTTTTAAGTGTTGATAATCAAGTTCTCCAAATTTTAAATCATCATAATTGTCAACTGATGGCTGTCCACTTTAAAACTTTATTTTAAAGAATATATCACCACCCTTAAAACAACCAGCTTTGAGCAGTATGGTCAGATACTACTTCATTTTCTCCCTCTTCATAAATTCTGCAAGCAGCTTCAGCTGCTTTAAGGTCCAGTTTAGGTTCTTGCAACATAATCAAAATTTCTTCACCTTTCATACAACAAATGGTTTTGGTTGCTTCCATGGAATTATGACCTTGTTCGAACTTGTAAAGAAAAGGTTCCAGAATTAGACTAGATTGCACATTGATCTATGCAGCTTTCAAAGCACACACAGAGTGAAACAATGTAAAACATGTCAGCACACCAACTACCACAATACTACCAAGTACCAACCATGGCTTGAACTGTTCAATCTTATGCGTATCACAAACAAGCATGTACCAAAATAATGCAATACTTTTGACTCACCTAAAATATATAAAGCTGCTATTTCATCTGGGGAAATTTTGTAATTTTTTTCTATTAATGCTCTATGTGGAGTTGTGCTTAATTAAAGTGAAGCAAGCTCTTTACAAAGTAGCTAAAGGTGTGTGTGCAGCTAGTGTACCATATTCGCAATTAACGGTATGTGCGAAATGGACATATAATGTTCATAACGATAGAATATATAAAGAACAGGAATATCAAAAACACGTAACTACTTCTTGTTCAGGTACGAAACCGTTTTATTAACTTTGAGTTAAAGGTTTCGACGTAAGGAGGAGAGACACAATCTTTTATGCTGTCTTATTCATTTGGCCCCCAACTCGAGCGCCCCCCCATAGGGCGCAAGTTCGCCTCGCGCCTGCGAGCTCCAAAATTGATCCTTCTCGTTTGGCGTCTAAAACCCCACTCTTATTTTCTTCAAATTCTCACACAAACTTCCGCGTGCTTCCGGTGCGTGACGTCACCCGCACCTTGTCACCCAGTATCGTCTCGGACTGTTATGACATCTGTGTGACACCTCCATCCGCTCGCGCGCACCCGCGTTAACACCTGCTTCAATCTTACACCCAACCAACCCATGTGCTGAGTCGAAAGGTTCTCAGCCTAACTAAACTCAAAGGCATGAACCGAAATCCCTCGGCTATTTCATAACACTAGCCTTTCATAAAACAGCCAAGAGTGTAAGTCTAACAAGCCCTTTGCAAACAGCCAAGTGTGTGAGTAAAGCAAGTCTTTTACAAAGCAACTAAGAGAGTGAGTGCAGCTAGCTCTTCACAAAGCTGCCAAGGTTATGAGGGTCGGGAGCCTTCACAAAGCAACTAAGGGTGTGAGTGCAGCAAGCCCCTCATAAAACAGTCAAGGGTATGTGTGCAGCAAGCCCTTCACAAAGTAGCCAAGATTATGAGGGTAGTTACCCCTTTACAAAGCAGCTAGAGTTATGAGGGTAGCAACCCCTTCACAAAGCAGCCAAGAGTGTGAGTGCAGCAAGCCCTTCACAAAGCAGCCAAGGTTATAAGAGTAGCAACCCCTTCACAAAGCAGCCAAGAGTGTGAGTGCAGCAAGCCCTTCACAAAGCAGCCAAGGTTATAAGGGTAGTAACCCCTTCACAAAGCAGCCAAGAGTGTGAGTGCAGCAAGCCCTTCACAAAGTAGCCAAGGTTATAAGAGTAGCAAGCCCTTCACAAAGCAGCCAAGAGTGTGAGTGCAGCAAGCCCTTCACAAAGCAGCCAAGGTTATAAGAGTAGCAACCCCTTCACAAAGCAGCCAAGAGTGTGAGTGCAGCAAGCCCTTCACAAAGCAGCCAAGGTTATAAGGGTAGCAAGCCCTTCACAAAGCAGCCAAGGATGTGAGTGTAGTGAGCCTTTCGCAAAGTGACCAAACCACCAACAAGTGTAAAACTGCTCTATGCATGGCAAATTTGCTAGTACATTATAATATCAGAAACAAAATGTATAACCTAATAATATTGATAGTGATATTACATGGTCCAGCAGAATGATCGCCTGGATTGAGAATTATCACTGTGCAGGTACGAGTAGTGGTGAGCAGGTGGTATGTCTTTGAGCAGCAGCAACCAAGCTATTTCAGTTGTAGTCATGGTAAGGAATGGTGAACATCATAAATTTCTGATTGAAACTTATCTAAAAAGTAGTGGGTACCGCATTTCACTGCATGGAGATATCCTGTGATTAGATCACTCATCAGATCTATCCCCTTGTGATTATTTTCCCTAGAGTACCTTGTGGTTACTATACTATTCATGGCCTTTGATTGTGGCCTTAGTTCCATGACTGCAACATGCCTTTTGGGCTAGTTGGTTTATCACCCCCACCCCCCGAGCCAACATTGTGTCTGAAAGATCCACAGATTGGGAATGACACAATCTATCTGGAACTTCTGACAGTTAGGGTGGTTTATTGGAACAAGTTGCCTGAGTGTTGGCGACTCAAAGACAAGAAAAAAATCTCTGTTAATAAATAATAACTATTCATTGAAACACAATGGTGTAACTATATATATATATATATATATTGTGTTGCTTTTTAGTTCTATTTGAGAGACAAATGAAGTATCTGACTGGTGCAGTCTTTCTATGTTACTCAATTTTTTGGGAGAGTGAAGCTTTTGTTAGAGACGCTTTAGATCTTGGAGGGATTTCTTTTCTTATTCACTGTTCTTCATTCTTCGGTATGGAAATCTGATATCTTCTCTCTCCTAACCCTAAAAACATCTATTTTTATGAAGGATTCCCGAGGAACAAATATTCCTGATTGGCTAACTAACAGTTCATTCTCCTATTCTTTTCCTACTTTTTGACTTGTCAGACAATCAAATGTGCTGATCTATGTCTGTGGGAAGAGTATCTCTTCCATGAATCAGATTTTAATTGGTCATCCAATCAATATCAGGGCTTGGTAAATTAAAGGTCCCAGCCCACACCTTGTCAGGGGAGTATTTATTTTCACATTCACCCAAACAAAAATCAAAGATCTGATTAATCTATCCAAAGATTGGACCTTTTAACCCCAACAAGTGG
>OY757939.1:13391057-13398557 GCA_963585895.1 Sepioteuthis lessoniana
ACTAGAAGAAGTGTTAAATAAAGAGAGAAGTGACAAGAAGAAAAAGCGACTAGAAGAAGTGTTAAATAAAGAGAGAAGTGACAAGAAGAAAAAGCAACTAGAAAAAGTGTTAAAGAAAGAGAGAAGTGACAAGAAGAAAAAGCAACTAGAAGAAGTGTTAAAGAAAGAGAGAAGTGACAAGAAGAAAAAGCAACTAGAAGAAGTGTTAAAGAAAGGGAGAAGTGACAAGAAGAAAAAGCGACTAGAAGAAGTGTTAAATAAAGAGAGAAGTGACAAGAAGAAAAAGCGACTAGAAGAAGTGTTAAATAAAGAGAGAAGTGACAAGAAGAAAAAGCTACTAGAAGAAGTGTTAAATAAAGAGAGAAGTGACAAGAAGAAAAAGCTACTAGAAGAAGTGTTAAATAAAGAGAGAAGTGACAAGAAGAAAAAGCGACTAGAAGAAGGGTTAAATAAAGAGAGAAGTGACAAGAAGAAAAAGCAACTAGAAGAAGTGTTAAAGAAAGGGAGAAGTGACAAGAAGAAAAAGCGACTAGAAGAAGTGTTAAAGAAAGAGAGAAGTGACAAGAAGAAAAAGCGACTAGAAGAAGTGTTAAAGAAAGAGAGAAGTGACAAGAAGAAAAAGCGACTAGAAGAAGTGTTAAATAAAGAGAGAAGTGACAAGAAAAAAAAGCGACTAGAAGAAGTGTTAAATAAAGAGAGAAGTGACAAGAAGAAAAAGCGACTAGAAGAAGTGTTTAAGAAAGAGAGAAGTGACAAGAAGAAAAAGCGACTAGAAGAAGTGTTAAATAAAGAGAGAAGTGACAAGAAGAAAAAGCAACTAGAAGAAGTGTTAAAGAAAGGGAGAAGTGACAAGAAGAAAAAGCGACTAGAAGAAGTGTTAAATAAAGAGAGAAGTGACAAGAAGAAAAAGCGACAAGAAGAAATGTCAAAGTAAGTGAGAAGTGACAAGAAGAAAAAGCAACTAGAAGAAGTGTTTAAGAAAGAGAGAAGTGACAAGAAGAAAAAGCGACTAGAAGAAGTGTTAAATAAAGAGAGAAGTGACAAGAAGAGAAAGCAACTAGAAGAAGTGTTAAAGAAAGGGAGAAGTGACAAGAAGAAAAAGCGACTAGAAGAAGTGTTAAAGAAAGTGAGAAGTGACAAGAAGAAAAAGCGACAAGAAGTTATGTCAAAGTAAGTGAGAAGTGACAAGAAGAAAAAGCAACTAGAAGAAGTGTTAAAGAAAGAGAGAAGTGACAAGAAGAAAAAGCAAATAGAAGAAGTGTTAAAGAAAGTGTGAAGTGACAAGAAGAAAAAGGGTAGAGAGAGAGAGAGAGAGAGAGAGAGAATTAGGGATATCCATGTTTCAGTGTGACTTGATGATTATTATCATTAAGGTTTTTCGGACTATTGTCTTCATCTTTATTGTTATTTCCACAATGTTTCGACCAATATGTCATCCGGCCTTTTTCAGGTGTTTGTCGAACTTGGGAACCTATACGGAACTTCGAACTACGTCCTTTATTGAATTCACGGTGGTCGCCTATTCTGATTCCGTTAGCCATAACCGGGTCCAAGTGTTAAGTATTCCTGTATATTTTACTCACCTGCAGTCAGGATTGAACCTGCAACCTCCGGATGATTGTCTCCTTAGAAGCTTAGGGAACCAACGCCTATAACCGTTACGCTATGTGTCCTGCTGAACAACTTTATTATGATTATGATTATTCCTCTAGAGTTTTTCACATCAGTATTAGCTGATGGTTTTTCACTGGAGTTTGAGTGACAGCAAGTCTCCTCAAGTCTCCAGGACTCGTCTCAGTATTAAAATATTTCTTAAATCTTCAATTCTTTAACATGAGTAAAATTATTCCGTGTGTTGTTTACAGTAACTGTAAGATTTTTAAAGTGATCTTTAGGACACTTTAAGAGCAAATAACAAGGTAAATAAAATAATTCTATACGTTATTCATTAAAAAATAAGACTAAAATGTTTCTTAGCGTAATAGTTTTATTCTTTCGCGACTTATTTACACTAGTTTTACCATGTTCGTTCTCATTATAAAGGCATTTTAAAGGCATTACATCCAGTGTATGTCAAAACCCTAGTTACGTCACAACTTTTGGAACAAAGTAAGCAGTGATGAATTGGCTATTCTAAGTGACCCTGTATCAGACTAAGTCATCCAGTAGATTTTTATTTGTTTACAAAATGCGTTTGTATAAGTTGAGAGATTGGATCATTTTTAGGATAATACCGTGACGAAAGTTTCATAGATCCTTGTAACGATATAGTGTATCAATAACATATCGAAATCGATTGTTGTGTATCTTGGTATCTCTAGATTTAAGATTAATTGTTTGAACGAACAAAAGAACAAGTTCCGGTTCGAAATCGCTGCTAATTATATTAGCGGCCATTTTATATTTGTGGCGAATAAGAATAATTTTCAAACTGGCTGCAACGTTGTAAGCGAAGATCATTTAGCCGGACAGACATTCATCAAAGAAACAAAACACTGGATTTGATCCTTTTGCTGGTTAAGATATAGCGTCACTTTTTTTTTTTTAACTACCCTGGAAGCAATAGCATTCATTTTCACTTACGATTCAGTTCACTTTTGTGAAATACATACATACACTTACAAACTTATGGAAGCGTGCTTTGCGCAACGGTTATTGCCTAAGGAAATGGAATCGATGACCCGAGTTCAAATCCTGGACAATGTTTACATTCACATCTCTAATAATTTGTGGCGAAACCGGAATTGGCTAAAAGGTGTGGAGGCAAAATATTTATCTCAGGCCGTTAAAATCTATCTATCTATCTATTTATCTATCATAGATTTTCCCTATCTCAGGCCGTTCATATCTATCTATCTATCTATCTATCACGGATTTTCCCTATCTCAGGACGTTCATATCTATCTATCTATCTATCTATCTATCACAGATTTTCCCTATCTCAGGCCGTTCATATCTATCTATCTATCTATCACGGATTTTCCCTATCTCAGGCCGTTCATATCTATCTATCTATCTATCTATCTATCTATCTATCTATCTATCACGGATTTTCCCTATCTCAGGCCGTTCATATCTATCTATCTATCTATCTATCTATCACAGATTTTCCCTATCTCAGGCCGTTCATATCTATCTATCTATCTATCTATCTATCACGGATTTTCCCTATCTCAGGCCGTTCATATCTATCTATCTATCTATCTATCTATCACGGATTTTCCCTATCTCAGGCCGTTCATATCTACCTATCTATCTATCTATCACAGATTTTCCCTATCTCAGGCCGTTCATATCTATCTATCTATCTATCTATCTATCTATCTATCTATCTATCTATCTATCACGGATTTTCCCTATCTCAGGCCGTTCATATCTATCTATCTATCTATCTATCACGGATTTTCCCTATCTCAGGCCGTTCATATCTATCTATCTATCTATCTATCTATCTATCTATCTATCTATCTATCTATCTGTCACGGATTTTCCCTATCTCAGGCCGTTCATATCTATCTATCTATCTATCTATCTATCTCAGTCTGTTCATATCTATCTATCTATCTATCTATCTATCTATCTATCTCAGTCTGTTCTTATCTATCTATCTATCTATCTATCTATCTATCTATCACAGATTTTCCGTTTAATCCACTCATCTTTTTGCATGTGTCTCTGGTTATGTATAATCTATTCTTCATCCCACATATCATTCTGGTTGTCATAAGTATGCTCCCTCCCTCCTTCCATCGTCTCTCTCTCTCTCTCTCTCTCGCTCTCTTTCTCTGTTTCGATCTCTCTTTTTCTTTCTACTGATTGATATAACATCGAATTTGTCAAGCTTAAATGACAAATGGTTTTCCCGTTTGTCTCAGCAAACAGAGGAAGGCCCATTTACTTTATTTTACAGTGACAGACGGCTAACCTTGCGACCACCGTCATTTTTCAAAATTTCGTACTCACTTTTCTTCGTGGGATTTCTAAAAAAAGACAGATTAGTTAAGCTCCTTAACCTTTGACAACCTTGGTGGGTGCATACTTGAAGGGGAAAGAATCTAAAGTCCTCTCCTCTGCCAGGCTTTTTATTAGCTTACATCAAAACGATTTAGCCTCCAATTACTTATATCATTTCATTAGGTTTCTGTCAGTTCGGCGGCTCCCATCTTCTTTCTGTATGTTGAAAACGTTGAATGGAAAATCTACAATTTCAACTTACAGAAAGAAGGTAGGAGCCGCCAAACTAACAGAAACCAAGTCGAGATAATCGGTGAGGTTTGGTAAAAATCACAACAGAAAATATTTTATAATACCCAGAAATACATACCCAGATGTCCTCAAGGACACATGGCACTGTGTATAAAGGCTTTGGTTAGATCCGGTGACATACCCAAAGCGTATGAGTTTAATACCCGGTGAAGGCAGTGGAGAACTTTCAGAGGGGAAATTAACAGGACTGATAACTGACATACATTAAAAACATGGCTCGTGGAACTAGAACAGTCTACCCCAGTAAGCAAATAAAAAAAAAAAAAAAAAAAAAAAAAGGGTTAAGTTCGATATTCCAACCACCTGAAGAAGGCCGGAGCGTACAACGGCCGAAACGTTATAATAAATATGGCGACAAAGATGAGGACAATAGACCGAAAAATATAAATGAGAAAATATTTTTATAAAATAATTCCTTTGCATATCTAAGCAAGATTCTATGGTGATTGATTGATTGATTTTAAAGGCATATCAAAGCGTCGTGGATATCTTATGTCTAGAAGTTAGAGAATCGCATTCATTGTACGTTTATATTCATATTTTTTGTTTGTTTCTTTATTTTAGATTAAATTTTTTTTGCACACGGTCTTATCAAATACGAATTGTTTTTTAAACAGATTTGACTCATAGATAGGTGACCAAAAGGCTCCCTTCTCAATAGCTACTACAGCAAGGTGTAGGGGAGGGCGCTACTCCTTTCCTTGGATTGCTCCACTTTGCCCTTGATGCATACCTTTTATTGCCGAGTGTTAAGCAAGGAGGTATCAAGTACCATTTTTAAAGTGTCTGGTATGACGCGACCTGGGATTGAACCCTGGTCTCCCGGACCATTGGTGAACACTTTATCAATTGGACCCATGTGCCGGTACAACTATTCTGCTCAGAGTGGACCTGGGAGTAATAGCAGTGAATGGGTACTTCACATTCCTCATGTCCTCTCAGTCTGGTTTGTCGGCTGGGGCTGTAGAATACGTGATCGTAGGAAAAACTCTGAAAGGAGTAAATAATAATACTAATAATACTAATAAGTAGAGTCTATACGTTTGAACACTTTGTCAACATGTTACTACAAGCGAAGAATTTATCGTAAATGTACTTATCAGGCTTTCCGAACGAGCAGGATGTGACACAAGGCCAAGTTTTTAAAAAGTGGGGTAAGGAATTTATCGTGTAACTCACCCCATGTTGTGAATTGAATTACCATGACCAGAAAATCCACCGAACACATACACACGATATACGGGAACACTGGACAGCTGTTTCGACCTTGTTAGGTCTCATCAGCAGTGTATACCGTAATCTCCACCACTGGAAAGAGTACGGATGTAACGTGTAAGACACATTTAGGTTATTTGACCACGCAATTACCATCACTAGTTGATTTGGCGTAACTTGTGGGTGTTATGAACTGTGGCTCAGTTGTAGAGTTTCGGCTCTGCAATCTGTTGTGGAGATTACGGTATACACTGCAGATAAAAAACTCCTCATTTGTGCTTCGATCAGTAGAAAACTCAGTGGAATGAGCGTGTTGAACGCCAAAAGGATTATTTTAAAGAAAATTAACGTTTTATTCATTGATTGTTTTTGTTTTGGTGAGTAAAATGTCTCTCTCATGCATACTTTGTGTGGGTTTGTGTTGGGTTTGGTTAGGTTTCTTTGTTTAATGGCATATCAACCATCATTGTTTATCAAATGCCAACGCCATTCTTGTAGAAGAATAGTAGTGGTACTATTTAACCCATAAATGCCGGATTTAGGGGGTTCATATCTTACCCCCGGGGGTATTAATCCTTAAGGGAATGTAGTTGTGTAACTTGCTTACTACGATGTTGTCATCAAGCATGTTAACCACTGCTCAACAAGAACTTGCCTTCTGTGTGTGCAATGTGTGTATGTATATCTATATATATATATATCAAGGAGGTACCAAGGCAATTATTCTATGGTGAAACGTGGGAAGGAAAGAGAAGTGCATTAAAACCGAAGAAAAGATTTAAGGACACAATGAAATATTACCTGAAACAATCTGGACTACCTGTGGACCAATGGGAAAAAATGGCTTCAAATAGAAGTAAGTGAGGGAAACTAATTCACGAAAGCATAGAATCCTTTGAGAATAGTCGTATGCAGTGCAGCGCTTACAAACGTCTGATTCGCAAAGGCGAACAGGGTCCAGCACCGGGTTCACAAAGTCACCACGCTAACTGTGACATATGTAAAAAATTGTGTCTATCTCTTGCTGGTCTCAAAAGCCATCTGCGTAAATGTGCAAAATCTATCTTGCACCCAAATAATGTCACTGCAAGCAAAACTGAACGGTTGTGCCAATTCTGCGGTAAAATCTGTCGCAGCTTGGCTGGCCGGAAGAACACATAGAATTTAAGGGGGAGTAGGGGAACGGAGAGAGTCCATGAGACACAGGTGGTAGTCACGCTCGAAATCGAGAGGACAGCTATCATTATATATATATATGAATATAATATCCAGTCAGCGTCCGAAGACAGTGGGTGTGGATTATTCTTTTATAGAATATATGAGGAATATCATATAAATCTATGTGAGTGCTCAATGTATGGCTATTGTTAATCCCTTATTCATTCGCTGGGGTATAACAAAATTCCTATTCAGAGCTTATAATCGGGTAAAAACTCAAACCTGGTTAAGTTGTCATTATAAATTTATTTCGGAGGAGAATATTACTATACCCTCCGTCTCGTCAGATGACTTTTTACATGCTATACTTGAAGTTGCAGAACAGCAAATGTGGAGTTACAGTTCGTATGTGAAAAAAGAATTAAATTCACAGGCGAGGGCAGAGGGCGTCAAAATATTAGGTGTTAGAAGCATTAAGAAACAGGAGTGGGGCTTCTCTGTAGGTCAACCCATCCTAATTTACGCACTTTTCTGGGGTCTCGTAGCAGGTGGGATTTTCTAAACAATCTACGATCGTAGAACGAAAGACTATCCCCATATATATTTTACATTTACTCCTAATACATCTGTTAAACTATCTCAGCTGTCGAGATCTTAGATATTCCTCTTAATTTAAATAGGAACAAGATAATTAAATATGATAAAGTTAAAGAATTAAAGAATTTATCTTAGCTATTACGTGCCTTTCGTTCATCGCCCTAGGCAGGTCTTCAGGACAACATCCCGTATCCTCAAGAAGCTGCTGAATGTATTTTCGTGCTGGTCGTCCTGCTTTTGCACGGCCATGAGGAGAGGCGAGAG